>OY764961.1:142083118-143283118 GCA_963668005.1 Melieria crassipennis | reverse complement strand
TTACATCATCAAAAAAATAGCCTCACTAACTTAACCTTCCTGCCATCAACTTCCTGCCCGGCGCTAGATGCCTTCATGAATCTGTCTCCACTTGATGTTTTCATTCGAAGAGAGACCCTCAAGGTCATTCGGAGATTGAAACACAGTGTTCAATGGTAAAGCGCGGGTCTGATCCTGAACAATGGGGATGGCACCAACTGCTCTTTGACTATATGCCTACAACCGTCTTACTAGAAAAACAGTATACATACTGGAAAACACTACTTCCGAATTTTCACGGACAACTCGAGAATAGAATTCCGACACTAATATCTGCGTCCAATCAAGTGGGGTTTCTTTGCCCTAAACTTGCATGCATCTGTGTTTCAAGGCATTTGCGTTACTTGAGGCAATTAACTTTTTTGTGGAAAACAGGTGGAGAGGCAGATACATCAGTGGCATCTAAATTACGTAGCAGATATAATAGACTGACGATTAATTGAGTCCCGGAACACGTAGGAATTGCGTGTAATGAAACCTTGGACTCCTTAGAATGGACTCTGAAGCTGCTTTTATCGGCTCTGAACCTGTTTTGTCGCTCTCATCTGCGGCCATCAAAATCACTGTTGACAAATGGGTAATTTCAACCCACAAGAGAGCATGACAGACTCTGCTTCCTGTCATCTCAGACTAATGCTCGCAGTATCTTCTGTCTCTACGCAGATAGAACTTTAGGCAGCTGGTCGGCCTTTTTCTATGGGAAAATCACATTGAAAAGGTAGGCAGATCTAATCATCCTACTGATGTCCTGTCTCTAGGGAGAATGATGAAACCTCGTACCACTTTCTGGATGTCTTCTATTCCCGAATCCGGTTTGAGCTATATGGCACTGATGACTTGAGTAGCGACTGCTTTGGCTCCTTGGCACCACAGGATCAACACAGATTTCTGTGGGGATCGGAACCTCGGGTTGCAGTACTATAGATCCAACTTTGCCTGAGTGCTGCTGTTTCTTCAAAGGAAAAAACCTAACCTTCTCCTCACTGCCTTCTAACCTTCATCTACATTACTTATGTAGTACTTTCAAGCATCTCCTAATTTTCCTTAAATGACTGTAAAACTCCTTAAAACCAATAATAAATATAGCAAAATATTAAATACCTACAAATATCCTTGACACAATTTTAAGAGCCTTTACATTTCTTCAGAAATATTGAATTTCCTTCGCTCAGCTCAGCTGTGCACTTTTTTGTATTAAAGTCGAACGCAACACGGCGGCGCATAATAGGAAAATTTTGCATACTAATAAAAAAATTTAATAATAGCTCAATATTGCAATATTCATAAAAATTTTTTCAGTTTGTTTTGTTGTTGCTTTGCTCTCTCTATGACTGGCTTACACACTTCCGTTTCCGTTTATGTGCACTTTTTTACGGAACCAAAGAAAATTACATTCCCCGGAGCAATTATTTAACGATGCACAAAGGTATAGTAAAAAAATAAACAAACAGAACAGCAACAACAACAAACACAACAGCAACAACAAAAGCAATGTGCAAAAAAACATACTTCGGTATGTAAGCCAAGCGCCCAAAAACAAATATTAATGCAGCAAAGCATTGCTCCTGTTCAATATGAGCATAACAAAAACAACAACAGCAACGAAAATATCTCAAGGATATTGTGTTATTACATAAGCTCGATACGCCCCAAATGCCGGCACTGACTGACGCACGCACTCACGCCGCAGCCGCCATCTTCACTCAAATGAGATAATTCCCTGAAAAATAATAAAACCGACGCGCTGCACGAATGGCTTTGCGCTTTTAATATTTTCATAGGGCAAACACTTTTTAAGAGATTTCCAATCGTGCCGCAGCACCGCGCGAATGCATTTAAGGTATGCGGCGCATTGGCAGAGCAGGGCAGGGCAGGGCGCGCAAAGAGCCCCCCGGGGCTGAGCGGCATTAAGCTGCACATTATCCGCTTAAAAATCGCTAAATTGCGGAGGGCGCGGGGCGCAGCGAAACGACTTGAAGTGAGTACTTTTTGTGCAAACAAAATCACAACAAATCGGCAACAAAACAACATTCGCAGCAGCATGCAAAGCGCGTCTATTGTCCAGTGTTGTACACCTAACCACCATTAACGCCCGAACAGCTAAAGCAACAACACTAAAATGTGCCCTACACATTCGCCTTCATTTTGCACAATTCGCACAAATTTTACTCTCAAATCGCCGCATTGCTTATTCCATCTAAATGTGGCAGTAAATTTTACATTTAACATTCGGCACACACAACAACCAGCACAACCAACAACAATGACAACAAAAGAAATAAAGTGTTTTTGCCACCTCAGCATTTGCTTATCAATTTGCAATTTTAAAATCCCAACACACATTCGCCTTCGCCGTTGCCGTCGAGCGATATCAGTTATTGTTCATCTCCGCAAATACTTTACGGGCGCGAATTAAATTCACCCGCTCACAGTCTCCGCCCCCCTCACCCCTCGCCAACTTTGTGTGCTTATTTATTGTACGAGCCGTTGTTGCGTCAGTCGACTGTCTTACTTTATGGCACAGCATCCACCATATTCGTGCACTATCACTCAGCCGAGATCTGGCCACCACTGCCGGCTCGTAACTTATTTAAGTTTTATAATTTCGAAATAGTCTGCTTCTTGCCTCGCTGCCAGCCGTTTGCAATTTATCGACAGCACATCTTGCCGCTTGTTCGATTTAAATCTTCCTTTCAGTTTATATTTTCTTGCTAAAAGTCTGTCATTCAGCTATTGTGCTGATTTTCTTTGAAGGTACAGCAGTTACTGCTATTAAGATTGTTGTAGGTAAGATAGGCAGTTTGCAGATTTTATGAGTACAGCAATTGGAGACCTCTAAAACACGTTGTGATGCCAGAGACTTTTGTAAGGATTGTGTTTTTTTTAAGTCTAAAGTTGAACACTTTCTCCGTTGAGCGTTTCTTAGAAAATCCATTGAAATTTTTAAAACTTTAAGAAGTCCGAAACAAAAACATTTCAGCACAGATTTTAACATGAAGTATTTAACTCTTTCCTTTCTGTGCATTCCGTACAAATTTGGTGTCCTAACTTTGTACTTTAAAATCTTAAGTTGACCGTCTACTTTTGTTGAACGTTTTCTAGAGGATCCATTGCAAATTTCAACATTTGTCGAAGTCCAAAACAAAGACATTACAATACAGATTTTACAATGAAGTATTTAACCCTTCGTTAGTCAATTTAGTGGCATGTGTCATCCATAGTTTCAAAATTCTTTATACACGCGAAACGATCATATAAGTAAGTAATATTTAAAAATATGAGTACTGTTTCATCATAAATCACGTTAATTATCTTAAAATTAAAATAAAACAAATGCAAGTCTAGTGAATTTGGAATTTTATAAAAATTATAGCTTTTTCTGCCTATAAAACGTGTGTATGGGTGTCTTCCTAAACTCGTAAAAATTTTTTTACTTGGCTAACGCAAAGTTAACTCTTTCCTTTCTATGGATTCCGTACCAGTTTCTGTATCCTAACTTTGTACTTTTAAATATTAACGCTCAACTACATTCTTTGACCGTCTCTTAGAGGATCCGTTGAACATTTCAGAACCTCTCGAACTCCGCAACAAAGACATTTCAGCAAAAATTTTACCCCAAAGTATTTAACTCTTTCCTTTCTGTGGATTCCGTACCAGTTTCTGTATCCTAACTTTGTACTTTTAAATTTAAACGGCTGACGGTCAACTACTTTCGTTGACCGTCTCTTAGAGGATCCGTTGAACAATTATGAATCTCTCGAACTCCGCAACAAAGACATTTCAGCACAAATTTCCTTACAAGATTTGGTTTTGGTGGATTCCGTACAAGATTTGGTGTCCTAATTTTTTACTTTAAAATGTAAAGTTGACCGTCTACTTTCTTTGATTGTTTCCTAGAGGATTCGTTAATTTTTTCAGAACCTCTCGAAGTCTGTAACAAAGACATTTCGTCTCAGATTCTTTCTTTAAAGAATTTAACTCTTTCCTTTCTGTGGATTCCGTACAAGATTTGGTGTCCTAATATTTTACTTTAAAATCTCAAGTTGCCCGTCTACTTCCTTTGATTGTTTCCTAGATGATCTGTTAATTTTTTCAGAACCTCTCGAAGTCTGTAACAAAGACATTTCGTCTCAGATTCTACCATGAAGGATTTAACTCTTTCCTTTCTATGGATTTCGTACCAGTTACGGTATACTTTGTACTTTTAAATCTAAACGCCTGTCGTTCAACGAAACTAGTCGCTTAGAAGATCCGTAAACATTTCAGAACCTCACGAACTCAGTAAGAAAGACATTTCAGCACAAATTTTTCGACGAAGTATTTAACTCTTTCCTTTCTGTAGATTCCGTACAAGATTTGGTGTCCTAATTTTTTACTTTAAAATCTCATGTTGACCGTCTACTTTCTTTGATCGTTTCCTAGGGGATCCGTTAAACACTTCAGAATCTCTCGAAGTCTGTAACAAAAATATTTCAGCAGAGATTTCATTCAACCATTTCTTTTCAGTGGATTCTATACAAGTTTTGGTATAGTCTTGTACTTTAAAATGCATGAATTATTTTCACGTTTGCTAAATAAAAATTGGTTTTTCTTTTTAATACAGAAAACCACAGAAAAGTGAATTAAATATTAATAAACTACTAAATACGACAGCTAACAGATTTCGTATAAGCTAACAGATTTCGAATGTGCTTGTCGTTTCAAAATATTATATCGTGGTTTAATTTGAAGATATACACAAATATGTTAGTGTGCCTAAAGGCATCAATATGCATTTGAGGGTTAAGTTTTATTTTCATTTCCACGAAATTCATAAAACATATAATCAACAAACAATAAGTCAATTAGTCTGAAAGTCGTAACTACAACTACACAATTCAGTCATCGGTCTCTATGTTGTCATCTTGGAAGTACATACTATATATGCCCAACTTATATTTTTACCGTACACACAACTGATTCAGCGTTTGATATAATTTTACAGTGTTTTTCATGAAATTATTCAAATATAGCTAAGGTTGCCAGATCAGATGTTGCCTTGGGAAAACAACGGATAGAAAAAGGTATGAAATATATTTGTACTGAAAAATATTGTTTAAGGACACTTGGATTATTTATTTATTTAAAGACAGACTAACAAAAGATAAAGATAAAATTAACATACATACTTATTTTATATTATAAGTCTTTCAAGCAAATTCTTAGAAACATTTTTAGAAAATGAAAATACTAAAAAATTTGAGTGAAAGTTAGCCTCACTCAAAGCTCAAAACATACTTAAACAAAGTGTTCATTAAAGTTTCTATAAAAACACGAACAGTCAAGCATAACAAAAACAAGTTCTATCTGTCATTAGCGAAATAAAACATTGGATGACATTCCAAAAAAATTATTCCATTTACAAATCTATAACTTCAACATCATCACAAAAGTTAAAAAACATCAAATATAAAAATAGAGAATATTTAACTGAATTTTTAACATGTCCTGCTGTAAAAAATCATCTGGTAACTCTAGATTTGAGTTAGTCCAAAGGCTTAGAACTTCCCACAAACTCAAAAACAAACTCCTTATTGGATACGAACCATCTACAGTCAGTTTAATCAAGCAGCTTTCATGACATTAATGCCCTCTAAACGCCTCTCTCGAGTTGGTAGTTTTCGTAGTTTTCAGAACAAGAGAAAGACTAATGGGATCGTATAAGATGTGACGATTTGATTTGATTGAAGATCAACTAATGTGACAAAATATATGATTTTCCCAATAATAAAAAATATAAATAAAAAACCAGCTAATATCAAAACAATGAATGTCAGATGTCAAGTTCCACTTAGTAGCTCAGTCTTCAGATAAGGTAACCTTCATAGATGGTAAATTCAGTAAAGAAGGACACGCAATATTGTCGGGAATTTTCTTTCAGTGCTTTGAACTTTCTGAAGCTTCTATGTTTTATGCCTGTTTTCCAAATGATAATTGCCGAATACTTATTGCACCGCAGTGATTTCTAATTAGAGAGTAGGTAATCATTTCAAAGTATCTCTTTCTGAATTTAACTATTTTTGGGCCAAAGTTAAATGCTCAATTACAGTTTTCAAAAGAGTAAATGTAATCGAAACATTTCTACTACTGCACAAGTGTTCTTTAAGCTACCCGGCGAGCAGCAAAGCGTGTCTTGCACCTTAACCGAAACGTGAGCACAGCGCCGCCGCTACGACCTTCGACTTTTAAGCTTTTAATTGGCACCAACAATGACAAGCAGCAGCTACAACTTTGTGGCACTGACAATACCGATTCGATTGCAGCCGAAGTTGTGTTGGTTGCTCGGCACAAAAGGCGCGTCATTTTCATTTTCTTTTTTCAGCCTTCAGACTTTTGTGCGGCTAAGTAGCAGCACGTTCCTGACGTAGCGTTTCGTATCGTTACACCTCCGCCTCCCGCGCACGTGACTAACGCGCCAAAGTCTAATTGATCCCAACAGATATTTTCAATTAGCAGAAAAGCATTTGTTGGCGTTTTTTGTGCGCCGCACTTGAACAGTTTTTTAAGTAATTTTTTCGATTTTTCCATTTCTTTTTTGTTGGCTGCTTTGTGTTGCTGGCTGGCACCTTGAGCGTAATTCCTGTGGGCAAAACACGAACGGTGTGATTGTTGTTCTGTTAAACGAAAACAACAAAAAAAAAAGAAAATGAATGCCAATAGAAAGGTACGAAATAAGAGCGCGCAGAAAAAAATAACAATTGGGAAACTTTTTAATTCTATTAAAAAAGCGGAAGACAGCAAAACTTCTGCAGCAAGTTGTCGCATTTTTTTCACCAAGTGTACACAAAAAATTGGCATTTATAAGAGTGTAGAAAAAAGCGCTACGGTAGACGGTAAATAGACCGACTCATGGCGGCCACTTGGCGTCCACACTTTTCTAGGTGGCAGCGCTAAATTTCTTTCGCATTTATTTTGTTCATTTTTTACCACCGCTCAGGGAAATAAGAGACGTTAAAACTTTTTCACACAGACTAAGTAAAACTTTCTTTTCGCTGTGTTGGAAATATAAATTTTAGTAAAAATGATGGTGAAAAAATTAAATGCTACGAATTTCGAGAAAGCGAATTGGAACGAAGGATTAAAGTATACCTTCAGCTCAGAGCGAAAAAATGTTAAAAAGTCGGAGCATTTATGTGAAGAATGTCGCGTATTGGGAGGAAGGATTGAAGCAAAGCTTAGGACTGTTAAAAAGACGGAACATTTATAAAATAGAGGACAAAATCTGGCGAATTGGGGCACAAGATTAAAGCATACAACAGGTTAATTGCTGTGCAGAACTTTGGTAAGAAACTGAGGATTTTTAGGAAGAAAGAACAGGAGTATTTATAAGAGGTGAACCAGAAAAAATTTAGAATTTTTACGCATCCAGCATACGAAAATGTCAAGAGTTAGGAGCCTGGTATTTTTGACTGAAAGTATCTTCACCCCGCTTAGAAAGAATATTGCAGATTTGTAATACTAATCGACACTTAGGTTAAAAAAAAAAATATTCATGTTTTTAGAACATTTCGTTCTGAGTAGATAGATGCGAGTATTAAATATAACCAAGAAAAGTTCAAAAGTTCTTCAAGAGATGATCCAAACTACCGAGAATCTCATGCAGTGGAACCCTATCAAATGCTCGAATTTCCCTGCATTATGTAGTCCTTTACTGAAAGAAAGACCATTCACACTCACCAAAGGGTACAATAGAACTAAAGATCTCAGAGCGAGTCAGCTACTTAGCTTTAATCTTACTGCTGACTGTCTCAGTTTCCCCAAAGTTTCAGCACTACTGGAATTCATTAACAACCTAAGAATGAGCGCAACATTTGAATCTAAAGATCCCAATTCGCTTCACAAACCTATCTCGTATCTTACTATCTCAATACTTGAACCTGAAGATCTCGATTCGCATTACCAACCTATCTTATATCTTAATATCCCAGATTTCTCAAGGTTTTAACACTACGGAAAAACCATTCACATCCTATGAAGGATCACAATACCTTCCCCTAACGATTGCAGTTCACATTACCAACCCATATTTTATTTTACCTCCTATTTGAGATTTCTCAGGGAACCAACTCCATTGTTAATTCATTAACACTGTACAAAGAAGATCAATACTTAGATCTAACGATCCATCATCTAAAAATTAATAGATCTAAAGTACCAACTGTACTGGAAATTTATTGCCGCTACACAGAGTAGAAAATTCTCTACAAAGACTTCAAATTCGCATTACAAAAAGTTCACCAAGACTCTACAAAGCAGGTCCATAACACTCAGCAAATGGAAGTCTATGAGAATGTCTATCTGAGATTCTCAAAGGTACCAACACTATTACCGCTCCACAACAAGCGTCAAGTCAATTGACTCTATTGACTCTCTACAAAAGGGAGTCAATAGACTAAAAAGTCACTATTCGCGTCATACACCTAAATAACTTTGATCTTAACGTCTATATCAGATTCCTCAGGTTTTCACCGCCACTGAAAGTTCATTGACACTCTGAAAAGAGTCTCAATAAATCTATAGAAAGGGATTTCAACAAATCTAAAAATTGCTTTGCGCTTCAAACATCTTTCTTTTATCTTACAGTCTATGACAGATTCCTTAGAGCACTTCCAGCACTTCAAGAAGATTACTAAGACTCTACAAAGCAAATCCATAACACTCTGGAAATGGAGTCAATAGACCCAAAGCAGTACATAACCACCTAACTAATTTTTATCTACTAAGTACTCTTCGATGGCCTTCAAGAAACTAATTTGTTGTAAATATATGGAAATATTTTAATAGTTATGGTAAACATTTTTATTTGATTTTAATTTTTAAGCTTTTTTATAATAAATTGTTTTTAATTCCTACAGAGTTTATGAATTTTTAATTAAAAAATCTACTCTGACTAAAATTATATAATCCTATGGTTTTACTTTTCATTACAGATCCTATAAATTCTCATGTGTTCGATTACTAATTTTGCCCACTGTACATAACTATGTTTTTTTGTTGTTCCCAAATTTAGGCCACGCACTTCTCCTTCTTTGAACTTTATGACAATGATAAATTTTAGCGGTGCTGAAAATTTAAATATAGAAATGTGCTCTGCAGTGTGCGTAAATTGTATGTTACTTGCAGATTAAATTGAAAATCGCCAACATTCAAAGTCGAATATGTAAATCCACTTGCACGCATTGTGGCGCTATAAACAAAACCCAAACAGCGCACGAACGGTGCACACTGGCTGCCGCATGGCGCAAGGACTCGGCACGAGTAGCGGCAACAGTTGCCGCCGGGCAAAAGGCACAAACTCACACCAGACACACACACAGAATCTACAACTTGAGATAACGAAAAGTTCAAACATTCTAATTCGTGCACAAAATGCGGATATTTTCAAACCCCCAACAAGCGTTGGCAACGCCAGACGGCAGGGCAGACAACAGCATAAACAGCAGCAATGCACACACACACACACAAACAGACGGCGAGCGTATTGTCGTCGACAACAAATCATTGCCATTAAACAGCGATATCCTGCGTGTCCATTTCAATATTTCTAATTAATTTATTATCGCTTATCTGAAGCGATAAATCGCGTTGGTGTATTTGCGTGCGTGTTTAGTGTTGTGTGAGTGTGTGCGTGTGTGTTGGTGTGTTGCAACTGGTATTTGTACTGGCGGCTTGTAGTCGCTCGCTGCTCTCAATTTGTCTGCAGCTGTTCTTGTTGTTGTTGTCTGGTTTGGTTGTTGCTGCTGCTGTTGTTGTTGACGGAAATTTGTTGACCAAAAAGCGCACTTTACACGGCCAGATAAAGTGCGTAGCTGCAATTCCGGCCGCATATCCAGTGGCCAGTGCAGCACAGTTGTTCTGCAGGCCGCTGCCTGCCACGACAAATGTCCACAAAGAGTTTTTCGCACATTTGTTGAGCAATGCTAAAACAACATCTAACTAACAGGCAACCATCGCAGCAACAGCAACAAACCGTGCTACGGCCTGTCTGACGCAACATTCGCGCCCTGCCACAAAGCTGGACGTCTGTCTTTTCTGCGTGTCCAGCGACGCTTTCGGCGCTTATCTCATTCACGTGAATGCTGCATGTGGTCGCTGTGAAGTCGCTTTGAAAAATGCTCAAAATATGAATCACTGGGCAACGGGCAACAGTGCTCGAAATGATTGCTTGTATGTACGTAACATTTTGTTGTTGTTGTTATTTATGAATTTTAAAGTCTGGCTTTCGTATTAAGTATGCAACAATTTGGTTTATTATCGCAGGAATTGTCAAAGACTGTGTAATGAAAAAAAGCTGAAGTTCGACTCAAAATATCAAAGACTTTGTCATGAAAACGAATCTGCAATTCCACTCAAAATATTTTTTGGTAAAAAATTCATTTGTTGGGGGTTTTCTTTTGAAAAGGTTAAGTTAATTTATTTGACAAACGATGTAATTTATTTACTGAAACAAATTTCTTTTTTAATATTCTTATCGAAATCTTGAAGAAATATCACTAACTAGTGAATCCTTGAACTCTAATCTTCAAGATTTGTAAACTATTGAAAAAAAAAATTCAATTTTTTACACACTTTTTTATTTCACTCTAGTCTTTAATTTAGAACAAAAATATTGAAAGGAAAAATGTTATTTTTTTTAATTTTTTTTGCTTGACAAAAAATTGTATTTCCTAATTGAAATAAATTCCTGTTTTAAATTTTTTTTTCTTTGAAATCTTGAAGAAATATCACTAACTGGTGAATTCTTGATCTCTAATCTTTAAGATTTGTAAACTATTGAAGAAAAAAAATTGAATTTAAAAAAAAAAATTTTATTTCATAAAAGATGTGATTTTTAATTGAAAGATTAATAAAATTTAAAGATTAATAAATCAAATCAAAAAAAAATTGTCAAGCAGGAGTTTATTTCAATTAATAAATCAAATTTGGCAAACAAAAAAAACTTGTCAAAAAATAAAACTTTAGTCTTTAAGATTGGTGAACAAAAATATTGAAAGGAAAAGATTTCTTTTTTTGACAAATTTTTTTTGTTTGACAAAAAATTTTATTTACTAATTGAAATAGATTCCGGTTTTAAATTTTTTTTCTTTGAAATCTTGAAGAAATATCCCTAACTATTGAATCCTTGAACTCTTATCCTTAAGATTTGTAAACTATTGAAGAAAAAAATTTACTTTAAAAAAAATTTTTTTTATTTCACAAAAGATGTGATTTATTAATTGAAAGATTAATAAAATTTAAAGATTAATAAATCAAATCAAAAAAATTTTTCAAACAGGAGTTTATTTCAATTAATAAATCAAATTTTTGTCAAACAAAAAAACTTGTCAAAAAAATAAAATTTTAGTCTTTAAGATTGGTGAACAAAAATATTGAAAGGAAAATTTTTATTTTTTTGACAAATTTTTTTTGTTTGACAAAAAATTTGATTTACTAATTGAAATAAATTCCTGTTTTAAATTTTTTTTCTTCGAAATCTTGAAGCAATATCGCTAACTATTGAATGCTTGAACTCTAATCTTTAAGATTTGCAAACAAAAATATTGATAGCAAACATTTTATTTTTTTTGTTTCACAAAAAATGCGATTTTATTATTGAAATAAATTCATCTTTTAATATTGTTATATTAAATCCTAAAGAAATATTACTAGTCAATCCTTGAACTTTAATCTTTAAAATTTGTAAACAAAAATATTGAAAGACAAATTTTTCATTTTTGACAAAATCTTTTTTCACAAATTTGTTGAAAAGAAATATTAATTTTTGACAAAATTTTTGTTATTCCTCAAAATATGTTATTTATTTGAACAAATTTATTGTTTATTATTTTATTTCAATTTATTGTTTTATATTTTTTGAAATAAATTTTTGTTTTAATATTATTGTATCAAAGTCCTGAAGAAATATCTATTATAACTTATATATCTATATCCAACTATTGAATCCTTAAACTCTAATCTTTAAGGTTTTTCAACAAAAATATTGAAATAAATTGTTTAGATATATGAAAACTTTATTTTTTATAAATAGACATTACTTATTCAATCTAAATTTTTATTAAATTTTCATAGCATATTTCAAAAAATTACGAAAGATTTAAGTGGAAAAATGTTTACCGAACTTTAGAGTCGTTAAAAAAGTTGAGAAATAGTTCATTTAGGCGCTAATGGGTTAGATAAATGTTTTGAAACATTCTTCAGTGTTATTGATCGGTTTTGCTTTCTTAGAGAATCCGCACGATTCGAAAGCGTTAAGTCCGAAAGTGCTTACAAATTCTTCTTCCCAATCATTTCTATTTCAATCCCAATCTGAAGCCTCACTGCCTGACTTGCCTCAACATTGAACTATGAAGAACAAATTCCATTTCCCTCAACTCCCCCTTTAAAGCCACCGCATTGATACAACTTTCACTTGAAAATTCGAAAACCAAATCCTATTCGACTAAACCATTCCACCTTTCAACATTTGCCCACATTATCAATTCGCCAGCAAACAACCAAAATCAGCAGCGTTCAACATGTGGAACAGAAAAACAATTTTACTGAGTACAACAAAAACAAAAAACTGGCGAAAAACAACGCCAGTCCAAACAACCGGGTTTTAATTTCCCGCACAGAAGTGACACATTCAAATGAAGCGCAAATTTAATTACACATTTTATTGGATTATGTGCGCTTGGTGGAATTATTTGCAGCCTATGGCAGCGGCAGTGGCCACACCACAACACGCTGCCACCGCCACCGCCGTCGCACTGCGCCGAGCCAATGACACCGTCCGGCCCGTCCGCAGCGACGGTAAATTACGGGGCACTAAACAAATTTAAATACGGTGCGCGTGTGTTGCATGCAACGTGGAGCAAATGTGTCGCCTGTTGGCAGCGCTGCCATGGGTGGCCATTGCTGTCGTTGTTGTGCACGTAGGTGTGCTCGGCAAATTTGGGCGCTATTGTTTTTGTGCCAGCGTTGCTGCTGGCGCTGTTGTTGCGCCTTTTTGCTGTTATTTGCGACCGGTGTTATTTACGCGGCCTGCAAATTTGCCGGTGCAAGTGCCGGCCGCATGCAATTTCCACCTTTGCTGCATGTTGCACACTGCCACGCGTGGACGCTCCGTTTCCTGCCAACCTTCGGGCCTATCAGTTACGGCTGTCGCTGAGTCGACAGCTTGACAGCGGCAGCAGCAGCCGATAAGCGGGACGGAGTGCAAGGAGTGCTGGCATTTAGAAACAGGGCGCTGCAAAATGTCGCTGCGCTTGCAATGCGGCGAGTCGTATCGTCAACTTGAGTCGCAATTCGCCGCCAAACGCCACTCTTTCGGATCGCCACTCTAATGAACACAGCGTGCTGGGCACTTTGCCGTCACACGCTGACACGAGCGCCTGTTTGCAGACTGGCTTAAATCCGCGCTAATATGCCGACGCTGCTGGTGAGCCGCTTGCATTTGTGTGTGTGTGTTGGCGGCAGCAAATCCAGCCACGTTCATTAGTACGCTGGCGCTGAGTGATTGTTTTCGGCCTCGCACACCTCATACAAAGCGCCGTCGCCTCATACCACACACACACACACACACATAAATATACAGCAACACATGTTGTTGCGCCTCCCCCTTTGAAATGCCAACAGCCACCACGTGTCGCTGGCACAAATTTCGACGTGTTTCATGTGCGAAATTAATTCCCATTTTTACGGCAGCAGTGCTCGTTGTTGGCGTTGCTGTTGCATGACATGACACCGATACTAAACTGACACTTTGACATGGATTTAACCCTAAAACGCTTATGCTTACATGGCAAAAATCAGCGGCACAACGGCAACGGCAGCACTCGCACTGACTCGACTGGAGTTGGTTGCATGACGGTGGCAAGTTGAAGCCCCACTAATGAGTGTAGGTGGATTAATGCATTTATCGGAACGCGCAGTACACGTGAATTACAATAATACCTAAATACGCCGCTAATTGATGTGAGCAGCTGACGCACTTGGCAGCAGAAAGCTGTGTGGATTTTGCTGAATTAAAACAGCGCATACTGTAAACTCAGTGGATTTTGAATCAACAACCATGAGATTAATTTTGGATTATTTTCAAATCATTTGGTGCTTAATTCTTAACACCAGTTACTAGAAAACTGAACATTTCAAGTGGTCAAAGTTGAGAATTTTTTTTAATTCTGGTGATTTATGAACCTCTTTAAGAAAATACTTACCTACTTTCTTACTGAATTTGCCATAAGAGTTCGTTACCGGCTCGAACACCTTTTTTGCCGTACACAGAGAATTCATTAGTCTATCACTCTGAGGACTAGAAGACCCATTGTGAATCTCTGCATCACTAAAAACAGATAAATCAGTTTAGGCGAGGTTTTCCAATTGTTGTAAGCTACAAACGCTCTGCCATAACTTTGACAAGTACCTTATGATCAAAAAAGAAAAGGAATTAAAAAAAAACGCAAAATTTCAATTTTAATAAATTTCTTTATTATCCCCTTCAAAATACTCTCCTCTTGCGTCAATACATATATGCCATCGTTTGATCCAATTTTCCATACATTTTTTATAGGCCGCCGGTATGGCCTTCAGCTCACGCAGCGAATTCTCTTTTATGGCCTCTATGGTCTCAAAACGCCACGCCAAAACGCCACAAAACGTTTGGTCGGCATATCAAATTCATAAACCCATGTTTCGTCACCAGTAATGTTGTGTTCGATGAATTTTGGGTCGCTGGCTGCGTTGGAAATCATCTCTTTGGCCAAATCAACACAACGCTGTTTCTGAATAAAATTCAGCTTTTTTGGCACCAGCCGAGAAGCGATGCGTTTCATGCCCAAAATATCGATATATGCCCAAATGAGATGCTCAACAACACAGCAATCTCTCTGATCGATGCACAACGATTTTCCAACACGATTTGCTTCGACGATTCGATTTTTTCTTCAGTAACAGACATTGATGGCCGTCCAGGGATCTCATCGTGCTCTAGGCTCTCTCGGCCGCATTTGAAAATGTTATACCATTCGATTGCTCGTGTTTTCGACATACGTGAGTGGTCCGATAAGTACTTAGCCTACAAAAGAAAAATCGAAAATTTTGAAAAAGTGGCGATTTATTTCTCAACGTAGTCTCCTTTCAACTCGATACACTTGACCCAGCGATGCTCTAACTTCTTTAACCCGTCTGAAAAATACGTTTTCTGGAGGCCTCCGTGGCGGCGATAACCTCCTCATTCGACTCAAATTTCTGCCCGGCGAGTGACTTTTTCAAGTTTGGAAACAAAAAGAAGTCACACGGGGTCAAATCTGGAGAATACGGTGGATGGGGCATGTGTGCTTAGCCTAATGCGACCAATTTGGCGAATCACCGACCGATATTGCTCTTTTTCCATTTTTCTAAAATTCGCGGACACGTTCGTTTCCACACGCGGTCAAAACTAAATTACAAATCCAATACGGCTGAAATTTTGACAGTAGCCGTCTACGAGGATGTACTACACGATAGTAAATTTCTCTTACGATAGTGGCACCATCGGGCGGTGGGGCTAAGTACTTATCGGGCTGCCCACGTACATGCTTCACCACACGCCTTTTGTAACATTTTCAACGAATCAGCACACAAAACTTCATTTTTAACACAACATTTTAGGCACGCGCGTTGTTATAAATTTCCATCCATTATAAAAATCGTTACACAATAATTTTTCGACTTCTTCGTATAGACGCCAATCGAATACTAATCTTTCAATATGCGTCAAAATTTGACAGAACACCAATAAAAGTATTGCCAACGTTGAGAAAATAAAAATTTACCGATTGGATAAGCGCGGTATTTCAAAACTCAAAATTCCCAAAGTTCTTTTTGATCATAAGGTATATAGTTTGCCACGTGATTCCAAATTCGGAAAACCAAGCATTTTATCATCGTTCAACCTTTACTGGATCACGTCTGTTAAACTGTGCGCTGATCTACTCGTATGGAGTTATCAGTCTGTTGGCTGAGGATATGAGTACGTTTGCGTACAGATTTATAAACAGTGTTATTGAGGACTAAAGAGAGTCGATCTCACATTGAAGCCAAGCACATGTTTACATACATTCCAAGCAGCACCGATATCTATAATAGTGGGTAAATCATCCCTCCATGAACCAACTTTACTAATAATCCTCTAGAATCTAGACACCTCAGAAGACACCTGTCGCTATTAAATCAGAAGTCACTGTCACTGTTAAGTAGAAAACCGGTTCATAGAAAAAAAACAGTTATGGAGTTCCTTATCGAAGGAGTCACCTGTAAACTGTACTTTAAGCAGGCGAAACAGCCGCGTACATTGCGTGCAGGTGCCCCACTCTAAGTGACAGAAAAATGCGTGAGACCATCCGTCCTTAACCCTTTCGACCCCAAAGTTGCCTGAGAGCAACTTCATCTATTTGTCATCTAATAGCAAAAGCTACGATTGATTTATGGGTTCGATTAAGTAGGCACCAACAAATTAATATTTTTAGAAGTGTATTCAAAGCAAATTACAAATATTTTACTGTTATCCCCAAAATAATTTCCAATAATTTGCAGCGATGTCAGGGAAAGTTTGTGTTCTAATTGAAGTCTACGAATTGGGCGCGTTTGATCAAAACCCTGTTTCTTTAATAATGTTTAAATAAAATCAAAAAGTGATAATTTTTTATTTTTCCATAAACATTAAATAATTTTTCTGTAATTAAAAAATATTGATAAAAAATTTATTTAACCCGTTTTAAGCTAAAATTGTTCAAAAGTAAACTAGCTCCAGAACTCTAACAAAGAGGTGTGGCTACTTTAAATGTCGTGTGCACACTTCTTAGAGAAGTTTTTCATGATTTAAATACCAAAAAGTAATATCGAGACACAGGGTGAAATTCGGGGTCGAAAGGGTCACAGAAATCTACTAAATATAACGCATGCTATAATGATTAGGAGGGACGCCAATAATTACAGCAAACCTCCGGATAAATAGTAATGGCCATCTTTGGAGGAAAAATGGCCACTATGAAGAGCGCTTCAGCAAGTCTTCAATGTCAGTAGGAACCTATCAGACTGGTAGATACTGTTTTGCCAATTTATATTAAGATTTTCTACCTATTGCGATATTATGAAAAATTTAAAAATTAAAGCTAAAGTTAATTTCTGTCTAATCAGAACAAAATAGCAAAAAACGCATGTCTTCATTCTCTTTCGGTAGCCAATGCAATTGACACATAGTGTACTTAAATTATATGACACCAGTTCACTACTTACACTACTCTCGTTCAACCCACTTTTACCTAAATCGCCCTTAGGAATAACACATTTTGCTGACTTAAACATTGCTATTCCCGCTCCGGCAACATGTTGGTCGCTCTCGCTGCTGCCAGCACACTCAACACCTCCGGCAATATTTCATTTTTCCATCGCTCGAAACCACCAATTCCTTTTATCCAATCGTACCAATTTTTCACACCATCCAATAATAATAAAAATTATCAATACCCAAAGCCCAATCAACCAGCATATATACGTATATGTACACACGTATGTATGTATATATGTGTGTGTGTGTTTATGATTTCACACAGCTACAACAGAAACATCGCGTTGCAGCGCCACCGAACACCGCAAGTTATCGATGAACACAACCAAAGTCAATTTGCTGTGAAAAGTTGGCAAAAACAAAGCAAAAACAACAGCAACAACAACAACAACAATAGAAACCATGCGCAGCTTCAAGCCACTGCACTCCACCCTTGCAGCCGCACTGAAACAATGAAAAAATTACGAAAAATTGTATTAACGTCACACACACACACACACAGACGCACACATGGGCGTGCGAAAAATGAAGCGAAAGCAACAAAACAGTGGCAACACCAAATTCATACCCATACATGCACACACACATACATACGTGCAGTCAACGCCACGTAAAAATTTTTGCACTTTTCGCCTGCAGAAAAATGCTGTGCAATATTGCAAAAAAAAAACAAACCAAAAAACAAAAAATAAAACCATGTGGAAAAAATCAGAAAACGCCAAAGAGAAAAGCAAAACGCGCAGTTGAGTAATTTTTCAATTGGTGAATAATTGACGCCTGCAAGCGAAGGTGTGAACGCCACCATGGCTGTGCTTATGAGCGCCCTGAAATATGCTACGCTTTTTTGCGTTTCACTGCATGCGGCGCATTGTTGCTGGAAGTACATGTATGCTTGTATGAGCGAGTGTGTGAGTGTGCACACGAGTGTCGACAATCCGATCAGCTGCTGGCCGTTGGCCACCGCTGTAGTTGGGCGTTGAAATGACGACGATGATGTGTGGTTTTGTTTTTGAGGTATTGCAATCTGCTGCCGCTCCAGTTTGCGGCAATGTTTGCATGTGTTCAGCTGGGCAGTGCGGAAGTGTGAGTGTGTGTGTGTGTCCAACAGGACACGTTGCCAACAGCGTCCTTCCGCAAATTGAGTGAAATGGTCGACCAAAGTGAAAAATGATTTTTAATTGACGCCCCTTTGCCGTGGCGAGACCCACTCGCTCGCTCTTTCGCTCTATTTTGTCGTTGTTGTTGTTGGTTTTGTTTGTGTTGTTTGGCTTTGCCATTGTTTTGGTATGCAAATGATGACTGACTGCAGTTGGAAATTCGATTGTGGCTTTTAGTATCGATGGAAGGGCCAACAATTTCTCAACAAATTGGAGACGTTTGTTTGTAACGAAATTTTGATGATTCTATAATATTTTCAGGTAAATTAAAAGGTGGATATAAATGAATACAGTACTGAAATTAAGATATCCATGGCAAAAATTCTGTGTTATTTAGATTTCAGTACCAACATTTTCATTTCAATATCATTTCAAATCCACAAACAAATGTTCCGCACTTTTTTCAGTATTTTTTTTTGTTAGGTTAGTTACGAGTAGGTTTGCAAATATCTAAAGCTGCTTTCTTGTGTCTACTGGATAGTTTAGAACTCATTGAGGACAACCCGGTTAGGTTAGAGTTTCAAGATTTCTACGTGAAAAGCTCACGTAACCCATTAAAGCCGGGTACCAGTTCCGCCCACGATTTTGATAAAATTTCATACACGACCTGGAATTGACCCGAAATGATAAGAAACAAAATTTCAGCTTTCTATCTCTGCACGTTGCTGAGATATTCATTGGGTATTTTTTACCCATTATGCAGCAATGGTAGCTTTTTTCCATACTTTTTGAAGTGATCAGCTAAACACGTGAATAAAAGTTGTACTTTTTACAGGTGAGTTAGGAGGCAGATTTTTTTTAAGTTCTAAGGCCACTACGTTTCGCCACATTTTCCATCTCCGGAAAATTCACAATTTTTGGAGTCTGGTAACTCTAGCTAGATGGCGAAATTTTAGGGGTTCCATCTTTACCCTAACTATCCCTATCAATGGTTTTGAGAGATCTCAGACATTGACTTTTTTGTGATTTTTTTTAAAATCAATTTTCATGGGTAAAATTTTACCCATTAGGCAGCAATGGGTTAAGCACAACTTATGGCTCATTGTGGTACCACAGTAGATGGCACGAGTCCCCCTTACAGCGCTGAGAACCAAGAGGATTCCCTTATGAACCTGGCCATATCCCTGATATCCAGAGGCGCTAGTTCGGTTAGATTAATGAAGAACGCTGAGACGAGAAACTTATGTCGTCTTCTGGCTAATGAGGGACATTGACACAACAGGTTGAGAACGGTCTCCTCCTACTTCTCGGAGCCGCACTCTCGACAGAAGTCGGTGGATTGCAGTTGAGGACAACTAAGATTTATATTTACTACTGAGACCTTTTCCTTACTTCCTTTTCCATACTTACACCATTTCCAGTGCTTTATTTCATTATTTTTAAATTTTATTATAGTTTTCTTGGCAACTTGTTAATGTCTACAAAATATGGTTCTCATCATCCTAGTTTCATTATTTTTCTAGGCTTGCATATAAACGAAAATGCATACGACTTTTTTGTTGTAGTAATTCATGTGGTTAAAGTGATTTCAGTCCTTCTCAGACAGTATTGGTCTCAGTAGCACTGTTCACTGTTCCAAGAACGAATCCAAATGAAGATCTTTCGATCCGAAGTAACGTCGATCTTTCCCTAAATTCAGTTTTCCTTACAACGTTTTTTCTTCATCTCAGAGTTTACTTCCTTAGTATTTTAAGTTCGGAAAATTATCTATTGTAACAAACAAATTCGAGGACAAAACGTGAAAATGTTACTAAGTATGGCAGTTTCTAAACATTTTCCATCACCACTTGAACAAGTGATGGAAGTTGATGTTATTTCTCAGCACAATTCAATGTTCCTTAGTCAATAGTGCACAGTTAGAGGGCCGATATTCTGCTCTGTTAGCTCTGTTTAGAGTCAAAGTCCTTTTAGATAACTTGAGAGGGCCCATTATACCTCAGAGCCTACAATCGAACACGTCTGCTTAGACCAATGCACGTGTCCGAAAGTTTACTACCCTGAATACTTTCATAATGATTACATCAATTCGCGAATGGTTTTGCCTTACAAAGAGTACAAGTTGTTTGAGAGATTGTAAGCTTTGGCAGGCAAGAGTAGACTCTTGTATTCCCTTGACCACGGACTCCTTTGCAGCACTAACAATATTAATGCTTCGCGATAAATTCAAATAGAGTAAATCTTGGGCATTATAAAGAGGGTCGAGTTATGAACATTACTCCTTTGAGTGCATTACGGTCGTTAACTATTTGGGAACCTGTTGAGTTTAAGTTGAATCTACCTCAACTACTCCGTGATGGAGTAGCTGAGGTCTGAGTGCTATATTTGCATTGTTGGTTCCGACAAAAATTACACTGTGCGTGAAATTTACCCTCAAAAATTCGGACATGGGGGGACCTACAGAGCGACTTTAGACATAAGTATACTGAGTTGAGATCCACCAGCCGTTTCGCTGGATTGGCTCTAGTTTAAGAGAAATCCGTCTTTGAAGTTTGCTCATTTTCGTCGAGTTCGTCGCTTAAGTCTTCGAACGTTTAAATGCTAATAGGTCCTAAATCGTTTGGAATATCGTTTTACTGTCTTGGGCAAGTTTGTAGATATTTTAACGACCACCAAATTTGCTTTAGACACAAATCCACAAAAAATGCATTTAAACTGTGTAATTGCGATATGTGCATTTTTTTGCGCAGCGCAACGTAGCGTATGAGTGTAATTTAATTATAACACTCAACGTGGCGTATGACACTCATACGCGCAAAAAAATGCACATGCATTTAAACGTTCGAAGACTTAAGCTACGAACTCGACTAAAATGAGCAAACTTCAAAGTCGGATTTCTCCTAAACTAGAGCCAATCCAGCCAAACGGCTGGTGGATCTCAACTCAGTATACCTATGAAAAGTCGCTCTGTAGGTCCCCCCCATGTCTGAATTTTCGACATGCACAGTGTTATTAATACTTACCTCAAATCCAATTGAGAGGCATTCCAGTTATTTTAAGTAATGCTCAGAGTGCAAGTTTTCGTATATGAGAGAAACAACATTGCGTAGGCTCCAAAAACAGGTGTTGATTCTTAACCCTGAAGGTGCATTGATATTTCGACCCTGTATGAAAAAGTATGGTATTTGTTAATCGATTCGACTAACAATACACTTCCATGGTTAAAAAAGGATCTTGTTAGCATTTACTGCGGACTTCTTCTATTAAATTTTTATATCAAAAAGGAAGGGAATCTGTTCTTCAGAATAAGATGTCCATATCCAGCATGTGGTTCATTTATATTTTAATAGTTGTCACCTTATACCAACAGAAACCAAGAGCCTGCGGAGTACTTTTGTCCATTCTCAATAACACAAAATTATAACTAAATAAATCATTTTATCTTTCTATCTCTTTCTCTCTCTCTTTATAGCATTACTGCTCAGTGATGGCATCATTGTAGTAATTCTTCCTTAATTGACACACTGCGCCCACAATCAACGACAAAAGTTGAACGACATCTTACCGAACAAACAAAAAACTTAATCTGCCACACTTCAATGCGCGATATGAGCCCCGCCAGCCGCAGCGTTTGCAGTATAATCGCAATTTTTGGCATATGATTAAAAGTATGGCTGATAGTTCTCCTCCAGCAATCACACACACATATACACACAAGTTCACACTCAGTGGCGTACACAGAGGGGGTTTTGGGGGTTAAACCCCCGAAATATCTTTAAGTAAGTACAGAAATTTAATTTATAACCATCGCATATATGTATATTCAATCATCAATAACACTACTCGACACAAAACATTCAATTAAATGCACCTCAGTTATGAGCACATATCTCGTAAACGAATCATCCGACTAACACAAGCTGTCCGTCGGTCAGAAGATAATACCTTAGCCTTTCCAGAGATACAGAGATACAGATTGTCCAAATCAGATGAGATTTGAAGAAATTACTGGCGGTGAAAGTTGTAAAAAAGTGAATTTTTCGACCATTTTCAAAAATCATAAATTTTCGAATGTTTTTTTTTATAGATAAAATAAATTGTTTACTTTGGTTTTAAAATTTACGATGAAAGATATATTATTTGTGCAAATATTAAGCCTAACATCAATAGAATCGAAATAAAAATGACAAAGTTATGATGCAATGAGTGAAAACACCAACTTCACATTGGCGAAAAAATTTTTTTTTTTGCCGAGACCCATCCTAATGTTGATATAGACGTGAAACAAGAGGTCATTTATAGTAACCTGGCATAGTCAGATTTTCATTTTCTGACCCAAAGTCCTTTTTAAAGGACTTTAAAATTTTAAGGACATACATATTTCAAATAGTTTTTTTAATATTTTCGGTTATGCAATGATGAAGATATGGGTATCAAATGAAAGAGAAAAATTTTCTCATTTTAACTAAATTTTCTATTTTGAACGTTCAGGACCAAAATATGTCAGGTATGAAAAACACACATGTTTTGGATCTCAGCCTATAGATTCATACATCTAAATTTTCAAAAAAGTTACACCCCCCCCCCCCCCCCCCCCCCGAAACAAAATCCTGCGTGCGCCACTGTTCACACTCATACATGCACATATTTGCAGGAAAAAATCGCCTTCGTCATATAAATCGCATGACATCAAACATTTTAATTATATTTTTCGGCGAGAGCGACTCCGGCGCGCCCGCGCACTGCTCCATCCACGTTCTGCAACAAAACTATTGGCAAAAACGCATACGCGACGTTGCAGCGTCAAAAGGAAAACTTTTTAATTAAAGTCTTCTGGATTTTTCGCGCAAAAGACATGAATGACAAAACGCGCAAAGGCGCAAAGAAACAAAGTGAAAAAGTGAAACATGCAAATTACATTTCATCATTTTTAATTTGTTTTTGTCGCCGTTTCGACGCTTTTTTTTTATGAAATTATATGTTTTTACCGAAACAAAAAACGAACAAAACGCGTGTCGCAAGCGGCGCTGTGTCTCAAAAAGCGAGCGCAATGGACGCGGCAAAAACCGAATGCGCCACACAAGTTGGGCTGCTTATCAGTGCCACGTCAACGCCTTCTCGCCCGCCGTCCAAACGGCCCGACAGCAATACGCTGCGCTGCGGTGCGGTGCTAAGCGGTGCCGCGCAGTTTTTCACTTGCAGCGCGCGTTGATTGAGCGCTGCGGTCAAAGCAACCTCTTGGCGCGCTTGTGTTGTTGCCGCATAAGAAAGGAAACGCTGCACAAATTAAATACATAAATGGAGTAAAATGGAATAAATATATGGAAAATCAGCAGCGCTGACTGATGCTGAGCGCCGCTTCGATAGGCGGCTTCCTTGGAGGCGTTGAAAGAGTGCGTCCGAACGCACAGACGGACATCTTTTGCGCTATTACTTTGTGTTTTCTTGCGAGTTTTTCATTTTTTTGTTTGGTAACGTTTTGAAAAATTGCGCCGTTATACATTTCTTGCGCGTCATTTTTGTCGGCGTTGCAGATAAACGGGCATCTTTTGAATTTACCGCCGACGCCGATTATCGGCAGGAACGAGACGCATAAATTTTCTCTCGTTATTACAATGAAAAGGCCAACAACACTAGAAGCGAAAAACCAATAAAAATGCCAGTGAGGCGTGAAATCTTTGGACAGGGACAGCAGTGGGGTACTTGAAAAACAAAAATTTGATTCAAGATAAGACGGAATATGCCAGCCAGAAGGATCTGCAAAGCAGTTCACCTAATGGATCTTTCATCTAGTAGATCAATTCTTTACCCACAAAACCCCACTCTTACCACACAGGTAGCCAAATTCACATTCCACTCACTCACTCTTCAACTGACTGCTGCATCCAGGTTCAATGTCCAGCACTGTCCAGATATTTCCTCCTCATATTCTCCCATGTCCCATACCCAACTTACACTTTGTACCCCATTTTCGATTAGTTTGTTGCGTTTGTCTTCAGCGCTTCCTGCAGTATTCATATCGCATCGTGCGTACACTTTGCTGCAGCGCACTTTCACACTTCAACGTTCCAACTTGATGCGCACTCAATACGCTGCGACCGCCCAGTTTGCCTTCTTGGCTGATTAAACACGCTTTCACGCCGCACACTGCCGATTCATTGGCTGCCTGTGTGCCGCATGTGACTTATCAATGCAGCCGGTGATAAAACCAAACAACAACAACAACAACCAAACCGATCCGTACTGCCCAACAACGCACAACGAACGGCTTTGTGTTTCTCCTTTTCTTTTTATCAAAATCCGCTGAATTTCCACCAGTAAAACGTTAGCGCTGCTTGCACTTTGGAGTCGCACACCCCGTGTTCCTCTTTCGCGGCGACTTGACTAATTTTAATTTAGTGATTAACGTCTGCAGGCAGCGCGCGATTTCCGTTGACAGCCCTGGCACCGCAGGTTCCTTATCGACTCACTCGGACTTGTGAAATGTGGTCGCTGTTGCAATGGAAATAATGCCAATGCATCAAGTGGGTTTATTATTCTTCGCGCAGCATCGTACCTACAGCCGTCGATTGCATGTTTACGAAAATGTTTATAAAGCATTACACACACTGAGTGTTCAAAAACAAGTTGATAAGCGCAAATTCCAAGAAGTGGAATTTTTATGTAAAAAAAACTGAGATTGCTTTTGTTCGAAGTACCTCAGGCTTTACCTCATTCAAAACGTTTCGAAGCATTAAACCTTATAGGAAAATATTTATAAGTAATATATGGATTTGGTTAGTCAAACAGTGAACTTAGGTAAGTTGGATTGACTACTCGAGGAAGATCAAAACTTGACTTGTTTGACAAGATTGACAAGATAAATAAACTATAATTCGTCTTGAAGCTTAGGGGAAAGTCAGTTCGATACCTAATTGAAACAGCCATTTCAATGTCCATCTATGGTTAGTTAGAAAGACAAAAGGAAGCTATTTCAAGCATTCGTTGTCTATGCATCAAGCATTAAACGTATTTCTGCTCATCAATTGTCCCACTGCTTCGACAGTAGTCATTGAAGCAAACCTCAATTCCCAAGGCGAGACAATCAAAATACGATACTGGTTGGATTAGGTTAGATACTGAAGTACAAAATGTTTTCCTACTCATTCATTGTTCCGCTGCTTCGACAGTGGTCATTGAAGCAGATCCCATGTCTGGAAAGTCTACCAAAACGCCAGTTCAACGAGCAATTTAGCTTGAATAGATGGCTCATACCTAAAGCCCGACCAATTAACCCTTTCGACCCCCGAATTTTAAATCATAACACTTACTTAAGTTAAGTCGCATAGATGGGTCCTTTGCGGTTCCACTTAGAGCTTCTTAGTGTTGCGGGTCGATGTAAAAGTGATCGTTGAGAATTTGGGTGTAACTAGCGACCAAAAGGAACCAAAGAACCAAAAGGAGAACGGGGCTCCTAAATGAGTAAAGCGCAGTTTTGAAATAGCCAAACAGAAGCAAAAAATGTGTTCCAATATTTTTCTGATATCATTGTCCTTGCATGCTCATCTTTTGCATGTGAGTGGTTGATAACCCTTTCGACCCCCGAATTTTACCCTGTGTCCCGATATAATTTTTTGGTATTTAAATCATGAAACATTTACCTAAGAAGTGTGCACACGACATTTGAAGTCGTCACGCCTCTTTGTTAGAGTTCTAGAGCTATTTTACTTTTGAACAATTTGAGTTTAGAACGGGTTAAATAAATTTTGTATCAATATTTTTTAATTACAGAAAAATTATTTAATATTTATGGAAAAATACAAAATTATCACTTTTTGATTTTAGTCAACCCTTGCAACCCTTGTCGTCATTTGTACGATATATCGTACAATTTTTTTAAAGACTCGGGAAAAATATTTAGACGCAAAAAATGTTAAATTTAGTAAGTTTTATAAATCAACTGAGATACAAACTTTGAAATTGTTTCGCTTTTTGGTACCAAAAAGTATTACATATTTAAAAATTCCTACGCAGAAGTACCGTCATTGTTGGTTTTTCAAATTCTTGCATAAAGCTGCTTACAAAACGCACTCACACTGTGTAGCCACGGCTATTATGATTTATATTTTTAAACAGAATGATACAACACAGCCTAATTAATGAAAATTAAAAAGCTGTTGCATAAAAAGTGCGTTCGTTATCAAACAAAAAATCGTCGAAAAAATTGTACGATATTTCGTACAAATTTCCGGAAAGGGTTAATGCTTAGTGAGATTGATTTAAAATGCAGAACTAAGGAGTTAATGTCATTTCCTGACCATTCCACAGATTTATTTATTTTTATTTTATTTTAACAAATGTCACGTAAGGTCAAACTAGTTGAAGGATCCCATAGTATAAAACTTACAAAGCAGTAACGCTGCTTAATTATAAAAAAAGATTAACCCTTTAATAGACTTAACCCTTATGAACTTTTAAGCTTTGTTATTTTTTATTAATATTTTTCCTCTCAGCAGTCAATATTTCAATTTTTTTCTCTCAGCACCCATCTTGCCGCAGGACAATGTGAATATGAAGACGAAATATTTGCAAACATTGCCAATATACAAAGTGCACTGCAACATGCAACTAATATGAATAGTTGCAACATTCTAAGCGTGTTTGGTTGGCATAAATAAATTTAATACAAACACCCAACTAAATATATTAGTTGAAGTAAATCAGAAATGTTACGAGTGTTGAACAAAATATTAAACATTTAGTATTTATTATATTTGTATTTAGCAATTTCTACCATAACTGTCCACTCTTGTAATTTTTAAATACAAGTTTAAAATAAAATAAAATTTTAAATACACTTTGGCCACTTGATTGTCAATTTTCTTGTAGTTAGTAAGTTTAAATTGTCCATTAGCTAAAATAAATAAATAAATAAATAACCGAGTGACAATCTTCATTGCATTTTATTGCAATTGCTTGTGTTGCTAACATTTTCCGCTTTCCATTAATACGCCAACTATGAACGGGAAGTAATTTTTCATATGCTACAGTTTTTATTATCTCAAGAAACAACACAATACTCGTCGCATGTCGCACCAGAGTGGCCCGGGCGGACAGCAATAACGGACATGTGCTCGTAAGAATGCAACGCCAGCTAAGCGCCGAAGATAATCCCAGCCAGTCGGCCGCTCGACCCACCTACCAGCGCGGCGGCCTGGTGCCGCATGCAAAGCGGGCGCGCCCTCGTTCCGCCAGCGAGCGCAATGTGCACTCCGGCGAGATGAAACATTGCAGCAATTTGGCAGCACTTTGCCACACAGTCCATAATTTGCACGAACGCACGCTCGCATGTGTGGGCACTGCCGGCTGCCGCACGGACTGGCGGCTCAGCCCGACGCCAGTCAAGGAAGCGACGCCGCTTTCTTTTTAAAGCTGTTAATGCACAAACGAGTTGTCATAATTCGCCTGAAATTATGCTCATTTTTAGTGCTAACACATTAGCAACATTATTAGCATCATTGCGGCAGCAGTTGGCACTGTGGTCTGACATTTGTTTACGTTTGCGCCATGCCAGACGAGGCAGCAGCGCCGCCGACCGAGCGGCAGTCACGCAGCGGAACCGCACGCCATTTGCCTTGCTGCAGCCGGAAATGCTCGACATTGTCGTCTTCGTCTTCTTCTTCTTCCCACATTTTTAAAACAATGCCACATTCTTTTGGCAGCGAAACAACTTTCGGGCCATAATTAATATTTATACAGCAAACTGTTTATTGTCGCTGTGCTGTGCATGTCGACAGCGTGTAATGGCGCCGCCGACTATAAAAAGCGATTGCCGTCAATTAGAGCAGCGATCAGCGTTAAGATTGTGTGCGGAAATGTGGAAAATGTGTATTTTCATTATTCCGTATGCACCTTTGTTGCCGAAAAGCGCTGATGCCACATTGTGGCGACCGCACACAATTGCAATAAAAATTACAAACATTTGTCAGCATGCGGCCAGCACCTTCCGGGGGAGAATATGCTGTCAGCCCATAGAAATTCCGTTTCGTGTAATTTTTTTTCGTACGCCATCAAATTCAATTCAACGGGCACTTGGCTGCGTTTCCGCGTTTTATTTGAAGATTTTTATCGTGTTGCCGTCTGTTGACAGCGCAGCACAACAACACAAATCCGCATAACAATCAACAGCGCAATTCTCGTCAAGCTGCCACACACAAAACGCAACGCTGTGGAAATTATCAGGGAGCATTAAAAAATGACAACGCCGACAAGTGAAGCGGAGGATTTTCGGTTACGTTGAATGGCGGCACGACTCTCGGCGGCTCTGCAGTCCATCTGGCAGCTGTACAAACGAACATCAGTGAGTGAGGAGTGAGATCTCTTCAAACGTGGCACTTATCACAGGACTCGTCACTCGCACCCGCCGACTCTTAGACATGAAATAATTACTCACATTATCAATAAATTAATGTGAGAGAAATGAAAAATAAGCAGTGATCGCTCTCCAGTGGCACACACAGGATTTCATGTTGGGAGCATTTTGCGTACAACTTTTGAGCCCAATACCATTTGAAACCATATTTTGTACCAGCAAATTTTGTATTTAAGGGAGTTCGAACCTCGAACCCGCCTCTCCTGTGTGCGCCACTGTCGCTCTCAGAAGGAGACTGCACCGGGCCTTATTCTGACATGGACAAGAGTCGGATCGCAAGTATGAGAATCATTGGCAATATTTCTGACGCTATAGATACCAAATACTCGGTGGAGGAGAGGTGGATAACCTCGGCAGTGGTGCACGCAAGGGAGCGTTTTGGAGTTCAACTGCAAAATATTAGTTTCTTACAAAATTTTGAGTAACAAATGTGGTCTGGTAATGGTATTTGAATCAACAATTATGTACAGAACCTCCACAAAATGCAGTCCTTTGTACATCACAATGCCTGACGAGGCCTCGGCGAGAAAAGAATCATTAAAACGGGCAAATACAAATGTCTTCTAAAGTCTTTAACTTAGCGTTAGTCAAATGAAAATTTTAACCTATAAAACCTATGACCTATGGGTGACATATGTCTTGACACTTGACTAACGAAGGGTTAATTCTGTCTTAGGTTGAGCAAATATCAGCAAAACCTCCACAAAATTAAGTTCTTTGTGCATCACTAAGCCTCGCGAAGCCTCGGCGCGAAAAGAACCACAAATACTGGCAAACTCCTCGGAGTTTTAGGGCACACAAAAGTCTTCTAGAAAGTCTTCTAATACTGTCTTAGGTTGAAAAAATATCAGCTGGAACAATTCGCCGACCTTCTGACTGGGGTCCGTCCATTAAAAAAGCTTCAAACTAACCGTCGAATAGAACCAGTAACCGACAGCAAAGAGCAGAATATGTCATTCTATATTCTGATGCAATTCAATCCGTAGTAAAGAAAGCTCAAGTAAATCCACCATTGTACCCATTGTGATACCACAATAAAAATGGGCCCCATACACTCTTCGACATCGGAAAGCAGAAACGAAGGAAGATAGGTCACACTCTGAGCAAGGAATTTGGCAACATTGTAAAGTAACCAGTGGAGTGAAACCCACCAACCGACAGAGGAAGTGCGCCCAGTAAGCTTCGCGAGTCCTGGAGGAGTATAATCGATCGTGAGGCTGTTCAACTTGGGTTAAACTGTTAGGGGTTGAAAAGATGTGACTTAAATTTGAACTAAATCATTCATATTTGAGGTTGATACCCTACGTTCTGGTTAGGATTCAAGGAAGCAGATGATTGATATCACTTCCTTCAATATTTAAGTCTTAACAACTATTTCATGTTGAATAGTTATTAAAACAAATACAAAGGCGATTGCACACATTACATTATATATTATTTCCTGGCCTTCCATGCATCCCAAAGTTAAAGTTTCTGATAAGACTGGCAAACTCAACCAGACGTCGAATTATTGAATATGCTTAATTTTATAAAGAAATCACTGATTCGCTTATTAAGTATTTCAAAAAACATTGCGATAATTTACCATAAATATCAGACATTCAAAGTTGGAGTTACAATTGTTTACCTTTAAACTGCAACTACGATTACATCGTTCGAGAAGTATTAAATTTTGTATATCTTAAACTAATAAAGTTAGAAGGACGAAATTCAAGGATGTGGTAGTATACATATTAGTCCTTAAAATATATTTTTTTCAAAAAAACGGGTTGGAAATTTTCACGGATATTCAAGGATAAAGTTTTAAAAGGACATTTTCAATACCTCTTCAACCTTTTGAACCAAAACATTAAATTTTCTAAGATTCTAAGGATTTTTCTCTTTCATTTGATACCCATATTACTATTCTACAATGCGCTCAATTTTTGAAATAATTTTTTGAAATAAACATGTCCTTGAAATTTCAAAGTCCTTTTAAAAAAAATCCTGACATCAGAGAGAAAAACAAAAATCGCAGTTTTACTACATTTGGCCCCTAGTTTCGCGAGTATATCCATTTTTTCGTGTGTAAAATTTTTTGTCGCAAGTGTAATAAACAGAACACAATTTCTCATTCCATTCCCACCACTCCAACTCCAATTGAAACACCAAACAATCAAAAAGACTTTTGGCTGCTGCACGAAGCGTGTCTCAGTTCAAATATTTGACCAATTCGGCAAATGTTTTACTAAATATTTCGAAACAATAAGAACGAAAAACAGCACAAATACAAAAATTTATCAGCGCAGTCCGCACTGCCAGTCGACAGCTCACCGGTGTCCATTGCTGACCGACCAACTTGTGGCTTTCGAAAACCAAACAATTGCAAACCCCCCAATGACGACAACATTTGCCTTAAATCAACAAACAAATTTCTCGCTCCCAACGCCAAATCGCAGAATACTGCGTCGGCGTGCGTAAGTGTCCCGGCTCAGATGGCAGCACGGCGCGGCCGTTCCACACCGGAATTCAAATGCACAAATCTAGAAAAATGATTTTTATGTGCAGCCAGGCGTTGTTTGAAATTTTAATTTTAATTGCCCGGCACTGCTGATAAGTGCAGCAAAGAACGCAACAGCGAAGCGGGCAAGCAGGCAAAGTGGTTTTTGTGTTTGTGTGTGTGTGTAGCGGAGTGTTCGCTTTTTATTTCTCCCCAATGTTCAATAACTGCTGTTGACTTTTCATTTTCATTACATTTTATAAAGTTGTGCGCATTTTCTAATAGGAAATTAATTCCTGCGTTAAATTGGGTTCAGCCGGGGCGCCCCAGTTGCCATCGATTTGTATCTGCGGTGGGCAGTAAAAAGTGTGTAACGCACAGGAACAGTGAAAAAATCACAGCAGCAGGTTGAGCTTGTCGCTGGCAGCTCATTTGATGGCGTTATTTTCATTTTTAAGCAGTTTTTGTGGTCTGCACCAAGTTCACGTCACCCTGCGGTCCTTGGACAGGGCGCAGAAAAATTAGCCTCGCGGCATTTAATGCTCCCAGCGGAGCCGTTGAGGTCGACTGTGCATAATGAGGTTTTTAGTAGAGCGAAGCGGCCTTGATTTGCACAAAGCTTCTATGTAACAGAAACATTTACAATTACTTGCTGCGTTTGAAAATAATTACAAATACAATTTTTATTTTTTGACAGATCGTTTACTTGAGTACAGAATCGGCAATGACAATAGTAGTGTCTATAAAAGCCGAAAGCTACGCGAAGCGCTGCAGCGCTGGTTGAGTCTAGCGGACGACCTTGATGTCGGTGGTGAAGCAGCACACTTTGCCGCCGGGCTCCTTCAGCGACCACTTGATGGTGTAGGTGCTGGTGGGGAACTTGTTCTCGATGGGCACGTCCATGGTGTAGGTCTGGCGCTGGTCGGCACGCACCGGGCACGGCGTGTACTTGCACGCCTCGCGGTCCATCGAGATGAGCGGCAGCTCCTGCGTTTCGCTCTTCTGCCACGACAGGCCCGCCTCCAGGGTGTCCGCGTCGAATTTGGGCGTAAAGTCGAAGGACATGGTGGCCGGCTTGCGGCGCCGGAAACTGCAGGCCAAGTGCTGCGCCGCCTGCGGGCAGGGCGTGATGCGCACCTCGTGGATGGTGCAGCTGTCCACATCATCGCCGCACGGCTTGAAGTCCACCACCTCGGCCAGCGCCAGCGTGAGCGCGGCGAGCAGTACGCAGCCTTTCAGCAGAAACATTCTCGAATACGCCGAACTCGCGATGCGAACTTGTGAGACGTCTTTTCGCGCGCGTTACTCGCACCGAAATGCGATGTTCGATTGTCGACTGTCAGTTGCAATCTTTGGCTGATTTGTGTCTTTGCGGCGCGCTCGACAGGGGGGGCCGCGAGCAACACGGCGACCTTTGACTGCAGCGCGCCGATAAGACGGCCGCCGTACTCGTACTCGCACAGCCTATGTACGGTTCGTGCTGGCGATAAGCGCAGCTGTTCCATTAGGGACCTGCTCCGTAAAGCAGCACAAAGCATCAGTTGTTGCTTCTTGGAAGCTGATAACTCGGCTGAAAAGTGTTCAAGTGTGTTCGAGCGCTGCTGCTCGGGTCAATCACTTTTCGGTTACACACAATTTGCGGCGATGAGTCGCCGCATTGTGATAAGGCGGAATGCTTATCGCGGTGTTCAGTCGACGGCAATTACAGTTTTAGAGGCAGTGTGCAGTGAGCTCGGAGGTGTTGTGTGGCTGTGAACTATCGATTGAAACATCAGCAAAACATTAACAAAATTAAATATATGCCCGATTAATGTGTATGTGGAGTGTGGCGTCTTAACAACAAATTGTCGTATCTACCAGGCGAAAGGAATACACCTACAACAATTAGCTATGACATTGAAGCGATTAGACAGCAATGGCGGAAGTAAACTCGCACCGATTAAGGTTTCATCAAATTTCTGTAATCTTTTGAAAGACACGTGAAATGATTTACATAAGTTTACGTTTAAGGTATCATGACATGTTAGAAAGGTGAATTTTTAATGATTTACAAAATTATTTACTTTCCAGCTCCTTTATTATCAATCTTTTTGAAAATTTTTTCAACAATATAGATATTGAAGGTTTTAGGAACACAAAAAATAAAATTTTTTGTTTAGCATATTGTCTCTTATATAGGTGCAGCTGTAGAAAAAAAAACACATCCATTGCGGACACTTAATCTCCGGATATGCTCGACCGATTTTAGAAACTTTTTTTTAGTTCTTTTCATTAACTTATTTTTTACAAGAATCCACCACAATATTGAAGAAAAATTTTTAATTTAAAGTACTTTTACTGGGAAAAAGGTGAAAAACTCAGTAAATTTTTGACACTTTTTTTTAAAAAAGCTCCTATCCCTTTATTTTTAGCGTTTTTTTTATTTTTTTGGTGAATTCCTGTGTCCGAAAGCTTAATAATTATGAATCTTTTTTGTTTTTTTGTTTCACATTAGCCAATCTTTCAAAAAGATTGATAATAAAGGAGCTGGAAAATAAATAATTTTGTAAGTCATTTAAAATTCCCCTTTCTAACGCGCCATGATACCTTAAGGGAGTGTTCCCGGGTAGCCGATTTTAGGCTGTTTTTTTGTTTTTGTTATTTTGGAGCTACAAGGCAACATGCAATATTCTGGTTTTTTGCTTGTTGTTCCTTATTATTTGGAGAACAGAAACTCATATTTGTGTCAAACAATTTTATTTTCGAAGTACAAATTTTCAGTGGTCAATGTGACCTTGTTTTCACTGCTGGCCGATAATAAATTTCGGGAACCAGTAATCTGAAACAGAAATGGGTATGCAATTATTAATCTGCAATAAATTCCGCTGATGCTAAACCACAGTTTTAGTCAAAATGTTGATTAGAAACAAAATGGCGGCCATATGAAAAAAAATTGTCCAGTTTTGCCACCTTTTTTTACCTTTAGAGTGCTTGAAAATATATTTAACAATAATTTTTTGATGAAAACTTTGGTTTAGCATCCAATGGAAACTATCTAGAACATTTTCCCAAAATTTCAAGTCGATACCTCTCATAGTTGCTGAGAAAAGTTATCGGCCAGTACAAAAAATGTGGTTTCGAGAAAAACGCGTTTAAAGTATCATGCGCAATGTATCAGCGGAGCAAAAAGAGCTGAGATTACTTCAATTAACATGCAAAAAAGTGGGTACTGAGTATGCGGATTGAAAAACGACTTTGGGGGGTGATAGTATATAGTATAAGGTACAATAAAACGCCAAAAAAAAAAATCGATTTTTTCAAACTTCTACCCAGGAACACTGCCTTAATGTCGTAAATGTGCCACTCTCAGCAGTCTGATGACAAGAGAACTATTTGTGGTTGTTTCTATGATTTTTTTTAAATGATGATCAGTAGTTAGTTATTATCAGAGAAAGAATTTTGTGGAAATTGCCTTTTTTGTTTGCTGCTAGATAGAGCATTTCTGATTGAAAATGAGCACGAATTAGGTCCTGCTGATTAGAAATATACCACTTTTATTTTGCCTTTTTTTGCCTTAAAAAGGCAGCTTGCCTTTTTCACCCATAAATGCCTTTTTTAGTGCCTATTTTACCTATAAATGCCACAAAATGCCTTTTTCAATATTTTTCGAGCACCCTTTTATGTTTCTTTCGTTTTTAATATTTTCCCCCTTTTGTTGCGCAAAAATACCTTTAAACTAAAAAAAAATTAAGTGGCAACATTGCAATTTCGTTTACTTATCGATGTTTATACATTGATTTGATCATTCCTAAGCCGTTATTTTTTGTTGTGCAGTGGAAAATTTAAAGAAAAAAACATGCCAAAATCAAAAAGTTCGGTTAGCGCAAAAATTTTATTTATTTTTTGCGATACAAGTACGGCTTTTATGCTTTTATATGAGAAATTAAAATATGAATGTAAAATATGTGCCAACATTTCAATTAAAATATCTTAGTTTTAGTTTTTAAACTATCTTTCAAAACCTTGATGTTCATTTTCTTTGATCAGATGAAATAAAATTATGAAATACATACCGTTTCTCCTTTTTTTAGATTTTCTAGTATTTTTTTCGTATTTTGAAATGCCTGTTTTTGCCTTTTTAACAGTTTTTAATGCCATCTTTTGCCTTTTTATGCAGTTTTTAGTGCATTTTTCTGCCTTTTTGGCAGTTTTTAATGCTTTTCCGTGCGTTTTTTGCTATTTTATTTTGCCTTTTTTATAGGTTTTTAGGTCCTCAAAATCCTTTCCCTGGTTATTATAATATATATTCGTAGTGTATTTAAGGACTGTGCCAGAAAAAATCCGAAAATACAGTTTGACCTGTAACTACGAAAGGTTTTGTCTGACAACTTTCAAATTTTCAGCCCTGATTCTTTAATCCTTATACATATTTTCTTAATTTAACTTAATATTTTAAACGGGTTTTTACTAAAAATGGAATCAAACGAAAAAGCTAACCGAAATATTATTTTGCACACTTATCAGCAATAAATCAATTATCAATTATTGCAATTGTCAATTATCTAAAAATGAAATTGCCAAAAAATTAATTTACCGAAATCTACTGTTTATGATGTCGTAAATAGGTATGAACAACGTTATACTGTCGAAAGAGCCACTGGCTCTGGCCGTAAAAAGGGATTTCAGCTCCCTGACTTATAGAAAGAAGTTTTACAGGAGTTCAAGAAACACCCAAACACTTCGGTAAGAGATATGGCCTTAAAATTTAGAGTATCGCCATCAACTATACAGAGATACAAAAAGAAAGGAGGGATGGAAACATTTGTAGCTCAGAAGGTACCAAAGAGAACTGAAAGCAGGAACGTGCAGCAAAAACGCGCTGCAGAAAGTTATACGAAAAATGTTTACCACAATTTGACTGCGTTTTGATCGATGACGAAACGTACTGTAAGTCTGCTTTGAAACAGCTTCCTGGTAAAACATTCTACACGGCTTCTAAAAAGGGAGAGGTCAAGGAAAAATATAAAAAGATAGGAACTGAAAAATTTGGTTCTAAATACAGTATAATCTCGATAATTCGGACACTCGCTAATACGGACAACGCGGTAATCCGGACACTCATTTCTATTGTAGACTCTGTAATCCGGACACCAGTGTCCGGTTTTTAATTGTCCGGATTATCGAGATTATACTGTACATGGTTTGTTTAATTGTCCGGATTATCGAGATTATACTGTACATGGTTTGGCAAGCAATTTGCTCTTGTGGATTGAAAACCGATTCTTTTATTACCCAAGACACTATTAACCAAGAAATTTATATTAAAGAATGTTTGAAAAAAAGAATTTTGCCTTTTATTAAATCTCACCGTGATTCATTAGTATTTTGGCCCGATTTAGCAACTTCCCATTATGCCAGGAAGACTGTGGAGTGGTATACTGCAAATAATATACAATTTGTTGCTAAAGATTGCCAGCCCCCAAATACCCCAATGTTGAGGCCTATTGAGCGGTACTGGGCTATAATTAAACGAGAACTAAAAACAGAAGGAGGAGCAGCAAAGGACATTAAATATTTCAAAAGAAGATGGAATAAAGCGTTAGCCGACTATTGATGAAACCATTGTGCGGAACTTAATGGCAGGACTCAAGGAAAAGGTACGCAGCATTTACAGGAATAAAGATTAATCTAAGAATAAAAAATATGTGAAATTAAAAATAATGTATATATGTATGTGATTGATTAATGAAATAAAAGTTTAAGTTTTATAAAAGTTAATTTTCTATGAATTCTTTCTTGTTTCCGGATTTTTTCTGGTACAGTCCTTATGTGTGATTTAGATTTGAAAAAAAGAACTAAAGAATCATTTCTTACAAATGAACAAAGCGTTCCGCAATTCTCACACACCATCCACAACCAAAGACATATTGGGATGTGAGAAGACTCGTTTTTAGGAGTAGCCGACAGACACGGACACGGCTGCCGTTTTGGCCGAAATGTACCAAGTTTGGTACATTTTTTTGATTTGGTACATAACTTTCAGATTTGGTACATGTTTGTACTATCTTACGTAAAGTAAAATTGTTACTTCAATTCTACAATTTTGTTTTACATTTATTTTGTGTAATTTATTAGCGTACGGGGTTGGGGCTTTGGGGGTTCAAACTACCCAAACACATAACTTGCTGCCATACAAAATATGGTTTCGAATGGTATTTGGCTCAAAATTTGTTCGCAGGGCCCCCCCCCAAAATGAAATCCTGTGTACGCCGCTGCTGACCGACAATATACAGGAATCCTAAGCAACAAGTTTTACTCTACAGCTAATCACGCTGACATCTCGGGGGTTAACAATAAAGTTTTAATACAAAATAAAGTCTTTAATAAGCTGTTCCAGTTGGTTCGGTGCCTAGAAAGAATGCTTCTTAAAATAAAAAAAATGCAGGAACATACTTTCACATACTTTTTAGATATTTTTCTCTGTTTTACCAATTTTTAAATTTTTAATTTAGAAAAATTCCAGCCGAAAGCCTCCGTTGCTAGCGCTGCTCAATTTTTGTTAGTTTATATAATAATTGTTATTTTTACATAAGCTTTTATAAAATAAAATAAATAAATAAATTTAGAAAAATATTTTAAACTAAAAGTGATGTAAAAGCCCCAGCTTTGCAAATTTTGAGAAAACATTAAAAGCGAAAATGGCCACATCATTTCTTAATCTATATTGAAAGTTTTAGCAACTTTTTGGTGACCATGTATTTTTACAATTTTTTTTACTCAATAGACTAAAAAACAGAAAATATGTGTTTAAATTTTTTTGTGAAAAAAGTTTTAACTTTGAGCCTCTTTTGCACACACACTAATTAATTTTTTGCACAAATTTGTTGATGTTTTCTTAGTTGGAGTTTTACCTTTCAAATGACATCAAAATCATTAAATTCTGAGACTATAAATTTTTTTAATTTTGTCTATGTAATTATATGCAAGTGGATTGTTCTAGTTTTGCCCTCATCTAATTAAATGAAATTAATTAATAAAGTTTTAGATTAGCCTTATTTGGTCTTTTTAATTAATTATTTAAGAATTAATTGTTTCTCATAGTCTGAAAGTAATTCAACTGTAGACTTAATATATATAAATAAAATAATAAAATAAAATAAAACTGTAGTGTTGTTATTATTTTGTTTATAATGGATAAAAAGTTCTTGTTAAAAACTAAAAAACCTATATTTTAACCAAATACAAATATGATCTCATTCGGTTTTCTATTAAAAAGAAAATTGTTTGGTACATAGTTTTGGAGTTTGGTTAACTTTTTGGTTCACAAAAAAAAAGCGGGTAGTGGCAACCGTGCCAACAGACAGACAATTCATAACGACCCCGTATGTTCGCTTGACCTCTCTTGGCGATTATTTGTAGGTCGCTGCTAAGTTTTTCATTCATAATGTAGTTGCCAGATTGCATATTCAGATCGTCCCTAATAATTCTTAAAAAATTTAAATATGCACAGCACCAACTGCACACAAAATTTTAATAAGCAGCCAACTGGAAAGCTAAATATTTAAGTAAACAATGTGTCAAGTTGCATGGCGATCAGAATGCCAACAGTTGTCGACATGTTAAATTGACGCTACGCGCCAGCAGCTACCAGTCAATGCGCGTTTGCCTAATGTCATTGCGATCCGTCTGCACAAATGCTCCTATGTGGGCTTCACTATAAATCACAATGCAATAAGAGCGAACTGTGGCCGCTTGCTGCACAAATTGTTGACAATTTGACAGGCACCTAAACAGTCAGCGCCGTCAGAGTCGAGCTGCAAATCAAAGTCAGCGATCGAAAGATGCTACGAAGGAGTTCATGTATAGACACACTCGTCAACCCAAACGGACAGACGAATGTCGCAAGTTGTCAGTCACACTTTGTGCCAGCCGTCAGTCGTGTTCATGTTCATGTGTTTGTGTGTGTGTGTGCGCGCGCGCGCTTGACATCTGAGCCAAGACATGCTCCTCCGCTTACCAGGAATCGCCGCTGCCGAGCAATAATTTGTTTTGCTTGGCTGGCGGTTGCAGGCTGCCGGTTGTCCCAACGAGATTCCATTGTGCGCCGCCTTGGAGCAGGTCTCTGGAGTGCGGCCGGTATTTGGTTGCATACATCATTTGTGGAAATGTCGACAGCACTGTTGGCAGTTGTGCAGCGCGCAATGACTAATTTGCCCAATTTGAGTGCGACATTAATTGTCGTCGGTAATGTGATGCGGCACACAAAACACACACACACACATACTGACATCTAAAGCCACACTGTCGACTTTAAAGATGTCCACTCGCAGCGCTTTGATTAGCAAACCGGTTCCTTGCGTGGACTTGGCAAACTTTTAATTGCTTTATTAATTAGAAATCCGTCGGCCCAGCTCGGACACCCTTTTGGGCCCAATAAAGCGGCGCATAAACACAAATTAATACGGCGCTAATTTGGTGCGTTCGTCAATTGCTCTCAAAGGACGAAATTGTGCGATTTTCACATTCAAAACATGTTTTTCGCCCCTAAACTTTGGCCTCCAAAAGCTGCCGACAGCGTCGCAGGGGCAACAGTTGCTGCGGTCAAAACAAGTTTTCCCAAATCTGCATTGATAGAAAATTTACAGCATCCACAATCAACCACACACACACACGCACACAACAAAAAATGCAAATTAATGCCAGCGAAAAAAAATTAAAAATCCATGAAAATTTATTTGCTCGCTCAAAAGACAACAGCCAACACGAGCGTTGAAAAGCGAACAAGTTTAACGCACGTTTTTCTTAATTTTATTTCATTTTTTCCTGCACTTCAGCATAAATTATAGGCGACTCCTTTTGCGCTGTGAGTTGCTTCACCGCGCTTTGAATAAACAAAACAGGATAACAGCATTAATTCATTAAAGTGAAATTTGTTGATCATTTCGACGGCGCTGGGCACAGATTGTTTTCGACGAGTACGAAAAAATGTAAAAATATGTTTTATTACTTAATGAACTTACCGCAAATTAATGCAGGGTTGCCGCTTGGCCGTTGGTCATGCACGAGTATCGGCAGCGAGCGGAGAATAAAAAAATAAAAAATTTTAAGGCATCGAATTAATATGCAAAAGACGTCAGCATCTCGCATAGGGACGACAGAAAAAAAGGCAAGTGAAGAAAAGTACATGTTGGGCAGAGCCTTTAAGAAGTGACAACTCACATTGCAATTAGCTGAGAAGGGCGTCGAGGATGCGCAGCAATTAAAAAAGATGCCCAAATGATTGATTGTTTGAGATTTGTTTTTATTTTAAGTAAAATTGGTATTAAAAAAGTACTGATCGATTTGCATAAAGAAATTCTATAGAAGTTATTAAATTAAAATTCTAATTGCCGATGGGATTAATTGGAAAAGTTATAGGCATTCATGAATGACGTGTGGCCTGTTTCCCCAAAAATAGGCGACTTTTTATAAAATTTCAAAAAATGCGGTAAAATTGAAATATGCACAAGTTGTGTTGTGGTTTTCAAAACATGTCCGACTGTTTTTAAAATCACATATAATGAGAAAATATTTGAAAACCCGCAGGTTCTGTTGTCTGTATAGGAAATAAGGATGCCAAACTTAATACTCCTTTAGACACATTTATGTATATATATTTATATATTTTTATGCAGTATTGAAACCTTTAAACTATGAGTGAGTCAATACAACAGACATAATTTGATTTCATTTTTATATTTTATCATAAAAAAAATTAAAAAATTAATTCAGTTTTTATTTAATTAAAAATATCCCAAGTCTAACAATGAGTCTTAATCCATCTGACCAGTCTACCAGGAAATCTGGAGAGTATGGAAACTCTACTCCTCAAGCACTCAGACTTAGGAGCTCATTTTACTTTATGATCAGGAAACAGAATAACAGTAGAAAAGAGTACCAGCTTTCTTATTTCTTTAAACAATCAAACAATTTACTTAGTGGAACTCTCAGTTATTTGGGCCAACGGCATATTTTTATACTAAACCCGAGTTTGACAAGCTCCTGAATCAATAAGAGACGCCGCGGAGCTGCCGTGGACACGTTTCTCTTAACATATTGGAGCCCAAAACGTCAAACCTGGTTCGAACATAATCGCATCAAGGCACAGAAAATATGATCTTCAGACTCACCACCGTTTTTTTCATAAGCCACCATAAGCTCCTTACCGTCCTCTCTTCTCCACCGCTCCCCCATACCATCCTTTCATAAGCTACCATAAGCTGGGCAGCGTAGGTTGCTTGATACGTCCAATCTTTCCATATATTTAGGTCATCGTCACCCAACCGATTAGCTGCCCTAAAGTCCCTTCAAGCCCGTGTTGAAAGGAATTGCTCCCGTTGATTCCATATAAAAAAAAGATATATCTATAAGTAACCTGTCTCCATGATCCATAAGGCGTCAGGTTACAGGAAAGCAAATGGATTAGTTGATGTGGCCTTGATAGCTATTGGAGAGAATACATAAAGTCGGTCTCAGAGGTCAACAATACCCACAATATCTACGTGTAGCGGAGTCAATCTTAACAGGATTACTATGCATTCACAGCATTCACAGCAATCACAGCATCTGATTAGGCCGAAACTGATTAAAGAGCCAAGACCAAGAAGCTTAGAAACTTAGCTCAAACTGGCCTCTTACACTTCGAAAATTTCAAAAACCACAAAATCTCAACGTCGTTTTTAGTCTTTCCATGAGTTTGGCGTCAAATTAATTTGCAATGAATTTGGAATTAAATTTCCTATGAACCTCAAATGTGCACTCCTGTAGTCTACTTAAAAAAGTTAAATGTGCCATGTGATTTTTTCCAAATCCATTTGATCCTTGGCGCTCGTCGCGAGCGCTAATATGAAGACACTGAAACTAAAAATTGGAATGGGAATAAGAATAAGAACCAAAAAACAAAGAATATATAAAATGGCAGCAAACTCTATTTGCACAAAATTGGCATATTCGCCGCAATCAAATGAAAAACCTAATTCCACCTCTTGTGCCATAAAATGCCAACAACGACAGCAGCCACACACACACACACACACACATAGAAGCTCAAACAACGCACACCGAGCGACACTTTTTCTTTGTGCGTGTTTATTTTATTTTCGCGTAAGCATTTTTATTTCTGCTCTGCATAATCCTTGAGCCAAAACTAATCTTCATTTAATTTCATTTGCCCGCTTTCTGCGTGGATTTCGCTTTATCGCCGACGCTGGCGGCGACGCCGAAGACGCCGCGCCAACTCATTCGCACGCAGCTTAGACGCGCATTCGCATGACTACCTTTTCGGTTAGACGACAGCAGCCAAGCACAGCTCAAGGACAGCGGCAGGCAAAATGGCGACGGCAGCCGGATGTGGCGCTGGTGGCACTCGAGACAAGAGGAAAGCACAATTTAAAACAATATTGCAGCGTCTCGATTGGCTCGATTTTGGGCACAAGACGCCGCAACGTTGCGCTGTGTCGCTGACGTTGCACGTTGATTCTGCAAGCGTTGTCCCGCTTCTGTGTCAGCGCCACTTAATTTGATTTTAAGCATTGTCCTGGCAGCATGCGGCCGCATACAGCAATGAGATACAATAACCAGCAGCAACAACAGCCAAACGCTTGACACGACGACAGCCAATCGGAGCGCCGAGCCGCAGACGCAATCACAGCCGAGTGATAATAAAACAGCAGCGTAAATAAAAATGTGACACAAAGCAAAGGAAAAAATTGTGTGGCCAGGATAATCTTATCAGCGTCAGGACATAAAATGCAAACGCCTCACAGCCACGCAACGTGTGGCGCGTTGCTTTGTGTATTGTGTTGCGCCTCCCCCCCCCTCCCCCACTCTCTCAACAGCACTGATGAGCGCCACCTTCCGCGGTCTTCGAAAGGTCCTTTACAAGTGACGCAAATTGAATTTAACGTGTGGCGTTGGCTTAAACGCCGTGGAATGGCTTAATAAGCGCCCAGACATTACGCTGATCTTTTCGATTGTGAAAAAGAAGCAACATTCCGCTGTGTTTCGCTCATTTTATCGCGGAATCTTTTTTATTTCCCTAAATGTTTTGGCATTACAATTTCGTTTGCCGCTGCTCGCCCCCACTCGGCAAATTCTCAGCGTCTCAGACTTTTTCTTTGTACTCGTATATTTATAGTATAAAAAAATTTATTAGGCGGAATAATTAAATCGGATTTAACCAGCTTCGCCTATATTCGACTATATGCCGTGGCAAATCTTTATTTATTTTTATTGCTGTCGTTCAGAGATGGAATGGGAACACGAGATAAAAGTGATTACTGTTAAATCGAGAGATCTTTCATTTGGACCTATTTTAATTGGAGCAAGTCAGGTGATGTGTGAAGTTTGAAGAACGGGGCTGAATCAGCCCTAAGGTTGAAAAGTTTTAAGACAGGCGAAGTAATGGAAAAGTATGCAAAATCTTTGTGGTTCTTTTTAAAAATCTTTTAGAGAGAATCTACAAGTTTTTTCATTACACTGTTATAGTGTTGTTCACTGGAGTACGCAAGAGGGATTTGAGCCTAAATGCAGTAGACACTTAAACACATTTTCAGTTTCGGCTCAGTTCTGGCGTTCAAGTTAATTTCTGACCTTTAATGTATTCAGAGACCTATAGTAGAATTTTATGGCAAATATTTTCGTGGTACATTTTTTCCTTAAAAAGTCCTGTTTTACAGGACATTTTTGGCATTTTAGAAAAAAAAGGGTCAAATTGACCCATAAAAATAGTAGCTACAGGGTTAAAATGCTCCACAAAAATATTCTTCGTAGTATTTTACATCAAATTGCTGAACCCATCATATACCTTAAATGTATGGTTACATGGTTTTCGTATGCCGATTCACCATAAGAATGTGCAAAAGGGGGAAAACTTTGACCACCCTAAATAAAATTCAGGTGTAAACTTTCAAAACGCCCATACACGTATATTTTTTTTTGGTCCCCTCTACCAGAATCCGTTGTCAGAACCTTGTTATTTTAAAAAAACTTTGATTTTGTTGTGCAGTGTATTCAATCAAGAGAAATTGCCATACAGAAAAGTTTACTTGCGGTAAAGAGGCAATCGCGCATCGAAGACTTTTTCACTGTACACACATAGCCATATTTGTATTTTGAAAATGCTGGAAAAACAAGATATTTGTTTAAAAATTAATATGTGAGAGTTATTTCTTTGAGAAGGATTGTTTAGAACAAAAAAAATGTCGATCGATTTAACAAATTGGGGGTACAACATAAGATTCAACATCGCGGATGGAAAATAAGATTTAAATTCGGTAGGTCATTAGGCATCTTTCAAGTTAAGAAAAATTCAAAACAAAATAATTTTAATACAAAATTCTCGGCGCTATAAGTCCGTGTCATGACCAGTGGCGCACAGAGGATTTCATTTTGTTGGAGGGCGCTTACAACGTTTGGGCTCGATTTCATTGGAAACTAGATTTTGCACCAGTAATTTTTGTATTTGGGGGAGATTTGAAACCCCCACAACTTACTCCTGTGTGCGTCACTGATCATGACAACGAAGTTACCACGATTGAAGCTGTTGCATTGTATTGTTGTTGTGGCAAAATCATAAAAAATTTTGAAATTAACCAAAATGGCGACTAATTGAACACAGATATATATATTTTTTTTAACCATTTTTTGTTTGTTTTGTTTTTTCTTCTTCACTAGAAAAAGATTCTGTTAGGAGCTATGGGCATATGTCCTGGAGATTTATACCAAATTTCAAGTCAATAAAATTAACCAAAACGTCGACTTATTAAACACAAATATTCGGGTTCTTATCCTTTTTTCTTCATCCTTTTTTGTTTGTTTTGTTTTTTGTTCGCATTCGAAAAATTGGCATACATTTATCGAGGAGATTCTGATAGGGGCTATGCGGCATATGTCCTGGAGATATATACCCAATTTCAAGTCAATCAGATCTTCAGATATTGTGGTCGCCATTTCTTTGAATCTTGTAATTTTGATAAAAGCGCTTCAAAAGTTTCCGACGTGACGCCTCATGCTATAACTCTGTAAATTTGTAACCAATATTAAAAAACTAATAGTCTTTCAGAAATTGTTAGGTAGTCCTGCTGGCCGAGTTGGCCACCCATAGACAGTGTTGCGGATCGGCGTAAAAGTGATCAATGATCAGATCAGCGAAGTTCAGCATGCGAAGTTCTTAATGCCATGCTTGAGGCCCTCCTCTAAATTAGAGAAGAACGGGGACCTAAGTGGGTGAGGCGCAGTCTTGAGTTAGCAGGACAGAAGCAAAGAACATGTTCCAATGTTTCCTTGGCACCATTTTCTTTAAATTTCCTGCATTTATTCGACTCGTTGATGCCCTTCTTCCTTTCTGCGTGAGCCGCTGTTAAAAAGTTCTCAGGAACGAAGGAACGAATCTCATGAACGTTGCTTTGAATTTTCCGAACATTATTTCTATTTATTTATTTATTTATTTATTTATTTCTTACGGCTTGTAATAGCCTATTTCAAATTTCATTTTGTTATAAATATAAATATAAATATATTAAATATAAGGTTATCTTAATGCTAAGGTCTTACAATGATTGTGTAGCTTCTTTTTAAAAACGGTAAGTTCACATAATTTCAATTCCTCTGGCAATTCATTGTAATATTTTAAACCCTTATAAAACAGGCAATTTTTATCCATTTCTGTTCTCACCTTAGGTAGTTTAAAATTATTTTTGTGCCTTGTGTTAATGCTATGTGTTTCATTTACAAATTTTAATTGAGTATATAAATAATTAGGTAAGTTACCATTTTTTATATTGTGTATGAATTTCATTGTGTAATAACGGCAGCCGCCGTGGCTCAGTTGGTTAGTGCGTTGGACCGCGAGTCGAAGGTAGCGACCCAGGTTCAAATACTGCCTGTAATAACACCTAAAAAAAATAACGGCAAAACTCGTTTTCTCTTTCGGTGGCTGTCCTCTCAGCTGGAAATGGCAAACCTCTGAGAGTAAAAATTGCTTATGAAAAAGCTCCCAACCTGCCGTTCGGAACCGGCATTAAACTGTAGGTCCCTTCAACCCGCGTAAAAAAAAAATTCACACGCACAACACGGGTAGTTGCGGGAAGCTAGGCCTTAGTCTCGCGTAAGCGGGCTGTCGTGCCAGTCAATTATTAATTATTAATAATATATTTGCTGCTTCACACTAAGCCAGTTGAGATTCCTTAACATATCTGCTATATATGTGCATCATAACGCGATTTCAAAATAAATCGCATAGCTTTGTTTTGCATTTTTTGTAGCTTTTTAATTTGTGCATCTTTCATTATAAAGAATATTGTTGGACAGTAAATAAAGTGCGGTTCGATGATGGACTTATAAACCATAATTTTGTAATGTTTTTGCAAATATTTGCAAGTTCTTTTCATAAAGAAGATTTGTTTGGCAATTCTACTAATTGTGTAATCAATGTGATTATTGAATGTAAATTTATCATCTATTACAACACCTAAATATTTTATTTTAGATACTTGTCCGATCTCTGTCCTATTAAACTTCAGTACATTCACATATAAGTTGTTGTTTCTTGTTATAAACATAAACTTCGTTTTGTCAATGTTAAGTTTAAGTTTATTTGCACAGAGCCAACTATAAAAACTGTCTAAATCTAAATGTAATTGTTCACGCATTTGGTCTATGTCCTTGCCACTTATCATTATCAACGCATCATCTGCGAAAAGCTTTATACTGCTATACTGAAGCGATGATACAATGTCATTTATATAAATATTGAATAAAATTGGAGCTAAAACAGAACCCTGCGGCAGGCCGATTTTAACGTCCATTTCATCGGATATGGAAGAACCTATTACTGTTTTCTGCTTACGATTTTTCAAAAAACTTCTAAACCATTTTAATTCAATATTCCTTATACCAATTAAAGACAACTTGCGTATTAGAATGTCCTGATCTATAGTCTCAAAGGCTCTTTTGAGATCAATGAACACAGCCAAAATCGATTTTTTGTTGTTCAAGTCTACTTTCCATTCTGCCAACACTAGGTTTAACGCTGACTCGCACGAATGCTTATGCCTGAATCCCGACTGTTGTGGAATTATTATTTTATTGTCTTCTAAATAATTAACTAATTGGGTTTTTACGACAGTTTCCAATATCTTTTCGTCGCAGGGTAAGGTATTAATTGGTCGCAGCTCCTCTGCTTTTAGGGTCCCTTTGACCTTTTCAATAGGAACGACTACAGAGGTTTTCCATACTTCCGGAAAGATTCCTTCTTCGAGACTGTCATTTATTATTTGGGTGTAGAAGTAGCCGAGGTATGGCATTGAGTCCTTCAACACTCCTTCTGATAATAATTTTTTACCCCCTTTTTTGTTTTTAAATTTATTTACTATGTCTTCAATGTCCTTTACTGTGACTTTCATGAATTTTTGCGGCGGTGCAGGTAACTAAACTGTTGCACTTTGCTTTCAGAAAGAGAAAAGAACAATTTTATTATTTATTATATCTAATGTTTAAACTTAAATTCTAGGCCTTTCAAACATCCACTTCAGACTTCTACTTTTAGAAAAATATTTAATAGTGCAGACAACTGCTCTGATTCCACAAGAACCACATTGCACCACCTTAAACCAACTTGCAAAACACGCAACAGTTCGTCGCTAAAACAAATATTCTGTCACTTGGATGCCAACAACAACAACCATTCCATTTTTAAATACTATAAATATTTGGTCAGATTTTGTTCATGGCCTAACAAACAAATTTTCGCTAAGGTGCATTGGCGGCCTCGGGCGTTACATGACGCGACCGACCACCCACTGTGCGCCATGGTCGTGCGCCACAACGCAACACAACAAAATGGAACGAAACACTGCCACGTTGGCATTTCGAAATCAAATGTCAGGTTCTGTCTGTCGGCGCCACACAAACACACACACACACACACACAAAGACTGAACCAAAGACTCAACGGCGCAGTGGTAAAGCGGCCGCATCAACACATCGTTCGTACGTAAAATTAAATGTGTTTACTTTGGCAGAACTTGAAAATTGCGAAACACCTCAGCAGAAATTTTCGAAATAAATTAAAATTGTTGCGCAAATTGTTGGTGCAACATTTACGCAACAAAAATAACGCGCGTGGCGAGAACTTGACAAAAGCCCCAGTTGAGTTTTGCACCTCGCAAGCGGCAGACATTAATTGAAATTTATTGGAAACACACACATACACAACACATACGCACCACATACGCACCACATATGTGAGTTTACAATGTGGGCCACTTTTTCCGCAATCTGCTGAGCTGCTTCACTGTGGGCAACTGTAAATGGGAAAATATTAATTGAGCAGAATCTACAAGCATACAAGAGGATATACAAACATACATATGTACATATGTTTGTACATATATACATATGTGTGTGTGTCTGCTGTATAGCGCCACAACTTTTAGTTTTTAATGAAACACATTAAACAACCTTTTCTCACTCTGAAGTAGAGCTGCCCCGCCGCCGCCAATGGTCCCCAACAAATTTGTCTTCATTGCTATGCTGGCCACACCTTAAAGGCTTAATTCATTTACCTACTTAAGCTGCTGAGAGCACAAGACGTTAACTGCTAAGAAAACTTGCCACAGCCCATCCACCACATCCGCAGTGCAGTCGAAACTTTGTAGGTGGGTATGTTCGTGTGTGCGTGTGTGTGTGCGGCACATGTGTGTGCTTGCGATTTGTAAGATAAATTCTGGGAAATATGTCCGCTCACATGCTTGCAGCAGCGCCACAGCGCACCTCACTGTTGTTTTTGTATAACACCAAAAAAGGGGTTTTCGACGTACGTTTGTAATCTTTGCAACTATCTGCAGCTTGTTGCCAAAGACACAGAAGCAGTGGGTGTTGTTATTGTTGGGAGTTGTTCAACTCTCTTGAAAACCACACAATTATTCTTGAGCTCAACATAAGAAGCACAAAAGGATGTGCGTATCAAGATCGTTGACGGTTTAGAGCGCTGGCTGTGGTGTAACTCAAATTGTGTGTGTCTTGAGGTGAGTCTGAAAATAAAGTTTAAACTTTAAAGTTACCTTAAGTAGAGGCCAATAGTAGCGTTAATATTCTAGCCAATTCAGAAGCTACCTGAATGATAGCTCAGGTCAACAACTCTAAAATTATTCGGTCTTATTTTACGGAATTTGAATTCTTTCCTTTTAAATTAGTTAAACTTCTCATATTCTCATTGAGTTTTTGATAAAAATTATATTTTTGTTTATAGCAAACACAAGAACACCTTGTAAAAAGCAGTTTGATGTAACCTAACCTTAACTAAACTAACCTAACCCAGTCCTAACCTCAAAATCGTAACTAAAAATTACCTAATATTAAAATTAATGAGAGTTTAAGTGCGACTTATGTTCAAAATAACCTGTAACATACAGTTTATATCAGCCTAATCTTGATTAAATTAACCAAACGTAAACCTAACCTAAGAAACTAATCTGAAAATGAGTTACAAAAAGAATTGAATGCGGAATATGTTTAAAACATCCCTGAAACTACCAGTTTGATTCCAGCATACTTTAATTAAACTAACTTAAACCAAACCTAACCTCAAAATATACACTGAAATAAGCTTAAACGTAAGATAAAGTGTGATATATGTTCAAAACAACTCTGAGACTACCAGTTTAGTTCAGCCTAGCTTGAAATAAACTAACTTAAACCATATCTAACCTCAAAATCGTGACTGAAGATATGCTGTAAAGTAAGGTAAAACGCAAAATATGTTAGAAAAAAATTAGCAGCTTAATTCTCGATGACCTTAATCAAACTAATCTAACCCCGATCTAATCTTAACTTACCTAACCGATACTTAACCTTAAAAATATAAATTGAAATTGAGCTTAAAGTGAAGAATAGTGCGAAATATGTTCAAAGCAACTCTGTGACTACCAGTTTAACTCAGCTTAACTGGAAATAAACTAACTTAAACCATACCTAACCTTAAAATCGCAGCTGAAGATATGCTGTAAAGAAAAGTAAAGCGAAAAATATGTTCGAAGAAACATTTAAATTACCAGCTTATTTCTCTTCCTGACCTTAATCAAACCAATCTAACGCAGATCTAAACTTAACTTACCAAAACGAGACCTAACCTTAAAAATTTAAACTGAAAATGAGCTACATATAACGTGAGGAATAGTGCGAAATATGTTCAAAACAACTCTGAGACTACCAGTTTAACTCAGCTTAACTTGAAATAAGCTAACTTAAACCATACCTAACCTCAAAATCGTAGCTGAAGATATGCTGTAAAGTAAAGTAAAGCGCAAAATATGTTCGCAGAAACCTTTAAATTAGCAGCTTATTTCTCTTCCTGACCTTAATCAAACCAATCTAACGCAGATCTAAACTTAACTTACCAAAACGAGACCTAACCTTAAAAATTTAAACTGAAAATGAGCTACATATAACGTGAGGAATAGTGCGAAATATGTTCAAAACAACTCTGAGACTACCAGTTTAACTCAGCTTAACTTGAAATAAGCTAACTTAAACCATACCTAACCTCAAAATCGCAGCTGAAGATATGCTGTAAAGTAAAGTAAAGCGCAAAATATGTTCGCAGAAACCTTTAAATTAGCAGCTTATTTCTCTTCCTGACCTTAATCAAACCAATCTAACACAGATCTTAACTTAACTTACCAAAACGAGACCTAACCTTAAAAATTTAAACTAAAAATGAGCTATAACGTGAGGAATAGACCGAAATATGTTTCAATCAACCTTAAAACAGCAGTTTAACTCTCCTTAACCTTGTTTAAAAACTTATACAGAAAATGAGCTGAAACTTGAAACTTGAGTTGAAGTGCAAAATATGTATTTTCTTAAAGACCTCAATTATCATTTTGAACAATTATTAGAAAGTTAAACAACTTTTATCCATAACGCCAATTCTTCTCACGCAAGCATGCGGATCACATTTACAACAAACACTTTCATACAAACACACGCGCCACAGGCTTCGTCAACAGTGCACCTATTAAAAATTTGCCAAAAAAAGAATATGAATGTTTGCACTGAAAGTGCTCACAACTCCTTCATTGCCAGTGCAATGTGTGGTTATGTAAATTCGTTGGCGTCCGAGAGTCTTTATCGCATTTCTTACGTTGAAAAGTTCTCCAATAAGTTCACATCCCGCAGGATATAAAGACAACAAGACAACTACTACAACAGCAACAAAAACCAAAATGTTAAAATTCACAAAAGCTGCAAACAACTGACAGGCGACAAGTGTTCACCGCTCGTCCCCGTGTCCGTTGGTGCGTCGGTCCATTTGTCTGTCCGCTTCTGTTTCATGTACTTATGTTGCATGCGCCTTGAGACAGCAAATTTGTGTATGTGTGTGTGTGTGTACATTTATGTTTATGCGAGCGTGTGTGTTACTGCTGCTGCAAGCAAATTTGACATCACTTTGGGTGGAATGGGATCCGGGACCCCATTCCACCTTACCTCATCCGGCGAGCGAGAACTTAAAACGAGTTTGAGTAACTTAAGGAAAGGATTCGGCATTGCTGGAGTTGGGGGCGTGTATCATGGCAAAGGAGAAACAAAATAAATTTGCAAGATTAAGAAAGATGGCAGACGCGGCTGGGGAGCGAACACAACACGGCAACACACAGCCAAAGGTAGTCAGCCGGCAATGTTGGGCCACAACTTGGGCGCTGAATTTACAGCGCGTCCGAACACTTGCATTTGAAGCGTGCAGCAAATGTGACCATACAGCCAATTTATAAAACTAACTGCGTCTTATTCGGCTTGTGCTTCTTCTTATTTTGATGCTTGCTTGCTATGCTGTTCGTCAGCTCTTCTGTGTGCCTACATTGCTTCGTGTCTATGGGTGAGTGGGATTAATTGTTAATGCTGGCAATAAAATAGTTTGGCCGTTTCACCGCTGCACCCTGCGCTCAATTAACCCGCTCAGCACATGCCGAGCAGCAGCGTCAGTCTTGGTCGACATTTCGCCGGAAAACTATTCGACTGGCTAATGACTGAAGCAACGGCTGCTCGAAGTAATGAAGCGCGCGCATTCATCAACATTTATCAGTATTTTAGCGAGTGTTTGGGATACTTTAAAGTGTTGTTGTTATTGTTGGTGTTGTCGTTTTGGATGTTGCTGTCAGCTTGCCTCATTTGTTTTTATTTATTTAAATGTCATTTGATATTCTCGAAAATCGTCTGCCATGTGCCATGTGTCCACATCGAAATGCAGCAACAACGAACAAAAATAATAACAACCGTGACAATGTCTCGAAACTACACAGTGCCGCATCATCTGACTGTTTATGCTTTTATGAAGTTGACGTTATGGCGCGACATAGGTAGACATTGTACGTGCTTACGGTACATTGAGTCATCATGAAAAAGAGGCGAATATTTTAATCTTAACTGGAACCATACAACTGGAAATTTGCAGGCGGGACATTGCTCAATTGGCTCTAGAAAGAGTACTAAATTAGAAAAGTTTTCATGAAAACAAATTTTTTCCTAACTATTAACTAGACAAGACTACAGACTAGACTAGAGATGGTAAGTCACCTCCTCCCCTCACGATGAAATTTTTCAACAGCTTAGATGATCTCTGAAAAGAGAAAATAAAAAATCTGCTTGTATTCATCCAACAGTCAAACTGACCTAATGTGGCTTTCGAAGGACTTGCTTCCTTTGTGTTATCACAATAGACCCAATCTGTGGCCTACTCATGTCTTGTGGCAAGGCTCTACGTCCAAAAAGCCACTTCAACCTAACCTAATCTTACTCAGATCTAATATAATTCAGAAAGAATTTTTTAAATGATATTTTTTATATTTTTTACCGCAAGTTTGTCCTCTTAAGGCTCCTAAGTATTAACAAAAATTACTTACACAAAAAAATTTCGGTTCCAGAAAACTAGTGTCCGACCGAATATTCGGTTTCGGCCAAAAAATGGCACATAAGTTGAAACCGAAACTTTCTAGAACATTTTTTTACATTTAATTGTGTAGCAGATATATAGTGAAAAGAGGAGTCATTTGGATGCCACCAATGTAATTAAACTATTTTTTTTTAGCATATACAGTGGACGTCCAGTATAACAAACTTTCCATTTAACGAATTTTCGATTTAACGTACGTTCGTTATATTACGAACAAAAGTGAAATTTGCTATTCGATATAACGAATATATATGTATGTACCCTTCGAATTGTTTTTATTTGAGCATTCACATTCTTTACAATAACAATGAATGTTTGGTTTTGTCAAGTGAACGGTACCTCAATTGTTTTTGTTACGTTAAAACTTTCAAATTTACGTGAAGTTATCAACATTTTCAAATTCTGTTTGTATGCATTGCTGATCATTTTTACAGGATTTGTGTTGCGTTCGGTTGGCTTTTTTCTTTTAAAAATTAAAATTTCAATAATCTATCAAGCGAAATTGCCATACAGAAAAGTTTACTTGCGGTAAAGAAGCAATTGCGCATCGAAGACTTTTGCTCTTTTTTTTCATAAAACCAGATATTTGTTTAACCTTCTGTCTGTCCTTTGCTCAAAATTGCGTTCGCTGTCCTTTGGGGTCAGGATGACCACAATCAAACGGTTATATAATTTACTGACAAAACATGAAGATATGAAAAGTGTTTTTCTCGATTTGTTATTGGGTTGCAAGCGCGATTAACTCTAAATAGATCCCTAGAGACAGGCAAAAGCTTAAAAACTGAATATGTGAGACTTATTTCTTTAAGAAGGATGGTTTAAAACAAAAAAAAATATCGATCGATTTAACGAATTTTTCGATTTAACAAATTGGGGGTACAACATAAGATTTGTTATATTGGACGTCCACTGTAATATTAAATTTTTTTTTTTTTTTTAACGAGCCAATGCGCAGGGGATACCCCTATAAATGCGAGGCATTGCGCTGGTTCAGGAAGGATATATAGGTTAGGAGAAAGGATGTTGGGTGAAGAATTTGTGGACTCTTGCCTTGAACCCATCAAGATCATAAGTGCTGGGGAAAATATCCGCAGGGAGACCATTCCACAACCGCGCTGTACGAGCCAGGAACGTACTTTCTCTGTAATGCGTAGTGCGCTGGAACATCGTTTCAACATGGAATGCATGGGCGCCAGTGTTCAAACGGGTTGCCCGGCGAAATACCCGGAGTGATGGCAGCAAGCTGCTCATCTCCACTGAGCAATTACCGAAAAAGTACCGGTAAAATAACACCACACATGCCACGTTTCGACGATGTTCCAAGGAGTCAATAGAGCTGGATGCCCTACTGTCCCCTATAAGTTTAATCGCACGGTTTTGCACCCGATCGAGGAACTCCAAATGGGTTTAATTTTGAATATTAGCGAGTAAGGTATGAAAGGGTGATTTTTTTCATGTTTATGTTTTTAAAAAATGAATAAATTGTTTTTATTAATAATATAAGTATTTATTTATTTATGTTATGTTTGCTTGTTTTTTCTTTATTTACTTAATGTAAAATTCGTTTTTTGAAAAAAAATGCTTAATACGGTGATTTTTATTTTAATTAGAAAGTTTCGGTTTCGGCCGGATATTAAAAAAAAACCGAAACTCGGTTTCGGTTTCGGCCCAAAAAAGTGGTTTCGGTCGGACACTACAGAAAACCTGCCTCCTCCTCTCAAGTTTATTCTCTGTGCTTCTACGAATCTTTTTTACAACTTTGCAAACTTTCGAGTATATTGAAGCCCCATTCACAATTTTTAACAGCAAATTTGTTTAGTGAAAAATATTTCAAGTTCAATATTAACTAATATTATTTTCCTTGTACAACTGTCAAAAGCGCCAAACCATTTTTACCGACAGCACTTGAATTTACTTTCTTTGATTTTCATATTTTCTCGAAAAATATTTACACTTACTAAAAATTAGATGCGCATCACCTCATCTAATCACTCAAATTTCAAGTGAAAAGCAAATATTTATAATCGCATTTAAATCGGCGATAACTTCAAAATTTCATTTAACTTTACAAACTTTAACCTTTTCCCTAAGCCCAGCCCGGCACTCACACACACACACAAACACACAGGCAGCGAAAGTAGCTCATCCAGATAAAAAGTTGTGCACACAACGTTTGAGTGCAAAGTTGCACAGCTGTTTGGCTTTTGCAATGGCGAAATAAATGTATCTGCACGTAAGTTTCCGGTGGCAAACTTTGAACTTGTGCGCCGCCTCAATTCACGCTTCGCATTTGCCAAATGAAGCCCGTGCGTATTCTTAAGCCACTTTGGATGCAACTCTACATTAATTTCAATTTTCTGTTTTGGAAATGGTTTCCGCTCGGTGCGGCACACGTTTGCGAGTCTCATTTAGCAAGTGGATCGAACTGTGGTATGAGGCTTCACTGTAGTAAATGAGCGAATATGCAAAGGCAGTCAATATGGCAAACCACTGAGTTACTATATACATATATATTGATTCTAGAAATTTAACACTGTGAGACAACAATTTTCGTGGCTGCAAGAAGTGTTAAGGTTATGAAAATAGAGATCGGACAAAAAAATTAAGTTATCAAATTTTAAAACACATTATTTTCTGTATTTTTAATGTATAAAATTTCTAAAATAAAATTTATGTCATAATATAAAATGATTGAACGAATTATGGCAACATTTTAAATCAGTATTTTCGTCAGTTCTGAGTTCATATTAAAAAAAAATTGCATATGATTTTATTTTCATTGATACTAACCAGCAATAAAAGCTTAAAAGTCTTAAACTACAAAAGCAAAAGAAATTCCTAATCATTGTCTGCTTAACTGAAACACTCGACTGCTCGCACTCTGCATTTTTGCTCACTTGTCCTTCGAATTCACTTTAATTTGTCTCAGTATTGACTCAAACAATATCGCAATCACTTCCGCTAACAAATTTCTTTTTCTGCCAATGTATCCGTTACGCAGAACGTAAAGTTCTAACAGCCATAACAACAACAAAAACAATAGTAACAACAAATATTGAAAGTGGAAGCGATTTCAGATTTTGCAAATTCCACAGACAAACCGAATGCCAGCGCCGTTAAATTTGTACGAACGACAGGAAGTGCGCCATACATCCACACACACACACAAACACACATACAGCCAAACATACAGACAGCCAGATCTCCCACTCATACATGCATGCAAACAGTGAAAGGCACACTTGAAGTGCGGCATATTTAAATATGGCGCACGCCAAGCGGAAGTTTCACAGCACACAACAGACCCTCCCCTCGCCCAAATAGGAGACAGCACTGCGCCAAAACAAATACAACAACATTGCGCAAAGTGCGCCACTTGAGCAGTTTAACGCCGTCGTCGTGCGATTCAAAGGTAACGACAACGCCAACCGCAGAGCGCGCTCCCAGCACTCGTCGGCCCAGTCCCAGTCGAGAGCCGTCCGCAATCCTTTCGATTTACGTTTGCGCCGCCGTTAACGATTCGCCAATTGCACTTCCGACACCACCTCGAGCACCGCATCGATGCAAAAGCAAAACTATAAATTCTTTAAGCACTCAATTGTCTTCGCTTTCAATCGCTGTACAAACAGTTTGCTTTCGCCATTTTCCGCCGCAGCCGAAGAAGATTCACTGGTCGAGTGCAGCGTGCGGACGCATGTGAGCGCATTATTTGTGGCGGATATGCAAAAGTTTGTCCTGCCGACTGCGACTGCACGCGCCGGCAGCACTTTCAACGCCAACTACGCTGATATCCTGTCTTTGTATCCTTTCGCATTTATTTGCATATTTGTTGAAGCGCAGTTTTTCGGTGCGGCACTTTCTTTTGTTTGTTTTAAGTAGTGCACAATGCTCAGTGCACAATTGTCTCTATTTTTAAACACATATTCAAAGTGCACAAAACTCCCAAGCATGTGTGTGTGTGTGTGTGGAAGAGAATTAACTTCCGGAAGTTCATAAAAGTATGCCAAAGTTTTGCGCAATAAATTTGAGATTCTTAGGCTGAGACAACCTTCAAGGTGGCACATTTTTATAGCTTTTACAATTTCTTTTCATAGCTTACGTACGGCGTATGCGGCTAGAAATGGTTTGGAGTGCAAAAATTTGAACAAAAATCAGGGAAAGACAAAATTTTAAAGATTACAGATTGGTTGTTTTACGTTCAGAGACAAATTTTTGTAACTTTTTTCGCGTTTATTGGAGTTAGCGCTTGGTTAGCGCTGCTTGGTTAGCGCCGAGAAAGTACTATCGAAACACAAAACCTTGTTTTTTCTATGTCTTTTAACCACAGTGAAACCCTGCCTTGGTAGGTTGAACAAATTACATGAATTCAAAATCGATTTCCATATCAATACCGATTCGAAATTTACAAGTATTGTGCGTAGCAGCCGATTGACGACCGAAAGAACAGTCGATAAGAGCTAAATCGATTAGCCTGATGATACTGAAGAATTTTTCAGTGCTAAATATAGAACTTAAATGCTTTCCTGGAATCTGTATAGATTATTTTTTAAGGTAATGGAATTTGAATATAATTAAAGTACAATGAAATTGATGCCGAAAAGCTGGCAGAAGTTGTTACAAGTTGGGTTTCTTGAGGCTACGAATGAGACATGTAAAGATTCTTTAGGAATAGTAATGACAAAAAGCAGTGGGAGAAATAGTTTGATCAAAAACATAACTGACTTACCTTCCCACACCACCTCGGTAGCTCAACGTAAGTGCACTGGGCTTCCATCCCAAAGGTCCTGAGTTCGATTCCCACTGAATTATCATTTCATTACCTTATGACAAGTTTCTATCCTTCACACACAAGGAAAGTGAATGAGGAGAAACAAATTTTCTCACATACCTAAACTTAAGTGCAACCTAAGTACACTTTTTACATATACCAACCAAATGAATGGCAGAAAAGAATGTCAGAAGACATTTGAATAATATTTTAGAATAATAATTCCGAGCTTATAGAAAGCTTGGTCAATGTTTATTTGCCTAGAATCCGGGAATCTCTATTCTTCTTGTCAGTCAAGTCATGAACAAAACAAAAAAAACCATGGCCTCTTCTGTAGTTTCATGGTTTAAGGGGGTCGTCTACGTACAAAGTTTTAAAAAATCATTTTTTTTTTACATAATTTTCATTTGGAAGACGTGAGGAATGTTATTTCCAAAGGATTTGGGTAAACTCTTTACGGTTATTCAGCTGTAGAGCATTGAGCACGCTCGCTCACGGTGTTTCCGCGCGCTCTCTGTGAACTTTAAACGCGTTTTCCTGAAAGTCGTATTTTTCTAACTTACTTGCACGATTTTAAGAAAAGTTTTACACGCATCGATTCGATTTCTTTTTTTACTTGCTCAGAAAACATGTCGCTATGTTTAGACATGAGCTTTTAAAAAAATATTGTTTTTTTATTATAACAGGCAATAAACATTTGAAAAAAAGGGGAAAAATAACTTTTCTTTCAAAAATGCCAACCATTTCGAGAGATTTTAGAATTTTACAAAAATCTCGTGTCTAAACATAGCTGATGTAATATCAATTATAGATTAGTTTCATTTTTTGTTGTAGGTTACGTGGTTGGCGCAAAATTGTGCAGGGAAATTGATATCAAAATTCTGATGAGGGCACGTTCAAGGTCATCCTGCACTCGAATATGTAGAAATATAATTTGTATGACCTTGCCACTTGAAAGATTACGATTAAATTAAAAGTGAGTGAATATCTTTTTTCGTTCCTTCGTAATAAATCTTGAAAAACTGGCTCGAAAATGGAAATCGAAAGTCGTTTAAGTCTTTAACTCTTCGTTGCATGACTTAATTTCCGTGAAGAAAAACATTTTTGTCATATAATTCCTGTTGCTTGTTAACTTCTGATGGTAAAAATGCAAGTTTTGTTGAATTCCTGTATGTATTAAAGAAGTTCTGCGGACATTTTCCGTATCCTGGTTAGATCGCTACCGCCGAAATGAAAGTCGGTTGTATCTACATATATTTTAGTGCTGGCTACTACGGGGAGTCGAACAGAGGTCAGGCGTCACTGTATACTCGTAATTCAACGCACTAAACAGCTGAGCGACGGCGACCGCCATATCACCATCGCCATCAATAACCAAAATTATTTCACCAAATCGAATCACTTGTTGTTTTTTCGATTCTTTTGCACATACTTTCAATGTTATTCGCAAAATTCCGTTAGTAATCAAATGTTTTAACATAAAAGGCACAACTGAAGAAGGAATAACTGTAAAATGGTGAATAGAATAGTTTCCAAATCTATGATATGAAAAGTTAACATTGCATATATGCAATGCCATGCAGCGAAGGGTTAAAGAGTTGTTGTCATTTATGCTAGTCTAATCTTAAGGCAGATTCTGCGAATATCCTTTTTTGATTTTTTGAATATCAAATTTTTTAAAGACGATTTTAGTATACTTATTTTGAAATTTAGTCTCACTTTCACATATCTACGGATGGCAATCTTGGGATCTCGGATCCAGATACTCCAAGATCCTGATTTTGATTTTTTTTATTTTTTTTATTTTTGATTTTGTATCTTTTTATTATTTAAAATACTGATAATAATAATTTTTAATTAATTAATAATAATAATAATAATTGACTGGCATAAATACTGATACTCAAATAAATTAGAATTTTTGTACTTCATTAGAATTGCAGCTTCTGCCTTTTTATTAATAACTTTCGAACTAATAAAGTTAGAGTAATGAAATTATGACATGTGATCAAGGAGATTTTGGGTTTTAAAATACTTACTTTTCAAGAAAATTCTATATACATTTTTGTGGATATAAAGGATTAAAAGTTTCAAAGAGCCTTTTTCATATCTTTTTACATAAACAGTTAAAAAATCAATCTTATTTAAATTCTTGAGCCTTTCCTCTTTCATTTGATATACGTATCGCCATATTCCAACGAGGTTAAGTATTTTTTATATATTTTTTCTTTTTTATCCCCTTCAAAATTTTGAAGTCCTTTTAAAAGGACAAAGGATGTAGAAATGAAAAACTGAGTACGCAGTATTACTATGTTTGGTCTCTAGTTTCACGCACATATGGATTTTTCCCGGTGTGAAAAATGCTGTCGCACGGTGTTATGGGAGATGTCCGCAGATGGGGGTACAAAAAATTAGTTTAAATTGTATCCAAGTGTTTCTTCTTTATTTATTTAATACTTGTTTATGAATATGAATTTATGAATATTGAATATTTAATTAATATTTATTACATTTATAGGAAAAGTGCACACATTGTACAAGTCGTTAAATTTTAGTACTACTTTTTAGGTTGAAAACATGTTGTAATGGTTGATTGTTTTCGTTTCAAATGTTCATTTTCAAATACGAGTGAAATTTTTATTATAGGGTAGTGCCGACTTTAAAAAACTGGTTTGGCTTTTTTGAATTTTGTCCGTTTATGAGAGATTTTTTCATCAAAATGGTTTGAAATATAGTGTCCGCGTGCAGTTATTAGAGCGTCCGGTTATTGGAATAATATTCCTATGGAAAACTTAATGAAATAGCTGTGTCTGCGAAATTTGTTCGGCTATTGAAGCGGTCCGGTTATAAGGACTGTCCATTTAAGGAATTTCACTGCATATGCATATGTATGAAAATATTTTAGAGCTACCATTTCATTTATTTTATTTTCATTTATTTGTATTTCTTCTTGTTGGAACAAACGGCAATTTTCAATGCTTATCGGAAGGTATCGCTCGACGGCACACATGCGCAGGATAAAAGTTGAAAATGACAAAAGGAGAAGACTTGGCGCACACATTCCGATTAGGTAGAGGCACGATGCGAACGATGTGTTCGTGGTGCCAGCACTTTGCCAACATGTGTTGGCCAAATGCTGAATTAAACTCTGCACAAAGGCACACCAAAAGGCGCACACAGGGCACAGGCACAGCGGCGCAGAGGTGTGAATTGATTTTTTGCTGCTTTGTTTTTGATGGCTTCGCAAGCTGGGCGCACACATGCGGTGTGGTGCCGACTGGATCTGATTTGCAACCGTTCCGAGCCGAGCGGACTGTTGACTTACATGTGCCATTGTTCCGATGCTCAGATAATTTCGAATGGTTTCGAACGGTTTTGTTTGTTCAACGCATCAGTGCGGCGCACATTTAGGTAAATTTCAGCCGGTTGGTTGCCTGTTTGTGTTGCGATTTCTTTGCCGCCACTTATCGACACGGCTAACGCCACAGTTGAGCGCAGGCGCGCACACTCACTAAGTGCGAGGACGTTGCTCGTAATGCGGCGGCTGCGCGCAGAGGCGTTGCGGCTCGGCAACCAACCCTTAACACAGCCGAGCGTTGAGTGATAAACGTTGGGCTGTTCATTAGCGATAAGTTCAATGGTGATTAGCTCAAAATGTGGCTGCATACCTCACGAAATTTTACTGGACACACGACTTGATATTTTGCTGGACACAGAAGAACTGTGGACTGAGTAAAATTTCCATCAACGTTACGGACAATTTTCTTTGACTCTAACTTCTTACTATTTTTTACAGCTGCCGCTTGCGTGTGCGTGTCGCCAGCGTTTCCCAGGCATTTTAATAACGCGTCTGTCAAACCATTTCATTTAACCCGAAGTTCGTTCGAACACACTGACGATCGCATCGATGAAGCTGTGCCGCTGCTCACGTCGCGCACTCCGCGTCGGGGCAGCACTCAAGCCACGACGCCAACTCACCACATCATTTGTCTGCCTGTCTACACACTGAAAGAACTTGTGGCATAAAAATTGAGCAAAAAAATTCAAATAAAATGTGCAAAAATCATGAAAAAGTCAACATAAAAATACACAAAATTGCTCACTTTTTTCCACAGACACGGAACAAGTAATGACATCTGCGCGAGCGTAGCCAAAGCGCGGCTTATGGTTGCCATTTTTATTATTCTTGTTTGTTTATTTATTTTTCTTACTTTTTTGCCTCGACACTTTGCTGTCTTAGTGTCGACTACACACACACACACATGCACAGACACTTGTGAATTTGTGTTTATGTGATACATTTGCAAAAGTTATTAACATGAGTGGTTGTTGTGTAATTCTGCGCTGGACGATGTCAATGTCCTTTGGTGTGTGGCGCGGCGTCGCGTCGCCGCTTAATTAAACGCCCGCGTTTGACACTTTTAATCCCACCACTTTAACCGTTCAGTTGCTGGCAGGAATTTCAGTTGTACGCCAAATGAACACCACAACAACAACAATAATGGCCGCAAAAGTGCTGGTCGTGATCATCGCGCTAAAAATAGCCACTGAACGAACACAACTGACACTGCTCGGTTGCCATATTTTTTCTGCTAAATATTTTAATTTTGCATTGTTTTTGGTTTTTTTTTTTCTTTTTGGTTTTTTGTTCTTTTCATATTTTATGTAACTGTAGCAATTGCTGTTAGTTCTTTTTCGCCGCTGTTTGTTTTTTATTTTTTATTAATTTTTGTTAGTAGTTTGCACGCGCTTCTGACGACGATCGCTCGTATGTGTCAACATTTTTAATTATCTCACACACATACACACACACTCACGCATTTAAATGGTGTACTCGTCTATTTGAAGCGGCGATCGCAAATTAAGCCTGTTTCACAGTTGGATCGACTGACCGTAAAACGTAAATTGTAGATGCAAAACGCTTAATAAGCGATGACGCATTCTCACGAGATTCATAATATTCTCTGAATTTGGTGTCCCAGACCTGAGAGGCAACAACAAGAACAACACCAAAATTGCGTTTCTTACAATTGAGCTGTTTACCTCGTACTAGGTTCTATGGAAAGGTTTGTGGTTTATTCGAAAAGACCAGAGATTCTACAAAACTATAAATATTTAGTTATTTATTTATTTATTTAAATATTTATATATTTATTTATTTCTTTTTTATTTATTTATTTATTTATTTGTTTCTTTATTTACTTATTTAATTATTTATTTATTTATATATTTATTTATGTATTTATTAATTAATTAATTTATTTATTTATTTATTTATTTTTTATTTATTTATGTATTTATTTATTTATTTGTTTCTTTATTTATTTATTAATTTATTTATTCATATATTTATTTATTTATATATTTATTTATATATTTTTATTTATTTATTTATTTATTTATTTATTTATTTATATTTATTTATTTACTTATTTCAGTCTAAAAACAAAAGTTTTACACCCTAAAGAGAAATAAATTAACATAAAAGCTTCTGAGAATAATTTTACCTAATTATTAAAATTAAGGACGAGGTTGACTGACACAAAGAAGACAGATTTAACCCTGTATTACTATCGTCTACTACACTAACGCCATTACTAACAATGGGTGTAATCCACCCACAACTTTTGATTATCTGTTTTACTTATCCATTGAGGTAAAATAAACAAAAATCAAATTTTTTCGTAATCAGAACATCATAACATGTAAAAACAAAAATAAATTATTTAATTTTGTTAATTCATTTATTTAATATAAACATTTGTTTATGTGCATCTCATTTCAAGAAAAAAAATATGAAAGAAATAGTTGTATTGGGAAAATAGCCACATCTTCCACAATATTTAAGCTATGTTCCTTGGGCTTAGTGATTTAGAAAGCTAAAAAAATAAGTAATAAATCATTATTTAATAATTTTTTTCGGGTCGAGATAAAATTTTGCGTAAAAACTCAAACAGAAATCAACAATATACCTGCTACTTTTTAATGCTACACTGTGCGACAAAAATCAAAAAATTTCCAAACACACGAAAAAATCTATAAACTCGCGAAACTAGGGGCCAAATGTAGTAAAACTGCGTTTTTTGTTTTTCTCTCTGATGTCAGGATTTTTATTTTAAAGGACTTTGAAATTTCAAGGATATGTTTATTTCAAGGAATTATTTTAAAAATTGAGCGCATTGAAGAATAACAATATTGGTATCAAATGAAAGAGCAAAATCCTTAGAATCTTAGAAAATTTAATGTTTTGGTGCAAAAGGACGAAGAGGTATTGAAAATGTCCGTTTAACTTTAAACTAAACTTTATCCTTGAATATCCTTGGAAATTCCCAATAGTTTTTTTTTTTAATATATCTTAAGGACTAATATGTGCACTACTATATCCTTGAATTTCATCCTTCTAACTTTATTAGTTTAAGATATAACAAATTTAATGTTATACAAATTTTGTTACTTATCCTAGAGCATAATTTTTATGGATTTTCTACTAAGTAATTACGTTACGTTATTTAAAAAAATTGTCGCCAAAAAGTGAATAAAAATATATAAATGTATTTTATAAAAAATACAACTTCATTACTAATAATGAGTGTTAAGCATCCAGCAATTTTATAACGCCACTACTATCGTGGGTGCAACACACCCAGTGACTTTTTAAAAAAATTGTATAAAAGCATCAGCTTTATTTATGCAACTGTAATGTACTCTAAAACCTTCCGAAATATGCAAATGTGGATTACATTATAACTTGATGTTGGTTCTGGTTAATGTAATGTAATGATTATGGGTTAGGCCAAGCCCTTGCGCACTGCAACCTGAAAGGTTTATTGTGCCCCTTAAATCATCTGGTGTTTTATATGCTCAGGTATTGAATCAGACCTTTCTGCGATATTTGCATCAGGTCCTCTTCACCGAGGCTATGTTTCCCCAGAAACTTTGCACGTCTGTGTGTCAGGGCAGGACAGTTGGTGATAATGTGTTCCATTGTTTCATACGCTTCCTGGCAGAATCTGCAAGTTCTGCTGTCGGTAAGACCAAGTTTGTAGAGGTGGTTGTTACAGAAAAAGTGGCCTGTTACAGCACCACATAGGGTCCTAAGTTGGTTTCTGTTGAGATCTAGAGCGGAGATAGCTCTCTCTCTGTTGAAGTTTAGGAACTTTTTGGAGTGGTGTAGACCTTCCAAGTTGTTCCAGTATTTCTGTTTATGTTTTTGCGTCCAGTTTTGAATGTCCTGTTTCAGGTCTTTTTTGCTAAAACCGAACATCGGGGCTGGCCCTATGAATGGGCTCTCTGCTCCCTTTTTGGCTTGTGCATCCGCCATTTCATTGCCTTCGTGGCCCTCATGCCCCGGTATCCAAACCAAAACTACACGGTTCCGTGTACCTAGGTCGTTGAGCTCCTTGTGGCAGTCCAAGAGTGTTTTTGATGAGAAAGAGTAGCTGTCTAAAGCTTTTAAAACTGAAAGGCTATCCGAGAGTATTGTAATTTTTTCTCTTTTGGGTTTGCCTTTGATGATCATACGAACTGCCTTTATTATTGCAAAGAGTTCAGCTTGAAATATGGGCGTGTCGTTGCTTAATGAAAAGAATGTTTTGACTGTTGGTCCCACTATGCCAGCTCCTACACCAGCAGAGGTTTTGGAGCCATCGGTGTACCATTTTTGTGAGTCATCGTTTAACCATACTGGATTGCTGCCCCACACCTCCCTAGTCGGGAAGATTATAGTGTACTTCTTCACGTGACTAAGTTGAAGATCTATGAGGTCAAGGCAAGCTGCTTTATAGAGAGTATTCTCTATTTGGTTTAGTATTCGCAGGTGACCTGTGAGGTTGCCTTGTTTGTATCCATTGTGCCTGTGTAGCGTGAGTGCACTCGATAGCGCTTCCTCTTGGATGGCTAAGTGAAGAGGTGTAAGGTTAATTAGGGCTTCCATGCCTGCAGTAGGGGTCGTTTTCATAGCCCCTGTAATACTGAGGCACGCAAGCCGTTCTATTTTGTTTAGTTTTCTTATGACTGTGCTCTGATTTGTTTTGCCCCACCATACTAGAGCACCGTATAGAATGATGGGTCTGATCATTTGAGTGTAGACCCAGTGCGTCATTTTGGGTGATAGGCCCCAAGACTTGCCAAGGCTACGGTTTGTTGTCCACAATGCTTTGGTTGGTTTTGGTTACAAAATATATATTTTACTAAGAAATTGAACTCACAGGGTGGATTCCACCCTGACGATAGTAATGAAGGGTTAAGGATCCCAAAATCAATGCCCGATGACACAAACAGTCCAGTGAGCTCTATCAAAGCTCTGGAACGGAGCATTCAGCATGTAATTCGTACTCACAAAGCCAACATAAAATGGCACAGGGTTCCGGAGGAATTTCAACGACGAATTAAAAAAGTTAAAGCGTTCTTCTTTTGTGTAGCGCTTCATTTCTGATAGTAAAACAGTCAGCATTGAACTACATTTTGCATTGAATTACAATTCGACAGGCATGTCGTTTATCGCCAAATCAGCTAAAACCAAAATCAAGATCGTTCAATTCAGTTTAATCGATTGCTCACTTGAAAAAAGTTACCTCTATCGAAATACCCACTGGCAGTGTAAATATTTGCAGTTGGCTCAAATTTGCACACATTGCCAATGTGAACAACGAATCTTCAATGCACTTCCCCTCAACCCCCCAAAATGTGCATTCATTGCAAATAATCGAAACCTGCAACGTGCGTGCAATGTCATAATGCGAAAACATTTTATGCCATTCACACTTTTCTTTACGGGTATTAAATGCTGCCAGCTTAAGCTTTTCCATTTCATTAAACCGAATCCTGAATGTTCGCACCGCGTGCACAACGAACAACAAATCAACTTTCGTAGAAATCCATTAGGTAAAAATTGACGTCGCCGCATGCAGATTAGACGTCAACGCCACCAACGGTCACCGACGTCATTCGCCCAGTTGGCGGTAGCACTAAGCAACAGCAATACCACAGCGACACCTTTACCAGCCCGAACAACAACAACAACAACAACAGAATCGAGCAGTTGAACAGCACCAACGTCGTCATCGCCACCACCGCAGCGCATAGCATTCAATCAATTAATCTAATTTAAATTTCTGCTGCCTACTGCACGTCTGCGCCGCACCCTCTTTGACTGTCTGTTGTTATTGTTGTTGTTGTTGCTTTCAGTTTTTTTTTGCCACTGCGCCGGTGAATTGAGTTGGGCGTCGGTGTGCGCCGGGGCACGAATGCAACAACTGTTCCTATTCCATTCGCTTAAGCTCATCATCAGGTTTATGCCGCCGCCATCGTCGTCGTCGTCGTTGCCGCTGTGCTCGGGCACAAGTGCCAACGATTATGCATAATCACTTTTTTCCAGGTTGATCAAGCGAACTGAAGTGCTTGTAAGCAGCGCGCGTCAGCCGAAAAGGGTGCAACACAATGTAAAAAATATTTTCGGATTTGCTGTTTTTACGGTGCTTCTGTGCATATGTGTGTGTGTTTGTGTGTATGTATGTTGCAGCAAATCAACCCTCATGTACATTGGCCAAATGTTTACCTTGAAGAAACCTGAAATTGTCGAATCGTATTTTTTGCTGATTAAGTTTTAAATTTGATTACATTGAGATATGCCACTCGGCCGCATTCTCCAACGCGTTCACTGCAGTGGCAATCAACCAAATCATACTCACACACACAAGCACACATTTCCAACCAAAAGTAAACATGTGCAAGTTGGCCGAAAAAAGAAACGCCAAACAAATCCAACAAGCCGTGGCTCAGCGCCCGACCGGAAATGGCGCTTAAATGGACGTTCAGTGTAGCCAAAGTGCAATCAGCCATTTGGCGTGCGCCGAAAAAGTGCGCAAAAACCGCACAACTGTAAGCCGCATCACACACCCAAATACACACAAACATACATGCACATGTATGTGTATGTGTAAGCGGATAGTGCAGCATCAAACAAGCCAAAAATTGTTCACCTTTACTGCAGCGAGAACGGCCAGAGTCCGCGCACCATTACGGCTGCCACAAAGCATATTTTTCAGTTTTCCATTTTTGTTGCAGATTTTTTTCCTCCTCTCGATGCATATATCTGTGCGACGTATCGCATGTCATACACCGGATCGCCCGAGCTGAACAGCGCAAAACAACAGCCATGTCAAGAGCAGCAGCAGCGACGGCAACACTGGCAGCCGCAAAGTCACTTTTCAGGCCGCCTGCGAGTGTTCAAGTTCAAACTGACGCAGCGCTGGCCATCTGCCCGCTTCGGTCGCTTCAACAAATACAAAACGAATGAAATCAAAATAAAAATGGAAATAAAAATAGAATTGGAAATAGAAATGGAAATGTTAGAGGCAAAGCCAGTTAGTAAAGGGTTAGGGGTTTGCCAGCGGATTTAAAGCGGTTTAGGGCGACTGAGACTGATGTGTGAATTTTGTTGCAAAGTAACAAAATTCAAAACTATTCGCAGCCTCTGGAGCAGCACATGAAATCGGATATTACTTTCTAACTGGCCATCACAACCCATTACAGGGCTACGGCCTGGACATCGGATATTGCTGTCCATATTAAACAAATTAACACCTAATCTCCTTTTTTCGCTAGAATTGAGTACAAATTGAAATATGAAAGAGTCAAATTCGAAATTTAATGTGTGTCCAATTGTGTCCAAAGTAGAGCACCCACTAGTTCTTCCCTAAATGCAGCATAGTCTATGTAGGTCTGATATGGATCAAAGATTTGACAGCATCAAAACTGAAATCTGTGGACAGTACTACAGATAATCGTAATGAATCCTTTGCCATGGCTTAGGGTTTAAGCTTGAGCCATCAATAAAATATATTCGTAGTCGTTGCTTAGTTTAAACGAATAGATATCCATAAGAACGAGGGACGAAGTACACTTGACGTGAAACTATTTACAGAGAACCAACGCTTTCAACGATGTCCCAAAATGTGCCACAATATAGTAAGTTTTTGTCCCCATAATCACCTTTTAAGAACCCATAAATGAAAGATCCATGTAATGCTTAACTTTGTCTGAACGCAGAGATGTCCATAAGAATGATGGACGCGTGACGTGAGACAACTCAATGTCAATGTCCTTTCACGGTATCAAGAAAAGTGATTTAATATAACAAACTCTCATACAATCAAAGCACTAAGCTATCATATATCACATATTTTTATATATATACTTAGCTTAGAAGACTTTCTGATAAGTTTCTTTAATTTTTATAACAAATACCGACAAGTGCTGCAGGATATCTTTCCACTTTAAGGCAGTCAGAACAAAGAGGGCAGTATCTCTAGGCGAGATATTAGCATTCTCTCTGACAGCCAAGCGGCTATCAGGGCCCTAGGGTCTCATGTTCTGACTTCAAAAACAGTGATCAGCTGCCGCAAATCTCTTGATGAGATGGCTGAGCAGCTTAAAATCCACCTAATATGGGTGCCTGGTCACAGAGATATCCCGGGGAACTGCAGGGCAGACGAACTGGCTAGACAAGGAACGACCAAGGAGCTATCCTCAGAACTCGCCGGCTTAGGTATTCCATTGAGTACCTGCAAGCTGGTGATAGAGGAAGCGATGACAAAAGCCGCTAACAACGCATGGGCGGCCTCTGAGACAGGCAAGACAGCGCAACAGATCTGGCCAAAGCTGGACTGGAAGCGCACAAAAAGTCTGCTAAACCTCAATAGGGGCACGCTCAGGGTTGTGGTTGGAGTCATCACTGGTCACTGTATCCTTGGTAGCCACGCTATTAGATTAGGGCTGGGCCACCTGGCCAACGACTTCTGCAGAAGCTGCAGAGACATAGAGGAAGAAGAAACAATTCTCCACCTACTTTGTACTTGTCCCGCTCTTTGCAGGAAACGGAAAGAACATCTAGGGTTCTACCATACAGCCAACCTCGCGGACTTATCGGAGGTTGACGCCAAGGGCCTAATACGCTTCATCACCTGTTCGGGCTGGTTTGCGACATCCTAAAAACAAAGAAGGGGTTAGAGATCCTGTGGTACCACAATGGGCCTAGTTTGGCCTAAGTGAGCTCTCATATGAGAGCTGCCACTACCACCTACCTACCTACCAAGGCAGTCAGAAGTAGTATTTGTATAGACTATAGTGCACCGCATCCAATTTGTACTTTTGTACAATCTTTGGTTTCAACGGGATTTCATAAATTTCAGCTCTATATTTGGGTTTAAACTTCCAAATGATGGATGCTGATATCGTCACCTAACCGAACTGGAATGAGATTTCCATTCTGCTAAGTACAGCACCGGTTGCAATCGCAACCCCCCATTCCCTCGGCTATTTGTATCTTCTCAGATAGCCAGGCAGCAATTAAATCCTTGATAGGTACATATACCTCCTCCAAGCTGGTTGCAGAGTGCCGGGCCGCTCTGAATGACATATCGGAGCATGCCAGGGTTCACCTGAGTTGGGTCCCGGGGCATAGTGGCATCACTGGCAACTGCGTGGCAGACGAGTTGGCCAGAAAAGGCACTCTGCTTCCAGCTCCTACTACGCAGTGTAGCATCCCCCTTGCGACCGTCAAACTGATGGTCAGGCAGGCTTATCTCCGCCTGGCTAATCGACTCTGGGCGGAGGAGAACCTATGTAGGATCTCTAGGGAAACCTGGCCGTCGCTTATCGCGAATTACTTCGTTTAAAGCGGAATTCCATTTATTCCACAGTTTCTGTGCTAACGGGACACTGGACGAACGGCGCACACGCCAGAAGACTCGGTCTCCCCTTCAACGATCTTTGCCGCAGCTACGGCGATGCGAGCGAAGAGGAGAGCGTCGAGCATCTGATGTGCCACTGCCCAGCACTAGCGAGGAGACGACTCCGGGTGCTGGGAGCGCAGTTCTTCAGCAACTTGGCCGACCTTACAGGACCCAGCATCGGCCGCATCGCCCGATTGATTGCGGAATCGGGATGGCTCCTGCCCAACACCCGGGGGAGGGGGGGTGTGTAAGCCTGAAGGGAAGCCGCGTCCTTCACGTGGTACCACAACGGGCCGCAATATGGCCTACGTGAGCTCTTCAAGCTGCCACCCTAACCTAACCTAACCTAAGTACAGCACATCCACATAGAACACTAGACTAGAGTAATTCCTTGTTGCTGTGAAGAATAATCCCATGTTTTTGAGATGGTATCTAAAAATACAATGACCAGTGAGGACTCAAAGGTCCTTTCGATTGAGCATAAGAATCTTGCAGTATAACCGTCTGTCTGGTACCAGGAATATGTATTAGGTTATGTGAGGTAGGGAAGTTTGTGTGCGGCATGAAACAGCACTTCCACTTCCATTGTGAATCCTTTCTTAAATAGATTTGGTACTAACCAACAGTCTCAATCTGGAGCAAACCACTTCGACCTTTTCATAAACGAGAGCAGATCCGAGACTTCAAGTTTCGCTTAACTAACCAGATTCGTCAGGAATCTAAGGAATGCTAAGTAGAAAGAAGGAATGCTTATAAATGAGTCTATTATACAAACTAATTCGCAACATACTAAGCGGTTAGAGTCAGAATTTACAACTTATTTGCCTGATTTATGTTATGTCTGCATTGATCTCCAATGCAAAACCAAAGATTGGATATCACTGAATTGAGTCCTTCGCGTTACCAAATCGGGATTCGTTCTCAAGTTGTAGTAGTGATCCTTTAGAACACAACTCCGGACCTGGGACCTTGGTCCTATAAATAACTCCTCGTTAGTGTTGCCTAGCGTACTCTTGAAATAGCAAAGAAGAATCAGAGAATGTGTTCCCATCGTTCCGTTTTGCAGCATTAAAAATCATTAAAGACGTGGAACAATTTATCCCAAACAATATTCCATACTACAGCTCCAGGCATATCGTCCATATCGTAATTGTAGATATATATTTTCTCAAAATCAAAGCGATCAAGCATTGGTGGTGGCGTTTTAATCCGTTATGTAGCAAATACACCCTCCACCACCCCCCCGGCACTCACTCACACAACCAGCCACCGACATTAGCATCAGCTGTGCTGACTAACTGTCTGCCAGTCTCACACGTAGCGACGTTCACCTTTCGTCCGGCTGTCGTATGCAATGTGCACCTCGACGTGCACTCTCGTCGCGCTGGCTGACTCGTGCCGGGCTGACGCTTGACGCGATTTACCTTCATTTGAGGTGTGCTTTTATGTTGAAATTTGTGCATCCCTTAAATAACGGTGAACGGTGCAGCACAGAGGGTTCGGCTTGAATTTGCCAGGCTGCGGCGTTAATCATTAAATCTGTACACATGCGAATCGAATATGTGGCGGTGGATCGAGCAGCAGACGTTTGCGAGTCGATTTCGAACATTATCGCCGCCGACATCGCTACACCAAACGAGACATGATGGATATTTGCGGGCAGTACAATGGAAACGATTGTCATCGTTGCAGTTTTGGTATTGAAAAAAAGTGAAATTGTTCATTTCCAACAGGAACGTAGTGTTTCAGATTGTCGAGTTCGGGGAAGGAGGCAAAAAGGAGCACAATTTTATTGCTTGAAAGTTGTTGCTTGCCATCAGATGAAAGCAATTTTATAAGTTGAATATGCAATTTTAAAAATTTTAACCGAAAGGAAAAGGAAATGTTAACTAAGCAGGTCAACGTTCTTGGATTTTGAAGAAGAAAGCTCTTTGTAAGAAGAAGAAAGCTCTGGCGAAAATGGTGTTCGAGGCGGTAGTTGAATGTCAGTGGCGTAGAGGGAGGTCTTGTCTCCGGTTGAAGGACCAAGTTGAGGGCTAACTGGAGAAGGCGCTCGCAAAGCAGAGAGAGAGCTTTTTGGAAGGCCGAAACCTGGTAACGGGTTATTATGGCCAGTGAAGTAAGTAAGCAAGAAGAAGGAATGAAGGAGGAAAGAAGAAATAGAATCGGCTTTAGTGTGCCTTGGATTCATACAGCAATAAAATGGTTAACCTGAGGCAGTGGCGGATCCAGGGGGGTGGGGGGAGGGGTAGGGGGTTGAAACCCCCATCGAAATATTTGGATCGACTATAAAACTACATACAAATTAAAAGGCATTTCATAAATATTAAAGAATTACTTTTTAAAATCCCCCCAAATATTAAATATTTTTCTGAATCCGCGCCTGACCTGAGGCAAAAGTTCCTACTGCAGACATTCACTTTAACCTAACCTTACCTTACAGTTCAAGCAAAGTTTTACTCATATAGTACACCCTTTCTGCCCACTGTACAATTCATAGCTCACCTTCGTGCCGCCTTTGTCAGTTTAATGAAAGCGAATCAAAAAAGAAAAATGCACTGCAAAGCTGCCGGTGAATATTCGGTTTCACTTTATGCCACGGCACATGCCACATGAGATTGCTGATTTGGCTGCTGCTTTATTGTTGTTGTTGTTGTTGTTATTGTTATTGTAAAGTAATTCAGGTTTAATTTGGAGAAACCCCGCATGCAGTGCAATAACTTGAACGGTGCTCGAACTCGCTCCAATGCAACGAGACGATTGCAAGGACGCGGATAAAGCCATACATACAAAGATCTATGTGTGTGCGTGTGTATGTTTGTGTTTGTCAGCTGAGCAACGCACACTGATGCCACGGCCGATATGCCACCGCGCTGCCATTGATGCTGATGATGATGACTATGACGGTGATTACACTTTTCAAATAGAGAGAAAAAACCCAACCGAAAAGGGGGAAGCGAGCAATAAACAAGAACAAAACAACGCCGCACGAACAAAACTACCCCGTAGGCGTTCAAGTGAATGGGTCTGTATTAGTGGCACACGTTCGGGCGCTGCAATTGAGGTGAAACACACGCAGCGGTGAAATGTCATTGAGGTAAGCAGCGCGACGGCACATGAGGGTACCGGCAGCAGCCCTTTGCTGCGCCGCTGCCCTCGCGGTGTGCTCCCGTATCGGCGCACATGCCGCACAAAGTGTGCGCTGACGTTGACGGCGATTTGCGTTATTAACGTTTTTATTTCACAAATTTTCTATACTGTGTTTGATTTTGCCTCCACGGTGAGATTTTTGCTTCTGTGATTGTTGTCTCTCTGTCGTTCGGTTTTTTTTTGCCTTTTGTTTTGTTTGTTTCATTCATTGCAATTGTGATTTTTTTTTGTGCTATCGTTACAGTGGAAATGTTCTGGCGCCAAGGTCTGAGGTGTCGGTCCTGGTTGGAGATAGGGTATAAATATGTTTGAAAGAAATGTTCAGTAGAGAAAACTAGTGGGGGCCATTCATATATTTTAACCCTCTCAGAACAACTCTTACCAGCTGTGGAACAATTTGTCTAATTTCCCATCTTTTTTTTAACTTTGGCCTCGATGCGACGCCATTTAGCCCCACCCTAGCCCCAAAATTTTTTGGCTCATGCACTTTTTCACCAAACCGCATAAAATCACAGGGTGCGGAGCATCGAGAACCCATTATTAAGAATCTCCATACAACACTAATTCCACTCTACTGTACACACAGCCATATTTGTATTTTGAAAATAAAACAAGATATTTGTTTAAAAACTGAATATGTGGGACTTATTTCTTTAAAAAGGATGGTGTAAAACAAAAAAAATTTCGATCGATTTAACGAATTTATCGATTTAACAAATTGGGGGTACAACATAAGATTCGTTATATTGGACGTCTACTGTATGTTAACATTTGCTTGCTTTGAAATTTCGTCTTTGCGATTAATATAAACGATCTCTAATCAGCTATTTATATCAATTGAATTGTTAAGTTTTTTGGATTTTGTTGGAAACTGAACTCTTACTGTTTTTTTTTTTTTACTAAAATTAGTTGAAACAACGAAATGAATAAAAAAAAAGAAAAAGAGTTTGATCAGTTTTGTTTCCCAAAAAAAAAAATTTTTATTAATATTCGGCTTATATTTTAGTTATGCCGAATATTCTGCTACGGATTCGGCTTCGGCCAAAAATCCACCTTCGGTCGGACAATAGCATTAACCATTAAAATTAAATGCAAAGGGCCACTGAACCGCAGTGCTTGAGAAACTACTTTACAAAGGCTCTCTCTCTCTCTCTTTCTGACATACGACCATTCAAAGAGCAATTTTTTTCATCCTGGCGTCCTTCCAATCAACCAAAGCCTTAATTCACCCAAACGCCTCGCAGTCGAACCGTAACCACTACAAAATGTATACAAAAAGCGCAACGGTATCCACTTTTTAACACCAATTTCAGCCTTTTAGGACGCACTGCTTTGTGCTGTTGTGTTTAAATATTTGCTTATCCTCGCAAGGATATGAAATTTCCATGCCTACCACAGTTGCCGCAGCACACGCCACACCGTACAAACGCGTATTTACCCAGCTGTGTGCATTGCATAAAAATCTGTTTCCATTCTCCGATCGCTGCCGCTGCCACTAAATATTTATTTCGAGTGTTTTTACAATTTTCACCGCTAAGTAAACACTTTGAAAATCATTCGAAAATATCGCGTTACATAATTGTCGAACGCACTGAAAGCGTGCGCCAATAATGTTGAGTAAATTTGATAGTTGAAATCTGAAGGATGCGCGCAGGCAACAATTGACGTACATAGTACGAGTGGCATGAAAGGATAATGCGGCTCTGATGTGTGCGCAAGTAATTCATGAAGCAGACACTTTGCTCAGTTTACCATTTAATTCAAAATTTTAAGGTATTCTAAATAAGTAGATAAATATTTTTTAATAGAAAATTAATTTTGCATTTAAAATTTTGTATTGTTTATGCACAAAGTATGGCAACATTGTGAAGCATTTTAAAAATGCCACACTACACCCGCATGTTGCAATAAGGAAGTGGCCTTTTACTGTTAAGTGACTACAGTCGCGGCTGCTGTGTCCTGACGCTGTCAGCTACTTTCAGGTAGCCGCGTCACTGTGCACATTTGTTGCTACTGGCAGCGCATGAGGGCGCACACATATCCCCTGTGTGCGAGTATGATTGATTTTGGGTCGGAGCGGCTGGCTGCTTAATCGCAAATGTGCTCGAGGATACGATTGGGGAATGCGCACAAGTCAAGCGAAAGATGCAGCAGCACTGACAGATCAATTGACGTTTGTGGTATGGAAATGGTGTGTGCTGCAGTTGGGCTGTCATGCTGTGAGTGTCTTATAAAAGGATTGTGGTTTGCGCTTATTTGTCATATTTTCAAAGTAAATAAGTCAAGAGGGGGATTTTTCGTTGCAAAAAAAATTGTTTGATTCAGTGAGCCTCATAAAAACATTTGCATGCAATATGAATGAATGTATGGGGACCCAAAAGGAAAAGAAACAAACAACTAGTTTTGAAATAGCAAATGCAATATTTTTGTTACGATTCCATTAACAACAATGACCACTTACGCAATGTTAGCCACTCATAGTATTTAGTAAAAATATTCGTACATTTCTATCAAGCAAATAGGTCAACTTGAGTAGACTTGAGTAGTAGATTTTAACACGTCTTCATATTTCTTCATAAAAAACAAACAATAAATAAATAAATAACAATAAATTTTCCATTTTGAACTTTGACTGAAGAATTTCCAGAACTTTGAAATATAATAAAATTTAGATGTATGAATCTACAGACTGAGATCTATAACATGCATGTTTTCCATACCTCACATATGTTGGTCCTGAAAGTCAAAAATAGAAAATTTGGTTAAAAGGAGACAATTTTCCTCTTTCATTTGATACCCATATCTTCATCATTGCACAACGGCAAATATTAAAAAAAATATTTTAAATATGTATGTCCTTTAAATTTTAAAGTCCTTTAAAAAGGTCTTTGGGTCAGAAAATGAAAAACTGACTATGCCAGATTACTATAAATGACCTCTAGTTTCACGCCTATATCAACATTTGGATGGGTCTCGGCAAAAAAAAAATTGTTTCGCACGGTGTAATAAATGTAAAGTTGGTGTTTTCACTCAGTGCATCATAACTTTGTCATTTTTCTTTGAATTCTCTTAATGTTAGGCTTAATATTTGCTCAAATAATATATCTTTCATCTTAGATTTTAAAACCAGAGGAGATCATTTATTTTATCTATAAAAATACATTCGAAAATTAATGATTTTGTAAATTGGTCGAAAAATTCACTTTTTTACAACTTTCACCATCAGTAACTTCCCCAAATCTCATCTGATTAGGACAATCTGTATATCGCTGGAAAGGATAAGGTATTATCTTCTGACCGACGAACAGTTTGTGTTAGTCGGATGATTCGTTTACGAGATATGTACTAATAACTGAAACAACAGGGGAAAAAACTGGTTTTTCGAAGATTTATCGAAAACGGTTCTTAACAAAATTTTTTTGATTTTCAGTTTCGTGTTTGTTTTGTTTTTAGGTGCACTCGATTGACCCATTTTTTGTCGAGTAGTGCAGCCCACACTCTCAGTCACTTTTTGGCGATTAGTTGCTGGGCTGGACACTACAAAAATTGCCAATACAGCAACAATTTCATAGAATTGACCTGTTTTTAATACTTATTTTCTTTGAAGCCCCACCAATTTTCTAACTATTGTGTATTATTCATGGTTAATTTTTTTAGCATTAACTATGACAAATAATTTTTCAAATGTCTCTCTTTCCTGGTTCCTGGTAGACCATGGTTCACTTGTATAATTTAACTATGGTCTGGGAAAAGTTTAGCGAGACTTTTTTTATTCATACACACAGACTTATTAAAAAATAAATTTGGTATTAAAATTATTATTTTACTATTTTTCCAAACTGAACAAAGACACAATAGAAATACAAAAGAAAACAAAATGTATTAAATATCGTCAAAATCAAATTTTTCTTTTCACTGCTTTAAAATACTTAATGTTTCTTCTTCTCTCTTTAGCCTTCCATCACTTCCACAAAGGTGTTGCTGCTTTATTTTATTTCAATTTAATTACATTCAATTTAAATAATTCCTCGCATTTCCTTCAAACTGACCCGCATTTCGTTTCCATTTTGCGCTATGCGAATGCCAAATATTTTCCCACACTCCCACCGTCTTTGCACGGCACCCAGCAGTCAGTGCCCATTATTTGGTCCTATGTAGAGCACTTAATTCCATACAGTAACAAGAAAAAAAAACACCAAAGTTTACAGTTCACAATGATCACTCAATTGATCCGTGCGCAAAATTTCGAACTGCTGGTACCGGCATAACGAACCGTCACCGTCAATGGGCCAACATATCGAACAACCACAACAACAACAACAAATACCTCAGACAACAAACGCAAAACCTTTCAACACTTTTGCAAATGATTTTCAACAAAAATCAATTTATTTCACTTAATAATTGTGCCGCACACACGAAACGCTGCCTTAGGCGGCCAATTTGTGTGCGTGTGCGGCTACTTTCGATAGGTTCGGCAGCATCAGAACGTGAGAACCCAGCGCACCCCTTTCCGTCGCCAACCAGCATCTTGAAACGCTGACTTTGCCTCGCAACTACAAAATTCTAGAAACAAACACACCAAATCCCAATCCCAATCAGCGTGCAATGTGCACTGAAAATCGCTATTTTTAGTCGCCATCACCCCTTCGCCGCTTCAATTTTCACACATAAATTTCAGTTTCACACAAGATTTAAACTCGGATGTTGCGGCGGCCTTAATCGCAGCAGCGCCTCGCAACATACGCCACGCAACTTGTAGTGGTTACGAAATTGAGCACCGCTTTCCGAAAATATGCCACCGCACTTCAGGCCCCACTTTGCGCGCCGCCAACGAATGACTGGCTGGTGGTTGTTGTTGTTGTTGTTGTGCCACATGCTAAGTAAGCACTGCACAAAATTGAGTGTAAGAAGTGTTGGAAAAGTATTGGATTGCGCATGTTTTTCCAATTTTTAATTAGCAGTAAACTTTGCTGTCGCTCGGACTTCAAGTAATGGCCGCACACACATAGACACACAAATGTCAGCTATATTCGGCCGTGGGAGCGGGTGGCTGACAGCGGAATAGGTGGCCTTTCCGGCTGGTTGGAGTGTTGTCGAGTGGTGCGCGCTCACTTGGAGTAGGACACATTAACCAGTTGGAAAAGCCACAAATGTTTTTCAAATTTGTGGGAGCGCATTCATTTGACACTTTATGCGACACTAAAGTGAAGCTAATGTCAATTTTAAATTGTCGCTAACGTAACGAATTGTCGACTGTGGGAAACATAATTCGAAAAGTATTCAAACTATGGAATGGATAGAAAATATTTGGAAAGGCGGCACAATGGAGACCGGTTGGCTGTTTTAAAGTCTGCCTCTCTGCCAGTTTTAAGGAGCCAGCGGTAAGAATTGCAACAAAGTCATGGTACCTTTTTTCATTTTCGGCGTCCTCTACGTCCATCCCAACACAATGTGAGGGTCAAGTCGTACAGCTTACATATGTAGATGTAAACAACATTCTTTAAACTAAAAAAAAATCATCCAATTGCATAAAGTTATTACAATTTTACATTCCTTTATAGAGCTTTTCTTCTTGGTTCTTCTTATTTCTTATAGTTGGTTAGTTTTAAGTGAATTTGAAATCCTTTTCCTAGCAAATCTTTAACTTTTAAAGTCAACTGTTTCATTTTAATACAGCTTTCAAATTGCACAAAGTTATCAAAATTTTACATTTCTTCACAAAGCCTTTCTTCCTTTTCTTTCTAGTTCGTTAGTTTTCTTCTTTCGCAGGCAATCCATAGTAACCCTTTCAGATGTGAGCTTAACACATTTTAAGCGGGTAGCCTAGTATATGAAACTATGCTGCGTAGCGGGCATTACTTGCAAAACAAGCAAAAATTGCGCGATCCAAAATAAATAATATTTGCAAAAGTAATGGTTAGATTTTAATAAAATTTGGTAATATAGTACTTACAACTATACTCTATTTTATTTTATCAAAAGTTTTGTACTAAAACACAACCTACCCTATCTGTTTACCTTTCAAAATGTCAACTATATTGACAAATTTACGTTGATTTGAGTTTTGAATGCAACAAAACAAACAATTTCCATGAAAAACTTGAAATTTATGAAACTAAAATAATTATATGAAATAATACTTTCAGTTTTATATGAAAACCAATCCGGTAAAAATACCGTCTCCCGCTTTTAAAGTGCCTACATTCAAAAGGTAAAAATACCCGCCCCGCTTATAAGCAGCAGTTTTCACAACGGGTAATTTTACCCGGCCCGCTTTTAATGTGTTAAGGGAAGGCTCCCCTGGATTTGGGCAAAAATAAGGCAAAGTTTGTAATTTTTTTGTGGGATAATGAAAAGGCGTACAAACTTCCGGTTTTGACTATTAAATTCGTCTATTATTTAGGAGTTTAAAAAGTTAAAAAACTTGATGAACTTGACTTTCTAAAAACTTCAAACGCGTTTATCTCGAAACCATTTTTTCCAATCTAACTGAAATCCCCGGACTTGATCTAATGATCCGATTTTCTTCATCTAAAAACTGCTCGAATGTATTTGATTTTCTGTATGCCTTGAACTAACAATTTGCATAAATAGTTATTTATTTTTAATTTTTAAATGTGGTTGAAATTAAAAAAAGGTGCACAAAATTTAACTTATTACTTCAAATATTCATTGTGCAAGAATTTTTCGTTTAAATTTTTTGAGTCTAGTTCAATGCACAGACAATTTTGTTATCTTTAAGTAATGACAATGCTTTTTGATTTCAGTCCACTACAAGAGGCTGCAGGATTACAGTTCTCGAGCGATGTTTGGCGCGCAGAGGCCTACGGAAATCGCCATTTTGTAGCCGCCATTTTGAATTTCATCAAGTTTTTTAACTTTTTAAACTCCTAAATAATAGACGAATTTAATAGTCAAAACCGGAAGTTTGTACGACTTTTCTTTATCCCACAAAAAAAAATTACAAACTTTGCCTTATTTTTGCCCAAATCCAGGGGAGCCTTCCCTTAAGTGAGTTTGAAGCCCTTTTCCTACCGAATCTTTCACTTTCAGTTGACTTTGAATGAATTCAGTTAATTTTCAATCATCCGATAAGATCTTCAATGAATAGTTTGTCAATGTGATTTATGCCTTCATTTTAATGCCTCTTATGTAATTTTGAAAACTCCCTACTCACTGGTTTCCGTTTAACGCTTGTTACAAAAACAAATCACTAGATTTACACCGTGCGACAAAAATAAAAAAAATTGTTTACACCGGAAAAAATATAGTAATATTGCGTACTCAGTTTTTCATTTCTACATGCTTTGTCCTTTTTAAAGTACTTCAAAATTTTGAAGGGGATAAAAAATAAAAAAAAATGTACAGAAAATACTAAACCTCGTTAGAATTCTCGCTTCATTGGTTTCATAGTTACTAAAATGGGAAAATAAATCATTTTTTTTACTTCATTAGAATTGCAGCTTCCGCTTTTTTTTTAATAATTTTCGAACCAATAACGTTAGAGTAATGAAATATTGACACGTGATCAAGGAGATTTTGGGTTTTAACATACTTATTTTTCAAGAAAATTCTATATAAATTTTCAAGGATATAAAGGATTAAAATTTTAAAAGGACCTTTTTCATAACCGTTTTTTACAAATAGATACAAAATTAATTTTATTTCAATTCTTGAACCTTTCCTCTTTCATTTGATATCCATATTGCCATATTCTAACGAGATTAAGTATTTTTTTTATTTTTTTTATTTTTTATCCCCTTCAAAATGTTGAAGTCCTTTTAAAAGGACAAATGATGTAGAAATAAAAAACTGAGTACGCAGTATTACTATGTTTGGTCTCTAGTTTCACGCCCATATGAATTTTTCCCGGTGTGAAAAATGCTGTCGCACGGTGTTGTAGCAAATATCAAAAACTTTGATATTGAAAAGAATTGCGATCAATTTTGTTTTATTTATATTTGGAATGAAGAAAGTCGCTACAAATCGTGTAACAATTGTAAGATTCGTAGGAAGTATAACATTTTGCTCGCAACTTACTTTCCATCTTATTTTCAAAAAAATAAAATATAAAAAATATATATAAAATATTTTGAAAATACTTTAGTATAACAATTATTTATACTTCCTTATGCTACTTTTGAATAATGATTTCAATATGATTTTTTCAAGTGTACTTGATTGAACACCTCTCTCAGGTGTGCGGCCTATCGGTGACAATAAACACTCACCTGCAGCCACCCACCAGCGCCAGCACACAACCAATATCGACGCAACCACAACCCACATTCAATTTGTTTATTAACAAAATTCTCTCACTCATACGCACACATTGCAGCGGCAATTATTCATGCGAGCGACATAGGCTCCACCTCTATCCCCCAAAAGCCACACACACACACACAACCTCACCCACGAGCCCGTCCATCCACTCAATGCGTTGCTTACTCGCTCGCTATGTTAAATGTGTGTGTGTGTGTGTGTCGATATTCCGAATTGTTCAACTTGTTGGCATTGTTGTGGTGTTGACTGTTGCTGTTGTTGTTGATTTTTATTCGAGTTGTTGATTTATTTTTTTATCGGCTTGATATGGCGCACATTTTGTTTCTTTTATTTTTTGTTGAGTTCCACGTAATTTTGCGCTTCAATGATGAGTACTGATGAGCCAGACCGGCGCAATGCTGACGCCCGCCAATGAGTTTTGGGCACTTTATATTTTGATTTACAAAATTTTCCATTCGAATTTGGTGGGTAATCAGATAAATTAGTTATTGATTTGTTATAAAAGTGATAAACCAAAGCAGAAAATAAGTTTTCGATTAAAAACTGCAACGCAGGAAAAGTTGTGTATTTACTTTATTGCAATCAAAATTATAGTGTCCACAAATATTGATTACTTAAGCTGGTAGTTACTTAAGAACGGAGGTACTTAACCTTAATTCCCAGAATTTTAAAAGTAACGTAAACCCAGAAGTGAGACTGTCATATGAGCTAAATTACTGAAAACATTTGTTAAAAAAGTACAAAAACTGTCTAAAATGTAAAATTTATAAATGCACTATAATTCTAACATTCCCTTAGAGGATTACATAAAATAATGGAATCGAAAATCGTTTGGATTTATCACCATTTGAAATCTTTAGTGAGACTGTGAGGCTCACTTCTGGGAATTAGAGTTAAGCGGATTTCAATGTATCCTCGCAGATTATGAAAACATTTTATATCAAATGCAAAAGTTGTTTATTGAATAACAAATGTATTCTTATTCTAAAATGCAGCTTTTAATGAGATATTAAAATGCATACATATGTAAATATGTAAATTTACTTAAAAAAATTAAAAAATATCGCTTCCTCGAGGCATTCACCGCGCTTGTGTGCCACCTGGTTCAGTTCTTGGTCACATTTTTAACTCTTCCCAACTTTGCTCAAATTGACTCGCCTTCCGGGCATCCTTTACGAGAACCTGCGAGAGCTCAGTAAGCTTCCTCTGCCGTAAATCTTCCTCTACCGGCTGGTGGATTCTTCTTTGGCTTGTGGCTTTCTTTGCAATGCTGTTGTCTTATTTGCGGAGAATGGGATCTATCCACTTCCATTTTAGTCTTTGAGTTCAGATATCTAGCGGCTTCATTGCTACTTACTTCCTTGAGCCATACTGCTCGTTTGACAATGTATTGGGCCAAAGATTGGAAGTATGGTTCTATAACAGCGGTTCAAGAGGACTTACCATCGCCTGATCATTGCAAAAAAAATATTCGAATGCTAACAAAAATCATTCCCCTAATGTCAGTACGAGAGGAATAGGGAAAGGTTTATAGGTACAAAATGTAAACAATAACTTTTTAAACTTTTCTTAACAGTGTTTTTAACAGTTTTACTAGAATTGTGCCTGTATTTTATCTTTATAATGTATTTACATTTATGTATAAAAGAACATTTTTTTTACTAAAATCCTGTTCCAATAATAATCACCGTTTTTACGTTAACCGTGCAAAACTTGTATACTGCTAAATAAAATCATTAATTAGTTTGTAGTTCACGTTTATCCCAAAAGATATATTAGATACTCATATCCTAAATTCCACAAAAATTTTTGTTTTCTCAAGCAATGCAATTGTTATAACAAGTTTTTTTTTACTTTATTCAAATTCCATGACTTTGATCCAACTTCAAATTAACAGACGCTCTTAAGTAGTTTGAAATACTTTTTTCAGAAAAGTATTCAAACACTTTAATTTGTATTTATTCTATTGAACGAACCCGTTGATCGCCCGAATTGTAGCATTATTCGAATATTTTTTACAAAAACCGATCATTGACTGATATTTCTGCTAATAATCTGAATCTTAATTTGCATAAATACGAGGGTTGCCTTTTATATTTTTTCAAAAAGTATGAAAATGCATTTTGTTATCATCAAAAATGGTTTTATTGCTTTTCAAAGTATTCTCCTTGAAGATTTATACACTTTTAAAAATGCGCTCAAGCCAATTCTCGAAGCACTTTTTCCACTCCGATTGAGACACCTCCAAAACAAGGTTTTTGAATGCTTCAACACCATCTTCTGGCGATGAAAATCGTTAACCACGCAATTTTTTTATGTGCGGGAATAAAAAGAAGTCATTGGGTGCTAGGTCAGAGCTGTATGGCGGATGACCCATTAAATCGATGCTTTGGTCGATCAAATATGCGGTTGTTTGAGCCGATGTGTGAGAGCGCGCATTGTCCTGGCGAAGAATGATTCGGCGTCGGCGGTTGTTTTTCCGTATTTCATTGAAAACTTCTGTCAAAAAATTTATTGTGTACCACTCAGAATTGATCGTTCTACGTTACTCTATCGGCACAGTAGTCACATGACCAGTTTTGCCGAAGAAACAGGCGACCATTTTCTTCGATGTGCTGCGTGCCCGAACAACTTTTGTTGGATTTGGCTCGTCTTGGAACACCCACACAGTCGATTGCTGTTTTGTTTCGGGCTCATACGCATATATCCATGATTCGTCACCTGTCACGATCTTATAAACGTCTTTCGAAGTACCGCGATCGAATTTTTCCATCATTTCTTTGCACCAATCGACACGAGCCCTTTTTTGAGCTATTGCCAAATTATACGGGATCCAACGAGGACAAATCTTTCTGACAGCTAAATGTTCATGCAATATCGAATGCACGGCCGTTGAACTAATGCCCAAGGATGCCTCTATCTCACGGTATGTCACATGACGATCTTTCATTATCAATTCACGCACAGCATCGATGGTTTCGGAGCGAACGGCGACCACGCTTGAATTCGTTAAACCAGTTATAAATTGTCTTCAGGGATGGTGCTTCACCACTAAATGCCGATTGAAGGCGATCGAAGCAATATTGTTGAGATAATTCACTTCGAAAATCGTAAAAAATTATTGCTCGAAAATGTGCACGAGTTAAATCAATTTTTTGACCGAGTTGAATTTTTCAAGTCAGTGTAAACAACACGAATAGCGCTTGAACATAAAAATGTTCTAAGCACGTTTATGGTAAAAAATGACAAACTTTTCAATGGCAATCTCAGATTTTCCGAAAACTTACTAGACCATCCCTATTGAAAAAATATAAAAGGCAGCCTACGTAAATGTTTTCAAATATTTTCCGACCCAAGTTAAATTTTATGAAAATTTAAATAGGTATAAACTGAAGCTCATATTTTGGAATTCAACCCAGTTATTTGCCACAGCATTGCTGCTCCCAAGTTGTACCTCGTTAAAATTTTTTGGTAGAAGCGCTAAACAAACGAACTTCTTAACAATTTTGTTGAATCGACGGTACTGTTCAGTTTTTAAATACGATTTATGAAGTATTTTCCGCATGGCTGTGGCTTCGGGCTAACTAAATTTAACTCTACTGTTATCAACATAGATTTAACATCAACTTCTGCCTCGATAACAGAACTCTAACAGGGAATTCATACGATATTTGCATTTTTTTTCCCCTGCTGACATTGAAGTGAATGTTAAGCAGCGGACTCCGAAACAGTTTCGGATTTAAATTTCAGTATGCGTTAGAATTGAAATTTTTTGAAAAGGAAATATATTTATAAAAAAAGCCAAATACTTATTTATGAAATAAAAATAAACAATTTTTAATAAAAATTTGTGGTTTAAAGGACACTTATTTCACATAGGAATGCATATTTGGTACTGAAAATAATGAGACGCGAGAAGAAGCACATGTCCTGGCAATTCGAAGTAACAATTTACAATTTGAAACTAAAAACAAATTTCACTTTTTTGTTTGTATGCAATTATTATTGGTCACATGCTAACAGATTACCATTGAATTTTTCTTAACACATTGCACCAGCTACGCTTTTTTGACCAAAACCACAGCAAAAACCTTTACTGCTACTAAATCCAAAGGACCCTTTGCGGGTACAAATCCACATGCTACATGTCCAGTATTTTCATTCCCTATCAACAGCTGAACTTGTGCCCGTGCACCTCAACAGCAAACCAAAAGTCAGCATTTCTGTTCAAGAACAACGGCCGCACATAACAGTATATTGTGGTAGCTAACTGTAAATAAAAGAGCAGACACGATTCCACCGCAATCGGAGAGCGATTTCAGTAGCGCGCGTCGTGTTTGCAAAACAAAAACAGAGAGCCGCACAGACCGAGTCGCACCATTGCGTTGTATCGCGTCGGCGCCCCCTCAACACGGCAGCGCACCGAGCCCTGTTAGCGGCTCTGTCGCTGCTACCGTCGCAACAACAGCGCCACGCTAAGCACACGGGACACCGTAATGAAGGGGCGAAAATGTGTGCATCTTTTTTTCCGCTTCGTTTTTGTACCGAGCACACGGCGGCGCAGCAACGAGAGGCGGTCGCAGTGGGCTGGCGGTGGTGTTAGTGGTGGTGGCGATGGTGGTGCGCTGTTCTGCTTGTTGCTGTTTTTTCTTATACAATGTCGCGTTGTGTAGTGTGCCGAGCGGCAAATACGCGCTGGCTGCTTTGGTGAAATGCTGCTGCTGCTGTCAGTTTATCTGGGCGGCGACTGCGCTGCCGGGCTGGCGGCAGCTCGATTGTGTGCGTTCAGTATCTGTGTGTGTGTCTGTCTGTGCGCTCGTGCATCGGCTAGACGGGTGATTTCTCTGCACGCACACACGTTGCTGCCGTCAGCGACTGTAGCAGCGACTGCGGCCGCAGCAGCAACATCGACTGTGACGATGGCTACGCCGAGACCGACGACGGCGGCACGACAATGTGGACCAGTGACGGCACAGCAGCGACACACCGAAACCAACACAAGAAGTTGTAGTAGCGACTAGAACGTCGCGGCGTCAACACACGCGCTGTTCCTTCAAAAGGCAGATTTTTTCAAAATATTGTATAAAGCACAGCAACAGAAAGCAAGCAAGATTATACCAAATATAACGCAAATCGGCACGCAAATTAATTGACGGCAAGCAAAAGTGAACTCGCGCAACTCGTCTCGGCCGCCAAACGGAAGTAAACAGAGAAAACACAAACGGAAATTGCACACCAGCGAGGCTGAGCTGAGCGAGAACTGTGTGCAGTCGTCGCCTGTGGCCGTACCCCACCAAACAAATCAACCGGTTGCTGGCGTGCGCTACGCTTATTGTCGCCTGTGTTGTGGTCCGAGTGCGGTCTGAAATGAACCGAAAATCGCGTAATAACAATTCCACATTGAACCAGCATCGAGTCGAGTGAGAAGTGCAACCAAAAAAAAGCAATAAATAAGAAACGCAAAGCTAGTTAGAGCTTGAGAATAGTGAAATAAAAAACAATATAAATAAATAATCAAAATTTGCAGTGCATGTTAGATTGAAACTTTAAAAACAACAACGGCAACTCCCCATACACTCACAAGCCCACCCACCCCGCATACACACTCGCACACAAACAAACAAACAAACAGACATATGCAAACCAATTGTCCAAAGACGCTGCGCCATTTTGTAACGCTTCAAACGTCCAACTAGCCGCACACGGATTAGTCCAGCGCCAAACGTTGTGCCGTTCCAGCAATGCGCGCTCAGCTGCAGCCGCACTGAAGCTCGCCCAGCACGCGTCTCCCTTCCTGGCGATCGTTCGCCAACTGACTGAGCGCTGAGTGAATGGCCGACTTAGAAAGCCGCAGCCACTAGAACGCTTCCAAGCGCGCGCCGCCAAAATTGAGTGCAAGTGGAAACGCCACCGTCGCCAATCACGTCAATTCAGTCCATTCCAATGTTGTCCTGTTTGGTGCCGTCGTCGTCACGTTTTGGCCAAGAGGATAATATAATCATAAACCAAAGTATGCCATCGTCACCAGCGTTTTCCATGCAATGTAAGTAAATACGATCCAGTAGCCAAACCATCGCAAAAGCGACGCCATTCCGCCAGGAAATTCTTAATTCACTTAACGCATTTCCTCGCTCTCGCGACTTTTCTTAATGCTTAGTCTGCTGCGGTTGTCTCTTTGTACTTTTGCATTTGTATTATCTGCACTGGCATTTGCCCGCCCAGCCCCACACTATGACTCAAGCTCCGATAATAGTACAACAAGGCAGCTCTGGCGCAAGTGCGGCTTTTAATCGGAATCGTTCTTGGTGCGTTTTAGTTTTGCAATTTGATTTGGTCGAATTGCCTTTATCAGCAATGCAACTGAACTTTTCTCTTATTGAGTAGATTCAGTGCTTGTGTTGTTGGGCTCGGCGCAAATATTTTTGCAAAAATACGTTCATTTCATTCATAAGTCGCTGCGCACAAACAGCGCGACTTGTTCTAATCTCTCAAGCATTTTCATTTGGAATACAATATTTCAATCGAATCGACCACCAGATACTGTGTCACCTTTTGGTTGCTTTTTCATAAAAACAAAAACATGCACAGTTTGAATTTCCGCTGATGAAAGTGGAAATTTTCAGCAGAATGACTATAGAAATTTAATTGTGAATTCTTTCAATAATTTCTTTGTAACGATTTTTTCATTAGAAGATACTTTTTGTGAAGCCAACTCTACATGGCCAATGTTCCTTCATATAAATAACTTTTTGCAGATTTAAGCATTTGAAACAAACTGCTTGAAAATGTAGTCCACTATTTCAAAACATTAAGTTGGGTTAAAAAATTGTTTTAAACATATTTTCTAACACAACAGAAGTCTAAAAGTACTAAATTGTTTATAAAAATAATTTCTATAAAATTCGTTTAACCAACCCAACTCTAGTATTGTTAAGGTATCCTTATTAAAATAATTTTTTGTATATAAAATTTGCGTCCATAGTATTTCAGTTATGAATGCATTGGATTACAAATTAAAGGCCCAAAGGTTCAAGTCTCAACTCTCAATGAAAACTAAACTTTCAATAACCAACTTTTTCTTTTTGTTTTTATTAAAAAAAATTATTAAGTTGGGTCCTTAGCGATAGCGGTTAGACCAAAGTTAAAAGTGATTGGTTGAACCATCGTGCTTTGGAAATAAAATAATAACTCAAGACAAACTTCCAAACTTTCATCTATTATCGACATGAAAAATTTAAATAGGTCTGTTTCATTTAAGTATGTTTTCTTGTTTGTTCTACATGTAAGTAAAAAATTATCACCCAGTATTCCACTTGAACGGAATTTCCCAATTATGGGTTATTTTAGTAACTGCGGAAAATCAGAAACTTGTCTCTTTTTGCAGTGCAGTTTAGCGTCTCTCATTTGAAACACTGGCAGATTATTTTATTTGTTCTCTTCAAATACGTTCGGTTACATAGTAAAATTTTCTTACAAATGGTATAGTTTTAAATGTATTTTCCAAGAAAACCATAACAAGTCATATTCCCTGCAATAAATCAATTTAGAAATGGAACAAAATAATTTGTCTACGAACGGTTAAGCTTTTAGTTTAGTTCAATTTATAAGCTTTTTGTAAGTATTTACTTTAATCTTCATAAATTATTAAACAAAATATAAAAAAGCGTATTTTAGAAATCTCTTAGTTCAGTAATTTTTTTAGTAATTATTTGCTTTCACTCCTTAAAAATCATTTTAAAGAAAGTTTAGTTCAAACGCATATTTTATGGCTTCTTCCTATTGTCTCACTTTTGTAATAATTTTTCATATATATATTTATATTTTTTTAAATTTTTTATTATACCTTCACTCTTTAAAAATAATTAAAAAAAAAAGTTCTTCATACTGTCTCACTTTTGTCATTTTTTTCATATATATATTTATATGTTTTTATATTTTTTATTAATAGTTTCAAAAACAAAAAAATTATTAAATAGTATCTAGTCCTTAGAAATATTTCTGAGTCTTATTACTCAGACTTACGAGGTCTGTTAAAAACAACGGTGACTTTTATGTTTTTTGAAAAATATTGCTTTATTTTTGAATATCTATTTTGTTCTCTTCAATAATTTACTTAAAATTCATTCAAATAATTTACATGTGGCTGCGCTTTTTGCAATCCTCGAAGCACTTCAGACATGTGCTTTTTTGTATGGAGACTTGATTTCTTCCAGCGATGCGGTCTTTAGCTCCTCAATCATTGTAAACCTTAGTCGTTTGATTGGTCTTTTCAGTTTTTGAAACAGTAAAAATTTGCAAGGGGCCCAGTCTGGTGCACACAGTGGCTTAGGCATGATTACAATGTTATTTTTGGCCAACAAGTCACGAACAAGCAAAACGCTGTGTAAGCAAATGATCGGTGTTTTCTATAGCAAAACATTGCCAAGCAGACCAAAACATGGCACATGATGTCAACATATTGCACACTAAATACAAAAGAGTCACAAGTCAAATTTATCAAAATCGATTTTTTTTCCATAAATCAATTCACAGTACTTACACTACTTCAAAGATTTCATTTTTATAACTTCCTTTTTTATCTGGAAAAATACTATAAACCTGTTTTTATGTTGTGTTGGTTCTGCAGGATCCACAATTTTTGGTCTCTCCTTGAAATTTAAAATTTGTAGCAAATGTGACAAAAGAGTCACAATTTTGTGTTTAGTATGCGTTATATTGGGGACATTTGTACTTGCAAAACAAAATCAAAAATCGAGCATCTAATGTACGTAGACCATGAAATGTGAAAAGTCATCTTTTTAGCAGATCTTATATTTCAAATTTATAATTTGCGATATAACTATACCGGGGGATTTTTCAAACAGAACTTATTTAACCCTAATCCGTCGTTCGGGTGATTTTTCACCCATTTTCAACTTTAGGATGCTATAACTTTCCTATATATTTATCAAAATGATTAAGGTTTCTTGTATTTGTAGCAAATCAATGTGAGTTTTAGAATTTATCTACAACATATTAATTATTTCATTATAACGGTGATTATAAAAAAAGTTACGTGGGCGACGTTCGGGTGAAATTTCACCCATATACAAATTGTATGGAAATTTAACGCAACACATACAGAAAATACCATAAAATTACGTCACTGGATTGCAAGTTTTGAACTGCTTTTATAGGCAAAACCTTTTTATGGATCAATGGCCTCCTGAACTTAACGGAAAAGTAAGAGCCAATAATATTATTTCAACTAAAAGTAGTATAACTTGCTTTGCTTGAAGTCGTGTGTCAGCAATACTAGATGCCAATGAAGACCAATGTTAAAGATAGTAACTGACAAAACTAATGTTGAAGGTTTGCAAGTTTTTGGCAGTGCATGGAGCAGCGTTGGTGATATTCAGGCATATTTTGGTATTTTAATTTTGAGTGGTGTTTATAAATCGAATGGATAATCTTTTGATAATCTATAGAGTTACACAACAGGCAGACCAATTTCGCGTTTTGTCGGTGACAAAACCACTCGCCAAGAACGTAAAGCTTGTGATGAAGAATGAAGCTCGTCAACAGCCATAAGAAAAGTGGGTTTGGCGACAACTGCTATGTACGTCCTATGAAAAGGACACACTAAGTAAACCATTACTGGCTTTTTGTGGAAGATGCCCCTTTGAGCTCTTTTCATCATAACGAGGGAATGGAACCAGGCTTGAAAAAAATTATCCGAAATTATATCGTTTTGCAATAAGTCAAAAGCAGTAGTTGACACTTTAGACCAATTGGTTGCTCACTAACTATACCGTCAAGCGAAAAACTAATCGCTGTCGATCCCAGCTAGAATCACAACAAAACTTACAAGCGGCGAATTTTTCTTGAAGACATAGGTTTGAGTTTAGTAAAGCTAAAGATTTTTCGTAGAGCAACGCTACTGAAAGGGAAATATTCATGCAGACTTCTTATCTCAATACAGCCAATGTCCCAAACCTTGTCAGAAAATCAGAGCGTAAAAAAGTAAAAAACTATTGAAACACGGTGCCAATTTGGTATCAAAAACGATCGAAAGGCATATTCTGCTTGCAATTCTTGAAAAAAGTATACATGTGGTGAACACAAAGTTTTAGTTAACTACTGCCCTTCCTTGCCCCCTTTCCCCATCCGCTTGAAATATGTGCTGTAACATATGTTGGAAAAGACAGTGTTACATACACATTTAACAACGAGTGAAACTTGTGGTATCACAACGGGTCTCATAATAGGCCTCCGAGTGTGTCTTTTACAGAGGCAGCCACCATAACCTAACTTAACAAAACTGCCCTAATTGCAAAAAAATATAGAAAAATTTTTTAATTTATTTATCTGTAAGATAACAAAGATAATAAAGATTAAAGAGAACAAATGTTTTTTTATTAAAATTGGTCAAAAAATTCATTAAAACATACAAAGTACCATATGGGTGAAATTTCACCCGAACATCTTATGTGTGAGTTTTTTTGAACGTCGGATGAGGGTTAAAGATTACCAATGCATATTTTCATTTGTATAAATAATACTTAAGCCGATAGTGCCTGTAATTATGGCGTACATCTCAAAAATCTATAACTAAATCTTTCAAATGTCTATTTGCCTATTTATTTTTATTTTTTAATACTGCGTTAACAAGATTTGTACTTAAGGCTAACCAGAAATGGTCACCTCACAACTTTAAATTTAAGCCCCAGCGACATTAAATGATTTGGATTAAAGAACCTTAATCGTTGTTTTCAAATATTTATTTATTTATTTAATCCAATCGAACAACAAAGTATCTACAGGCTAGAAAATATTTATTTGTTTTATAAATTGAGACTGAAGTGTCTCATACAAAATATTCATTCGAATTGTATTGTCCCAATCGGCTCGTAGGGGTTAACACTCAACTGAAAATCGCCCAATTTGTTTGAACACAACTGCTATAGGACACTTAAAACTTCAAGTTCGCCAAACGCAGCCGCACACTGTGTGGTCCCTGGCCAGAGCACACTCGGCTCTACTCAGGCAGAATTCACCTTAAATCCGAACAAAACACAACCACGCTTTCAGCTCAAGATCACGCATCAAATTTCAATACAATTCACTTATACCGATTCCGCTTTCAGCGACAATCTTTGCCGTTGTTCTCCTCAACTCAACTCAACTGAACTGTGTGTGCGCGCTGCGAGGTAGACCCACGCTTGTCAACGCTGCCGGGCGATAAAAACTCAAAGTTTCATTACCTCAACTTGAAAATAAACACCTTGAGCGATAATAGCGGCCCAGCAACAAAAGCAACCACAACAACGATAACTAAAACGAAAACACTTTATTTGTAAACAAAGCGAGAATCTTTTAAACAATTACAACGCTGATGCTTACGTGTCCCGAAGTAGCTGCGAAGAGGGTCTTTCAACTCGGCGGTCGCTGTCGAACCAAAGGAGCAGCGCACCGAATTCGGAACGGCCACAAAACGCTTGTTTACAGTACAAAAATGCAACAACAACAACAACAGCAAAATTAAAACTGTCGCCTTTGGCAGGAGCGGAGGGGGGCGGACACTGTGCGCTGATGCAGGTTTCGGCGTGCAGCTTGAAAGCAATCGAAGCATTGAGCTCACCTTTTCCTTGAAATTGCGGGGGCTTTGTTTGTTGGCATTTGCACTCTTGAAAAAATTTGCTCAAATTAAAATAATCAATGTTAACTTTCCGTTGAATTGCTTAAGTGTTTATAAGAAAGAAAAATAAATAAATGTATTTTTTGTTGTGCAAAGGTGTCCGCCAATACATGCAGTCTGCGGCTCTGAGACAGATTTGCATCTGTGCATGTATGTGTGTGTGTGTGTGTGCGGGGGGCTGCGCCAAAGTAATTGGCCAATTGAAATGTGATTTTTTTTTACATTTTTCTCAGCTGTGTGTGTGTGCGTTTTTGGCAGCCGTGTGGCTAATTTCAATTTGTTTCAACATAAAAGTGACAAATAAAAACGCCTCAGAATTTGCACTATTTTGTCTCTCTCTCTCTCGCCGTTTCTTTTTTAATTGTTGCTGCTGTATTTGTTTAGTGACAATTTTCAGCGTTGAGATGCAACATTTGTTGCGCATTACCGCAAAAATATTCACGCATGCAAGCGGAGCACTTGGAATTTTCAAAAATAATGACGCTGAAAAAAATTCAACAACCTCTCTCTCTTTATCTCTCTGTCGCTCTCTCTCTTTATCTCTCTGTCGCTCTCTCTTGTTGGCTGGTTTTAAAACGCCATTGCAAGCCACCATTGCCCCGACCAACGCCATGGCCAGCCGCGCATAAACCTGTTGCCTGCGTAATTTGTAACATTAACCAACAATAACAACAACAAGAACAACTCAAAAGTCAGTCAAGGTGTGAGTCAATGTGCGGTAGGCACCTCCTACAAACAAACAAACAGCCACAACACAGCGCACACCTGACTCTGTGGCTAACAGGTTTTAACCCCCGATTGACACGAGCCACGCAATGCGCCGAACCAGCGCCGCCGCCACTCCTTGACATGCGCACGCGAACAGGTACAAGCCGCATGCCACGCGCTGTTCAAGTCAACACCGCCCCCACTAACCGGCCAACACAAACGACGAGTCAGGTAACAGCCACAATAGCAACAATAACAACACGGCCAACTTTAAAAACATGGCCAGCTGAGCCGACAGGTAGCTGCCGGGCGGCACTTGCTGCCCTAAATGAGCGCACAGTAATTCCTCTATTTATCATAAAAGGCAGACATGTGCCAGACCAAGAGGCGGACAGCGGACAAACAGACGGACAGTAGCCACCGATAAAACCGACCGACCCAAACAACAAATTGTCATAGGTGAGGCCGCTCGTTCGCTCGCTCGCGACAATGGCCATGTCAGGTGGCGCGTTGTGTTTGTTTGTTTATGGCGATGATATATGCGTTCGTGCCTGCCATGGCTGACTGAATTGCTGTCTGTCTGTCTGTCGGCCAGTGGCAAGTGCTTACCTTTTTTGGCATTGACTGTGCTTGTTGTTGCTTGAGCCCTCACCGGCCATTGCTGCCGCATTTGTATGGTTTGTCGTTTGTATTGCTTGGGTTGTTCTATGACGTGGACTGTAGGTGTGCACATTTTGTTGTTGTTGTTGTTGTTATTTTTGTTTTGTTTATCCGTCTATTGATTTATTAGGTTTTTATCTGGCATTAGAGTGACGCTGCAGTTTCAATTTTTAAGCTGTTGTTTGCTGTTGTGATTGCAGTTTGGGTCTCCGATGCGGCAAAGGGTGTCATGAACAATGGTTAGTTTGTTGCTTTGTTGTTTGCAGTGAATATTTGATTTAATTTTTGACAGTTACAAGCGTGTGTTGACACTTGATAAAGTGTTGTTATCTAACGTCTTCAGTTAGGTTAAGTTAACAACCAAATTGAATTTGCTGCTAATTTAAATTCATCCAAAACTAAATCCAAAGCAAATATGAAATACAGTAAAAATTAAGATAACTAATTTTTTTACCATAGTGAAATTAATAAAGTGTGCCAGATAGCAGGAATTCTCTCTTCATCGTACACTTATTTTCTGACAGTTAATCTCATTTTGCTGACAAATGTTAGAGTTCATAACCCGCTTGCCAGGAAAAACGTGCTGTCTCTGCAAAAAAAAACGCACGGCAATGCAGTTTCTAACATGAAATACATTACAAAAATATATATTTATGGAGTACTGAAAATCAATTTTCAATTTTGTGCTATTTTAGCGATAAAAAAAAATAAAGGTTAATCGAACTGTCACAAATAAATTGACACATTGACAATTGCTACTCAGAGAAATAAGTGTACGTCATCTACCTGGTACACTTTATTGATTTTACTATGTTTTTTACAGAGTTTTTTTCATACAATCAATACAAAGTTATGAATTCAAAAATTGATTAAACCTTTCGCTACCGCAGGGACATTGGTGTTCCACGGCATGTTTAGTTGACCCTGAAGCTTGTAATTTGCATTATAAACTGAACCAAAAAAGGTCTCCAAAAAGTAAAAAATAAAGTTTACACAAATGCCCTGAAAAAGTGATAGCGAAAGGGTTAAGATTGGTGTATGATATTGGTTAATATAAAAAATACATATTAATGAGTCTATCGACTTCAAACTTGGTGAAAGTACTCAAAATAAAGAAAATAGTTTGGCATATTTGAACGATTTTTGAGAACCAATCTGTGATAGATAAAAAATTAGTTGGACGTTGATATGAAGAACTTGATTTATTAGTTCAATTGATTTCAAACTTGTGGAAAGTAGTAGTGGTGAAAAATAGTCGACAGGTATTACTCAGTTTTTCAAAAACCTACATCTCATAAGTTCAGAAATGGATTCAGATTTTGTATTTTTGAAAAATTATCTCTGGCGGGTTAAATGTGGGTTATACATTGTGACAAAAAAGTACCCGTAAATTGTAAATAAAACGCAAAATATTTAATTATTCATCAATATTTATTTTGTCGCCTTCAAAGTAATCCCCATGAGATGCAATACACTTATGCCAACGATTTTTCCAGTCCTCGAAACACTTTTCATAAGCGTTTTTTGGGATGGCCTTCAGCTCCTTCAGCGAATTTTGTTTTATCTCTTCGATCGACTGAAAACGGGTTCCACGGAGCGGCAATTTCAGTTTGGGGAAAAAGAAAAAATCACACGGAGCCAAATCTGGTGAATATGGTGATTGATCGATGGTATTTATTGCGTTTTTGGCTTTAAATTCGGTCACAATCGTGGCTCGATGCGATGGCGCATTATTATCGTGTAAAATCTATGAATTGTTCTTTCACAAGTCCGGTCGTTTTCGACGGATGTTCTCACGCAAACGCCTCAATATGGCCAAATAAAACTCCTTATTGACCGTATGTCCCTCCGGAACAAATTCATGATGCACCAAACCACGAATATCGAAAAAAACAATGAGCATCAGCTTGATTTTTGAGCGGCTTTGGCGTGGTTTTTTTCGGTTTCGGCTCGTTTTTTCCCCTCCATTTCGATGATTGTTGACTTGTTTGCATGTCAAACTCATAGACCCATGTCTCATTGCCAGTTATAATGCTCTCCATGAATCTGGGATCATAATTCGCACGATCAAGCATGTCCAAAGAGACCTGTTCAGGGTAGTCTTTTTGAAGAAAATTCACAACAAAATCGCAACGCACTACTGAGGTGTACCGACTTAAGTAGCTGCTTAATATTTGGCATATTAATTAAGGACAGTCCTACCAACTTAAAAAAATAAATTTTTTTGAAATATCATTTACCCGGGGAATTTTAATTACAATTTCCGGGTACTTGTTTGTCACAATGTATGTTTATATCAATAAATTTTCCGTGCCAGTGGGGCACGCAAGGAAGAAATTGGGAGTTCAAACCTTCCAAATATTTGTTTGGTACATGAATTGTGAATGACTAATACGGTTTCAAATGGTTTTATGCTCAAAAGTTGTGTACAGAACCCCTTAAAAAGAAATTCTGTCCTATTCTATTAAATGTATTAATGGAACTTTTGGCTTTCTACTTAATGAAAGTATTAAAAATGCAAATCATTTGAAACAGAACAGGATTGTTTTTTCAAGAAAAGTTCTATATTGCATATTCTCATTCTATCAGTAAGTTCTGTCAGTAATTTAGTGATCTGGGTATCATTGCTCCTACCACAAATGTGGCCTTTACAAAAAGTGAGAGAGAACTAAGTTTAGTTTAATTGACTTTGTCTAAGTGTTCATACTTTGGGCATCAGAAGATAATATCTTATTGGTATAAAGATTATTTCCGCGCTATGAAACTGCTTGTGTCTTATATAACATACATCATTCTATATATAAATTTAGCCTATACTCTGTCGTTATCACGTCTGTGCATGAATTTTTAATTTTGCACAGATGTTCATAATGACATATCTTACTTGCCAAAATGGCGCTAAAACCGTAGATCAGCATTGGTTCAAAATAGCACACCAGCTGGTTTCTTTCTGTGCTGCGCTGGCGCCAGCTGGACATCGCAATTGCTGACAAGCTAAATATTAGTTCAGTAAAAAATGAAGTGCACTAAGTTGTTTTAAAAGCAATCGCTAAACCAATGCTGCTATTAGTCTCCATCAACAACAACATAATTTAGACAGTATCGCGTTTTTTTTTTCAACAAAACAAACCAATAAGTAAATCGCTTGCGTGGAGAACATAAAATCAATAAAAACTTGATGAAAATTCAAACACATTTGGCAATACAATAAAATACTTTGAGTGGCACTCAACTCAACCAACAACTCACTGAACACAACAACAACACCATAACACCTTGCGGCTGCTCAATAGTTGCACACATGCCGAGCTGAGATGCCGAGATAAGTTTATAATTATAAAGAATTTAATACAATTTTGCCATTAGACGCACGCAGCAAAGCGGCAGTGCGCCGAGCGGATTCGAGCCGAACAGTGTTTTAAGTGTAAACAAAGCATAAACCTGTCAATGGAGCAAACTCATTTCGGTTAATTGAAGGTGTGAACAAAGCGCGCAACGGTGCGAACGAAGCAGTCAGCTGGACGGCGCAGTGCAGCAGCTGGGCGCGTGCTGTGTTGTGCGGCGAACGCGTTGTGGGGTGTGGCGTGTTCACAATTAATGGAACTTCAACGCAGCGATGTAATTGCAAGTGAAACTCATGCAGACTGCGCCAAGGTGCACGAATAAGTGCTACAAGACAGGCCGACAAGCGGACAGACCGAAGCGCGGCTGACAGCGGGCCGACAACAAACAGCAGACAGACAGCTACAGCAAACGATGAAGCTGAGGCGAGTGTGAAGTGAAGTGAAGCGCAGCCAGCAGTTTGTAACAGTGCATTTTGTTTGTTGTTGTGGTTATAGCTCAGCCAGGGCCTACACTTGTTCGGATTGCGGCTAATTTTAGACTTGCGCCGAAAACTTAAAAACTTAAACACACTACAAACACCTTAATCCGCCGCAATTAATTTCATTCAAACGCCGCGAGATTAATTGCGCGCGTCCTCACGACTGCAAGTGGCGACTACTGCGCGCCGCGTTGGATAGCGTTTTGCGTGCGGAGCGGTGCCGGTGTTGGGGTGGCATTATTTCAACTGTCAGCGCGGCCTCCGCATTTTCGCTGGCAGCTGGGCGAGCATCAAACCAAGCAATAACAACAGCAAACGAGGCGCGCACGATTGAGCAAATGAGCGCCGCAAAGGTGCACAACTGCAGCGCGCATCTTGAGCGACAACAACAACAATAATAACAACAATGACAAAGGCGCAGCATATAAAATTATAATTTAAGCGCTTAGCAGTGGCCGACTGTAGGTGGGACTGTCGCACAACGGACTACACAAACGATGCGTACCGCCAATGTGATCGATCAAGCGGTGACGCGCCGCAAAATCGGCTGCGAGTGCAGCGCTGCTCTTTAATTTGTTAAACAGGTCAGTAGCAGCGCCACGCCATATATTACAGCCGCGCCAGACAGATGCGCTTGTTTTTGTTGCTGCGGTGCTAGTGGCATTTGGCGACTAATCGAAACTTGTTTTCACTTTAGAGCGCCCGCGTTGTTGAGCCTGACGGCAGCGGGCAGCTGCGCGGCATGTCCGTTGGAAAGATATTAATTGATTCTACATTGAGGATGATGTTGCCGTACGCGCACCCTTTCTCTCGTATTTTTGGTTTTGTTTTGTTTTTTTTTGTACTTTTTGCTGTCGCTTGTTAATTTTTACTAATTTTCAGAAATTTCCAAAAACGAAAAAATTAGACTCCATTAAGCCAACGCAAAAAGTTGGACATCCGAAAACAAAACGCCAGCAGACGCAACAATAAATCAGAATTTGTACTTTCGCAATACGTGTACGCGGCGCACAGTGTTGCGAGTAGTGACAAAAATGTCAAAATGCAATTGTATAAGCGCAAAGATCTGAGTACGAGGTTTTGTTGGAAATACTTCAATAAAGAGAAATCCGAAGTTTTATGAAAACATATTGGATAACATAGAAGTTATGAGCTCTTAAAGTACGCTCTTCCAGCGTTGAAAAAATTGTGTACAAACAGCACATTTTTGCTTTCATTTTGAGGTTGAATATTTCAAAATAAATTATGAGCAGGTCCCTAAAAGTTATTATTGTCGTAAATTTCATATAATCTAGGTCTGACAAGTCCAAAATTTTGCTGATTACTCTCACCTCTGAGCAGTACCGTTATAATGAAAATTAAGTATAGAAAACGAGTGAATAAAACGTGAGTTCAAACTTGATTTAAACTTGTGATTTAAAAAAAAAAACGTTAAATATCAATTTTTTGATATTTTGTTTCGGCAAGTATGTAGATTATGCTGTACAATTTTTAGCTGCGCATATTTGCGCGTATGCAAGTTATTGGCATTTTTTGGTGAAGACTTGAGTGCAAATTTGCGATATTTTCACAGTTTGGTTGAGAATGCCAATAGCAATCGGTCAAATAATGCTCTGCTGCTGATGGAAAAATTTGTTGAAGATAGCTTCGGAAAATCAATTATGATTACCCTTATAATCGAAATAGAGGGGTGATGTGGGTGTGATTTTTTTCGTACAAAACCAAAAGTTGACAACCTTACTACTTCACTTGTATGGGGAGGCGCCCTCGGGTGGTGAATCTATGAACTTTAATTAATTTTGTATTTTTGGCATTCAGGAATGTTGACGATTGTTGAATAAATCATTCAAATCGGTTAAGTACTTTGCCAGATTCGATGTTTCTTCGCTTACTTTACTACATTTACAAGTGTGAAGCCAGTTCGATTGAAAATTACTAGTTTTGTATAGCAGCCACCTTAAGAGTTGGATGTAGGGGTTAGGTGTGTATAGAAAAAGTATTCAAAAGGGAAAATAAATGGGGGTCAGTCTTACATATGGTACGTCTGGGACCAACCTGAGAGCAGTGGGAGCCCACTTTTTAAAAACGATGATTTTGTATGGGAGCCTCATTAAAGGTTGGAGATAGGGGGTAGATATGTTCGAAAGAAATATTCAGGAGGAAAAATTAGTGGGGGTCAGTCTAAGATTTTAACCCTCTAAGAGCAATTTCTGAGCAGCCGTGGAGCACTTTATCGCGATTTTATTTTCAATCACTTTGAAAAAAAGCGCATTTTATCTATATACACTTTTATAAATAAATTTAAATTAAAATACAACTATTTTGAATGCAACTTTTATGAACTAAGATAATTTTCATTGTTAATACGAAGTTTTTTCAAATCCGTTTGTATGGGAGGTGGTCGAAGTTTTAGTCCGATTTCATTGAAATTTTGCACAGTAAATTATTTACTCACATAATAACTGTATACCAAATTTCATTTATATACGACCACTCCTTCTATTTTTGTCACTCTGCTATATGAACTCGCAACACTGTGCGGCGCGGCGCTGACGCTGGCGCTGAGCGGGCTTACCTCGGCATGTGGAGGCCCCGCAGCGCGCCAAAGGTATTTCGGCAATAAGCACTGCAACAATGATAACAACCATAATGCCGAAAGGCTTTTAAGCGGACATGTGTTCTCGGCTATACAAATAATTCTTTTTTGTTTTGGTTTTCTAATTTCATTGTTGTTGCTGACATTGTGTGCGTGTGTGCGGCGAACATTTCAATAAATTAAGCTTAACACGGCGACTTCCTTTTCGTAATTATGACATTTGGCTGCCACGGCACTTGTGAGCGAGTGTGAAGGCGGCGCGTATTGTTGCTGTCATTGCTGTGTTCACGGCTAGATTTGTTGAAATTATCATTAAAGCGACATTTTTCATAACTTTTGAAAAGCGATTTTTCATATTTTCACTTTGAGAACATACACACTTGCACAAGAAACAAGTGTACAACAACAATAATAGATATTTGTATAACAATATGAAATTGTAGTTGTAGTTGCTGCTGTTGTTGTTGTTGTTGGCAAACGAAGACCATGAGCTACTTCAAAGCGTAATTCATTTACAGCTTCTACGATTAATGACAAACAGCATTAAGTGACTATATCGATTTTTCTTAAACACAAACAATTTTTAACTGTATATGTATGTGTCTACAGAACCTCACTCTCGCAAAAATACTTCCATGAAAACTTTAATACAGCATTGTTGATCTGCGCCAATGTCCCTTAGGGACAATTTTTTTATGCCAGTTCTTGCTTTTGTTGTTTTTCTATATTTCCGCCCTTTGAGCGCTGCGTGGCTCACACTTTAACAAGTCGACAGCTTCATATTTGGCATAATTAATCATTTTGTAGTGTTGTGCACATTAGCTGTCAGTTTTATATGCTGGTGTTGCTGTTGCTGGTGTTGTTGTTGTTGTTGTTGTTTTTATCCTCTGCTACTTATGATATCCCTGTTGAGTTGCCACCGAGTGGATCAGGTTGGCTTCCGCGAAGTCTGTAAGCGGCATTCAGCCATATTCAGCACAAATCGACTGTGTTATGCGTTACTCAGCTCAGATTCAATGCGAGTTTAACGCTATTCAGCCAAGATTCAGCGCAATTTAAATAGAACTTGGAACAATTCAACCACGCTGTGCTCTGCTCAGCCAGAATTCTGCATAATTTTGCCGTGTTTCATAGCATTCTTCAGTACAATTCTCCCATATTTAACTCTATTTAACAAGAGTTCAATACTAATCTGCAGGATTTAGCGTTCAATCAGCCAGATTTCAGCACGATTTCAGTAACCTGAACGCCATGCCGTTAAAATTACATCATGTTCTGCTTAATTCAGCCAGAATTTAGCGCAATTTTTCCATATTTAACAGCATTCAACAAGAGTTGAGCGCAATTCAGCCATTATTCATCATGATTGTAACACTTTTTAGAAATATTTTACTACAGTTCCAACATATTAAACTCTATTCGAAGATAGTAGTTTGTTTAGTGTCATTCAGTCAAGTTTCGAAACAATTACCATGTTTTGAATGCCATTCAGCTAGGATTCAGCGCACGTCAATCATTTTCTGCTTCATTCAGCTAGATTTTAGTGCAATTAAATTATTTTCTGATCAATTCAGCCAGAACAAATAGTATCTTCACCATATACACACTCTTCAAAGACAGTTCAGCGGAGTTTCACTGTTTTCAGCGGCATTCCGCCAAAATTCAACATGATCCCAATGTATTGAATGTCATTCAGCTGAGATGGAGGGCACTTCAGTCATGTTCTGCATCATTCAGCCCAAATTCAGCGTAACTTAAATATGCTCTATTCTATTCAGGCAGAATTAAATGCAATTTGAACTTATTTAACACTACTTAATTAGAATTCAGCCCAATTCAGCCACATATTGAACCGCATTCAGCCAGGATTCAGCATGATTTCTTCATATGCTGCGACATTCAGCAATAATTTAGCATAATTCTGCTTTGTTTAACATTATTCAGTAAGAGTCTAGCAAACCTTCGCTGTGCTAAACAACATTCAGCAAAGATTTAGCGCCATTTGTCTCGAATTCAGTTCAGTTTAAGAGCTTTCAATACTCTAATCTCATGTTTGTAATTAATTTCGCTGCTGCCTGTGCAACTTTCCCCTTGCCCCTTAAAAGTCTGTGTCCCTTTAAAAGTCCGTTCAGCTAAAATAGCCAGTCAACTCCTTCAAAACTTTGTCCAGTTTCGCTTTCTGCCTTTGCATATGCTAACAAGTTTCGACTTCTCGCTCCGCCAGCAGCCAGCAACCGGTGTTGCCATCTAACAATTCAATGCGCAGGCAACTGAGAAGATGTTTTTTCTTCAATTCTGCTGCTGCTGCTGTTGCTGCTGGCGTTGCATTTGAACATTTGCCAATTTTACACGCAACACTTTTGATTTTCTTGCTGCTGGCCATTTTGTTGTTGTCGTCCTATGCGCGCGCGTATTCTAATTTGCCTGGTCAATTTTTGCGATTTACGCGATTGATTTCGCATGTGAAATGTGCCAAATTTTCAATCACAACAACTGCGCTCGTTTTTCAGCCCGTTTTGGCAAATGTCGAAAGCTTAAAGTTTTATTTGTACACATTTTGGCCACAATTAAGCGTTAACAATTGGGCGCATTTTAATTTTATTAAACGATGCAAAGCGCTACCTGGCACGCGCGCCCCTTTCGCAGCCATTCTCGCCGCCTCCCTTCAGCCCAACGCAGCGGCGAATGAACACATTCGGCATACGTCCTGCTGTCGTGCGCGGCCTGGCAGCGCCGAAAAGCACAATAAATCAATGTATCTCACAGATACGGGCGCTGCTGCTGCTGCTGTCGCTGCACGGGCGCGACGTGAAAATGACTTTGCGCTGCAAAAATTCGAATGTGTGGCGCGACTGCTGCGCCCAGCTGGCGCGGCTGCCCGCGCGAGTCTCGAAGCACTGCGCTCTGGCTGTTAACGAATCGATGTTGTTGTTGTGGTTGTTGCCCATACCTTGGCTGGCTGCTTGACTGCCTGACTGACTCCGCCTGTGTCAAGTTCTTTGTGCAAATTATTTTTGTTTATTTTCTCTTTTCCAACACTCCTCTTGTTGTTTTATTTTTTTTTTGGATTATTTTTCGGTAAAAGTAAATTGTTTGCCAATATTTTTTCGCATTTTTTTTCGTCAGACATTTTTGTTGTTGTTTTTATTTCGACTGCTGGTATTAAATAAAAAGGAGTGCGTCCGTGTGAGCCGAAAAAAAACCGCACCGTTAAAATCAGACAAAAGTATCTTTGAAACAATTGTGCAGTGGAAATTGCACGGAATGCGACGTTGCCGCACTGTTTTTGTTTTTGTTGTTATTGTTGTTGTTGTTGTTGCTGTTGCTCGCTGTGGCAACATATGCAGCCGTGCTTGAAATAAAACCAAAAAAAAGCACCAAATCGCAAGCAAGAGCACACAAATTTACAATATATAAAAATGCAAAGCAACAACAACAACAACAACTGGCGCAATAAAAGTAAAATTTTTGAAAATTGTTATGCGCGTACAAAGCCAGAAAATCGCACACTCATTGGTCTTTCATTTCAATTGTACTGCAATTTTTTCGGCGTTTTTGATGTCGCTTTTTTGTTTCGCATCGCTCGATTTTTTGGCCATTCACAAAGGCTGTGCTGGCCCGAAAAGGTAGCACCCAAAGGGTATTTAAAATTGCATCCCATGTTGCGTTGCAGTGGAGTTGGCGAAATTTTTGGCAAAGCATGCAACGCTCCGCTCCGAGTGGAATTCGAGTTGGGGCCCCATAATTTTCGTTTTCACATGTGCGCGCCGAAAAAAGCGGAATTAACATGTAAACAATTTCTGCTACACATTTTATCTTTGTCTTTGCTTTGTCGGTGTTGAGTTGGGCACGTTTGTTGTTGATGTTGGTTGTGGTGCAGCACCACAATTGCAATAAATTTCACACGATTGCACCGAAACTGTTGTAGCGCTGCCGAATTGAATTGAATGTTGTGTGGAAAGTTTTACTTTTATAGGCAATTAAGTCGATAGATCGATGCGCAACACCTGGGATTAAGAAGAATGCCAATGAAAAGCAATGTGTTTGCTTGGCATTTATATTAACCTTTTCAGAGCTATGCTGCAGTTTATTGGTCGTTTTTTTAATATTTATATTTTTTTATTTCAACATCTGTGTATGTTTCTGTTCAATTTCTTAGTGCCTCTGCAATGAGTGTCTTTAGAAAGAGAATTATGTCTTAATACATAGATCCATACTACCATCCTTTTTATGTCAACATCCCTGTCCGATATCAAAATGTCTGTGACTGAGTTTCTGATCCAAGCTATTCACGTCTTATATGAGCCAACCTCTTTTTATTCGATTTCAAAGCGCTTCGGAAATATCTGTCATTACAAATTTGTCATTAAGAGTCACTCCCATCTTATATGAATCAAAATTTCTGTGTCCGATTTCGAAAGTGCCCACAGAGTGGGCAAAAATAAGAAAAAAAATTATCGCTGATTTTGACAAAAGTATCTATTATAATGTTAAAGGTAATTGTTTAATTAAGCTGGATCCGAAATACTTTCTAAAAAAATTGTCCAGGTTAGGAGATATATGTAGCTTTTCAAAGTCGGATATATTTTTACGAAAATGTATGAAGGGGAAAAATGAAATTTAGGTGTTTGTATAAAAAAAATTGTAGAAAATGTGTAGTTGTAGATAGGCCACTAATTTCTTTTAAAATTAAAACTACATTGATAGGGGCGAGACCGCTGATCGGTTTTTTTTGTTTAGCATAAATAATTTTTTTTTGCGAATTTTCAAAAACGAATATTTTTTAACCAATGAATATTAAAAATAACCAAATTTAGAAAGGCAATTTAAATCTAATGGCGTGAACTGGCGTAAATCCTTTTTATGACCTTTTTTAGATGGACTTTCTTCTCGATCGCCCTCTTTCCACCCTTTAAATGCCGAATTTAGAAAAACGCTAAAATACGTCTTTTGTTATTGCTTTTTTAGTATAAATATACACAATTTTTAAACAATCCGACCAAAAAACAATGTCCGTCCATACAAGATTCACCACCCCCTTTTCGCCCTTTCAAGGTCGACGTTTTTGAAGTCGCTTCTTTTTAAGGGTTGACTTTCTAAAATTCAACTTTTGACCAAATTTCATCATTAAAGCTAGAGCGGTTTGGGCTCGGTGATGATAAAATCATATATAACCATATATATTAGATTTTTTTTAAACTATATATTTTTTTTTTTTGAAAACAAACACTAATTTTGAAGTCTTAGACTTAGACTGCAAATTTTCAGCGAATTTCACGTTTCACTATTTTCACAATTTTTGCCGCAATTTTGTATGGAGTCGAAGCACTGTGCGATTTTTTGGTATTAAAAAATATTATATTGTCGTCAACACGCAGATCCAAGTTAGAAATAGATAGAGATAGATTTAATAGAGAAGACAGATGAGACCAAAGATGATCTGTTGTGCCTCCTACAATTTTTGATCTAAGTTACTTCCATCTTATGAGTCAACATCTTTGTTTATCTCTGTCAAATTTCGAAGTCTCTGTCCAATATCTGACTTTAGAAATTATTATATCCTCAATACATACATCCAAGTTAATCCCGTCTTATGTGAATCAGCATCTCTGTGTGCCCCTGTCCCATTTCAAAATGCTTCATTAATGTCTCTGACTGAGCAACGACTTATAAATGACACTACCATTCAAGCTACTCACTTCTGTTCGGTTTCAAGTCACCTTAGCCATGTTTGTCATTAAAAAAATACTCTATCGTCACAATATATTTAATCGCGTAGATCCAAGTTACTTCTTACATGAGTCAACATCTTTGTGTATCCCTCTCCGATTTCGGAGCGCTTCAGCAATGTCTGTCCCTGGTCAACCAGCTGCTCATACCAGTCCTCGTATCAATGTCTCCTCAAACGCTTCTCATATCCAACTCTCTCGTGTCCTTGGTTCCTTTACAAATTCCAACTACCCACACACACACGCATCAGTACTCGTAAATTTGTGTGTGTGAATATGTGTGTGTGTAAGCAGAATGCGCACGTAACATTTTTCAAGGTAATTTACACAGTCAATAAGTTTTTTACACGCACTTTTGGCGACACAAATATTCCAGAATGTGAGTCAACTCCGAGGAGGCTATTAAAATTTCACACTCACTCGCTACAGCGAAACATTTTCTCATAAAACCAAAGTTATATAAATGAAAAAGAAGAAGAAACGGTGTAGCAGCAGCCGTCACAGCAAAAATGGAGCCAAACCAAAGGAAAGGGCAGCCAGGCAGCAACAGCAGCAATGCGCATTTTTCATGCAGAACGTCATGGATGCAGATTTCTAAATATAGTTGGCGCGCTGCACATCGACAGGCAGCCTCAGCGACAGACAGACGCACAGACGAACAGGCTGTAAGACAGCTAAACGTTAAAGAGAAAATTGAAAAACTGCGTGTGCACCTTTTGAAAATCGAGTTGAGCTGCACCGACACTGAAACACAAGCACACGAATACAATTTATATGCACTTACATATATGGTATACTATATATGTATTTTGTTGTTGTAGTTGTTGTTGTGCATACGATCCTACAACATGTACCCAACTTGCGCACGTGAAGGCAGCGAATTTCGTTAAAACACAACCATATGCAGGCGAACGATAATTTTTCAAAATCTCTCAAGCGCTGCTGGAATCGCTTACCTAAGTCACCTTTCAGTGCGTAAAGGTGCACACTTAAGTGCGGCTGACTAAAATTAGAAATCGGCCGCAGCGAATGAACACCACTAATGCTGACTTTTTGCTTGTCGGCGCTGCTGTGGTCCTGCCGGCCCGAATTCGAGAGTCGGCATGTGTGCCTCATGTGTGCTCAAGTGCTGCTGCTGCTGCTGCTGCTGGCACTCAAGGTGAGGCAGGGCAGTTTGAAGTGGCGCGCAAATGCATAACTGAAAATCATTTAAACGAGCTGCTGCTGGGCTCTGCTGGGTATTTGGCATTTGAGCTGACAGTCAGAATGCAAAAATGCCACACAACTGAACAGAGCGAAGCAGTTATTGAGACTCATTCAATCAATGACTGATTTGAACTTTAACTGGACAGTATCTATTTAGAGGTTTCATAATTATGAAATCTGAGTACTTGTGTACTTATATACAAAATACAGAATGTAAGAACAAGTATGAGGTTTGAGATTTGAGCTTTGTTAGTGCTCTGCATTTTAAAATCAATGTCACTGTTTCCTTGGTGATCAAACAGTATTAAAATTGTTAAACCATCTTCTAATACATTTTTGCTGTTAGAAGACATCTTTTTGAATTTAACAGATATATTTTTTCTGCAGGTATAGGACATCAGTTGATCACTCGCTGGTTTAACCCTTTCCGAAAATTTGTACGATATATCGTACAATTTTTTCTAAGACTTTTTATTTGAGAGCGAACATATCTTTTATGGAACGGCTTTTAAATTGTTATTAAGTAGACTGTGTTGTATCATTCTCTTTAAAATATAAATCCTAATATCCGCTGCTACACAGTATGAGTGAGTTTTGTAAGCAGCTCTTTGCAAGAATTTGAAAAACCATCAATTGACGGTACTTCCGCAAAGGAATTTTTAAATATGTAATACTTTTTGGTGCAAAACACTAAACAATTTCAAAATTTTAATCTCAGTTGATTCATAAAACTCAATAAAACTAACATTTTTTGCTTTTAAATATTTTTCCCGAGTCTTTAAAAAAATTGTACGATATATCGTACAAATGGAAGACAAAGGTTGCAAGTTGTGTTTGCATTTTTTTTAAATTATGGGTTTGGTAACAGAACTTTTGCGTTTGCTTGAATGCCACGCCCATCAGTAAATCACGTTACTAATAAAATTCGACTATTCGGCCAATTTCGGTTAAAAAATTACGTTAGTAGACGATTTTGTGTTTTACTGAGCAGGAACAGGTTACGTAAGGTTTGTCATACGTACTTGTCACTCCCACTACGCTAATAAAAATCGGCTATATTCAGTATCGTTCTGAGAAGCTATATGAATATTAAGTGATTCTGTATTTTATTGAGGGGAAAAGGACTTTGCAACAACAACAACTGTTACATAAGGCCGAAGAAATGTGACTCAATTGTTTGTATATATATAATTTATATAGTATGTTTCGATCAAAATATTTTTGTTGTCATGTTTCCTTTCAAAAATGAATTGTTCACAACACTTAAAAAAACGAAATAAAAATTTCATGAATTCTTACTCCTTTGCGGACCAATGTACGATATATCGTACAAAATTTACAGAACTGTAATTCTCAACCTAAATGTTTCTTTTAGTATTTTTTTGTATTTTATTGCTAAAATGTTCAATGAAAGTCAATATTTTGAATGAAAAATTTGTATGTCAAGAAATGCAGAAACTGACCGGAAAGGGTTAAGCTTTAAGTGAACAGAGTTAAGGGTTCATATTCATGAAATCAGAGTACTTTTGTATTTATTATGGCTATAACCTATTTAGAAAACAAAACATATTTAGATACAACCCACCAAGCAAAATATGAGAAATAGGCAACAATCGTCAGTGGCAACAAATTGGCGACTCGCGGATTTATTGCCGCAGCGACAAATTAGCAACATTTCCCAAAAACAAGTTGTTTTCCAGGACTTTGAAATATCGAATTGATATGCTTTGTATTTCAGTGAGATTGATTGCATTTAAAAAATGTTTATTCATTCGCCGACGGTTCATTGATCAACAGCAGACTTCTTATATATTGATCATTTTCCAAACAATATGATGCATTTAGATATGAAAACGAATCGTCCAGGCGATATGAAAACGACTCGTAACGGCGATAAGAAAACGACTCGTCACGTCGAGTTGCTTTCGGCGGACGTTTTAGAACGACTGGTGAGACGAAATCGATACGCTGGCGATATTACCGGCGATAAATTTGTTGCCGGGGGGGGACTCGTTTTCTTATTGCCGGCAACAAACAATGTCTGGTGGGAAGTTTGAGGCATCAGTTCTGTTAGTGTACTGCATTTCAAAGCATATTCACCATGTTCCTCGCAATCAAAGAGTCCCGAAGTATTCCAAGCAGCTTTTAAAAATTTGTTGATATATTCCTTAAATTTGCTAAAAAAAAATGTCATATACTAAAATACTTGAAACAAATTTTGCCATTCTTTCAAATAATATATACCAACGAAATGTGCAACTTTAAGAGGCAATTTTAAGTAGCTTATGTATGACATCTATGTATGTCGGTCTACCTTTCACCTGTTTTTGCACCAATAATCGTAAACAATGTCCGAGCGGACATTTCGCGCCCACACGCTCGCAGCTCGCACCTTTATTGGCTCATAAAAGCGATTTTAATAAATTTAACAAGCTTCATGCCAACGCAAACAGCCGCATTACAAAAACAAATCAACGTGCATATCACCATGAAATACGACGATATTTACGACGTGTTTTTCTCACCGACGAACGAACACACACACATACATACAATCTGCCTTCATACAAATATTTCGCTTTTAAATATCAATTCGCACCTTGTACGTGAATTGTGTGCGACACTTTGCTGGGAAAGCGACAAAGCATAGCGTCCAGTCGGCATTAGGGGCTTTTATTTATTTTTAACGTGCTAGTAGGAATTATTGTGTTATACTATTCGCCACTGCAACGAGCCAAAGCAAATAAACAGAAAGGCACTCAAGCGGGCGATTTGTGTAACCCACTCGGCGAATTCTCACAGGTATCGGTATCGATTGATTGGTAAACACAAAGGTATGCTTGCATTTTTTTGTATTTACTTTTCGAGTTGCAGTATTTGTGCATAAATCAAAAATCGTGGCCGAATTTATAGGTGAAACGTAGCTCAATATTTCACGCGTTGCTGGCAGCTGGCAGCACCCACAGCACTGCGCGTCTATTAGTTTTAACAAATTACGGCCGTGGCTGTAAATTCAAATGCACATTTATTGTTGTTGTTGTACAAGTAATTTTATTATTTACTTTTGTGTGAGTTTATGACGGCGCGTATGGAGCGGAAATATTTGCGAAATGCTCAAATGTACCGCGGCCAGCGTGTTGAACTATTTGAAACGGCAGCGGCGCACGACTGTTCGCCGCGTACAAAATTATTACGAACGCATAGACTTGCATTTGAAATTAAATGTGTGGGTAATTAAGTGCTGCAATTTATGAGATCAATTTGGCAGTTTTGTCAATGAAAATTTAGTCGCTTTTGTGCGGTGCGCACAGTTGGCGGAAATGCATGGCATGAGTGAAGAATTTGCGCTCATTTTGAAGTATTGAATGTTAAAATGAAATAATTGCAGCAGAGTGAAATAAGACAAAAATGGAAAATAAGTCACTACATTTGATTCGCTTTAACCAGGTTTCAAGTTTGGCTTAATCCTGCCTAATGGGTAAAATTTTACCCATTGATTTTTTTTTAAATCACAAAAAAGTCAATGTTTGAGATCCCTCAAAACCATTTATAGGGATAGTTAGGGTAAAGATGGAACTACCTTAACCTAGTGAAGGTCACCCTAAAATTTCGCCATCTAGCTAGAGTTACCAGACTCCAAAAATCGTGAATTTTCCGGAGGTGGAAAATGTGGCGAAACGTAGTGGAACTTCACAAAAATCTGCGTTTTTTGTTCACGTGTTTAGCTGATCACTTCACAAAGTATGGAAAAAAGCTACCATTGCTGCCTAATGGGTACAAAATACCTAATGAATATCTCAGCAACGTGCAGAGATACAAAGCTGAAATTGAAATTCTTGTTTCTGATCATTTTGGGTCACTTCTAGGTCGTGTATGAAATTTTATCAAAATCGTATGGGCGGAACTGGTACCCGGCAGCAATGGGTTAAGAGAAGTTCACATATTGTTTGATCTATAAAAAAAAGTTTCCGACCCACCAGGTTTCAACACCAACACATCAATTTTCACCTGACTCGAAGCTCAAAGTCTCTTCTCACTTTCGCCACTTCAATGCAGTTCCACCATAGACTAATCGCTACAAAGTTGTCGTCCTTGTTTCTCGTGCGCGTTTTCGTATACCTAACAGAATTCAGAAATCTTAAAAAAAATAATCTTCAACTGGTCTTTCACGCATTGCTTTGAACCAACAAAAAGGGCGTGTCTGAACTTTATTGCATAATCAGGTTAATTGCCAGCGACAAACGACACTTTATGACATTTTCATAATCATAAACAATTTTCTTAAGTAAAAATCGTTTATATTTTTCCGTTCGTCTTGGCGTCTCTCAGCGATTTTATTGTATGTATATTTTGCCCCGCCCCTCCCCCATCCCGCTTTATCGCATGTTAATGTCTCTGCCTTTGTGCATCCCTCAAAGGCTAAACAACGACTAAAGCAACTTAATTTCTTTATGTAGAATATTTTTTAATACACTTTTAATGGCGATTTTATTTGATGATGAACCTGTCCTCCCTGGCTTTACAGGCGACTGTCACTGCTTAACACTTTGAAGTGTGTTGTTTTTATGAACTTCGACTGCACTTTGTGCGCCTTTCTGGATGCTGTGTTTTTGTGTGGGTCTGTGTTTTTTTCTAATTTATAGCACTCGCCAAGTGTGTCAGCGCCTCATTTAGTTCAATCAATTTTAAATAAAAAAATGTGAATTTTTAAGTAATTTTTGCTGTTTAGTTGTTTCTTTGGTGTTTTTTTTCACGTTGTAAAAAATATGATTGAAAAACCAAAACAAAAACTATGAAAGCGTTTGACAAATTCCAAGCACTTTTGTTGCGAGTTTATAACAAAAAACCAGACAACAACAACAACAACAACAGGAACGAGGAACACAAATTAATTTCAATTAACTCACACCGCTTGTTAGTGTTGTTGTCAATGTTGTTATTGTTGTTGTTGTGTATATTTGTTGTAGCTATTTGTGTTATAGGAGACGGTTAAATAACTTTCGTGTCGATTTTATTTTGTTGCTAACGCTTTTAGTTTCATGCGCTGGAATTTCTGCAGCGGCCGCAATAAGCAAACAACAACAACAACAAACATTTGTAGTGCCATTTAACAGAAATGGCATTTATTTCACTTTTGTGCTCATGCAAATCAATTGAACATGATTGATAAGAAGACGAACGCATTTTTCGGCACTAAAAGTAAACTTCAATTGAAATTTATGAGAGGACAAGCCACGTTTTGTTTGCGCCAAGCTTCAAATTTGCTGCTGCATATGTCAGAAATTGTGTGACATGTGACAAGAGACACAAAAGTGAGAATGTGCTAAGGCATTTAATTGTTTAAGCTAAGCGAGATGAAAGACTTAAGACTTAAAAGAAAAGAACAAATAAGCCGTGTGAGGCCAACTGAAACTGGTCGAAGTTTTTAGTCTTTCAGAAGTGAGCATTTCATTGTGAGCAGCAGATATTTCCGTACAATTTAAGGCATCGCGAAGTTACATATTCGATTGAATTAAATTTATCATACGCCACACTTTATTCGACTAATTAAACGAATGTCAAATTCAATTAACTCCCATGTAATTTGACTAATTTCTCGGTTACTTTTCCTTGTTTTTCTATTAAGAATTTATTAGTAAATAAGTAAGCTTTTTCTTTCGGTATTGGCCGGCTTATTTACGTGCTACAATATTGCCAAATTCTTGTGACGACTCATTTGTAATGTTTCGGCTTTTTCTATGGTGAAATCAATGTTTTCGTTTTTGTGAATGAATTCATTGATTAATATGGCTCGTTGGACCGTTGTGTATGTATGTATATCCGAAAATCTTGGTTAATGGATTAACTTTCATATTTCGTAAAATTTGGCGCCCATTTTGAAATCAAATCCCAATCAAAGATCACCAAAAACCCATATCAAATTTCGTTTCAACATATCAATTCTTGAAAGTTATAACCAGGGAAAGGATTTTGGGGAAATTGCCTTTTTTGTTTGCTGCTAGATAGAGCATTTCTGATTGAAAATGAGCACGAATTAGGTCCTCTTGATTAGAAATATACCACTTTTATTTTGCCTTTTTCATCCATAAATCCCTGTTTTAGTACCTATTTTACCTATAAATGCCACAAAATGCCTTTTTCAAGATTTGTCGAGCGCATTTTTTTCTTTGGTTTTTAATATTTTCCCCCTTTTGTTTCGCAAAAATACCTTTAAACTAAAAAAATCAAGTGGCAACATTGCAATTTCGTTAACTTATCGATGTTTTCACATTGATTTGATCATTCTTAAACCGTTATTTTTTGTTGTGCAGTGGAAAATTAAAAAAAAAAACATGCCAAAATCAAAAAATTCGGTTAGCGCAAAAATTGTATTTATTTTTTTGTGATACAAGTACGGATTTTATGCTTTTATATGAGAAGTTAAAATATGAATTTAAAATATGTGCCTACATTTCAATTAAAATATCTTAGTTTTAGTTTTTAAACTATCTTTGAAAACCTTGATGTTCCTTTTCTTTTACAAAAAACGAGGTAGATATAAATATTGTATGTTGCATACGTCAGATGAATTAAAATTATTAAAAAATACATACCGTTTCCCCTTTTTTTAGATTTTCTAGTATATCTTTCTTATTTTTAAATGCCTGTTTTTGCCTTTTTAACAGCTTTTAATGCCATATTTTGCCTTTTTAGGCAGTTTTAGTGCCTTTTTCTGCCTTATTGGCAGTTTTTAGTGCCTTTCTGTGCCTTTTTTGCTATTTTATTCTGCCGTTTTTATAGGTTTTTAGGTCCTCAAAATCCTTTCCCTGGTTATAATAAACTATACGTGACTGGATAGATCGTAAAAGTGTTACTGATCACAGATTTGAAAATTGTTCCACCATTATTTCTCCTGTAATGACTATCACAAACGTTTATTTACACTCCAAGTCTCGTTCAGAGCATTGCAATCTTTATGGTAGAGTGAATATAAACTGATCTCTCAGAGTTTTTCAGTGGGTTTTCTTTTTTGAATGATTTTGACCGAAAGTACTTAGGAGAAAAGTCTCTGGTTTTCTGTCCTCCCTCTGATAATTTTAATTCCAAATAAACATCTCTCTTGGACCTTCTGTACCCTCATGTCAGAGCCATCACCCCCCCTATTTAAAAATAGGGCCGACTAGCAAACTACGAAAGGCTAACAAATTGTCATTTGGTTTAACAAAATTTAAATTTTATGTTTCGGTTAATTTCTAGACTTGTTCGACATGGCCACAAGCTTTGCCAGCAAAAACAGCTCCCACACTTTTCGCTTCGCTTCGTTTCTCTTTTTTCTAAAAAAATTCCTCACCCAGCAGGCTGCCGTCACTTTTTCATTGTAGTCATAAAACTGGCACCTTTATGATCGTTTTTAATGTAGGCATCATAAAATCTGACAAACAAAAAATGACATTTCGAGTTTATTTTACGCAAGGCTGCGTTCTCTCCCAAACACATCCTAACAAAACAAATAGTATACTTTTGCCAAAATACAAAATTAAATTTACCCAAAAAAATGCCCACAACAGCCATGCGTGATGCAAAAGAAAACAACGAGATTAGCGTTGGCATTTGATCGCATAATGGACACACGGCCGACGACGTCATCGCGCATAAATTGTGGGCCTTTTGAGTTTTCTTTTCTTTCATGTCATGTTGATGAAAATGTGTCAAATCGCTTCACGCTCACCTGCGATCGAACGGCGCCACGCTGCACGCGTCATTTTACGAGCACCGCTTTGCGTCACCGCCGTCCGTCAGCCATTCGCCGCACAATTATAAATCCCGCCGCCCATAATCCACGCTGATTTATTTGCGTTTTCGCAAGTTTTACAACTTTGCGCGCACGCGCTCGCTTTCCGCCGCTCCGCCGCGCCGCACTGCTCCTTAAAAATGCTAATTTATGCACTTCGCCATAAACAGTTGACAAATTTTTAATTTTTATTGGCATTTAAAAAATTATTATGACTTTTCTTCGTGAATTTCACCATGGCTGCCATTCGGCAATTTACCCGAAAATCAGCCCAATAAATGCGCATCAGCCATGTCGCCGAGCAGCCAAAAAAAATTGCTTGCAACAATCAACAAAAACTGACGCACATGTCGCAACGACAGGTGCTTCCGTCCGTCTTTTTGTATGTATTTTTCGAGAACTTTTCATTTGTTCATTATTGCCGACGGCTGGTAACAGTGGCAATTTGTACCTGTTGAGGTGCTGGCAATTTTTAAATGTCAAATCCTAAATTGTTGCCAGATAATTCATTGACAGCTCGTTGTCAAACGGTTTGACAAGTTTTCCGCATTTTGACAGCCACGCGTTGCGCTGTAGTTGGAAAAATTTGGGAAACGTAATGTTAGCCGTGCTCTGAGTGACAGATGGCTTGCAAATATTTCAAGGTCAGGTATGCGCTGACGTTGGTATTTGAATTTCTCATAAAAAATTTAAAAAAAATATTAATAGCTGCTACTATTTATATTCATTTTTGCTTGAAAATTACAATGGAAACGACACTTAAAAGTAGACAATGATGAAAGTGATGAAGTGATTTTTATCTTAGAAATGTTTGTGCAAAATTCCTCTTAGATCCTTTGGTCAGATCGATCCAGACACCCTGAATATTAATCGAATGAACGTGGCTAAACCAATTCCGCTTCTTCGTTGGTCATAACCACATATACTGGCCTGTTGTACACTGGTCTCTGAATTATCCGAATATAAAAGTACTCGTTAATATTTGCCTTCACCGTAGACATTATATTTGGTATTAACATAAACCACCTTGTCCTGTCCATCCACTCTTTTCTTTACACTACCACTTTTGGTTCTTATTCCGCACTCTTATCGTCTTTTATTTGGATCAAAACATCATCTTTACAATCATTTTCATGGACTCCCATTATTTCACTTTCATATCGTGAAACCGAAAAAACGTACAATTTATCATTTGTTTCAAAAGTTTTGAAAATCAAAATTAAATCATCATTAATTAAAAATATCTCTCTCTAACGCCCTCTTCCTATAAAATATTTAAAAATATAACACACATACAACGGCTAATCCGGGCCCCGAAAATCCTGGGCCCGGGTAAAAATCTTCCCGATTTCCTTTTCTTATCAGAGCTGCATACTGCGGCAATCACGTCCAGGCTTTGGTGCTCTTCTTTCTTGCTCTCTGTTCTCTTTTTTGTCTTTCTCCACTATATTCTCCTAATTTATACACTCTTTATTTATAATTGTGCTCTCTTTTCCACTTCTCTCGGATCCTGATTTGTAGTGTGTTAATCTTATCTCTGATATTATGTTTTAATCCTCTGCTGTTTACTCGAATTCTCTTTACTACGTTTTTCGTATTCCAACACTCTTTTTATCTAACCGTTCCTTTTTTCGCATCTTTCGAGCTTCTCTTTTCCGACCTACTCGTATCGTACATTCACCCTTCTCTCTCACTTATTTAAAAATAAAGAATCTCCCACTCTCTTTTTAGAATTCTATGCGTTCCTCTCTTGTACGTTGGTCTTTTTTGCTAATCGACTGCATGTCTATATACTTATATCCATTTCTTCATATCCTTTTCTCTATTCAGAATTTTGTGAATAGAGAAAATTACTCCATACTTTGAACTTCTATAATGCATTCTGACTATGTACATATATTCAATTTGTCTCCCCTAATTCGCTAATTTTCTTTCAACTCTATAAACTTGTTCTCCTTTGAACTCTTTAGTACTCTTTATATCTTAGTAATATGCTCTTGCTTCGCGCTCTCTTCTCTATTCAGCTCCTCATTATCCACTTCTCTATAAACTTGTCTTCTGCTTTCGCTCAAAACCCTCATCCAGTATTTTTCAAAATTCCTATTCCTCTCTCCTTCCCTATCTCCATATGACCCTCTTTCTCTCTTAGTTTAACCCTGCACTCTTTCATTATAAATTCATTTTCTCTTTCCTCCAATGGCCGAGCATTGCCGGAAAAATTCAAGAGAACTGCACGCTAGAAAGTGAAATGAATTTTTAAGCCGTGCAACGAACTCTCATTTGCATACAATAACAACAACACACACAAACAGACAACATATGAATTTACTCGCTCATTGAAGGCAGAGACTCTTGGCAGCAATAATAACAACAATAACAATAATTGTGAATTGTAAGCGTTGCACTTCAAATGCAATCAACGAGTCGGTAACAACAACGACAATAATACTAACAACAACAAGAACAACAACAGCGTATAACAGCAGCAAAGTTGTTGAACATTAAATTGACCGCAGTATGCAACAATTTATTGTTGTATGTAGTAAAAAAATACCGGCATCACATGCTATGCGCTAGTCACGCAGTAGCAGCAACAACAACAACAACACAAATAATAACAGCAACCACATAAAGCAATAACAGCAAACAAACAAACGCAACGTCAAAAGGTACAAATACAATTTTTTGTACAAATATATTTTTTTATTATTTTTTTTTTATAAAAGCATGGAAGAAATAAAACGAAAGAAATTGAATTCAAAGTCGAGGGGACTTTGGCGTGCCAGCAAATGGGCCCGCATTCTGGCTGATTGTACGCTCGCTTCGGGCAGCGTGCGGCCCGGCCGTAGCGCACACGCACCGCCGTCGTCGATCGCCGTTGTTGTCTGCATGCGGTTAATTGACGTAAATTAAGGTAGATATCAGCACAACAACAAACCGGCAAAACAACTCGAACGGAGCATGACGTGTGGGCGGGTCAGGGGGATGAAGGGAGCAAAGCGAAAAGTTGTAGAAAGCGAGCGAAAGAGCACAAGGCGCAAACTCAAGAATTGGTGGCAAAAGAAATCGGTTTTTGTATTTTTCGCTTCTTCTTCCTTAATCAAAAGTGCATAAGAATTGTATTTTTATGGCGCGGCCAGATCGTCGTCGTCTTGCTGCACGCTCACAATGCGAGGGCGCAGTCGTACGTGTGCGCGTTTCTGTGGGACGCTCGTTCGTACCTCAAGTGTGCCCGTCTCAATTGAAATTAATGCACTACCTCCGTGCTGGCCGTAGCCACAGCCGCAGTCGCCGTCACCGTGGCCGTCTTGAACCTTGCAATCGACGATAAGCCGCGCTCTTCACGACACGACGCGGACAACTCCATTTTGTGTAGCATTCTCCGACTCTTTCATTTGTATGGCTCCCCATTTTACTGACTTTTCGTTGCTACGTTTCGTGTTGTTGCCAACTCTTCTTCCATCTTCTCGACAGTGCTTCCCACTCTGGCGTCTACTGTTGGCTATGTTTTGTCCTACTTCCACCGCTACCTTGACTTGAGTACAAGTCGCGCTGTTGTCGTTCAGCCACAAAGTAAACTTGCAGCTATATTGTTGTTGTTGTTATTGTTGTTTTCGTTTCTTCGTCGTTTGACTTGACGCGTCTACCTAGCGTTGAGAACTCGTTTGTTGAGCTCTTGTTGGGCCGAGTTTTGCCATTGGACTGCTAATGTTTTATTTCGTGTGTGTGTTGTTCATGTGTTGTTGTTGTTGTTGTTGTTATATACGTAAAACCTGCCGTAGTAAGGCATGAGATCATCGCCGCACAAGAAAGAACGCTAAAGAACAGCCGAACCACCGGCGCATACCTACTCGCCATGTACGAGTAATGAGTTGAATGAGTCGAAATGGGGGAAGGTTGGCTGCCTTTAACTTCGTTCTTGTGTGTGTGCACAAAAACTTGGACTCGATCTGTGCTCTGGTCTGGTTGGGCTGTGCATAAAAACAGGGTGCACAGACAAAGAGCTAAGTGAAGGTTCCATAGGTTCATCATCACCGTGGCTCAGTAGTTAGTCAAATAAACATTTTATTTTAAAATTTGGTATAAAGTATGAATCATTCATTCAAACTAAACTGCAACACTTTAACCCTTTCGGTTATTCTATGCCATATATGGCATAGTCTCTCTTCGGTGCCTGTTTTAGGTCAAAAAACTTGTGGATACTATATTTTTATATAATTTGTATTTTTCTCTAAAGTTTTTTATACCAAATAATGAAAAAGATATTTTGATTAGTGTACCCAGTAAATTTTAAGGGTTCAGAAAGAGCTGCGTATTTTACAAAAAAGATCACTTCATACTTTTATTTATTCTATTACAAAAATTAATTTATTATATAATTAATTTATGTAAGTAATCTAGTAGGTATTTATTGCTTTTATGTAAGTGTAAAAAAGTTTGATCCAAAATATAGTTCACCAAGGCTGTCCGATTTTTTTTATTTCTTACTATGCCATGTGGCATAGATTTTACCCAACGGAAATAAAATTTTTGATTTGATTGAATAGCGGCAGTGGCTGCACGCTTCATTTATAAGCAATACAATTTTCCTTTTTATGTTTTTTTATTGTATTTTGTGAACTATCAAGTTATTAATGGCGGGGAATGTGCACTGCGACCTAAAAGATCTATTGTGCCCCCTTCTTGGCCTTCACAGTTCGTCCGTGAGTCCAGTATCCAAGAGGAATCTTAGTAAATTTCCTAAGCCACTGGAAACTTAGTCCGAACCTGGTATAATAAAATCACCCAGATGCTTTTTTCGTTTGTATATTATTGCAGGGCATATGCCTAGTATGTGAGTTGCAGTTTCATTGTCCTGCAAACAGAACCTACAGAGTTCGTTCACCCTGATACCTAGTTTGGTTAAATGATAGTTCAGTCTACAATGCCCTGTCAATATACTTGTGATAATCCTTAGACTATTCTTTGAGAGACTCATACATTCCTCGAACCTTTTCTTGTTGTAAGAGCCAATAACCATCTTGGAATGTTCAAGGCCTTTTTGATTTTCCCAGTATTGATTACGGATGGTTATCTCGTCGGATGGATAGTGCTCCTTTGCCTAGACCACAGAAGGGTTCTGGGCCGACGAATGGGGTAGACGCCCCCTTCTTGCAAGTTTGTCGGCCTGCTCAATGAATACCGGCGTGGCCCGGAACCCAGAGGACCCATACCTGATTGTAACGGCCAAGTTCGTTCAGCTTCTCAAGGCATTCCGACACCAGTTTCGAGGATACCTGGTAGGATCTTAATGCCTTGATTGCCGCTTGGCTGTCTGACAGGATCGCAATCTTCCGGTTCCGGTATTTCCTCACCAGATTGAAGTGAGCGCACCTTTCAATTGCGTATATTTCCGCCTGGCAAATGCTGGTCTGCTTTCCTGTAGGTTCCGAGTATCTAATCCCAGGTCCATACACCCCGATTCCGGTAGCTTCCTCCGTTAGGGAGCCATCTGTGTACAAGAAAATCATGTACTGATCTAACAGATATGTCTCTGATATACCTACCCAGCTTATTTTATTAGTAAATTCTGTTTTAAATCTAATAAATAAATCTTAATAAATACAAATAATAATTGTTTTTCCTTTAAGTACATTTTATGCCATATGGCATGATGCCCAAAAACCACTTTTTCGAACAATATTTAAAAAAATTACTTTTGATTATTCATTATGTAGGCTTAAACAGTAATAAAATGGAAAAGAATGATTTTTAAAATCTAAAACAAAAAGAAGTACCGAAAGGGTTAATAAGGATATATAAAAAGTGTTTGTCACCCGGTTTCCTGTCATGACTCGCTCACTGTGAGCTCACGTTGCCTGCTTCTTTGTATCACAATTTAACTCCTTGCGGTGTGTGTGGCATTGGTCGCACCGCAATACCGTTAAAAACCCACCGACTCAGTCCACGCTCGCGCGTTCGTTTGCAGTTATCGCTCGAAAGCATCTTTTACAGTTAATTTGTTTTTATTAATTCTTGCTGCTTTTGCCTTCTTCTTACTTGCTGGTTGTTTTCATTAAAGCGCCAACGGTCGCTTAATTAGAGGCGGTGAAGTATGTTGTACGCGGCGGCTTGACTGCCTGGCTGCCTACTTTCAAATTAAAAATGACGTTAAACTCAATTTGGTTTTTATAATTTTTTTTATTTTATTGTTGCTTCTTTATGTTTGAGTGTGTGCGTGTTTTTATGATTCAACAAATTCCACTGAATTGCGTTGAATCCGAATCCAAAATGTGCTCATGTGATGCGAAGCGCTTATTCGGCGCGTGTAATGCCGTTTCAATTAACCGTCTCGACTTGAAACAACTCAATTTTAAACTTTGTAATATAAAAAGTATTGGTTTTTACAATATTATATTTTTTTTATATTACAGTTCCATCGTTGGCATCCAGTTTACACCATCACCATCAAAACAATCCAAAGAGCAATAGCAACGCTGACGATGACAACTCGTCCGCACCGGCCGCCATATCGCCGCACACCGATTTCATGGTGAACTGTCCACATTGTCCGGTGCGTTTATTGGGATTTCAGGTTAGTTAAAACATTGGTTGAAAGATGTGAACAATTTTGAAATAGTTTTGTCTTAACTATTGCGGGGAAACTTAAGAGAGATCAAGAATAAAAATGAGACGAATTGGTTGGGGCCCACATAAAATCATAACAAAAAATTGATTCTAGTTCTAATCATAATTCTTGTCAACCTTTAAAACAAATAATGACTTCTCACATTCCATTCTCTCTCTCCATTTAGTCGCTGCGCGATCACATCGCCACCGAGCATCCGCACGACAAGCTGAACTTCGAGCATTTCCCCGCCAGCCTCAGCTATCATCATCATCATCAAAATCATCACAACCAGCAGTCGATCGATACCGATGACAATGAGAGCAGCAACAGCGCCAACCTGCCTCTGAAGTATACCACAAATTCGGCCACGCTTAACCACAACAACAACAATAACCATAATAATAATAACAACAACAATAATAGCAATAATAATAATAACAACAACAATAGAAATATTAAAAACCACAACAACAACAATAGTATTACAAACGATAACCACCACCAACAACATCAACAGCAACATCACCACCACAACAACAACAACATAAGCAACGGCGATCGCAGTGCGCACACACCGCCACACAGCGGCAGCAAAATGATTCCGAATGCCACACCGACCGCCTCACCCACACCGCCAACCGATTTCAGTGCCACATCGCCGTTCGCAGCGGCGCACCATGTCGGCGTGCACCAGCTGCCGCCGCATCTGCCACACGGCCTGCATCCAGCAGCCGCGGCACAGTTCATGGCCGCGCTGGCCATGCAAACGCACGCGCAGAACGGCAGCATTGGTGGCGGTGGTGGCGGCGGCGGTGGCGGTGGCGGTGGTGGCGGCGGTTCCGTTTCATCGAACACATCCTCGCGCAACTCACCGACCAGTCAATTACTTGCCATGGCCACGAATGGCCATCCGCACCATCACATACTAGGCGGCAGTGGGGGCGTGGGTGCGGGCGCCTACGACTTGGACACGGCGCGCTCCACCTCCAGTCCGGGCTCAACGGGCGGCGAGGGCGGTCCCTACCACTGTGTGCAGTGCACGGCCGCATTTCCAACGCGCGATCTCCTCGAAAAGCACGAGCTGCTGCACTCGCCGAATGCGCAGGCGCAGGGCGTGAATCAAGTAAGTCAAACTTTGAATAACTTAAGAACCACGACGAGCGGCGAGGGGCGGGATGGACGCGCGTAAATGACAGGTTAAATTGGATTTCAGGCAGCTGCGAGTCGAGGGCAGAGCTCAAGTCGAGAAGACAAACAAAGCAGCTGCTTTGTTTCCATATAAATTGAACGGGTTTGAATTTCGTGGTGGCCTGAACTTAATGTTTTTTTTTTCATGTTTCATGTTTTTTTCATGTTTCTTAAAAATATTTTGTTTTTAAGTAATAACTAAAAGTGTGTTTTTACATTCACAAATCCTCTCGAAATTACGGAATTATTCCGTATTTGACTTTATTGTTTGAACATTCTTTATTATGTTATCAAGTTTTTTATTTAATTTATATTACTTGAACTATGTGTCTGCTTTGACAAGTTACCTTGAAAACCACACATCATCCATTTAATTTCTGGTGTTTAGCCTTAAAAAAATAATACTGTCCACCCATTGCGGTTTTCACAATATTCAAAAGTTTCCCAAACATTCAGTTATTTTGTACAATGTTCGCCCAAAGTGTCAAAGTGCACAACATTGTCATAAATTTCAACACTGCACGTGGAGCAACCAATGCCAGATGGCGCTGCTACATTAGATCCATGAAAAAATAAATAGAATTTCAAACAATTTCGTTGCCCTCCAAAACTATGTTTTTGCATGAATTATGGGAAAAAAAAATGAAATGAAATATTTGAAGTGGCACAGCGAATGTTGTGTTCCCACATTTGTGAATTGGAGTGGCCAAAGCAACGCTGCGCCATTTTGATTAGTGCCGTTCGGTGTTTGGTGTGTTCGGTTGGGTTCTTGGGGCCCTTCGTTTCATGCGAATTGGCGGCTGATCTTTGGACATGCGCAGCGCGAAAACAAAGAAACCTCATTGTGCGCCAGCGAATACCTAAGTTTGTGACTGTACAAAGAGGCAAAATATGAATAAATTGCCACTTGAGCGCATTTGATTGAAGTTTCTTGATTGCACGCGTAGCGCGCCGAATGAAGGCAGCCGGCGAGCCAGCGAAACGGAAAACGAGAGAAAAATGAAAAACGGTAGTTTGCAGATACGTTTATCAACTGGTACCGCTGGCCAGTACTTTCCACATTCGTGCCGCATGTGAGGAAAAAACGCAAGAAAACGTTGATTTATATGCAAAGAATTTGTGCCATAATTCTTTCGCTGCGCCGCGCTGAGGGGACGCCAGATAGCGCTTTACGTAAAGTTTTACTGGCATTTCCTGTCGTGGCGCGTTGGTTGAACTGCTGGCAGACAGGCAGCCAAGATAAAATGTTGATAGCATTTGAACCGAACACGAACAAAAACACGAACCACGAAACGTTACGAGTATTCGATTAGTTGAAGCGATGGACAGGTTGTGAGGTTCAATTTCGCTGGCGCCTGTCGGCAACTTTCTCAAGATTTGCAATTAGCATTTTTATCAAAAGTATGAATCGAACAAGAAGGAAGCAGCAGAGTAGTATTTTTAATTAGTTTTGTTTCTGTTTTGTTTGCTGGGCTTAGTTTGAATGGTTTAAACACCAAAACAAGCATTCTACATATTTTTTTTATTATCTTAATGCCTTTAATCTTAACTTATTTTGTATTATGTTATTTTTATCATATATTTTTGTTCACTTTCTACCTAGTTTTAGTGAACATTCTCGCAGACAAAAATTAATAACACACAAAAATATATAAACAAAGAAATTAATAAAGAAAAACCCAAAAACCAGTCATAAAAGCCAGCCTACAAGTTCTGTTTGTTTTCAACCAAACAAAGATATAAAACCATTTCCACTATTGTTGTTGTTTTTTTATCAGCAAGCAAGAATGTAATAATAATAAAAAACACCGTACCGTGATGCAACAACAACAGCAACTACACACTCAACGCGAAAACAACTTAAAACGTAGGCGTACACAAACTAACTACGCCAATAACAAAGTAAACAAAAAATTGAAACAAAAAACAGTAGAAAAAATCGCTCAGTGCTGTTTATGTGCGGAGTAGCCGCACAGCCTAGAGCGCACTTTTTCGGCGTAATGTGAGCCAGCGTCTGATTTTAACAGTCCGGCTCAGACACATCAAGTGTTGTTGTTGTTGTTGTTGTTGTTGCATGCATGTCTATCAGCCAGTCAGAGTCATAACTCCCAATTGTGCAGTCGACGGCAAATGCGAAGGCGAGAATCAACGCGCATTGTTTAGCAGAAAACGACGCTCGATAGTGCGTGTGTGCGTGTATGTGTGTGTGTGTGTTAGTGACTGTGTATGCGTATGATAACACATAAATGGTGTGTATGTACTTTTCCATAAAACTGATAAGCGACTGTGAGTGGGCTGCACAAGAAAGTTGAAGTAAAAAAAGTTGCCTTCTGGCTCGCCTTGATAGGTAGACGAGCGCGTTGTTGTTGTTGTTGTTGCTGTTAGTGTGGCAGATAAGGTAGCAATGGCGTCGCCAGATTGCAGCTTGTTACGGTGTAATGTTGATTGTTTGCTCTCTTTCTTTACCACTTTCCATGGCTATCTCTTTCGTTTGGGCTTGCGCTCCCCTCGGCTGACTGACATTATCGCCTGTTGTGGCCATAAATTATAATTTGCTTTACTTTTTTTCAACGCTACGCAGTAAACGCAGTATATTTGTTGTTGTGGTACTATTTCCAATAAACATTGCTGCGCTGCAGGGCATGTGCGCTGCCCCACCTTGGCCGCCTTCGGCAGCAACCCCCGCGCTGCTATGTATGGTCATTTTTTCTTATTACAAGCGCACACAACTGGCCAACTTTGCTCGATAAAAAAGAAGAAGAAGCGGCCAACAACACATAAGAGAAACTAATAAATTCATATGCAACTTTTTGTGCGCTGCGTCTCGCCCTTTCACACGAATCCCTAATAACCCACGTCATTCACGCTCATGTGCGCCGCTCAGACGTTGCTCGTGTGTTACCTTTAGCGTTTTTTCGTGATTTTTCTTTTACACTTTGACTGCTGCGAGTTCCACCATCAACGGCCATTTACACCAACACCAACCACTCGACCACTTCGACAGCCCTAAGCGCGTGGCCAGCGGCCAGTTGCTGTGCATAAGCGTGAAAAATGTTCGCAGCACTTTAAGTACCTTTTTCATATAACGCATGAAGCTTGTTATGTTACTTTTGCTCTTTAGGCAAAAAAAATATAGTAAATACCTTTGCCGGCAGCAACACATTTGCACAAACTTGCAGCCGTTGCGCGTTGCTATTCATTCGCACTCACCACACACGAACGCAGCACCCCACTTCACTTCCTGTACTAATCTGTGAAAAACTAATATCAAAAACTGTTGCCAACTTCTGTGCATTGCAAAACACATAAACGTTCTTTGCCTCTATGCAAAAATGGCACAAATTAAAAAGCCCGTTGAAAAAATAAAATCAAAATAAATACGTTATGCTCGGCACTTGGCTGAAGTGTTCATAAAAAAGTTGGTTTTTTGCATTCGTATTCGTTTTGCATAATCGTTGAGTTTATTTATACATAGGTTTGCTTTTCAATTTTTTGTGAGATTCAGATATTCATAGTGAAAGGTTTTGACATTTAGTATTTAAAATGCAAGTAATAAACTGGACTTAAGAATGTTAATTCTCTCTTTTGAAAATGTCTGAATCGTATAGTTAATGTTAAAAAATTCATATGTTTTATTCAATATGGAAAGAGCGCAGAGAGTTAAATATGTTTATATTTAAATGGAATTTTAAGGTGCAAAAAGTATCGTATTTCCAGCATCTCATAGAGATTCAGCACAGACACATTCATTTACCCTCTCCAGGGCTTGTCTTGCTACACTTTCCTGTGGTCGTTTTCCAACCATTCTGCCCACTACGAACCAGTGAACTTGAAGATTGTCGAGCCTACTACTTAGACGAGACAACCCTTTCATAATTATCCCGAATACAAATTTACAGCTAGACGGCAGTTTGCCACCTCTTAGAAAAATTCACTTCAGCTATGAAGTCTGCCAGAATATTGTCTAAGACTATATAGGAAATCGTTTGTGTTGAGAACTTATGGTTGGTTTTGTAGTAATTTTTTTTTAATTGACTGGCACGACAGCCCGCTTACGCGAGACTAAGGCCTAGCTTCCCGCAACTACCCGTGTTGTGCGTGTGAATTTGTACACGGGTTGGAGGGACCTACAGTTTTATGCCGGTTCCGAACGGCAGGTTGGGAGCTTTTTCATAAGCAATTTTTACTCTCAGAGGTTTGCCATTTCCAGCTTTTGTAGTAGAACCCGATAAAATGTCACGTCAAAAGTTGGCATTATTAGTTGATTAATGTCGAATTCGTATGACAATCTCTCAATCAAAATTTGTTTATACAGTGGTCCACCCATAAGATTTGGAATTTCAATCCGTAATAAAAAAAAAAACGAATGAATATTTTTTGAAAATTCCTGTTTTATTACAAAGCTTCGACTTTGTTATTTAAGAATGAAAAACGATATCGTTCATATGACTGCCACGACTGGCCTTACAGTACGCCATTCGGTCAACCCAATTTTCAAGTACTTTTTCGATTGTTCCGGGTAGAATTTCCTGAATGGCAACTTCGATTTCATGTTTCAAAGTTTCAATCGTCTCTGGCTGGTTAGCGTAACACTTGTCCTTTACGGCTCCCTACAAAAAAAGTCCAACGAACTTAACACGTTCGCGGACGTGAATGCTATAGCAGTCATTTTCATAGTGATGCGAAATGACGTGAATGCTATAGCATTCAAATTTTAAAGCCAATTTTTATTCATTTATATTTTTATAAACTTAAAATTTTGTAATGAATATACATTTTAAAGTAATTAGCAACTGATTCATTAAGTAGTTTCATATTATTTTATTTGTTTTTTGGTGTGCAATGAAATTCCTCATAACTGGACACTCACCATCGCAGTGGATTTGTCCGGTTAAGGGAGATGTCCGGTTATGGGGGACGGGGGCACAAAAAATTAGTTGAAATTTTATCCAAGTGTTTCTTGTTTATTTATTTAATATTTTGTACGAATTTATGAATATTGCATATTTTATTAATATTTATTACATGTATAGGTAAAGTACACACATTGTACAAGTGTTTAAATTTTAGTACTACTTTGGTTGTAAACATTTTGTAATGGTTTATCGCCTAAATCAGTGGCGCTCACAGGCGGGGTTTTTGGGGTCCAACCTCCTCCCCCAAACACAATAAATGCTGGTACAAAATATGGTTTCAAGTGGTATTCGGCTCAAAAGTTGTACGCAAACTCTACACCCCAAAATAAAATCCTGTGTGCGCCACTGGCCTAAACACTAATTTTTTTAATTTCAAATGTTCATTTTCAAATAAGAGAGAGATTTGTAGGTATTATGGGGTAGTACAGATTTTTAAAAACTGGTTAGGCATATTTCTGAATTTTGTCCGTTTATGACAGATTTTTTAATCAAAATGGTTTGAAGTATACTGTCCGCGTCCAGTTATTATATATACACGAAGAGAGAACTACTGTTGAATAAATAAAGTTATAAAAAGATAATAAACCTCTTCTTCTCATGTTTTCTATGAATGAATGCTATAGCATTCACGTCACTCTAGTTGAAAATTTTGAGCTATATCGTCGTGAATGCTATAGCATTCATTGTGTATAACGGTTAAAATATGATAATCTGACAACTCTAACAATATATGTGTAATCAGATTTCAGATAGTGCTTATAGTTTCCACAAAAATGGCCTGTCTATTTTTGCAGCTCACTGAAATTTTTACTGTCCGCGAACGTGTTAAATCGCAGCTCCGAGGCGGCCAATTGACTTCAGAATTTCGGCGGATTATTCGATTTTCGAAAACAGTGCCCAAAAGTTCGATTGTTACGTTGGCTGTGTGGCTTGTTGCGCCATCCTCTTCAAACCAAATGTCGTCCATGTCATCCGCTTCAATTTTTGGAAACAAAAATTCGTTGAGCATGGCACGGTAACGGCGCCATTGACTGTAACGGCGGCTCCTTGTTTATTTTCAAAGAAAAATGGCCCAATGATGCCGCCGGACCAAAACCCGCACCAAACCGTAAGTCTTTGTGGGTGCATTGGCTTCTCAATGGTGACGTGTGGATTTTCCGAACCCCAGATGCGACAATTTTGCTTATTCACATAGCCTCCGAGGTGAAAATGGGCCTCATCCGAAGAGACGATTTTTCGGTAAAAATGTTCATCTTCAGCCAAACGATCTTGAGCCCCTTGGGCAAACTGTAAACGTGCCGGATGGTCATGAGCCTTCAGTTCTTGGACCAATTGAATTTTGTAAGCCTTCATACCGACATCTTTATGCAACATTCTCATCAAAGAAGTGCGGGAAATGTTCAATTCCTGAGAGCGATGGCCAGTTGACGTTGATGGATGTTCACGCACATTTTCGGCTACAAAAGCAATGTTTTCGGCTGTGCGCACTGCACGAAAACGGGAACGGGTTGTTTGGTCCATTAACGATCCAGTTTCACGAGCTCGCTTCACAAATTGATCCACACACTGATCCACAAACTGAGTTGAAGGCCAATCTTTTTTTTGAAATTTTTTTTTTTATTTCTTACAGTTTGGGTTGACGACTCTCCACTTTGGAAGTAAGTTCTCAATATTTCCCAATTTTGTTCAAGCGTATAGCGTCACATTTCGTAAATATCAAACTTTTAACTAAATTACGAACACAAATTAAATAACATTTCGACTGTCATTCTCGAAATAAAGCGTAGATCAAATTCCAAACGCTATATGGACCACCCTGTATCACAAAAAAAATTTGAAAATATCTCGTACTCAATATGAAAATGTTGTTACTTTTATCAGTTATATGCAGCTTATCAGCTTAAACTCGACATAAATCGGCAAAAATTATTTCAAAATAACATTTTAAACCTTTAACAGCCACAAAAGTTCATGCACCAAAATTTCATCTCACTGCATTTGCAAGGTTAGTTTAGTTTATAGAACAGCAAACGCCGGCATGCACTTCCACTGGGAGACCCTATTGGTTCCATTGTGAATCCCTTCACTGCAATTGCAAACCTTCAACTCAATTAGCAACAACACTGCAACCCAAACTGACTTTACACACAGCGAAATTTATGACTCGCTGCGTGTACCGTCGCGCCCCTTCAGTCACCTGGGCTCCATTTGGTTGGACTTTAAATTATGACTATTTATTTTTCATTTCAATAATTTACGACTTTGTTAATGACATTTAAACACCTTGTCACCGCCGCTTTTCGCCATTCTTCTTGTGGCGGCGCAAAATATTTGTATGCAACAACAACAATTAATTTGCAACTATTATTAAATACTGTACAAACATACATATTTATATACATATATGTCTGTATATGTAAGCAACGAGCCGTTTATGCATTAAGTTGATGGCGGTAACAATTACAATAACAACAATAATAACACACGACAGCAATACAATAATAATAAAAAAAAATTAATATAAACGCTACCAACGCCTATAAATGCACACAATTAAATTATTATGTGTGAAAACAATTAATTATAGTGCAACAACAGCGACAACGGCAACTAAAACACCAACAACAACAGAAACAACAACAACCAACGGCAGTCACTGCGAATGTTGGTGCAGTGAAAATTCCAATTTGCACAGATTAATTGCGCATTATGCGCGCTTTTCATGCCGCTTTGGCGAATATGCAAATTTAAAAATACAACAACATCAACAACTCGCATATGCTCAATTAAAAATGCTTAACAATGTAGTAATAGGCGCGCTTGAGTCGCTACGAACAGACGTATGTACATACATATGTACTTGCAAATGTGTTTGTGTGTATGTAAAATTTAAAACTTTAATGCGCGGTGAGCAACATTTCCACTTGTTTGTGTTTGCCTGTGTACGCAACAATCAGCCTATTTTACCTACTAAATACGGTTAACCCAGTTATTTGCCCTCTGTTGATCCTGCCCCATTCACCCGCGTGCTTTTTACGTGTTCCACGCCGCCACATTTGATGGCTAAAAGCGGCTGGCGTTGCCAATGCGGCGGTCATTGTGGTGACATTTAAGTGCACACAGGCGCGCGCGTCACATGCAGCATTTAAAAAGCATTTGTGCGAACCGCACTTTGGCTGACTGAATGGCCAAATGGCCAGCAACTGTTACCACACACACACACACACAGACCGAGTCGCGTTACGCACTCCTACGCGTGCACATGCAAATCCTTTTATCGATGCGCAACGTCCGGTGCAAAAAATAAAAATTAACAAAACTCATGAGAGCACCCACCTTCCCTCCCATTCCCATTCCCCTTCTCCACAACTCCTCTACGTTTTGCCACATTTATGTAAACGTCAATGGCTGACGGCTGCCGGCTGCTAGTCGCGCACTGTGTGTGTTGATGTGGTCGTCGTGGCTCGTGACTGCCTGTACCAATCAGCACCCAAGCCACCGCCTACAGGCCGCCGCTGCAGCATAAACAAGCCGGCGGCCGCCTCGTGAAGCACATTCACTCTTCACTTCTGCTATTTGCCGTACTCCCTCCGACCCCCTTCTGACACCCCCTCGCGCCAGTGAAAAGGTCAACATAATTGCTGACCAAATGTAAGCCATAAATTATTGGTCAACTCACACTCGGCGCCTTCCTCCACCTGCCGCCCATCGAAACTCTCACAAAAAAACACAAAACTCTTTCAAAATTGCAACAATTAAATTTTTATTTAAGCTGCGCTTTATTTGGCTCTGTCTTGTATGGAAAATAAAACAAAACTCAAAAATCAACTACCACACACTTTGTTCATTGTCGTTGTTTTTGTTGTTGTTTTTAAACTTTTGCCACATTTCATTTGCCACACTTGAGTTGTGTTACCTACTGCAGCCGTCGTTTCGCATTGTTGTTGCTGGCGTTATTTGAGTACTTGATGGCACGGCCGCACCACCAGCAACAGCAACAACAACAAAAGCAGCAGCAGCATTCCAAATTGAAAAATTGCATGCACTTTAGGCAGCAATATTTGCCGCATGCGAACGCAAATGAACGCCGCGTACGTGCGTCTGTCTGTTTGTTCGCCTGTCTGCACTGCCGTCTGCCCGTCTGTCCAGCTGTCCGACTGTGCACAAGTATGTGTGGATAATGGGCCGCGGTCGCTGCCACCGCTGGGCGTGGAAAAAAGTTGCGTCCACGCGTGTGTTCTCGTCTCTCCCAGTCAAAAGGTCATTGTTACTCCCCGCAGCGCGTGCCCAACCCCCTTTTGCCGCAGCAACATTTGCAAGAGTGAAAAATTAATAGCAATTTATTTTGCATAATATATGAAGCGCTGCACAAAAAACAACAACAAACGAGCGCTCGAATCCAGCTTAAAAAACGTGCCAACACACAGTAATTTTTTTTTTTGGGCGACGCCAGCAAATGGCAGTTGTAATAAAAATTATTGCAATTAAAACAAACAAATTAAAAAAGTTGCAATTTACGAGTTGGTCAGTTAAAAACTAAATATGTGTGTGTGAGTGTGTGTGTGTGTGCGGTGAGCACCTTTAGTAAGGCGACATTTAGCTGCTGCGAATTGGGCTATAAATTTTGGCGGGGACAAAATGTCCCGCTTGTAGGTGAAGGGGAAAATGAACTCAATAAATTTGGTTAGTGATAAAAAAAACTAAGAATTGTTTGCATTAACTATGTTAATCGATCACAATAACTAAGTACTTTAGTTAGTGATAATCACAAAGATCACTAAGATTTAATGCCATTAGTCTATGTTACTCTATCAAGTTCTAACTAACCGACGTGTTGAAAATCACTTATAATTAAATTCATAATTATATTTATTGATTTAAATAACAAATAAATTATATTTCAAATTCCATTAATCAATGAAATAATAATAATAATCAATCAAAATACATAACTAGGAATTATTTTACAGAACTTGTAATTAATTGTAAAATAATTCATGAAGAAAAATTGTATTCATTAATTCGATTACTGGATAAAAATAACTAAATACCTTAGTCAGTGATAAAAATCAAAATAATTAATTTCATTAATTATATTTATTGATCAAAATAACTTGAAAGTAATATTTCTATCATTAATTACTATCATAAATTCTATTAATCAACCACAATAGCTTAGAATTAATTAATTAAATAATTTAACAGAACTAAAAATTAACTCTGAAACATAAGTATAATGAAGAAGTAATTTAATTAATTGCAATATTCGATCAAAAAAATACTTTAGTTAGTCGTAAAAGTCACTAAGAACTAATTTCATTAATCATATCAGTCGATTGAAATAACAAGGATTAATATCTTTAATTCCATTAATGAAAAAAAATTAAAAAACCTAAGAATTACTTTCATTAATGACAGTATGTATAAATCAATCAAAATGACATAAATCTAACAGAATTATTAATAAATTCTGAAATAATTAATATAATTTTTTAATATAATTAATATAATTTATAATTTAATTTTTAATAATTTTTTTTATAATTTCATTAGTTCAACTAGTTATAGAAATAAAGAAGTATTTTCATTAATTAGATCAAAACAACAAAGAATTAATTTCATTAATTCTATTATTATAACTAATTCCTCACCAATTCTTTGTCATTTCTATAATTTTATTAAGTCTATTGATAAATTTTTTAATAAATTCTTCATTAGTTCTGTGAATTGATTAGTGAAAATATCTAGTAATTAATAATAATTCGTAGTTATAAATGACATACATCTAACAGAATTTTTAATTAATTCTCAAATAATTAATAGCATTAAAGAAATATTTTCATTAGTTCAATTAATTATAGAAGTAAAGAAGAAATAATCTCCTTAATTCTATAAGTCTATCAAAACAACTAAGTACTAATTTCATTAATTGTTATTATAATTAATTATATTAATATAATTATTAATTTAAGTTAATAATATTAATTAATTCTATTAATATAATATATATTATAATTAATTCTGCATTGATTTTATCAACTAATTTTCATCATCTCTATAATATATTTATTTTCATTTAATTTCATTTATTAATTCTATTAACGAATTCTTAATTTCATCTATAAATTAATTATTCCTTAGTTCTAATGGTTAATAACAATATTAATAGATAGTAATAACAATATTAATAGAGATATTTTGATCGACTAACATAATTCATTAAACTAATTCCTAGTTATTTTGAGCTTGGAATTGATTTAATTCAGTCTATTTTTTTAGTCTTAGTCGTTTGATTAGTTAATATAATTGATTAAACTATTTCTTATTTGCATTTATTAACTTTTTACTTTTTATTTATTAATTTATGAAGTTATTAATAACAAAATTAATTCATAGTGATGAATAGTCAATAAATAGAAACTTATTTTAATTGCTATTTGAGGTATTTATTGCTTTCTCTTTACTAAAAAATTAAAAACAAAACATTTTATAAATCAACTGAAATATACGTTTTTCTGTTAATTTCGTACATTTATGTTTTCTGTTTGAATGGAGGCTCATAATTTAAAAATATTTAGAACACAAATTTGTTGGATTTCACATTTATTTGATCTTCAATATATTTGAAAAATCCCAAGATCTCAATTTACACACCGCCAAACTGCTGTTGGCTTCGTTTAATATATAATAAAAATATTTTGCTGCACACACACACACACACACACACGTACTCAAATCGTTTCTCATGCACATACACCTGTATTGCTCGCTAACTCAAACGGAAAATTATTGCTACCCACATCGAAACACCACAAATTTGCTTTTTCGAGAGAATCGTTCGCTGGCTGGCTGCTATTTTAGATTTTATCATACACTTGAGATTCGGTTCATATTTTTCGAAAAAATACATAAATAATTTTTTTGGCTTCACTTTCAGCCACGCGCGGCCGCACCGACGCGCGGCTACACGAGTTTGCATGGGAACAAAAGAAATGCTTGCACGCAGTCGAGAAATGCTCGTTGGCATCTCTGGAGACTCGAAGTGTCGTGTTGCGTATGAGCACACAAATTAAGTGGAAGAACAACCCTCAACTGTCGACTGGGCCCCACACTCAGACTCCGTCTGTGAATAGTTCTGGTTCTCATGTGGCATTTACATACGAAAAAGCACAATTAATCAGTTCAATTAATATGTGATTAGCAATGAATTTAGCGTGAATTTTACATTTTACATTTTAATTTTTAAGTTGCCAACAGGCAGTCGATGTGACTATCGGATCGGATGTTAAATGCTTTCCAAGTAAATTCCATGTCGTCTATCGATCTGTTGGCTGTCTAATGCAGAAAACACTTTTAAAGACAACAAACGCAAACATTGTTAACGCAATGCTGAGAATTACATACATATGTATACACTTTGGTATATATGTATGTCCGTACATACCCATACCCTACCCTTTGTTTCTCTGTCCTTATGCGACATGATAATTCAAGTTATTTTTTATGACTCTCACCGTGAACACTGTGTATGTTCTTTCTTCGATGCTGCAACATAATAAAGTAAATAATGTACTTTTATTGTACTTTTACTACAATTTTCCACTACATGCTTCAAGACATTTGCTACAATTGTGCATGTATTGTACATCGGTGTGGGTGTTTGTGTGTGTGTGTACCTGCGTAACTTGAGCTCCACATGCGACATACACATACACGCGTGTCGATGTCCTTTTCGCTTTAGTGTCCTGCCATGTGCGACAAGAAAAGGTGATTTTTATTCGTTTCCCATTGTGATACAGCAATACCTAAACACATACACACACATACATACAGACATGTGTATTGTATATAGAACGCGTTTTACGAGCTGCCTTTGTGCGGCACTCATAAGAAAATAAAATGCAAATGTTGCTGCCATATTGACAAAATATCGCCAGCAATGTTGGCCCATAATGTTTAACAGTAGTGTTAAAAAAAAATTATACTATTACTTTTTTGGCACAGTTTGTTTTGCTGAGTGAACGTCAGGAACTTTTCTGTATCATAAATCAAGCTTTTCTTCGTGCAATTTCTGAAACTCTTTCTTCGTTTATTTTTCTGATTGGCTTGATGGTTTTGTTGTTAATTTGAGGAAATATTTTTCAAAATCAATTAGTAAAGCTTTCCTCTTAAGATAGGTTTTCTTAGTTGTATGTAATATAATTCTTATCGGTCACAGATACAGAATTTAAAACACTATTTAAAGTTTAAATTTTGTTATAACAGTAAAAAAAAAATCACTTAAAGAAAAAAGAAAAACAACAACAACAACAATCATGAATTTGAAAAAAACGTTTAAAAAATATGTAAATTTTCTTTTGCCATAAAACAAAATATTTTTGACTTAAAAAGGAATTTTAAAAATGTTAAAAAATGTTAAAATTAATTAATCATGAATTTAAAAAACCCATTTCAAGTTTAAATTTTCTTATAAGAGATTTAGACAATATTTTTTAATTAGTGAAAAACTTAATAAGGACACAAAAAGAAACAACTTTATCTTGAATTTGAAAAAAAAAGTTAAACCATTAAATTGTCGTTTGTCTTAAAACAGACAATATTTTTCAGTAAAAAGTTTATTTGAAAAATGTTTTAAACATTAAGTTGTCTTCCTTTTGTCTCGAAACAAATTCAGAAAATATCTTTGACCTGAGGGAAAAACTTAATAGTGACTTTTAAAACGTTTTAAATATTGAATTTCGGTTTGTCTTAAGACAAATTTCCTTGGTTTGTTAATTTTAAGTGAAATAAAATCATGCCCGTTTTATAATAATTTAAAACCTTTTCAAATTCGTTAAAATTGCCTAACCTTACAAAAATCTTCAGAGAATTCGTTCAAATCTAAAAAATCTACCTATCGAACAACAAAGCCTCGTTTTTCTGTCATTTTTTCTTGCCACCATCTTCCTGTTGAAAAATCAAAATATTATGAATTTTTACACACTCACGTGTGTGCGTATTAAATATTGCGCATTAATCATTTTTTTTTATTATTTTTATTTTGGTGTGTTTCCGCTAAAATTTACAATCAATTAAATTTGATTTGTCTTTCGAAGCTGTTTGTTCCGCACAATTAGCAGCCAACGGCCGCAGCTCTCATGCGCCGTTTGCAAAGATATTGGGGAAAGTTTTACGAAAATCGTCAACAATTACACTAACAAAACAAAGGCTTCGAAAAAATTACCCACAATTGTGCTAATTTTTAATAAATTACTAAGCCGCATAGGCCGACACTGGCTTTCACCCTACACTCCGTCTCGGGTAGGAAACCATGTAGCTGCCGGAATTTTATTCAGAAACATGACCATAAATAAACTACAAATCAAAGTTGCCGCCCAGCAAATCCACCACACTTTCTTGCATCACTCCGCTCTCTCCGTAACTCTGCTGTACTTCTTGATATTTGTTACGCATGCCGGGCGTGTTAATAACCTCGACACAACAAAAAACCTACAATCGACAACATTTGACGTTCTTTATTGGAATTGTTGACTGCAACAACAGCAACAACAACGTTTCAAGCTTCATGACTAAATGCGCGACTCGGCATTTCACCACAACACTCGGCAAGTCGGCCGCACAAGTGGCCGATGATAACCTTTGTCGGTCGCTTTCGAAATTCCCCACTTGCGGCGCGCGGACACGACTGTCAGCGAGGGGCGGCTGTAGCGCGCCAAAGCAAAGGTGCAAAACGATGCCGCATTCATTCAGCTGCCCCGCCGCGTCGTTACCTTTTTTATACTATTTTTTTTGTTGTACACAATTTAATACTTTGTATTAAGGCGTAACTAGAGGCCGCACTAAAAATAATGAAAAGCCGCGATAAGATGGCTGCGAATTTGGGTCGCGGCGCAAGCGATTAGTTGTGCGACGGCGTTCGCTGGCGGGCAATTGACGCTCGGCCATAACTCATGTTTTGCACGAATGACACTCGTTTCTGTTGTATTTGCGTAATTCCAAAGTAATCAGTTTCGGTTCGGTGCGGCATTTCGGCAATCTTTTGTTTTTGCGTCTGACGGCTCTACGCAGGCGGCGACATTTTCTGCATATTTCTATAATTGAAAATTTATCACTTCCTTCGAGCAAACACACAACAACAAAACGCCCAACAAACGCGACCGCAAAACGTTGTTTATTGAGCGAAAGAGATGAGCAGCAAAAGTATTTTTCGAAATTTTCATTTTTGGTTTTCTCTTTGTTGTTTTTTTTTCACTTAACTTAAGACAACAGGTGCGCGTTTTTAACAGCGCGCTGTCAGCCAATACGTACACGGCTGTCTCTCTGTCTGTCTGTCTGTCTGTTGGTGTGCACGTCTGTCTGCCAGCCACATTTCCAACTAGACCTGACCAGACAAGCGACTGCTGCTACACACATTAAGCGCATTAAGCGCCAAAGCACCGCAACAACAGAAAAGATCAAAATGAAACGCCACATTTGAGTGGCGCATAGACGCGAGCGTTTCTGAGAGCCGTGGGCCGACTGCATCGGGCGGCGGTATACGCGTATGGCCAATTATTTGCGCGCATTATGTGTCACTCAGTCGCAACGTCAAAAATGAAAATGAATAAATTTGCACAAAAAAGTAATTTAAAGGACTTTCAATGGTGAAAATGAAATTAAAAATAAAAAATGTATAAATAAAAAGAATAAAATTAACCAAACTTAAAACGAAAAAATGAAACAAAATTTTAAGACATCAGTCAAAACACTTGAAATAAATCAAAAGCACATTATTTTTGCAGCACTTTTTAAACACATTGCAAACAACCTCACAACAACATTGTCGCACAATGCCGAAAAGAGTTTGCAGCAAGTGGACGAACGCAAAAAATTGACAAAAAGAACGCCCCCAAATTTTTAATTTTTGTTTCTATATTTTGATAATTGTACCAAGCGCCCACCTACGTTGTCAGTTGGGCAACAGTCAGTTCGTCAGCAATGTGCCACCAAAGTTTGTTTGCATTCGTACGCGTACGTGAGCGCGCAGACGTCAAATTATTGTGGCTAGTGCCGAACTGTCGTTCTGTCGCTATTGCTGAGGCCCAAACTATTTTGCTTTAATGCTTGTTTCTGTCAAAGGCAATTAAGAGTGAATTTTTGCAATATTTCCTTGCTTTCCTTACTTTGCTTCTGTGTGTGATGAAAGTTGTCTACGTTTTGATTTACTTGGCTGGGCTTTTTTTAACATTTAGATTGAGTAAATTCAATTTTCGTTGTTGTTGTTTCATTTCAAAATATTTGAATAGATACTTACTGCAGTGTCGAGCGGAAGTGGAGGTGTTGTGCCTTTCATGTTCGTTCGCAGGGACTTCAAGGCCGAATTTCAAGCACTTTGAACATGGCAAAATTCATGCAAACATTGAAAACCTATTCAAAGTAAGAGTTCTTTGCCTTTCATGTTCGTCTTCATGGACTTTAAAGTTAAATTCAACACTGAACTATGTAAAATTTTATCTTGAACATCCAAAACATATTCAAAGTTCAAATAACCCAAAAGCATAAGTTCGAACTGCTAACCTGAGCCAAAGTAAACCAGAGCCAAATTAAATAAAAGCTGCAACTTTCTTTCAAAAGTGGGCGCAGTATAACCAGTAACTTTTACAATTTATTTATCTATTTAATAATAAAAGTAATTTAGAAATTGTTACAATTCATACAGATTACAACGAAATGTAAATAATATACATAATATACTAACTAATTAATTCATTCAATAACAATTTGAAACGAGTTTCTGAATAAGAGACGCACAGTGATTCGACTCCATTCAACCGCGGGACAAAATTTGAAGGAGTGGTCCGTTCTTCATAAAATTTGGTATACTAGTTAATCATGGTCTGCTGAATTGAAATCTCCATCTCTTGTTCTCTTGTTTTTCTTAAACTTTTCTAATTTGGCAATGCCTGAGACTTGCATTTGCAATTTCCGTCATTTTTGAAAAGCTATAGCACCAAATGTGTTGGATAGATTTTTCAGATTTTACATTTAATCAGTTACGTCAACATTGATAATTGCAAAGATTAACAGAAATTGTATTACGACGCTTTACGTTTGCAATAAAAATGATAATAATAGATGTACGTTTTGCATTTGTGCAGTATTTTTCATTTTTCATGCTGAATGCTTACTTTTAGGGATGAATAAAATAAATTTTGTCGAAAAATAGGTGTTTAGACCACTTTTCAAATTGAATTATTTTCTGAGATCGGAAGATATCGGCGGATGTAATTACATTATCCGATAAAAAAATCCAGGAACATACTTTTTATATATTTTCCTCTAAGTTTTGCCAATTTTCAGATTTTTAATTTAGAAAAATATTTTGAATTAAAAGTGATATAAACGCCTCAGCTTTGCAAATTTTGAGAAATCATTAAAAGCGAAAATGGCCACATCATTTCTTAATCTATATTGAAAGTTTTAGCAACTTCTTGGAAACCATGTATTTTTACAATTTTTTTTACTAAACAGACTAAAAAACAGAAAATACAGTCTGTCCAGTAGAAGCGTGATCGACCAAATTTTCACTTAGAGTACCGTTATCAGAAAAATTTGAATGCACCTAAGTACCCTCATCATTTTTGTAATACGCACTGCAAAAATTGTCAGTCCCGTGAAACAATTACAAAGTACAGGGTGTTTTAACAAGATGAGCTCCGCGTGAGAGAAGCGACTTGAAGCCGTATTCATTTGTCTACACCTTAGAGGGCCGTAAATGTCACGTTTAGCTTTAGCAAAATATATGAAAAAGTCGAAGTCATTCGTAACGAGTTGCACGAATCGGTATATGGAAGCAAAAAATGTTGACGATTTGGCTGGGCGGGGCCTTGAAAAAAAGACCTCCCCAAAACAGGACAAGAAAATCATTGATTTGTTTGCGACGAAGCCGGGCTTATCGTTGCGTAAAGCTAAAGCAGTTTTAGAGAAAAGTGGTGTTCAAATATCAAAAGAGACGATTTGAGGACGTTTAAGAACTAACGACGTTAAATACCGGAGCTCTTCGAAAAAACTGTTGCTTTCATCATCACACGTTCAAAAACGGCTTGCCTGGGCTTATGCCAATTCAGATCGGAATTGGAATAATGTAATATTCACGGATGAATCCTAATTTTGGGCAAATAGTAGCATAAATTGATCTTGGTGTGCTGCCATCAACTGATTGCTCCAACGAACTGTTAAAGACCCAGTAAAGGTCCATGTTTGGGGCTGTTTCTCAGAAAAAGGATTTGGGCGACTTTTCGTTATTACCACCAACTTGAACGCGGTTTTGATGAACAAAATTTATGAAAAAGCTTTATTACCATCAGCTGCGAAGATGTTCGGGAGAAGAGGACTCTCTTGGATTATACAAGAAGACAACGACCACAAACATCACAGCCGAATGTGTGCTGAGTGGAAACAGCAAAATGGGGTAGAAGTGTTAGATTGGCCCTCACAGTCGCCTGATGTCAACCCGATAGAAAATGTGTGGGCAATTGTAAAGCAGAAACTCAGAGGAAATACTATATGGACAGCAAAATAGTTATCGAGACAAATTCGGCTGATTTGAAGTCGATTGCCTCGGCAACTTGCTCAGAACTTAGCGCAAAGTATGGGTCGGAGGTTTGAGGCCATAATAGCGAATGGCGGTGACTATACCTGTTATTAAAAATATTGCGTACAGTAAATATTATAAACGCATAAAATGCAGTTTGTTTGAAACGAATCGGACAAATAGTTTCCAAGTTACGACGATCACGCTTCTACTGGACAGACTGTATGTACATTTTTTTGTGAAAAAGTTTCAACTTTGTTTCTGGTTTTGCACACGCACTAATTAATTTTTAGCACATATTTTTGGGGGTTTTCTTAGTTGGAGTTTTACCTTTCAAATGACAACAAACTCGTTAAATTCTGAGACTATAAATTTTTGGAATTTTGTCTATGGAACGACCCAACAAACACATCGTTACGATATCTCTGATAAGATAATTTCAATATCGCAACAATATCGAGATTTTCGAAATTCTCGACATCGTTACGATAGTGTAATTTTTCTCGTTTTTCTCGATATCATTTTAGACACTTTAGCAATACTCGAAAACGAGAAAAATTCTCGCTTTAACGATATCGTTTCTATAACGTTTCGATATCGTTTGGTTTGCTGGAGAATTACTGTGCATTGGAACTTTACACTTTATTGAAAATTGCTTTTGATTAAACAAACTTGTTTAATTTGTTAGTTGTTCATTTATTATGTATTTCAATTTATTTTAATTTATTATTAATTTATTATGTAAAAGAAATCATAAAATTTAGCATACTCTTCTGTGTTTTTCTTGGTTAAATCTATGTTCTTGTTGCTCCTGGAACTAAGTAAAGCACAACTTTTAATCGAACAATTGAACTTGCACATTCTTTAAGAATTTATAATTGCGCACAAATAATTGAAATATGTAGTAAGCAAACGAATTAATCATGCAATAACAATTATACAACACAATGAATTGCGCCTTTAGCGTGAATTACTCGCCAACCGCAGGGCGGTGTACCCGATTCGATTGTCATAAACACCTGCAGCGCACTTGACCCAGGCGCTCTCCACTGATACAACGGCCCAAGCTAACATTGAGCTAACAAAGAAAACGACATGACGTACGAGGATTTTATTAAAATTTGTTTTCAGCAACTTTGAGTTACTGCGTTCCAGTTGTGCGCTCACCAACACACACACACACACACATGCACACGTGTACGTAAAGTGTACTTACAATTAATACCTAAATAAATGAAATAAATGAAATAAATTCAAGCCAAGTGCCACACATTCGCGCCACAGTGCGATAAAGTGTCCAAATGCGATAAGCAAAAGTCAACATTTTCATTAAAATAAAAGAGAGAAAGCCACAGAGTTTTACGTTTCGGCGCAGCAAATATTTACGTAAATAACGTGCGGCCAGCGGTGACTGGCGATTGGAACAATGCGTAGTCATTGCTGTAGTGGAGTGGCCGCTGTCGAGTGGCCAAGGCAGAGGTAAAAAAGCCAAAATGGCAGCCGCGAATCGGCGAGTTATCAGCAAGTTTTCAAATAACATAAAAGGCGATTCCGCTGAATTTGTGCGCGTAACCTGATCTGGAAAAACATGCCAGCACAACGCAGCGCGCCAATACAATTCGGAAATAACTTAATAAACCAACAATTGAATTAATTGTGAGGCACGTCTAATTAATTTACCACATGTTGCTGCTGCTGCTGCTGTTACTGTTGCTGTGGTCGCTTTCGGAGGGACCAAGCAGCGGCTCTTTTTCCATGGAACTATTTATTTGCTGCGGCACAATGGCGCAGCATTAAGCGGCCGAAATGCGCTGGCTGGGCGTTTTTCTCGATGTGCCAACCAGCGCGCCGCCACTGTTGTTGAGGTGGTTACCCGAATTGAGTACATCCGGTCGTGCACTGCACTCGAGAAAGCATTTACGTTTGCGCCTTGAAACTCTGAAACTGCAGCGAATTGCTCGCAAGTCAAATTCGATGCCATCAAAAAATGTCGGTTAACCAGCGTCGTCGTACCGCCAAACCGCAATCTCATTCCGCGTTTATCTCCGCTTTCTGGCTGGCTGGTTGTTGTTGCGAAGTGCGGGCCCAACGTGCGCATTTAATTGATAACGAAAACCACTTTAGACGCGCTGCTGAGTGCTTTGGGTGTACCTCTTTCATAAATGCTCATGTGTGTGTGTGTGTGTGTGTCGTGTGTTCTGATGGCGCACATGTGACTGCCATTGTTCTGCGTGCTGGCGTGCTTTAATTTTTTTTACTGATAATGGCCGCAAAAGGTAGGCGTATTTTTTAGTGGTGATTTTCCGCGGCCGCTGACGCACGACTTGACATGGCAACATGGCTCAGTCGAATTGTGTTGGTGTATGTGTGTGTGTGTGTGCGTCGGCTTGACATGACAGGTTTGCTGACGTGTTTTTGAGGTGTGGTTAAAAAGTGTAGCTGGTATCAGTCGGCGCCAATTGGCCAACAATTTGGTGGTGGAAAATGATTTGGTGGTGCAATGAATTGGCAAAAAGTTTGAAATATGAACGATACTGCTAAAAACAAAACATTTTTTTAAAAGCATTTAAAAATGTCTACTTATTTATGAGAAATAATGTCTGAAACCATAAAGTATGGGCGATATATAGTATAATTTTTTTAATTTATTAGCATTTTAAAATTCATGATTCTGATACAAGGCTTCTAAATTATAAATTTTGAAGCAAATTTCTAATAGTCATCGGCATTAAATCTTAAATCATGTCACTTGACATAACTCACTCACTCACTTGTCCCCCATTAGTCCGTTTTGAAAAACTAAAATCTCGCCTTCAAAAAATCAGGCCAAGCATTTTGAGCAAATCAAAAAATAGAACAACAGGTAGCCGTATGACATCAAAACGGAAACGGAAATTTATGTTTCTCTTCCGCCACCGTCCAACGTACACTCAGTAAAATGTTTCGAAAATGTGTTTATGTATTTTGTTTGTTTGTGTCGCGCATAGAGGCACACAGCCACACGAACAACTCAAAGCAAAACATCATTGCCGCCGTAAACAAATTAATTTCAAATGATTCCTCAAGACACCATGCACCAAAATATATATAAATAGTGGCCACCAAGTCACAGAGGGGGGGAACGAAACCGCGAAATGATATTTTCAATGCTGTCAATAAAGCTATTATTTCAGGCAACGAACAGCGCTGCGGGATGGCAAACGTGCGGCGTTAATTGGTCGGTCTTGTCTCGAGAAGTGAGGACATATTCATTTTCATACCGATTTCGTCTGTCCGTGTGCTATATATGTATGAATGTCCGTGGTTGCTAAAAGCATTGAGTTTCGAAAAAATACTGAATAGGTCGTGCTGCAATGTTGGATATTTTGGAATAGTTCAACATCAGCATTCAAAGATGTCTCCGTGAGTTGAGCTGATTGAACTGGAATTTGACTGTAAATATGGAACATCATTTTTGACATCATTATCGTATGCAAAGAGTGTGAAGATGTTGAGTCGAAATTCTAACCCTCTGACTTGGGATACAATCAACAATTGAGCCACGGCAGATGGAGACTTAAAGCTTTTTTTAGGTCATTGCACTTTTATGCAATCTTTGGAAATTTTTATAAAAATTTTGCCCACATCTGCAAAAGTACACAAATATTATATGTGTGTATGTATGTATGTGTTGTGGTAGTTTGACTAAAAAAATGGACCGAAAGTGAAGTGAAACAAACTGACATTTAATGCTCGACCATAAAACGCAAGTGTCGCAATTGTTGACAGTGGCGATGATGTCATTTTGTCCAACAACAAATTGGCTGAGCAATGCATAATTACAATAAAAATTAAATATCAAAGCATTGGCACAGAGCGGTAAGAAACAATGGAGACATTAACGACATACAAACGAAAACTGGAAACAATGTTGACCCAGTATGGCAACCACAAATGTCTCAATTACGCAAAACATGAAAGATGTGAAAGTCTACCAAAAAAAATGAAAACAATTACAAGCTGCGTATGTGTTGGTTTTGTCACGATTGCCTATTAAAATTTCCAATTCCTTTGCTCTAATTTGAGTGTTTATTGGTATGACTAATTTTCACGTCAATTGACAGTTCGTTGGCATTACTCACCCGCCTTATTTATAAGTACGAGTACACACAATCGAATGTGTGGTGGCGCGGAGCGTCTCATTGACGTCTGCTGGAAGCGAAAAACTGGGTGCTGCTACTGTCACTTCATGCACCTTTAAAATGTATTGGCGCATGCCATATGATTTCCTTTTGAACACCTCGGAGTTGTGTCCCCTAAGGTCGCGTGCCGCAGGCTTTCTTGCCAGAAACACAAAATCCCCTTGAACACCCAGTTTAAAGTGCTGTGAGGGAAATTCTGAAGCGCTCATGCGCTCACCACTCAATTACACCGACAGCTGGGAATCCGAGGCGGCCAACGCCGCTCAAGCTTTAACGATGGCCTGCATAATAGAGAAAAATGTGTGCAGAATGCAAATTGTAGCATTTAAATTGTTTTTGCAATAAGTTTAACGAACGACATTGTCATCATTACCAGCAGCAGCAGTAAGTTCATCATCATCATCGTTATTGCGCTCGCGATCGCATCGCAAATGAAAATGTATGTGGCCACTGATCTCATTTCGTGCCACACGAATGCCGTGAAATATGAATCATCTTTTAAATTAAAACCACAACACACATGCCAGGCACTACAAGCAGTAATGGCTTCGTATGTGAGTGAGAATTTAATTGAAGTGGTTAGAATTTAATATGGCCAAAGCGACATTAATTCGAGCACCTCAATTGAAAAGAGGCAGCGCGCTCGTCAGCAGACGCGTTGTGGCGCTGTAAATGCAAAAATCCAGCTAAGTGTTTCATAAATATCGTCGCACATAATTCACACACAAATTGCCACATCGCTATATCGCTATATAAATTTTACTAAAATTTGTTCTGCTTTCCGCCAACGTCTTCAGTAGCCCAACATGATTTAATGCTTTACGCATGAAAAAAATTAATACATATATTTGTAGGTAAACGGTTGTTGTTGTTGTGGCTAATCTACCTTTCAGCGCATAATCTCTGTCGTTGGAAAATTTATCGATTTATCAGCCCGCAGTGGAAAATGGCAAAGTTCAATGAACATTCATTACTTGGGCATTTCATAAACATTTTGCTCCAACTGAACGCAACTGTCGGCAGCGCTTTTCTTTTGTGCTGTCAGTCATGAGCGCTCGGCCCGATGTCTCGTGCCCGTCAGCACTCGCGGCACTTTAAGTTACAACAAAAAGGGGAAAATAATGAGAAATGTGCTGGCCAGCATGAAAGCAAAGGTAGCCACTGTCGCCGCATCTCTCAACGGGCCTTTTAAGTGCCTGCACGCGACGAGCGATCGCCGAGCTGCACGCAGCCGTGCGCGCATTTCGCAGCGTTGCCACTGCAAGTGTCAAAGATCAGTTTTCAGCGAGGCTGCACACTTTCTGCATGCTGTGTGCTGTGAGTGAGAACCTTTCAGTGACTTTAATAATTACGACATGACTTTGTATCTCCGTTCACAATTTGGCTTTTACTCGCCCGACCTGTAACGATCGTTTCACAAAATCCATTGGAAAATATGTCAGCATTTCTTTTCTTTTTTTTTCGCGCATTCACTTTAATGTTGCTCGCGTTGAAGTCGCTCATGATCGGCTCTCTTCATCTGACACACCAGCGCTACGTCATTATTATGATCATTATGATTGCATTGTTGATCGTTTTACGCTCTTATTTATGAGTTTGTTTATTTTGTTTTGCTTACTTGTTGCTGCTTGTTGTTTTTGTTGTTGTAAATTTTATTGCCTGCTTTTGTAGGCACATTTTGACGTGTTCCTTTTTGTTTTGTTTGGTCTTGGTTTGTTGCATTTTAAAGTGCATTCTTGAAAAAGATGCACAAAAATTGTGCTAGTGACGTTTTGTACAGCAGTCGCAATGAACCGATTACTTTACGTAGCATTTTTATTTTATGACAAGTTTTTATTTTTATAAGGATTTTTGTTTTCGAATTAAGTCAAAAGAAGATTATTTTTGGCTATTTTGATGAGTTTTACAGGAAAACTCCATTTAGTTTTTATTTATATTGTCTGTATTTTAACCCTTCGCTAATGTTAATTTTGCATAGATTTGGAAACTATTTATTCTGTTCAGCATTTCTCAGTTTGGAAACTATTTATTCTATTCAGCATTTATCAGTCGTTTATTCTTCAGTTGTGTCTTTTATGTTAAAACATTTGATTACTAACGGATTTTTGCGAATAATATTGAAGGTGTGTGTATGTATGAGTAAAAAAATAACAAGTATTTCCATTTGATGAAATAATTTTTATTATTGATGGCGATGGCGAGCTGTTTAGTGTGTTGGATTACAAGTGACTACCGGACCTAGGTTCGACTACTCGTAGTAGCCAACACTAAAATATGGATAATACCGATTTTCCTTTCGGCGGTAGCGTTCCCCTCAGAATATGGCAAATTTTCATAAAACATCTTCCTTAAATACAGGAACTCAACGAAATTTTATTTTTACCATCAGAACTTAAAAAGCAACAAGAATAATATGTTAAAAATGTTTTTTATTCACGGAAATCAAATCATGCAAGGAAGGGCTTAAAACAAAATTAAACATTTTGATGATTTTTCATCCTTTTTTCCACCGTCATGATATAAAATACATATTAGAAAACAAACTTGTCGTTAGCAGTAAAGGAGGTATTCGGATCACTATATGGCCAAGTCAAACGGTTTATTGGTAAATCTTGATATATTTGTCGTTTAGAGAAATCAAGTTTCACGAAAAACACTTTTGTAGTTTTGCATGTCGATGCACACCTCTTTCAAATCTTTATAGCTATCAATTTGAGGAATTTTCATTTAATATTTATTAGTGATTTAAAATTTTTTATACATTTTCAAAAATTCTGAACTAGAATTCCTCCTCAAGGTGTTCAGTTTGCCACTTTAGGTTAACGTTTTTCACTTCATTTGGTCCTAAACCTATCCTTTTAAGTACTTATGCATTAATTTTCTTATAATTATTCAAAAGTGAACAAGTGCGCTAAATCAGAGAACCCTATAACCGTAGCAACTATTGATTTCACTATCTAATAGCGACGAAATATTCGCCCCAAGTGTGGCTTCATCAGCGATAAGACACCATATAATCGCACACCTGTGCTCATTGCAGGGGCGGATTCAGAAAAATATTTGGAGAGGGTTTCAAAAAGTAATTCTTTAATATTCATAAAATGCCTTTTAATTTGTATGTAGTTTTAAAGTCAAACCCCGCCCCCACTGAATCCACCCCTGGCTCATTGTTACTTTTCCGTTATTCATTGCCTTTTAATTTGATTATTTACATAACTATTTTCGCTCCAAGAAATTTATGATATTTTACTAAACTTACATACATATATTTGTCCACATGTAAGCATTGGTTGTTTATTGTGTTTTGAGTAGCACAGTTTAGCTCAAATAATGGGCACTACCTTCACTTACTTCGAAGCAATACCTCCTCAAAAGTCTTTCCAAAGTCTCACATACACACACACACGCCCTATTTCACCTTTTTGCCCAACTCCGTTACACTTTCGTTTTGCTGCTATTTCTACCTGCAACTGACCATCAGGCCACGATCTGTCTCGGCCCCCCAATTTCGCGCTCAGTCTCAGTTCGGCATCTTGATTCGACAAATCAATTAGTTTTTATAACCATATAAAAATGTGTTTCTTTTCCCCTCGGCGTACCGAATAATTCTGCGTGATTGTTGTTCAAAAAACAACAAAACAGCACACAAATAAAGATTCATATCTATTTGGCGCTTTTTACGATCGCTCGTATCGAATCCATGTACATAAATGATTTAATGTGCGCGCATGTTTTATTTTTTCACCGGTGTGCGTTTCGAGGTTTCCCTTAGATTCGTTTTTAATTTGTTGTTGTTGTTGTTGTCGTTATTCGATTTGTGCTGGCCTTTGCGTTGTGCCACAAAAAACAAACAAATGCACACGTCGACTAGTCGACGGAATATTCAGTCCCGGCCCGACCCGAGTTGGTCATTTCGTTGATATTATTATAATTTTTTGTGTGAATTTTTATTACCTGAGCGCGCTTTCCCTCCACAACAACTATTTTCATATACCGCAACAGCGAATCGGCTAAAAAATGAAGATTTTGAGTTATTTCAAAACATACAACGACACGGTAAATATTTACACCATAACCGACACCGGCCTTGTTTTATGTTGTATATTTTTTATAATTAATTTTTTCTCAGCACACATTTACATTCATGCTGACATTTGCCATTTTTTCAGCAATTTGATTTTTAAAGCTTTTTTATTTAATATTTCTATTATGTTATTGTGGGGTTTTCACCGATTTTTGCAAAAACAAAATTTCGCCTTCGCAAAATGATTCGTGTGATTGCATTCTTTCGCCCATAAATCATGCAAACATTGTTGTGTGCCAGTCGTCGGGATGCGGCGACAGTCCACATGATTTACTTGTGGTTGCTGTTGTTTTGACATAAAGCACGTCTGTTTGGAAAAGATGAGATTGCGGTAATGACAACACCGACTGAATTTTCCACAGACACCTTTAGCATAAATCTTGCGGCCGCAGTTTCGATCGCATGTCGCCCCACGTACATACAACCACTGACATCATTTTGCACACACTTTTGAAAATCAAAATAAAATGTTCTGTGCACTAAGCAATGCTAACGACACACGGCTCATCAATGCTGGTTATCAGCAGAGCAAATTATGAATTTTTTTCTGTCCAATTGGCACTCGACTTTCATTCACAATCTGCCTTCGCTGTCGTCCGTACGAAAATGGTTCAACATTTGCAAAGCATCAGCCAATGCCGCAACTCATTTCCGATTGGCACTACTCATAAAAAAACACAAATAACCCAAATCACAACAAAATTAACCCAATTTCGCTAGTGGAATGCGCAGTTACCTAATTTGAGTTCAAATTCATGTTTTCGTTCTTAAAAAAAGAAACGTTATCAGCACACCGAGTGCAGAGATCGCAATTCCGCCGCAACATACTCAACACTCGATTCATTTCCGCGTTTAGGGGCGGGTCTATGAACTCGACTCGAGAAATCCTATTTGAATATCGCTCTTTCGATTTTAAATACTAATATCGTTTCAGTACCTCTAAATGTGTTTGTATTTTTGTTTCGATTTGCAGAGCTGTCGGATCTGCCAGAAAACCTTCGCCAATGTCTATCGCCTGCAACGTCACATGATCAGCCACGACGAATCGGAGTTTCTGCGCAAATTCAAGTGCAACCAGTGCGACAAGGCGTTCAAATTCAAGCATCACCTCAAGGAGCACGTGCGCATCCATTCCGGCGAAAAGCCTTTCGGTTGTGATAACTGTGGCAAGAGATTCTCACATTCCGGCTCCTTCTCGTCGCACATGACCTCGAAGAAGTGCATCAGCATGGGCATGAAGCTGAATCCCAACCGCGCCATGCTGAAGGCGCTGGAGAAGAGCACCGGCGCCAGCCAACTGACGGCAAAGAGCGGCTCAACGAGCGCCGGCAGCGGCAAAGCGAACGGGCTGAGCGATGGCGCCGTGAACGCCACCGGCTTGGCACCGGGTGTGCCGAATCCCATGAACTACTTTGCCGGTGAGACGGTTCCGAATGGCGCCGTCAATGCTGCAGCGCCGTTCTACCAGAGTTTGCTGCCCAAGTACGGCGACTACAACGCGCTGAACGCCATGCTGGCCACCTTTCCGAATCCGTTCTACAGCATGGCGCTGGATCCGCGCATACATCCGTATAGCATACAGCGTCTGCTCGAACTGACGGCTGTCGGCCAACACGAGCAACAACAACACCAGCAGAAGCACGAGCCGGAACCGGAGCAGGAGCAGGATGCGCACGAACAACAGGAAGAGAGCCAACCGCCTGCACAGCTTGAGGAGCGCGCCGAGCACATGGTTGAGGAAATCGCGGAGGAGGAAACGCCGGATGAGCCGAAGCTGGTCATGGACTTGGATGAGGCAGATGCGAAAGAAGCGGATGAGGAGAACGAGCACACAATTGCAACTGGGCCTATCACACGGGAACACGCGAGCTACTCCAACGAAGTGGAGCACAAGGGCACGGATGACATGGCCGAACGTCTGGCTTGTAGATCAAAAAGTCCAGTTTTTAGCGAGCCGGACAACAGTCAGTCGGTCGCAACACAGCCTGAAGCGGCGACGAATCCGGAGCGCATGTCAATTGCCCAAGTCAAGCAAGAGCAAAGTCGTCCGAGCACGCCCGAACAAAAGCCAGACACCGAGCAGCCAGCGGCGCCGCAAATCAAAATTGAGACCGAAACCGAGGAATCGGCGGACTTCACAGAGCATAATGCCACCATGGCCAACGCAGCGGAACCACTCGGCGAGCCGCCCAAGTCTGCAACGCCCGAGTTGCGCTGCAGTCGCTGCGACAAACAATTCAACCATCCAACCGAATTGGTGCAGCACGAGAAGGTGCTGTGCGGCCTCATTAAGCAGGAACTGGAGCAACACTACCAACAACAACAGCAGCAGCAGCAACACCATCAACAACAGCAGCAACTGGCGGTGAACGAGTCGGCGGAGCAGTCGGCCAGCAGCAGCCACAACAACCCTTCGCTATTGCAGACGAGCGATGCAGAGGACGAACAGGACGAGCGCGACTCCTCATCGCGCAACGAATGCAGCAGCGAGAGCGGCGAGCGTAAAGTGCGCGTGCGAACCGCCATCACCGAGGAGCAGCAGCAACAACTCAAGCACCACTACGCGCTCAATGCGCGTCCCAGCCGCGACGAGTTCCGCATGATTGCCGCGCGCCTCCAACTGGACGCACGCGTTGTGCAAGTGTGGTTCCAAAATAATCGCTCGCGCGAGCGCAAGTTGCAGAACTACCAGCAGCACAACAACAAATTAGCATTCCCATTGACCACAGCTGAACTGGGTGCTGCCGCTGATGTGACAGCAGCTGTCGCTGCAGCAGCGCCAAGCAGCAAGGGCCCCGATGACCAGCCGCTCGATTTGTCGCTGAAGCGCGACTGCGGCATGTCGACGAAACGCAACGGCGCCCAGCAGCAACACTCGCCACTCTACGGCATTGCACCGCTGCAGACTGTGGCCGCTGATCTCAACGAAGCCATCAACCTGAGCCGCAAGATGTCCTCGTCGCTGTCGTCGCCCGCGTCGCTCTCACCATCGTCCATCACCTCGGTGCCGCAGGCCATCAAGCAGCAAGCAGCCGCCGCGGCGGCGTTCTACTTTGGCGCACCGCCACAGCACCATCACTTCCGACAGACGCCGTCGCCCAGCGAAGCCCTACCAATGCCGCCACAGACCGTAGCAGCGCGAAACGGCGGCAGCTTCTCGGCTGCGACGGCCGCCTCGCTGGCCGCTGCCGGCCACCTGCCGCCGTACATGCTGTCGGCGGCCGCCCAGCGCAACCTGGTGCCCATGGAGGCGCTCTTCCAGATGACGCCCGCCGAGTACGCGCGCAATCCGCTCATCAACAGTATTAAGTTGCCCGACTACCGCGGCACCAGCCTCAGTCCGGGCGGTTCGGAGAAGCGTTGCTGGCGCGACGATGACTCGCGCATATCGCACGACGATGACTACGGCGGCGGCGGCGGCCTGCTGCCAATCAAGCCTAAGCGCGCAAAGACCGAGACGCACGGCCACGCCGGCGACCCCGACTTGCCCTTCGTGTGCGACCAGTGCGACAAGGCGTTCGCGAAGCAGAGTTCGCTGGCAAGACACAAATACGAGCATTCCGGTGAGCACACTCAGCCTAACTCTTCTCTAATTGCAGCTATGAACCCTTTAACCCTTTCAGGACGAAAACAATAGCAGTCAGAGGAACACGTTTTAGGTCAGTAGTGTGAACGGGTCCTGAAAGGGTTAATGCAATGAAATTAGTGTCTATGACGTTTTGCGATTTTCAACTGTTCGGCAAATAATGAGAACGGAAATGTTCGTCTTTCCTCTTTCCAGGTCAACGTCCCTACCAGTGTATGGACTGCCCCAAGGCCTTTAAGCACAAACACCACCTGACCGAACACAAGCGTCTGCACAGCGGCGAGAAGCCGTTCCAGTGCATCAAGTGCCTCAAACGCTTCTCACATTCCGGCTCCTACAGCCAGCACATGAACCACCGCTACTCGTACTGCAAGCCGTACAGGGAATAGGTAAGCGACAACTCAGCAGCGCCCACCTCCGCCACAGCCACAACGAAGTCCGTCACGTCAGCCGGCCACAAGCGCAACGCAGCGGCCGCCTCGCGAAATCTGCTGAGCATTGTGGAGTTTCGCAAGAAACTCGCACGCGGAGACAGCGGTGCGTATCAGCAGCACACGGCAGCGATGGCAGCGTTTCAGCAGCGCCAACAACAACAGCAGCAGCAGCAGCACCATCACCACCAACAGCAACAGCAGCAGCAGCAACAACAACAACAGCATCATCAAGAGCTGCAACAGCGCTTCCAAGCGCAACACCACCTCGGCTGGCCGTCGATGGCGGGCGCCATGTTGCCACCGCCGCTGCAGCAAGAGCGCACTGCCGCGCCACCAGCGCCGCCGCCGCTGATGCACGGGACACAAGTGCTGCGGCAATTCCAGCAGCACGCCGGCAATACGGCGCTCTACCATCCGGCCGCAAGTCTGATGCCGCCCCGTTTCAATGGACCGCAGCCAGCGCCGCCACCAGCGCCGCCTCAAGCACCGTCACTGCCTCATACGCATCCGCACGCGCACCCACATCCGCACGCGCTGCACTTTGACTTCTTCAACACGAAAATGTTGCTGAACTGAGTGTCGCCAAAGTGTTGACGCCGCAAGAATGAATCGCTTTCCGCAGACAAAAACCAAATTCCGCACTTAAGCGCGTACTTAAGCAAATGTTAGTGTTTAGCTAAAAGTTTACAACTTCCAACGACGCGTTGGAATGGGAGACAGAAATAGTCAAGTATTTTTTTAATAACATGCAAAACGGTAGGCAATGAGAAGAAAGTTGTTGAACGCGAGGAAAGAGAACGTCAGAGTCGCTAAGAATTCGATTTGTGCTGCGCAGGTACACGCAGTTTCGTTTTACTTTAACGTTTGTAAATATTTTTTATGAATTCGAAAAAGCCATGCAGTCAACTGTCGAGTTGGTTGCCAAAGCAATGAAAACTAAACTGAACTTCTCGTATGTTATTGTTTATGCGATTTTATTGAATGAACATTTTTTAATGTTATGCGATTTTACGTTTTATCGTTTGAAAATTTGATAAAATCTCGGTGTGAAAACCTTTCGTTTCAGCGAATTTATTATTTTATTTAATTGTCATGTTTTTGACAAGCGACGAGCACTTTTACTCACTCGACATGTGCTCGTCAAAAGAAATATTTAGTTTCTTACTTATTTAATTGTATTCTTAGTTATGTTTAATTTAGATATTAATTTATTTGTAATAAAAATTATTAAGATTAACGTATTAGTTCTTCCAATTTATTTTTACATTTTTTACCATCTACGAAACTGGTAGCCAGTACCAAAGCGAAATACTCGTAAAATGTCGTAGATTACTTTTTATATAAGTTGTAAACATTTTAGTGAAAAGTATTTTTCTTATATGTACGAATTTGCTTTGCGTGGTAAAATTACTACATTTCAAACTGTGAATTTACGCAAATACAACTACAAATCAATTGCAATAAACTATGCTCTTAGAGACAACGATTTATTTACCAGAAGCAAAAGCAAAACACTGCAGGCGGGCTGGGTATAGAAGCAATTTTCATGTATTTTTAATTTTGTAAAATTTTTCGTTCACTTGTCAGCGTTTAGTAGCAGCCAATAATTTGTTACCCTAAAATGCACTACTAATTATTTATTAAACCATAATGCAAGCCCACGCAAAAATGTGCCACATTGTGCTCAACCGTTTTAACTCGCCTTCTCTTTCTGTCATTCGTCTGGCCGCATTGCATTGTACCGGATTTTTTGGACCACAAGGTGTTAACATGACAATACAAACTAACTTTTAAATTTAAACGAAAACTACTTAAAGCTAACAAAACATATTAGTAATGCAGTAAAATGAGTTCACTTTGCATCTAACTACGTAAACAACTACAAAAACAAAATCACCATGAAACCAAATCTAAAACAACATACAAAACCATAGCGAATACATGTAGCAAAATTGTATTACCTTTTAAGTATAAAATGCTATAAATTTACACACAATTTATAAATGAAAATGTGCCACACTCGGCCAGCTCGAACATACACACAACCGAACCGGAAAATTGTGAACGTTAAAAAAAGTATTTTAATACGTATTTTTTGTTTTATGTTTTTCTTGCACTACACAAACTGTATTATTCAAAAGAGCATATATGGCAATAGCAAAATTAATGAAAACCTACAAAAAGCAACTGAATTTGACGACAAAGGTCGAGGCTTCAAAATGTTGCACGTGGGGCAGCTAAAGCCAACGCTAGGAATATGACAATGAAAGTGAGCTTAAAAGTATGTTAGAAAAAAAAGTTGGTTGACGTATGAGAAGAAATTACGACAAGCCACAATGTATGAAAATTAGGGCCAAGTATGAGCTCGAGGGGCGGAAATATACTTACTTCTATTCCGCTTCTGAACTGAATTGGTATCTAAGACAAGACAAAGCCAAAACATTGCCCCTCAACGACTGTCTTTTCAACCAGCATACTATACGATGCCAGTAGGTTTATTATTAGTGAAATGCGTTTTACTATCCATTTTTCAAGCATACTTTTAGGCGTACTTTCGTTATATTCGCACTTGAGCCCCAATACGTTGTCCAATTCCTTTGAAGATTCAAAAAACAAAGATAAACCCACCGCTTATCTGTCGTTTTTAGACCGCTGCTTGAACTGAAAATTGTGTAAATTTGTATTATTCTCGAAATCAATTAAACCAAACGATTTTATGCAAATCGTACCATATTTCCACAAAGCTCAGTTTCATCTATTTTTATGGTTGAATTATTCAAACAATTACAAAAATCTTTCGCTTTCGAACTTAACAAAAAACCAAAATTTACCACAAAAATTAAACGTGAGTACTCGTAGTTAATGCAAATCTACATTTTCTAATAATTAAACACTTACCACGAGCGATTAATTTACATAAACGTTTTCAACTCTATGATAAAACTTAAAAAAAAAACATAAATACCATGGAAAAAGTTTGTCAAACACATAACCTATACGATCATTCCACTGGCGAGCAGTTGGCGCGCAGCAACTGCGCTCCTTGGCAATTTGCAGCTGCGCGCCGCTCGCAAACGCGGCGTGCGTGTGTGTACGTGTACGTGTGTGTGTATGTAAAAAACAAATCTTATAAGCTTAAAGTTTAAGTTTACGTAAGAAGAGCAACAAATCCAATAAGCTGAAAATATTGCGAGTTTATTACAAAAACCAAATTTAGATGTTACTAGACACGCCCACACACACACGCACACATTAGTAAGCATACTAAGAGAAAACGCATTAATTTGGCCTTATTGAAAACTTATTTAAAATTACTAAACGTGAAAAATTAATAACAATTAAGCAAACAAACTAAACATTAAATAGTGATAGTAAAAAACAAAATTACTTGTAAAAAAAACACACTTACAAAACCTTAGCTTGTAAAGTGCTGCGTTGTGTTGTAGAAGAAAAAGGCAAAAATTGCAATGCAAACAGAAAAACAGAAACGCATATAAATGACATTGCAAAGCAGAAAATGCAAAAAGTTCAAGCAGAAATAATGCAATTGAGTAATGGTAGCAGAAAATTTAAAAACCCAAAATTATAGTAAATTTTTTCATAAACACATAAAAGCCAACAAGATTTTGTCCAGAATAATGCAAAATGTTGTTGCAAAAATGTAATCAACAAAAATGCAAATTCCACAGCAAACAAATTAAATACTCAATGTAAAAAATTCATGGACAATAAGCAAAAATAATAACAATTTCCCACACAATAACCACTTTCACATTTAACGGTACTTTTTGAGTTTACGTACATTACTTGTACGAGATATAGTTATTTGTATTGATGCCAATTGTATTGTAGCAGCAACATGCAACAGCCCACATTTTTCGTATGTCAAATCAAATTGAACCACAACAACAACAACAACTACAGGAAATGCCATTACAACGAATCTTGCAGCTGAACGCCAAAGTCTGCAAGTCTGAGACTGTGCGCCATAAAACCAAAAAAAAAACAACCAATCACAAAACCAAATACAAAAACAAAATCTTTTCACAACAGCAGCAACATTGCATGGTGTAGTAGTAACAAAGATCAAACAACAACAACAACAAACAAATAAAAGGTTTCCTAAACAACGAACACTTTTTCGTTCTCCTACCGACGAGTGGTCTGGCGTTTTTGTGCCATTCTGTGCATTTAGTTTGCGCAAACACCCACCCACACACACACACACACACACTCGCGCACTGATACGCCAAACGACATTTGTTGCTTGAATTTGCTCTCGCCTACTCACTGTACATGTGCAACGCCCCTTAAATCGTGTGTAATTTTATTTGCTCTAGTTTATAGTTTTAACTTTATCAATTTTATTTTTTCTTTTCTGCACTTTTTAGGCTGTTGGAAGTTTTTTCATTTCGAAAATATTTCCCTGCAACCACTACAAAAGCTAGAGAATCCAAAGACACTCGCTGTACTATACCTAGAAATTTAACAAAAACAAAAACAAAACTAAAACCAAACACCAACTAACTACACACGTTTAGCATTAATGAAAACTTGGAAAACAAATCAACAAAATCGAGAAAATCTCCGTTTGTTGTGTTGCCATCAATTGTAAATGCGTAAAATATTGCCCATAAGTTTGCTTTGCCGACGATGGTCACTCTTGCATTGTATTCGGTCCTATTAGGGGGCGAAAAGTGAACGCCACACTGCGCGTGCGCCGGGAGTTAAGCTTAACGTTAAATGTTGAATTCACACTTAATTTGTAAGCACAAATTTTTCCATGCAAATTGCGAGAAAGATTTGTTTTAAGGCCTTAATAAAATGTTAGTTATAGCAACAAGTTACATTTAAAACGTAAATATAAAAAAATTAATATTAATAACAATAATTCGAAGCGCGTGACTTGAACTTCCCATAACACACACACACACACTCAAATCATATGTTTTAATGTTTTACTGTTATTTTTGTTGTATGTACATACGCGCGCATTGGTGTCAGCTCCTAGTTAGGCGCCGATTTTTATACATTGTATTATTAGTTTAAACATTTTTAGCAATATTACGCATAAACATTTTTATTTCCTCAATCGAATGTACAATAAGCAGAGCATATTTTTATACATACACACATTTCATTTACGCATCAATTGTTTGTTTATGTTTTTCTGTAGCATTTTTGTGTTGTTTTTTTATTTTTGTACTCGACTCCTAGTTTTTATACAATTACACTTTGCACAGGACAAACGCGAACGCAAACGTGAACGCGAATGCACGCAGCGAACAACTTAAGAGTAAACATTTTTGCGTAGTTATTTTAAATATTTAAGCATTAAAGTGTTATATATTATATAATATGAAAATGGTAAATAAATGAATATATATTATATACATACATTCTTGCGTAAATGTATTTTAATCAAAACAACAACAACAAACCACTAAGCAAAACACACAACTTTTTGTCTTAATAAATTTACAAGATTATTATTATTATTATTATTACAATTATACAATTTACAATATTACAAAAGATATGAAAGAACAAGAAGAAATAAAATAAAAAGAACTTTATTGAAAAATTAAAACAAAAGATATAATTTGTGTAATTTTTTTATTTTGGCATTTTGAAAGCGTGACAAAACATTTAAATATTGAAGTAAAATAAAGGGAGTGAAGTAGTGTTTGGGGTTTGCTAAAATAGTGACAAAGGGATGGCAAGTCGTATTCAAAGGATTTTGATTCAAATCCCTCTGGTTGGTCATTTAATGGGCTTAACCTCAAAGACATGATGCCATTTTTCACTCCACTTAGGTATCAAAGCGTTACACTGGGGAGGTGGCCCTTCATCTCTTGGTGTGAACAACTGAAAAATGCGCACAAAGCAGAGGCGCCTGAAAAGGAGCCTCTTGCGGCAGGCCGTCACCCGGTAACGGGTAGTTATGGCCAGTTAACCCTTCTGTCAATACGAAAAATTTACACCTATCATCAATACGTAGGTACCCGGGTTCCTTCATACAATTTATATGGGAAAAGTGAAAATAATAGCGCAAAAATGTAAAAAACCGTTCTTGGCTTAAAAAGCAACGCGTTACTTATTGATAATTCAAGTTAAAAATATTAAACACATTTTAATAGTGCAATAATTTTAGCATTTTCGTGGTTTACGTTGCTGCTTACGTTCATTGGAACTAGGCTTCCCAACCGTCCTCCTTTGAGGAGGACAGTCCTTCTTGAACAGAAAATGTCCTCCGTCCTCCTCAAAGGCCAAAACGTCCTCCTCAAGCTCAAATTAAATTTCAATTTTTTTATTTGTTTTTTATTCAAGTGTGGCGACTTAATCAATTAAGAGGAAAATTTTTCCAATTTGTGTCCAATGTTTCGATGCTCCTTTAGGCATTCAAAATAAAATTATAGACTTCGTTGAAAATCCGTATGAGTCAGCTGCTGGAATGTTCAACATGATTAAGGCCGCATTGGAAAAATTAGACTTAAAAATAAAAAATGTTGTGTGCCTGCTGATAATACGAATTCGTTAATCTTAAGAATTCAAACCAAAATATATTAAAAGGCAATTGTCACGCGCACATAATACAAATTGCATTAAAAAAAGCAATGTAAGATCTCGATGTTGGTATTGCAAATATTGTTTGATATTGTTGATTACAGTCGCACAAATATGCGTTTTGTTTTATTTTTTTAAGTGGTTAAAAAGTTAAAATTTACTTGTGCTTTTAGGTTGTCTCTTTTTACACTTGCATTTTCTAAAAACATGGTGAAATATTGAAGGAATGTGATGTCTTCCTGAAACAAAATAGTTCCCATATAAAGTCCTCCTCAAGCCAAATTTTAATAGTTTAATTTTAATAGTTGGGAAGCCTAATCGGAACAGATATAGCACGACTCATGGCCTTTCGGCCGGTGGTCCGAGTCGCGTTTTGTGCCTGCTGACGCTTGCAGAAACGAACATCAGGGTTTCTGTGCTCCACAAACCCGTTTATAGTGTAAAAATTGTGATAGTTTTGTCTATTCTGAGTTTTTGGCATCAGCGGCGCACAAGGATTTCAATTTTTGGAGGCGTTCTGCATACAATTTTTGACCCCAATACCATTTGAAATCAATTCGTCACCCATAATTTTTGTAGCTAGCAAATATTCGGGGCCCCTGACTTTTTTGTGGTATCTAATTTATGTATGTTGCGAATTAAATATGCTGCCAAGGTGCAAATATTGAGCTTGCCACCACTTACCACTTTTCGTACCACTTTTAGGAATGAAATGGGTCAAAATTTGAGCCATAACGTCAAGTGACCTTTGTACTATTAGGTTAGGTACTATTGTAAATGCGAAAGATTTTTGGTCACGGGTTGTCGCCTGGCATTGCTTTGCCGTGGAGCATTGTTTAAAGAACCACCCAGCTTCATTGCTCTTTGGAAGGTACAACTCCAAAGTTTTTGTCGCCGAATATCGATGACTTTAGGGGTCGAGGAGTGCATCAGAAGTAAAATCGTTATCCGTTGCAGCAATCTGGACGTAAAGTTTAGAGCTTTGAATAAAAATTTGTCATATTTTCAAGTTGAAACTGTATTGTTTTACTGTATTTTGTATGAAGGTACCCGGGTACCTTTGTATAGAACACAGGGATAGTGTTCAAAAATCGGTTCTAAAAGTTATACAGAAAAAGTTTTCTTTCTATATATAGTACGTTATCTAATAAGTAGTCAATTAATTTTGATTGATTTGTTTGTTCCTTGGTCGAAAGTTGGATATTTTTACTTCAAAAATGCAAAAGGTACCCAGGTACCTTCGTATTGACAGAAGGGTTAAATAAGTAAATAGTAACACGAGTATGATTGTAGCTATTATAACCTTACATTATGCAATATGGTTTATAAATGTTAAATCATAAATGGAAAGGGCCTATAAGATCTACCAGCTGAAGGAAAAGGTTGTGTGTATAATGTTTGTTTAATTGAGATTGGAACTCGCTATCTTATGGCTTGTGATCCAAAGCACAAAACACTTAAATTACGTCAACTTAACGACCAACTAGCCAACAGATTCTCTATTCCCATTCAACTCTCGCTTTAATCGCTCAAACTTTCTAACATGCTACATTTTTCTTTGAATTTTTACTTGATTCGAGTGGGTTAATAAAATCAGCTGTTCAAAATTTATTTTCCTTCCATTTCCTTTTTTTACTTTCAACATACTGTGCCGTTCCACTGCTTTCCATTATGTTTCATTTCCAGACATTCCATCACCAACGCAATTACCTCAAAGCAGCTGTGTTTACGCATTTACGTTTTCGCTACGATTTTTTACTAAAACAAAGTTGCTCACGCAAAAAGGCAAACAATGTTGGGCCTACAAAATTACCGCAGCTCCTCTGAGAGCAGTTCGGACGAAGAAGAGAGTTCACCAGTCACGGCCGTTAAAGCACCAGACAACACGGAAATAGAATACATGACACCCATCGATCCAACGCTGTCCATAGCGAAAACGTTGGCCGTGTGCGCCGCACCAGAGGTGGTGCCCATTGGCGCCGCAGCAGTGGCACGCACTATAGATCCCACCGTGAAAGAGGTGGAGTACAATCCCAAATACGAGGAGCTTTACACGCCCGTAAAAGGGCCGGAGAACCCGAACCTCACCACACAGATGCGTGCGCCGCGCAACACGCTGGCCGGCTACGTGGAGAAGGCACACCTCAACGCCTTCGAGTTCGAGAATCAGCGACGCACTTTCCACACATACGGCTATGCGCTGGACCCCTCAGTGGACGAACTGGCCGATGGTCAGTCCTATGTGGGCGACCTGCAATCAGCGTACGATGACGAGGGCAAGACAGTGTTCGAGTCGCCAAAGTTGAAGAAGAAGCGCAAGCAGACGAAAAATGACAATCCAGAGGATGTGGAGGGTTTCGTGGGTCCCTGGGGCAAGTACGAGGATGAACAAGCGGTGGCGCGACCCAATGAACAGGAAAAGGCCGAGCTGGATGAAATACTGGCGAAGCGGCACAAGCGCGGCCGCATATTGGAGGACAAACCACTGGAGGAAAAGTCCATATTGCACAGTAAGTTGTTGGCGTCGTTTACATAGGCTTTCTCTTGCTAAGTAATTAACATTTTTCCGTTCTTTTTCATAGTCAAAGATGCCTACGATTACCAGGGCCGCTCGTACCTGCATGCGCCGCACGATTTGGGCGTCAATTTGCGATCGAATGCGGCGCCGCCTAAATGCTTCCTGCCCAAGGCACACATACACACCTGGACAGGCCACAACAAGGGCATCTCATCCATACGCTGGTTCCCACAGACTGCGCACTTGCTGCTGTCTGGCTCCATGGATTGTCGCGTGAAATTGTGGGAAGTGTACGGAGAGCGTCGCTGCATCCGCACTTATATGGGTCACCGACAGGCGATTAAGGACATTGCCTGGAACAACAAAGGTACCAAATTCATCTCGGCATCGTACGATCGCTACATTAAGCTGTGGGATGCAGAGACGGGCGAAGTCATCTCGCGTTTCACAGCGCGCAAAATGCCATTCTGCGTCAAATTCCATCCGGACAACAACAAGCAACATCTGTTTGTGGCAGGTACCTCCGACAAAAAAATTATCTGCGTAAGTGTATACTGGAAAATATTTTCGAAGAATACCACGTAACTTTTGTCCAACTCATTTTCAGTGGGACACACGTAGCGGTGATATTGTGCAGGAATACGACAGGCATTTGGGCGCAGTAAACACCATCACGTTTGTGGACGAAAACCGCCGCTTCGTGACCACCTCCGATGACAAGTCGATGCGTATCTGGGAGTGGGACATTCCCGTCGACATGAAGTACATTGCCGATCCCACGATGCATTCCATGCCGGCGGTGACGCTGGCGCCGAACGGCAAGTGGCTGGCCTGCCAGTCGCTGGACAACAAGATTGTGATATTCTCAGCACTGAATCGCTTCAAAATGAACCGCAAAAAGTCATTCAGCGGCCACATGGTTTCCGGCTATGCATGCCAGTTAGATTTCTCGCCCGACATGAGTTACCTGGTGTCCGGTGATGGCGACGGCAAGTGCTACATTTGGGACTGGAAGACGACGAAATTGTACAAAAAGTGGCAGGCGCACGAAGGCGTCTGCATTAGTACACTGTGGCATCCACATGAAGCGAGCAAAGTGGCCACGGCCGGCTGGGATGGCCTTATTAAATTTTGGGATTAAAATAAAAGCAACGGCCAGATAAAACTACCCAACACAGAGACATGAGATATACTGTTTGTTGTTTTAAAATTACGAATAGCAATAAAAAAAATTAAATGTAATAAATGTAAAGTATGTATGTAAATGCAGTAGTGTCATGTTTGAATGTAAAACACTCCATGTGGCAGGCTCCTTGTTGCTTTGTTTACAAACGGAACGCCTCAGCATGACTGATAAGAGCGAGCCTGCGCCCTGGCGCCACCAAACAGCAGCTGTCAGCGCGACTGTCAAGCTCGCAGTGCAAAAATTCCAGCCGACCAAACAAACACCCCCTCACCGACGCTCCAGTAGTTTACAAAGTATTCGCCATATGTGTTTTTCTACCACCAAGTGCAAATTATCGATTTCGGCTGGCGCGGCAATGTCGCACCAAAGAATGCAAAGTTACAATTAAAACAAACGTGAATAAAACAAAAAAATCACAAAAATCTCCAACAGCAAGCGCGCTAAATATTTTCAAACAGTTCAGCTGTGGTAAAAGTGCACTTTAGTGTGGTAAAGTGCTGTGGCGCCGCTGGTTGCAGACGCAGACGTTCGCCTGAAAGCGAAAGTGAAAATGAAGTAAACACATTTGATCGGCCGCATACATTTCACGTCGAACCATCATCGTAGCCGCATAACTATAGCAGAGCTCAGCAGCATTGTTGTACCCCGATCGAATCCCATCCTTTGCGTCCCTCATTCTGCATTAGATAACCGATTGAAGTTCATCATCGGACCTCTCCCCATTCACCATCCCCGCCGCTGTCGCTAGCTAGCACCAACACCACCGTCAGTCACCGCCATGTCTAAGCCCCCCACAGACACCACGGGCCTGGGCTACTCCTATCACCTGCCGTCGGGTGGTCTGCTCTTACGCCTCAAGAATTCCCTTTCACAATTTAGCGACCTATTCAGCGAGTTCAACCGCTACATTGCGCCAGCCTACCACCACGACCGCTGCGAGCGCTCGGTGCATATGCGTCTGTACTCGATGCAGAAGCGCGAGTTCGTCATGGTGTTCATGGGCTTTCTGATCTGCTTCAGCCTGGCCATTGTGATTGGCCTGACGGGGCCACCCATTACCAGCACCTCGGAAATAACGGCGAAGAGCATCCTGGCCAATACGTCGCTGGCGCACAGCAAAACGGTGCTGGCAACGGGGCCGTTCGCCATGAAGTCGCCGCTGATGACAACCTACTCGCAGCAACTCTGGCTGATTGCCAAGCTGGTCACAGACAATAATGACGGTGCGTATGAGTGGATAATGTTTTGGTCCTTGCTTCCTTTTTTTGTAATTGGGTTTGTTTTGCTTTTAATTTTAAATTTAATTAGAACAAAGATTTTTAATTATTTGTATAGTTAATATTAATTTTTAAAATTGATTCTTAATTTATTATCATTATTAATTTTTAGCAATCTAAGATTTGTTTTTATGTTCATTAAAAATTTTAAACTAATTTACAAAACTATTTTGAGTTAATAAATTCTTAATAATTCTCATTACCAAAAATGTTCCTCAAATTAGACATTAATGTTGAAATAAAATATTTGTAAACAGATTTTTAACTATAATGACAATTATTGGATAGTCAAAAGTGAAATAAATCGTTGACCATTTAATCTCCTTTTGTAGACGAAAAGTACGACAAGAGTTTTCAGGTGAGTGTCGCCATCGACGGTGTCACCGAGCAGCACAAGCCGCAGAGCATACTGCACGCGGATGCGGTGCGTGATCGCACGCGGCACCTGTCGTGCGAACGCAACGACTGCGAAGAGTTCACCGTGCTGCACCTGGGCTTCCTGGAGTACGCGCATTACATCATCACAGTGCGCTTCCACGGCCTGGAATCGTTTCACCAGAAGTACAACATCCGTGGCATAACATTTTACGTAAGTGCAGCAGCCAGATGAGGTGCAAAGTTAAATCATTGTACTAATTAATGCTTTTTCTTCTTTTCTTCCTCTCACGCTTTGTGTTTGGACACGCAGTTCAAAACTTACAGTCCCGAGTTTACGCAAATCGAGATATGGTTTCGCTTCATTTTTCTGCTGTTCACCTTTATTGTGATTGTGAGTGGCAATAGTTGACGCTGGAATTGCATCAGAATTAATTTGTAAATGTTTACATGTTTTCAGTGTTGGTATGCACACACGCTGCGCAAGTACCCCATCTACGACTGGTCCATTGAGCAGAAATGGATGTCGATTCTGTTGCCACTGTTGCTGCTCTACGACAGTGAGGGTCGCCACTTCGAATAGCTCGTCTCCTCCACTAAAGTTGTGCAATTCTCTCTCTTTTTCAGATCCGTTTTTCCCCCTAATATTCCTGATGAACTCTTGGTTGCCTGGCATGTTGGACGCCGTGTTGCAGGCCACCTTCCTCTGCGCGTTGCTGATGTTTTGGCTCTGCATCTACCACGGCTTGCGGCAGAACGAGCGACGCTTCATGCGTTTCTATTTGCCGAAAGTGATTGTCGTGCTGCCCATTTGGCTGTGCGCCATTGTGTTGGCCACCTGGGAGAAGTGCAATGAGCTGCGCGATCCCACCTACAGCCACTTTGTGGACATCAAAAACTACAATGTGAGACACGTTTTGTAGCCTACTTTAGGCAGCCCAAAATTCATTCACTATGTGCATTTGCCACGTTTTGCAGGGTTTTAAGCTGTTCTTCTATATAGCCGGCTGCATGTACATTTTGTATTTGGCGCTGCTGGTGCTGCGTGCCTATACCGAATTGCGTTCTATGCCCTACTTCGGTGAGCCGAGTCCTCAAAACATAAACAACTTATCAGTGATAAAATCCCTCCAATTGCAGACATGCGTCTCAAATTCCTGACGCTGCTAATGCTGTTCGTCATTTCGATTTCTATCACCGTGACCACTTGTCGCTTTGGCTTCGGCATATTGGAGGACAACTTTGTGGCCGCACTCAACACCACCTACCGCAGCTCGGCGCAGTTCATGTGCTTCTACGGGCTGCTCAACTTTTACCTGTACACCATGGCCTATGTGTACTCGCCGAACGGACGATTCTCCCAGGGTATGGCTCAGTGCTATTCGGCTCCTCACCACTGCAATAATATTGTTTCAAATATTATATATTATATATATCACAGAAGTTTCCGTTACTAAGGATAATCCTGCCTTCTCGATGATTAACGACTCGGACGAGGAAGTTGTCTATGGCTCGGAAGATGAGTCTCGACGTCCGCTGACCGTTGGCGGCAAAAATGATTACGATAGCGATTAGGTTTTAATGGCTGTTTCCTATTGACTTGCACTATCCCCTTTGAATTCTTATAGAATGTAAGAAACGATAAACGAAATTGCGTAGCATTTAGCTATGGTTAGCTGATGAAAGGCGAGCGTCTGTATGTCTATTAAGTGTATTACATGGTTAAGCTGGCACATTGTGCATTTGTATATTTGATTTTAAATAATTGTGTTGAATAATTATATTGAAATTGTGGTAAAACTATTATAAATATTTCCACAGAGTTAAATGTAGATGAAATTTCTTTTGATTTTCAACTTTTTGTTATAATTTAAGTGTCAATAAGCTTACAACTGATTTGAATCAAAGGATATTTTTGCCCTCATTCTTTATTGAATGCAGCCTTAATTCATATTGAAATCATTTTGCGTGTGAACAAAAGTTTTTTTTATAATTTTAACTCCAGGGTTTTTAATTATAATTTTTTTATTATAAGATAATAAACTAACTAAATAAAGGTAATAACTTTGACTGGTGGAATGCTTTCTACAGTATTGTGTTCTTTCTAGATTATCTCTTATAGACTACGGACACGATATGCTTGGATTACCCAGAAGAAGCAGGAAATATAATAATGCAACCTCTATGTTAGTTCACACGTATTTGTCGAGTTACTGGCACAATATCTGATTCTTTCCACATTATTAAATATTTTTTAAATCATTTCTTTGAGCGCATTTCTTTAGTGCTAAAATATTGGTTGAAATACTTTTAGTCTGGCAATGCTACGCACAACCTGAGCTTGTCATTACTCCGAATTGCACCTTTCAAATTGTCCGAACCGGCAGAATAAACAGAAGAGGGAATAAACGAAAATTCACAAGTTTCCCCCAATCGTGAGCGAACAGACCCGCTGTGGAGACGTGTTCTTGGAGACGCGAGCTCCCAATTCGAATTTTGGCGACAGTTTTCAAAAACATTGAAAATTTCAAAATACCAAAAACGGCCATCAGAATTGACAACGTCCGTTGCAGTGTATTAACAAATTCGTGTGTGTTTTTTTTCTTATAAAATCCATAATTGTGCTTTTTCGCTCTGTTTATTCAAAATTGCAGTGAAAAGTTGTAAAAGTTGATGAAGCAATTAACAATATAAAAATATAAAACGGAAAAAATAACTCGCTTGCTAATAGTTTTCGTAATTGTGTTGAATTTTAGAGCCAGTCGCCGAGAAGCATCACAACGAAGACCGACCGAGCCGGCAACGATTTCGCGGATTTCGTAAAGAATCCAATCGGTTTCGAGTGTCGTTGCGGACGTTGCAATAATTTTGTGCTGATTTGCGGGTTGCCATTACATTCTCTCGACGTAGTGACCGCTTTTGTGCTCGGCTTCGCGTGTCGCCGCGTTTAAACGTGTTCCTGTTGAGCTGGCGCAGGTGGGGACGAAGGTTTTGCACAGCAGCAGTCGCACTAAAACAAAAACAATATCGGCCGCTGAGCTGAGCAGTATCAAAACAACAAAAATCAGCGCAGCGATTGCGGCGGCTTTTCCAGGGCATATCAACAGGTAAGTGCTCATCTGTACGTGAGTGCTTGTGCAAGTGTGCTTGGAAGAGCTGCGACTTGCATGAGTTCTTGTTGTTTGGCGTTTTGTGACTTCTCCCTTCGGCGTCGTTCGCTGTTTCTTTCGTCATTACTTACTTCTCCCCTTCTGCTGGAGTTTTAACGATGCGCGTTCGTTTTGTATTGCTGCGCAGCGGCGTCTGTTGCCGTGTGGGCAGTAATGGATACCTATAAAAGGTGTCTGCGGCTTCTCGGCAAGAGCGTTCGGCTTTTGGTGCGGGTTTTTGGGGTATTGCAAGTTGCAACCACCTGCTTGCGGACATGCAATTAAGGGAATGGGAAGAGGAAGAAAATGAAGGTCTTTGAGTGTCGGATGTTCATCGGACTTGGCCAAACTTGACATCATTAAATTATAACAGGAAGAAAATTGTGCGTGTTGAGAATTAAATCTAATCTGAGGAGCGTAAATCCTGGACTCGATTTTGCTTTTACTGACTTGCTGCTATAGTCAATGGTTGTGCTTCAGGTTGTATGACTTCTAATATGATTTGGTTATATGGGGGCCGCAAGGCGACCCTATGGACCTGAACCGATCATAGCTGTCAGCGAATCTCATTACAGACATTGTGTCAAACAGGAATTCTTAAATCGGGCTAACCACAAATAATCCAACATGGTGGGACAGCGCTGTTCCAAGTTATTCTTTCAGGCCTATTCGGTAAGCAAATCCAAGTACCTTCTGGACCTAAGCCGAAAGGAGCTTAAGTTCATGACACAGATAGCAAACTATGCGGATTCTGCATGGAACGTGAAGAAACATCCGTGCACATTATAACTGAATGCCCAGCCCTTTGGGAAGAGAACTGATTCAGACGAAACAACTGTCTGGAATAGGTCTGGGAACAATCAAGGAGTTCCTGGACAGTATTGGGGGAGATGAACACCTCCAATAAGGAACAGGGGATTGGACACAAAAGTTCTCATTGGACGCAGTGTCTCGGGCAGCTGTTGCTCGAATCCCCTACCTAATCTAATCTATATAATGTCTTCATGTTAGTTTCTCTAAGTCTCATAGTCCTGTCCCCTCCTCTTACATGATTTCTAACTCACTGCTAACAACTGCAGACAAATTCCGCGACCTTGGAGTGATTTTTTACGCTCAATTTACATTCGTGCCGCATGTGAATTACATTATTCCAAATTATTCTATCGTTTATCCGGCAGTATGAACAAGAATTCAAGGACCCTTACACGCGTAAGCTTCTGTTTACGTCTCTCGTCCGTTCTCAGCTCGAGTATGCCTCTGTAATCTGGAACCCACTTTACACTTTACACTCTTCCCGTCTTGAAAGAATTCAGCGTAGGTTTCTTCGTTTTGCCCTACAGCCTCTCCATTTCTCTGAACCCTTTCCTTCTTATAGTGCTCGTCTAATGTTGATTAATTTGCAGTCTCTAGAGGTTAGAAGATTCGTCCAATCTGTAATGTTCGTCTTTGATCTCGTCTCCAATGTCATTGATTGCCCCTGTCTTCTAGAGAAAATTAAGTTCAATGTGTCCTGTAAATCACTACGTTTCTCTCCGCCTTTTTATGTTAAAACTGTTAAAACTAATTACCTCCTTGCAGCACCTACAACACGGGCTATGTGTGATTTTAATAAGTTAGCCAAATCAATTCTCTTGGATCTGTCTCTTACTAGATCATGCTTCAAAAGGCAGCTCGATGAGGTGAATCTTTTGGCACCTTAGTACTTTTTTTTTTTGTTTTGCATTTATTATATTTAATTTTGATTTAATTTAATTTTAAGTGTTTTGTTAACCTAATTGTAATTGCTAGTCAGTATGAATCTGTTTCTATTTGACTATTAAATAATAATAAACCTAAAACCTAAACCTAAACCTAAAACCTATATCAAACAAAGTGGTTTGTTTTAAATTAAGACTTGTCATATATAGATATGTTTGTGGGTTCACATTTTTATCAATCATTACAAAAAGAGAGACAAAAAACTAAATAATAAAATCGTTGCGTTTGGATGTGCAGTCCAAATATGATGGAGAAACCCCATTACTGAAATAATACATCCAACTTACAGTTTTCATATTTGCTGAGCAGATTTTTGTAACTGTAAACCAACTTACTACTCTTTAAAACAGATTATGGTATTTTTGTTCGCTAGGCTGAACAACCAACTTTTGAAGCTCTCTGTGGTTTAGTTGCATTAAGTCCTTTTCCCGGCCGAGCCATCGTCTCTGATATTGACCACTGTAGCTTCAGTCGAACAACACTTATAAACCGGATATGATAGTGTCTACACAGAAAGTGGACTCCCCGCAATACAGTTTATTGTATTTTAATTTTAATTAAAATTAATTGGTATTTACAATTTCCACCGCATCCACTAAAACGGCCGCGGATCGAGTGACGAACGTGACTTGGAAAATAAATTGGAAATTGTCTCGAGCCTCTGTAGACGTGTTGGAAGGGAACACACTGAACGGTTGTCGCCACTTGCGGCGACCACATTTGATCGCTCCACGCCTTTGCACGCACGCTCGTTGGTGACAGCCATTCCCCTTTCATTCCTGAATTCATCCATACAGCGCATTCGCATTCAACGGATGCACGCAGAAGGACAGACAAACAGTCAGAGGAAATAAAAACAACAACAACATAAAATAATAACAACGCCACACAAATATTTATCCATGTGTGAAGGTAAACAACAACAAGAGGAACAACCATAAAAACCATGCGTACGCGTGGTTAAAAATAAAATTCAACGGCTGCTTGCGGAAAATGGCACCCCACAATGCCATTTCATGGCCCTCTGGAGCGTGTCTCTCGACAGTTTTTGGCTTGAGCGAAATCTGGAAAACAATAGCAATCCGATTGCGATTGTATTCGGAGGCAATTGACGCTGACGCACACGCCTGCACGCAGCGCGCCAAGCAGCGGCGGCCAACGGCATCAACACCGCGACATTGTCACTCTCCGTGCGTCCGATGGTGGTTATCGTGCCGGTAACTGGCCATGACTACATCGACATATCGCCCTTTGGACGCTGTTGTCCAGTTGTATGTGAGCGCGAGCGTGCTTTGTTAAAATTACTCATTCAGCACGAAGAAGAAAAGTGTCTGTGCGTGTGTGAGACGTTTTAAAAACGTCCTCAATTACGCGTCGACGCATTTTGTTTATGTTCCCAATGTGAGAGAAAAAAACGCCGGCTGGCTGGTTGCGCTGCCGTTTAACTATTAGACGTCTCGACGCACTGTCGTCAATCACAATTTTGGTTGTTTTTCGTGCTCTTCTGCTACTGCGACTGCAGTGGCGGGGTGCGGTGCGCATGCGTACTCATCGCAATTTTTTCTATCTAAACACATGTGTCAACGCACTGCAGCTGACGCGCTCGGCAGTTGTGCGTCTGTTTATAGAATGTAAATGTATCCGGCTCTAAAGTCTTGCACTCAAATCATTCATTTTTAGTTGTCAGTCTGAAGCTGAAACTGCTTGGTGAGAGTATCGAACATGTCTAGCTGAGGGTGTTTTATTCACTAAACCATTAACAAAGCGGGGTTGTGCTGCACCCCCCTCAAGTAGTTTAAGGAGTTGTTGCCTGGACAACACGTGTTCTATTATTAAAATACTCTCCATGCGTTTCGCGGGAAGGGTGACTGCATCAGGAACTCTGCGGAAAATCAGTCGACTTTTAGCTCTTTAGTAGTGTGTAAGACATCGAGCCTTGAAATACTACAGCAGAAATTCTCGATTCGAAAATGGCGCCGGTTTCAAGCGAAAGTAATTCACGTTTATTCAATTCACGCTCAAGTAAGTTTGTGAAATTGTAACTAGTTTTGTTTGAACTTTAAAGTGATTGTGACTGAAATTGTGATGATCTATTGTTCGTTTCATTATCTAACAAAAAGGCAAGAAATTTGCATTTCTACTTTTATATGCTAAGTCGCCGTCTACACTTCATTCGTAGATAAAATAGTGATAATACTAGAAATCTTAGAATAGAATATTAGAATCTGCCATTAGCAGAAATAACGAACCTATTCTGTTTGTTTTTAAATGCCCAGGATTAGGTAATTAAGATAGTTGGTAGTTGCTGTTGTGGAGTTTTAATTCATTATGTCGCTCTGAGCGGCTCAAATTTGTCATATATGTAAGTTAAAGTTATCATATAAACTGAAGATAAAGACAAACTACATGTTTTGTTATTAAGAGTTCTATCCACACATTTCAATTGTATTCTTTAAATCTTTGTAATCCTTCACTTAAATTTGCTAATGGCTGCCTGCTATGTCGTCGAGAGTCTTTGTTTGTCTTCTCCAATAAAGACTTTGTTCTTCCCTATTCCCATTCACATTCTTCTTAATATTCTTGGATCTTCCAGCTTTCAACCTTTGCCAGCCGTATTTTGATTTTAAGAGTTCTAGTTTTTATAGTTACGACTTAAAATTGCGCTACTTGTCCGCTCAGTGTTCTCACTTGTTGGTTTGCATTTTATCAATATTTTTGAAATACGAGCGAGAGACATGCCGCACCGTTAGTAGTTGTTATGGTAACTCACCAATACGAAATTACTAAAACAACAACTATGAACTTACATAAAAATGTTTTCTATTAACGTCATTACTTGCATAATGAGCACATAAGAAGCGTTTTGTTTGCGCTGTCCATTAGGTTTCTTGAAAACGAGCAAGCCGCGCGTGCCCCCCATACGAGTACGTACACACAAACATACATGAAAGATAAATTTTCAATGACTGCTGGCAGCTGGTAGCGTTAAAAAAGCAACAAAGAAAAGTATTGCAAGGTTTTTGCCTTCACATTTCAATTGATTACTTTTTTGCCATTTTTGCAGTTTTTGTTATATCATTTTTCTTGCTGTTTTTCCATCGATTGCTATTAATTATTGGCCATTATGAAAAGTCGCCTTCAGACACACGTGTTAGCAGAATTGTTGTCGGCACTGAGACAAGTTCACACAATGCGCATCATTGCCGCTAACAACAATGTTTTTGATAGGCCGCGGTTTTTGGCTTGAACCGATTTTCTGGCTAAACTTTTCTGTAAATTTGTTGGGAAGTGATAAATCATAATTACATTCCTTAGAACCATGCAGCTTATGACAATGTGTTCTTGCGTTTTTGGGAATTTCGTAGCTGCATTTCGGGCTGAAGTGTGCTTAGTTTAAAATGGGACTTTTTCGTAAAGTTGTCTGATAATGTTGGCACATCAGGCTGATAAGAATAACTCACCAACGTGACATTAGGTGGACACAAATGGACGAGAGTGGTTGTATGATAGTTTCGGCTTGTTGGCAATTTGGAATAAAATGAGCTTAAAAATGTGACGGCCGAGGTTAAGTCTCATTATTTTGTAATGATTAAAAAAAAATCAGGACAAGTCTTTTGTAGAAATGCTCATTGATTGCTTTCCCTTAAGTTGTGCGAAAAACTTCTGTAAAAGTTCCAGAGATAAGTAATTAAAAAAAATCTAACATCTACTTTAAAAATACTTCAAACATTTCTGATCTTTCGTAGATCTAAAGAAGGACAATAAAAATATTGTAAAATTTTGTCCCAACTGGTTCCAAATGCGGACAAAATTTACTTTTTGATTTAATTTCAATAATTTGTTTATTTTTATTTTTTCATTCGTTCTCAGTCCATCTAGAATTTTCTTCCGATTTACAAACCCAAAATGCAGTTTTAATATGACTTCTCATCAATGTACATATAAACCGCCGAATGTTCGATTCGCGATTTCAAAACGTGTCAAGTATTGTACATAAATGCTCGATAATGACTGCCCAAATCATTCGAATCCGTTTCTTCACTGCATAAAATTCCACCAATCATTCTCTTATGCCTATAATAGTCTTGTTTATGCCATCGTTCACAACCACACCATGAACATGAAAATTCCCCTTGGCCATTTGCCTGCGCGCTCAAGTGACAGAGCCCTCTTTGGTCATAAAGTGCTTTTGCACTCGCACGCGTCGGCCGCAACCTACCACATTTGCGCAAATCCCGAACCACACAGCCACAACCGCAAGCAGTTGCGTTCAAGAACTTTTGGTCAAGAAACGCCGCGGCGCACTCGTTTCAATATCAAGTTCAACCAGTTCGACACGGCGGCTTTAACGGTGCATTGACAGCGAGTGAGCGCTCAGCTCAGCCGCTTTGCCTCGTCGCGTCGGCCGCCGCTTCTGCGCCATCGTCTTGTTGCCGCATTCTGACTGCAGTGCCGCCATGTGCAACCAGTTGAACTCGTTTGCGGCAGACCTGTACACTATTGGCAACACCAAGTCCGACGCTGACTTAGTGCAGAGCATTTACCTTTTTCATCCGGCCACTCGAGTAATGGACACAGCGGCTGTGCGCTTATTGTACGAATGCACGCTCAGTCGCATGAGCCATTTTCCGCTTAAATGCACTTCGACTCGTTGTGCCGCTGCGCCTGCTAAGAGACGTGAAAAATGGCAATAACGAACAATAGCGCTGATTGCAGCCACGACATACGCACAGATTTGCCTGAAAACTTCTATCCGGGCTAAGAAACTGGTTGCCTGTTGTTCGTCATTACACTGCCAGCTAGTTAGTTAATTACGTTTTGTGACATCACGTTCAATAATTCGCGCGAAACAGGTTTGTCGGATGCGTTGCATTTGCACAACATTTGTTGTTGTACGTAGCATATTTAGCTCGGCTTAGCGGAAAAACTCAGATCAAGTGCACTTGTGTGTGTTTTCAATAATTGAAGTGCTTAACAACATCATTAGGAATCGACAAACCATTTGATATGAACTGTTGCAATGGCAATTTTGATCAGCTGTAATTGAAAAGAATTTTAATGGAAAGAAAACGTCTCAATGTCCATCCAGACGATGCAATTTCCCTTTACTACAGTTGAGTCATTATGCTCAAAATTCTCAACTCCAAAAAGTTCTACAGTTGTTCACAATTTTAGACTTAAATCCGCATTGATTGATTGATTCAATTATTCCATGTTCTGTTCTATTTTGTTCTTTGCGGTAAAGATTTTCTTTACTTTTTTGTCCTCAAAATTGCAAATTGTTTTTTAGAAAACGTTAAGTATTTGGATTTAAGATGAGCTTTGGCAACTAATCAAACTAGTTGGACACTGAGTCATGGCTGTTGTGTTCAAAAGTGATTCTAAATTCAAAATAATTTTGTTGACGACCGCTAGTGTTAGTTTCTATAAAAAATAAGCTTTTTCCCTTATTCGGTTAAATTAGGCAAGACTAGTCTGACTTCATTAGGTCGGTAATGTTTCTGGACGAAGTTCTAGCAAACATTTTCGCATATGTGCAATGTGGATCAAGCTTGTACCACTTTTGAAAATTTTAACAACATATATAATTTGCACGAATTGCAAAGAATTGCATTACTTTAAATATATTTAATAAGTTTTTCGGTTTTTTAACGTCGATATTTCAAAACTAAATGTCAAATATTTGAGCTGTCGAACGTGTGGCTCGAAAAAGTAGAAATTAAATCAATCTTCACTGCAGCCACCAGGGACGGATTCAGACAAATATTTCGGCGGGGGGGGTTCAAAAGTAATTCTTTAACCCTTTCGACCCCGAATTTTACCCTGCGTCTCGATATAACTTTTTGGTATTTAAATCATGCATCACTTGCCTACGAAGTGTGCACACGACATTTGAAGTCGCCACGCCCCTTTTTATTAGAGTTCTAGAGCTAGTTTACTTTTGAACAATTTTAGCTTAAAATGGGTTAAATAAATTTTTTATCAATATTTTTTAATTACAGAAAAATAATTTAATATATATGGAAAAATACAAAATTATCCCTTTTTGATTTCATTTAACCATTATTAAAGAAACAGAGTTTTGATCAAATGCGCCAAATTCGTAGACTTCAATTAGAACACAAACTTTCCCTGATATCGCTGCAATTTATTGCAAATCACGTATTTTGGAGATAACAATTAAATTTTTGTAATTTGCTTTCAATTCACTTTTAAAAATATTAATTTGTTGGTGCCTACTTAAATTAAACCCATAAATCAATCGTAGCTTTTGCTATAAGATGACAAATAGGTGAATTTGCTCTCAGGCAACTTTGGGGTCGAAAGGGTTAATATTTATAAAATACCTTTTAATTTGTATGTACTTTTAAAGTTGATCTTAATATTTCGGGGGGTTCAACCCCCAAACTCTCCCTCCTGAATCCGCCACTGACAGCCACAGCTACGCATTGTGCGCACTCTCATACGAATTCAAACATTTCAACTTTTGACAGGTCCTACCTGGCCACAGCTACAACATTCTGTTTAGGCAATGACAAATGTGTACCACAGTTTGAGAACCGATGATTGAAGCGATGATGGTGTAGAGTTTTGGTTTTATTTATTTCTTTATATCTTCCAAGGATTTATTACTAACCTCAAAGCCTGCTTTAGCCAATCGAAACTTGAGGTTCCCAAGTAGGTTAGACATATCATAGATAGACATATCATATTAGAATCTAAAATCTCATCTCTTATCTCATATTTTAAGCTACAATTTTTCAATGATTGGGTGAATTGGCACACACCTTCTACGTATCATTAAAGCCCAAACTCCATAAAGAGCGTTTCAAGCGTATCGTCGTTTTTCGCGTTTCGAAAAAAAGTTGAATCAGTGTATTTGCATGAAGCAAACTCCATGACTTGAAGTCGATATGCCCGAAACGCGTCGAATGGTGAACTATTTTCAACTTTTCTCACGCGTTTCTCGCTTAACGACGTCAAACAGCTGAGAAAGTTCCTAAAGATGACATAAATTATGTGGCATGAATGTGGATGGTAAAGTCGATAACAAACTTGTGTTATCGAAAAAGTCGAATGCATTTATTTACACGAAAGCGAGTTATAGAGCATACAACATTGCAACGCGAAAAACGTCGCGTGAAACGTCGTAACACGACAAACCCTGAACGCCTGAAACGCGCTTCATGGAGTTTGACCTTAAGTGTACATTCTACTACAGAAACCCCAGTAGTAATCAGTGTTGTGACTAATATATTAAAGTGGTGTAACTAATTACGTAGTATATTACTTTTGCTTTAAAAATTTAGTGTAACTAGTTACTTTTCCCCATAAGTAATCACCTTCAGTAATATTATTACTTTTTTTCAAGTTACTTATTACAATATTACTTTTTAGTCAACAAAGTTCTAATTTTCATGTAAAACAGCAGCACTGATAACATGATTAAGATCTATTACAATTATACAACGCTGCACTCGCTGCAAATATTTCGATTTGTTGACGGAAGCAACCGACTTGTTAAATGCTGCAGTCAAGAATATAAAAGTACGCTGCAAATTGTGTGAGCCAGAAAACGTGACTCTATCTACTTCAAAGATAAATTTTTTTTTAATAACTAAACAAGATGCCTGAGGTTTTAAAAAATAAATATCAAATATGTACATATGTAAACAAAATCTTCGTTTATTTTTTTGGAAAAAATCTGTATAAATCATGTATTTTTAAAATAATATATTACTTTTTGTAATACATTACTTGACATTTCCAGTAATAAGTAATGTAACGATATTACTTTCAAATGTCAGTAATGTGTAATAAGTAATATGTTACTGTCAAAAGTAATAAGTCCCAACACTGGTAGTAATAAACTCCTAAAACATAAGATCCGAATTGCGCAAACCACACTTAATTTTGGTAAAAACGTCGACTATGTTTTTACGGTTCAAATGTAAAGTTTTAGTATCGCGCCCCCCAAAGCGCTTACATGACTTTGACTACGTAAAACGAATGCTGGAAAGCAAATGCAAAATTGGTGAAAAGTTCAGTGTACCGTAAAACAAGTAACACGAGCGCGCATGCGCTTTGCGCTCTAAAAATAGAAACAAAAAAACCAACGAAATAAATGAAACTAGTTTTGCCGCAATCGCGTTTTGGCTTTGTTGGTTGGTTGCGGTGGTTAGCTAACTGCAACAACGCTACGCCACTTAACCTATGCTGTCCAGAGCCAGTTCAGTGTGGCCAATGCGAAACGTGATCAGCTTCAATTTGTACATTTTTCAATTAGCCCGCAACCGAAAAGAAGCCCATTGGGGTCCGGCTTCTGGCTGAACACTCGACGAATTCGAACGGGGGTTGAATATTTACACGGCGTACTTTGACCTATCGCGCATATTGGCCAAACTACGGCGCTGGCTAAACGATGAAGCAAGTTTCAGTAAAAAGTGAAATGCAAAGTTACTGTTGCGTTGGCTGATTTACTCATTTCCATTCAGTTATAGCTGAAGTAACAATGATTACAACCATTTCAGTTCAACTCTGTATAAAATGCATTTCTTTAATATGCAAAACAAAAATACAAGAAATCAGACACTTTCATTGCAATTAAGAGGAAATTTCACATAAAACGAAATTACACCAAATGTGGCACTTGCTTCTATAATTTATGTGCGTCTATTAAAATGCAAATGCATCGTCCGCTGATGGACATGTCTCTGTGTGTGTGTGTGTGTGTGTGTGCATATCGAATTGAAAACGCTACAGTTGGGCCGTAATTAATGGTTTCAAGTGAAAGATTTCCATATGGTGCACAATCGGTGTGCGTTCTTTTCCGCTGCAGTGCCGTCTCCGAGCTGCTGTCATGCTGCCCCAAGAGAACGCCGACAACGGAACGAAAGGAGCGGCTCAACAACACACAAAAAATCATTATCATCTCATGTTATTACCATTTTCGTTTAATGTTCATGTGCTTTCCGGCGACGCGCAACAGTTTTCATTGTCATTAGCTTGGCGCTTGCCGTGGAATGCAATGGGCGTCAAGGCGGCAATCGACGAAGTGCCGCGTTGCCTAGACGGGAAAATTAATGCACAAAAGCTTGGAAAATGCTCTTACAGTCTGCACGAGTACGGTACCCCCCAGGGATTAGCCGGATTGCATGTCGATCATCGTTTGGTCAAAACAAGTATTGTCTTCCTTTGCCATAACGACTCATTTGGGTATTCAAATGATTTATGTGTAGCAAATGATCATTGCGTTTAAAGTGAGTTGAAGATAAGCAGAGAGCATAATTAGGCTTTTGCGCAGTTATGCGGCAACTGAAACTGACAGCCATTTGCGTTGCCTTTCTCAGTGCGGCCGGGCCCGGGCCGATCCAGGCCACCCTTTTGCTGTTCGCATTTAGATGTGTACTCATTTATTTTTGCTTTCTTCTCTCTTCTTTGCTGTCCACGACAATGGCATTGTCCAGCGTTTCAGCAAGCCAGTGAGTCCATGCAACAAGGCATGCAATTTTAATAACTCAAAAAGTTAACAACACTGCACCGGAAAGACACAACCACTCGCTGCCGGCTCAGCTTAGCCGGGCGGACCTTGCTTCCTTTTGCGGCCAACTGGCTGCCTTTCCTAATGCCGGCCGCGCCCCGGCGTACATTGTTGTTGCTTTGCATTGTTAATATTATTGCTGCTGTTGTTGCTGTCACTGACAAATTTACTGCTCGTCGTGAGTTGCATACAACCGAATTGCAGCAGATTTCAAAATGGGATAAAATAAGCGGTTTGCAAATTCAACTATCAAGTTTGCTGCAACGAAGAAAACTTAAATTGTGGCAAATTTAAAGTTGTGGCAGCAAAGTGCAATCAATTGCAGTTGATTTGTCAGCCAGCAACTGCAAATCCCAATTCGCTCCACTCGTGGGATAGTTTTGCACCAATGACGTCACTGTTAAAGCAACACGCTCGGAATGGTTCTACTTTGCTTAAAATATTATTTTGAAATATTTTAAAAGATAATTTCCGTTTGTCAGATGTGGGGTTCGAACCCACGCTCCCTCTCGGGAACCAGAGCTTAAATCTGGCGCCTTAGACCGCTCGGCCAACCTGACTGGTTCCGGTGCATGCGTTAAAATCGACACAATAGCGACAATGCCGGCAATATTGTCTGGCGAAAAGCGCTTCTGCCGCCATGCGCCCGAGCCATCCGCTCCCATCGGGCGCACTTCTCTTGTCGTTGCTGCGCGAATTTGCGTCGAATGCCTTCGGCTAGAAGTGAGCTGCAGGCGTGCAAGTTTTTGGTCGCTCACAGAACTTTTGCTTTTGTGAAAGCAATGCGAGCTTTCGTGAAAGTTTGCTGGCTTTTAATTTGCAAATTTCGATTGACGTTGCTGCCGTTTCTGCTACTGCACCGCATATCTACGCCGACGCGCTGGAACAATGGCGTCGGATGAGTATGGCCCGGAAGTTGTTATGCGCTGCTCTGACGAAGTGCACTTTGCTGTGCACTTTAAATGCACTGAAATAGAATAGATGGCTGCACGTCAGGTGGTGTGCGAGCTGCAGTGAATTGGAGCAGAAATCTGGAAGTGACTTGGCTGCTTTTGATCTGCCCAACCGTATGTAAATTGCGTGCCGGGGCGCAGCGCAGCCCCATATTTACGCTGTTTTGTCAAATCAATTTTAATGACAGGTTGCAGCGAAACGAAGGGTTACCAGGTGCAACATTTGACTCGGTGGACGATGAATTAAAACGAAGAACATCTGGGATTTTTTTTAAAAAAGAGCTAGAATTAGTTTCAATAGTTAGCATTTTTTTATGAATTCAGTCACTTTCAATGTTCTATAACGTCTGGCAACCCTAGACGTGAGTGGAATGTGCTTCAGGTGCAACAATTAGATGCGACTTAAGAGGCAACTTTTTTCGTAAGCGTTTTTGTACTTTGTACTTCAAAAAAACAGTAAATTTTACGTGGGCTAATGTTCCAATAAATGTGACGATTGCTATTTATGAAAACTTCTGGTATTATGCCATTTAATTCGTCAGTTTAACTTAAGTTAAGGCCAATTGTAGTAATCTTTGCTCAAATTATTGCTTTCAATGTTGTGCAGTGAACTCATGGAAATTTTTATAATTTGTTAAAAATATATTCAAATCGATTAAGAAAATAAATGGTCATTGTTTAGATAAGAAGTTCCAATTTGAATACTTTCTCGGTACTCTTATCGCTGCCTGGTTTTAAGAATCTCTCCTACTTTTCCCTCATAATTTTTAGAACTAATCAATTTAAACACCAAACAAAGCCGCGCTCGTTATCATTGTAAAACGTTGAAAGCCAATGCCATTTATTTAGTCTACAAAAAAACTTACGATGCCTCACTGAGCTCCAAAAAATTTCCAAACTATCTGTGAGTTTTCTGTCATCAGTTTCGAACAGCATAACTATCTGAACCGCCAAAGAAAGACTCACACAATGCAACTCAGAGTTACAGAGACGTGATCGTAGAACTTGATCACATCTCTGATCTAAAAGCGTTGACCATGTCTCTTTGAAAGTCTCGTTATTGTCGTTGTGGCGCCTCGTAAGTTCCAGCAATGGCATCGTAAAAAGAGATGTCGCATCACTATCCTCTGACCCCACAACGAATGTCACCTGTGTATTTTGTGGAGCAACACCAGTCGCCAAGTTACTGTGGATGGTGACCACCGATTCTGCGCACTCTCACCGGTAATTGAAAGCTTCTGTCGCAGCAAGCGACCCGCATATCGTAAACGATATGAGTGCGTATGCCAACACCCCCAAGAGAAATCCTGCCATTGCACTTTGCGCCACTGCGAATCAGTGCCAGTGCGATTCGTGACGTCTTTCGGTAAACAACAACAGCAACAAAAAAGGCATAAAGTACACGCCGAAAAAGTTAAAGTCGGTTACTGGGTGAAATTGCATGTAGCTGGAAAATTGAAAGGCGTTGTTCGGCGCGTTGCACAAATACATTTACGCACACACACACATAGAAGTGCGAGCTAAACGCAATCTTGCAGCGAAAAGCTGCGCAACACCATTGCTCGAATTATACACCGATACATAAAATCGCTTGTGTTACCTTTGAGCTGGGGGCATATGGAACATTTTGCGCTGAATTTACGAGTGCGCGATTTTGGTCATTTGGACTCGGCGTAAACTGCAATGCAATACGAAAAAAAAAATCGAACCTAAATATTAGTTGCACTTTGGTGGGGCTGTTGGTGTTAGTGGGGCACTGATGGCACAACTGGCCACTGCTGCAATATAATACAGTAATGTAGGTCAGAATTACGCCAACTGTCAGCAACGGCAACAGCAACAACAGAAGCCGCAGTGACTGCGCAGCGGCAGAAACAAAAACCGCGAATTAACCAAACAGCTTCAGTGCGCCTTGTGTACGCTCGTCCATTGTGCAACACACCGCAGACGAAACGTAACGAAACGCCACGCCGCACAGTAACAACGCCGCGCGTGTGTATCTCACGTAATAGCCTGGAAAATGGAGCGTTTACTTGTGTGAAAATCAAGGAAATTAAAGTTGTGCAAAGCATCAGCGTGAAAATCTCTGCGTGAAAGTGAAACTGTTGCGCGCTGTAATATTGTTTTCCGATTTGACTTAAGTAGACGTGCCGCAATGTGGTGAATTGTGGCCGCAGTGGCAGGAAACGCAGCTGCTATGATTGGCAATCAAATGCAGTGGAACCGCGGCAAATCAATAAAGCAAGGAGTAAATTTTGCATACTTGATGGATATTTTACGACAGCGGGCAGCACACCCTGCTAGCGGCCCCCAAACATAAGAATACGAGTTGCTACATCGATAAACTGACGACGTCGCTACTTTGTGCTCGCCCAAAATACGCCACACGCGTATTTCCACCCAAGCTGCGCTATAACTCGGTGGCAGTTCAGGCACTCGAAGCGAGCAGCAATTAATTGTCGAACGCAAAAACGGTTTTGCTAGCAATGGACTTCTACAAAGGCACTGAGAAGCGCAGCGATAAAGATGGTGAGTGCATTCAACTGCATGCAGGTGAAACGCCGCCAAGGGCGACAATAATCGTTCAGACGATGATTTGTTTAGCCGTACTGCAACTTTTCATTAACCCAAAAAGATTGGTTGTTTGCCGTCGGTATTGCTTCATCGGGATGGCGTTTGTGGTCCAATTGCCGATTGCTTATCAAAACGTAGTAATTGTTTCTGATAAAGAAGATTTTTATCGCCATTCGATTGCTGCCCCAAGACAATAGATGATGTTTTGCTAATTGCCATTCTTAAACATTTAATTATATGTTCTGAAACGAAATGAGTGCAATTTGATGGAGATGATAAAATGAAGCATGAAAAATGTGTGATGAAAATTTAAGAGAATACATTAAATTTATATATTTTGTACAACTACATACATGCATTGTACTTGTATGATACTTTCACACATCTGTGCATGCTGGAGTACTATAATTAATTCAGTAACGCGTAGCGTGACCATATAATTACACTAAACATGCATTGAAAAAATGTATTTTTTCAATTATGTTTCATATTTAGGTATCATGGCAGGTTAGAAAGGGGAATTTTTAATGATTTAAAAAATTATTTCTTTTTCAGCTCCTTTATTATCAATCTTTTTGAACATTTTTTTTACAATATATTGAATTTTTAAGGAACACAGGTTTTTTTAGCATATTGTCCCTTATATAGGTGGAGCTGAAGTCGCGTAGAAAAAAAAACACATCCTCCATTACGGACACTTAATCTCCGGATTGGCTAATCTGAAACAAAAAACAAAAAAGATTCATAATTATTAAGCTTTCGGACACAGGAATTCACCAGAAAAATTTAAAAAACGCTAAAAATAAAAGGATAGGAGCTTTTCGAAAAAAAAGTGTCAAAAATTTACTGCGTTTTTCACCTTTTTTCCCCAGAAAAAGCACTTTAAACTAAAAAGTTGTCTTCAATATTGTGGTGGATTCTTGTAAAAAATGTGTTAATAAAAAGAACTAAACAAATTTTTTTAAAATTGGTCGAGCCAATCCGGAGATTAAGTGTCCGTAATGTAGGATGTGCTTTTTCTTCTACGCGACTTCAGCTCCACCTATATAAGAGACAATATGCTAAAAAAAAAATTGTTTGTGTTCCCTAAACATTCAATATATTGTAAAAAAATTTTCAAAAAGATTGATAATAAAAGAGCTGAAAAATAAATAATTTTGTAAGTCATTAAAAATTCCCCTTTCTAACGTGCCATGATTCCTTAAATCGCTCCAAAATTGTTTCCGCAAAATTCGAAAGAAAAAGAATTCCGGCACATTCGGGTTAATGTGATTACAAGTTTGAGTAAAAAAAGTAAGTTGGCCAAGTAAACTAGCCTGGGGTTTGAAAATAAACATATTCGATGCATTAACTAACACCCGGATATGGCTTTACTCTAGTCCATTGTGATCTAGAAAATCCAGTAAACCTTTTTTCATTCATGTACTAAACATTGTTCAACTCGCAACGCCATAAATATGAACCTGGTTGACGTTTCACTAAGTACGATTCAAAATAGAATAGTGAAATATTTTCTCTAGCTAGCACTGCTCTGAGTCGACCAGTCACATAGTCACCTACTCCTTTCCCAACCAACCAGATCCAACCCATATAAACTACCTTTTTACATGACTGCTTCTGCTCAGCCGTAAACCCAACAACCCACAAATTAAACGGTCAACCATTTCATATCAACTCCATGTACCCCACTATTTTGCTGTAAGCACTTCAATTCATTACGTTAATTATTGTTTAATTGCCTCTAAAGGCAAAATATCAATTTGGCCGCTTCTAGCGTTGCAGTGTCTAAGCTCTCTCGCCAATAAAACAAATACTTATGGCCCAGTTCTCGACCCTTGCTATCATTAAACCGACACGCCACGATCTAATGTGTGCATAAAAGCGCGTTAGCTAATCAGTTTCGAATCGGCCCAACTTTGTGCTCACTCAGCACAAATGCAGCGCATTTTTTAAGTATCTGCAGCCTGTGCTGTTGTAGAGCTCGGCGAGCGCTAAGCGCCCATTCCGACTTGCCTATTAATGTTAAGGCTATTAGTTACCGTGACGTGCCTTTGTTGCGCCAAAGTGTCAACGCGTTTCTTGCATTCTCTGCATTTTTCAGCACTTCCCAGTCCCCACTCCGCACTCCGCAGGGCTTGTTGCTTTTATACGTCCGGTCAGCGAATCTCTGAAGCGTGCATGAGTTGCTCGCCGTTGCCGTTGCCTTGCCCACCCCGCAAGGTTGTGTGGGCGGTGTCAATGCGAATGTGCACTGACTGTCTGTGCTTAACGCCGGCTCGTCGAATCTGTTGTGTAGCTACTACGGCGGCGGCAAGGCGACGGCGTTATGTTCAAGCTAACCCAAACAAACACAAACATTACTTGTGTCGGTCGTGTTCGGACACTGGAAAAATCACTGTCCGCATGTTTGAAATGAAAATATTTCATGGTTTAGTAATTATGTCACAGAAGCATCAGATATCAGCGCATACAGAAGCTTAACCTTAGGCAAAGTGTCATGCTTCGGTGACAGGGCTTCCACATTTGCAACATAAGACTCTGACGGCGCTGTGGCCAAGACACTGAAGTGTTCGCATGCCGCGCCACCGCGCCGGACTTCACTTCACCGCATGCGGGCTTCCGTTTGCTGAAAGCAATTTTACTTTTATTTTTCATGTTTTCCGATTGCATTTTTCCCACTCCTCGCCGGCATTTGCATGTTTCTTGGGCGACGTTCATGTTGCGTCACATTGCGTTCTGCAGCCGTAAGTATGATTTGCTGCATGCCACATGCTCTGCTCTGCGCTGCACTTTCCAACTGTCGAGGCTTCTTTCTAATGAAAGCCACGCTGCCATTGTCAATGTCGCCGTCTCGGGAGCGTTTTCAGCGGGCATGTTTAATAATGAATGCTGCAAGTTGTCGGCGTGCTGCGCTCGAGTGCACTTATTAAAAAGGAAAATGTGAATGATGGCGTGAATTGGATGCAGTGAATGACTTGACGGACGGCTCGAATAGGAGACGAGAATCTGGTGCTGGTGCTGTGATGTGTTGCGTCGCCTCCAACGCAGCCACATGTCACGCTGAAGTATGTGGAAATGCAACTTAATAAGCGCTGCTGCGCCGACTTCATCACATGTTGCAGCATATGCTGGAAGTTGCCGCAAGACGATGCAACTTGGTCGTTGTCTCTTGAAGTCGATGGGAAGTGGAATGGAAGCAATGCGCGAATCGTGGGTTAAGTGCAGCATGATATATGTACGTACTCGTATGATGTACAATTTATGGCTGCGATTATGTTGTCGTTGTTGCGTAGCAATATGAGTTCATGATGGCGTTTCGTAGAAAACGGCGAACAATCAAGATTATGTGAAATTGCTTGAAAAATTGTTGCTAATTTGTTGATGGTATCTGGCGGAAAATTGGAAATTTTCATAACTCATGCGAAACTTGAAATTGTTTTTTGTATAGAACTGTTTGTGCACTGATGACTAATTTATAGAAGAACAGCAGTGAATTTGTTAATTACTGCAAGCAATGTGTGTGAAAAGATTCGTTAAAACTCAACAATCGACAGTTTTAACGAAAATATAGAACATTTATTACGAAACGAGAACATTGAAATGGATCGGGCAGGATTACATTTATATGTTCTATGATGTTTTGAATCGCTCGATATTACTCTTGATAGAGATTCATTTAAACATATTGTAAATATGTATCTTAAATAATTTCTAAGAAATTTACTGTATTCCTAGTCTGTAAGGATTGTATTCCATTGACTGAAATAAACTAAACTAAACTATATAACACAAGTCTTAAACCATCAGTAAGACTCATAATTTCTCCATATTAATACCAATCAATTTGTTGTGTTTCTGAAAGCATAAAAAGGTTGAAATGTTTGCATTTCGTTGGCAAGTTTCCTTGCTGAACCCTTCAATTTGCTTACTCATCAATTGGCCAAGCTAAGAAATCCTTAGCGAAGTAAGTATATCCCATATCATACCACAATATATTAAATGTTTTGTGACAAATTGTCCCAAAACATACGCTATGTGATCTTTCCTCATTTAACTTGAAACGAAGACAAAGTTCATTTCGCCCACACTCGTAGACCAGAGAGCATTCCATTTCCAAGTTTCACAAATCGGTGTGAAAAAAAGCACATATGTAATTAATTCGATTTCGCACTACTTTTTAGTACGTCCAATTGTTTTCCTGCCCACACCGGTCGCAACCCAAACACAGAAACCAGTTCGCGTATATTAAATGAAAATGCTTTTGGGTTTTTTTTTCGTTGCAATGACTTTCAGCTGGCGCTCTGCGCACATTTGCTGAGCAAAAAGTTCTCTGTATTATAATTTCACGGCCGTTGGCTGTTCAAGTGGACGCCTACAGAAAGGTTGAATATTTTTCGCTATTGAAAACGAAAAATAATCCATAACGTTCGCACTCACCCCACAGATTTTTCTTCAATTCGACGTGCAATATTCTCGGTGCTCGTATTGCTGCGCCCACCCCCACCACCAAGTGCAGCCTAACAGCCGGCCAGCGGATATATTCGATATGTGTGTATAAGCTGCGCCCGTTCCGTCCCAGCACATCATTAAACTATCAAGCTTTAATGAATTTCACCTTGCCGCCTCGGCCGCCACATCGACGTCATCCACCACCACCACCATCACAGCCGTCACTGAACCGAGCCAGCACTGCGGCTGTTTGTTCGAGAGTCGCCTTTGTTTAAGCAGTTTATTCTAATTGGACGGGCACCCAGCGAATGTGGGTGACGAACGCCGTTTTCACTGAACCATTAACCCATCATTTGTGCACGTTCTGAATTCGCCAAATGAGCACATCGTAGTCGCTATTCAGATTTGTCGATTTCCCCAGCATACCTATTTCTAATGTTGTAGCTGCTGCTTGTTCATTGACTGCGTGTGGTTTGTGTTTTGCTTTCAATGCGCTCTCGCAGCTGTCCCACAGCGCTCAGTGTGCCGAAAGCGAAATGCATGGCGGTAACCTTATTAAATTCACGTTGAAAGAGGTTTTTGTACCCGCCAGCCAATCTGTATAATCTTATCACGAAGATGACTCACACCGGGCGCACACACGGCCAGTCGACCAGCCACAGTGCCGAATTGCCGGAAAAAGCGAAACCAGAAATTGCCACAAAAGCACAAAAACGCTTATAAAGGCCGAGAGAGTGACAAATGACAGAAGCCAAACAGACGCTAATGGCGCTTATAATTGTTTAGTTTACTCGCTCTGAGGTGGGCTGCGGTCTGGGTGCCCGCTCGGCTTCGCGCAAGCGGTTTCTTGAGTTTGTATCCATAACGCTAATTTAGTTGAATTTTGCCACTGCTGTGCAGCGCTTTTGCCTTTTGCCCCGAATCGTGTTAGTGAACGCTTCAGCGATAAGAAATAATTTACATTTAGAGTCTCACTCACTAACGATTCGCTTTTGTTTTCTCTTTTTGCTTTGCTTGCAGCGCGCATAATGGACACACAGCTGGTGTGGGCGCGCGATCCCGTGGAAGGATATATCCAATGCCGCATAACGGAAATCGGTGCTAAGGAGTTCGAAGTTACGCCGGTCGATGGCAAATATGCGAAGCGCTCGTGCCACATCGATGACATATTCTCGTCGTGCGAGGGGCCGCAGGATCACGACGACAACTGTAAGTGAACACTTTTGAAATTGTACTGCATAATGAAATTCACGCAATGTGTAGATAAAAGCGCTCTTATCGCTTGGCACTCGCTTGGCACAATCACGTGTTGCGTGGCCGTATGACGTTGACTTACTGAGTAACGCGCCGGCAGTTAAGGTCGACAAGTGTTTTGTACTTTGCAGTACTAAAACAATTATGCAGTAATGTAACAAGAGCTGCAACAATTCGTCTTTTTCACGACTACTGACCGCATAAAGTCCCTCTTCAGGCTATAATGTTGTGTTGCCCATAAATATGCCTCACTCGCACCAGCATAAAAAATCCATTGTTTCAATGCCTTTTCTGCTGCTTCCCCTGCAATGTTGTTGCTTTTACGCATAAAACTACAAACTATTGAAAACTAGCTTATACCGAGTCGCAAACTTGTCTGACAGTCGCTGCTGCTGCATCTTTGGCATTTGCAAGTAGCAGATCCGCTATAACAAATTAAACCATAACTAACCGCTTGGAGCCGTGTAAAGACCTGAGCACAATGTTTGGAAGCGGCAAAAATGCCAAATGACCGCAGACAATGTGTATTTATATGTCGGAGTTCAGTTTCGGTATTTGCTTTTATTGTTTTTGTTTGGACTTTCACGTTTTTGTTGCAATTATGCCACAATAAAATTGTAATGGAAAACGATGGAAGTTTTTCAATTTATTTTATGCACGATTTAGTGTTCGCGGAAGTAGTGTTTTCAATCGTTAACGTTAAAGGTTTTTTATTTTGCATTATTTTTATGCGCCAGCACTGAGTTAGGCTCAACAAATATTTAAAACAATTAATTTTTTATTAAAAAAATTCTTTATTTCATTAATATTTTTCTACTGGATAAAAATTGCTGAAAACTTCGAGCAATTTTTAGTTGCAGTTCAGAAATGCTTTTTACGTAACGTTTTAATATGTTTCCGTACGCTTACAGGTGAACTAATGCTCCTCAATGAGGCCACATTTTTGGATAATCTGAAAACACGCTACTACAAAGATAAGATTTACGTAAGCAAACAACTATTTTCAGCTACCTGAGATACTCACCGACGTATCTTTTGTACACGTATTTTGATGCAACAGTAACTGAAAATGCAATCATCTTCCTTCGCAGACTTATGTGGCCAACATACTCATCGCCGTGAATCCTTATCGCGAAATTACGGATCTCTACTCGCCGACAACCATCAAGCGGTACAATGGACGTTCCTTGGGCGAATTGTCTCCACACGTGTTTGCTATAGGTAAATGAGCAATTTTTTATCTATTTACTAATAAAAACATAAATGTATTTATTGCATGTGAACTTGCAGCCGATAAAGCCATACGCGATATGCGCGTGCTCAAGTCGTCTCAATCGATTATCGTTTCTGGCGAGTCTGGTGCCGGCAAAACGGAATCGACAAAATATCTGCTCAAGTATTTGTGTCATGCCAGCGACAGTGCCGGTCCCATTGAGCAAAAGATTTTGGATGGTGAGTTCCGCTTCTCCATCACTCACTACTCAATTGTGCATTTGATGTGATCTGTTTTGTTTCGCAGCGAATCCTGTGCTGGAAGCGTTCGGCAATGCGAAAACCACACGCAACAACAATTCGTCACGTTTTGGCAAATTCATTGAGGTGCACTATGATGCCAAGTGTCAAGTGGTCGGCGGCTATATATCGCATTATCTGCTGGAAAAGAGCCGCATTTGCACGCAAAGCTCAGAGGAGCGCAACTATCATGTGTTCTATATGTTGCTGGCAGGTGCGACGCAGCAGTTGCGTGATAAATTGTGTTTGGGCAAGCCGGACGATTATCGGGTGAGTGATCGGCAGAAATCGTGGATGCCGAGCAGTGGCTATTTTCGCTGGCCACTTTTTATAAGTGGTGCTTTTCTTCTGGGAAAATGGCATGTCAACAAAAATGTTTGCAAATGCGAAAGTGCACTATGAAACGTTTCTCCTTTATTTATTTATTTATTTCTATTTTAGTTTTATTGTAATTTAAAATGTATAATAATTTGTACATTGTCATAATGTCAAGTTCATTGTATCGATAAAGCTTATCAGCACCGAACATTAGAATTATGTGTCATTGTGCTGCCCACTTGAGTTGGCGTTAGCTTTAAATAGTTAACGTTTACTCGGTCGAAGCTACGCGCTGTCAACAAATATTTAATTGAAATACCTTAAAAGTGCTTATTGTTGCTATATGTATATGGTCTGTCGCTTTTTCAGTATCTTTCTGGTTGCACGCAATATTTCACGAATGGCAAAACCGAGCAACTCATACCGGCCGAGCAGAAGTCAAAACATCATCTGCAGAAGGGCCCGCTCAAAGATCCCATCATCGACGATTACGATCACTTCCAAAATCTCGACAAGGCACTGGGCCGTTTGGGGCTGAGCGATATGAATAAACTGGAGATTTATTCATTGGTGGCGGCCGTTCTGCACTTGGGCAATGTTTCGTTTGAGGAAATACCGGATGATGTACGTGGCGGTTGCCAGGTCTCAGAGTCTTCGGAGAAATCGTTGACCATCACATCTCGTCTATTGGGCGTTGACCCATCGGAGCTGAGACAGGCGCTGGTGTCGCGTGTTATGCAGAGCAAGGGTGGCGGTTTTAAAGGCACTGTCATTATGTAAGTTCGATATGGGAGCAGTATTTTGTCCACTTACAGGAACTAAAACTTTGTTTACACTTTAAAACCCATTAAATACGAACACTTATTAATAATTGCAGGGTTCCTTTGAAAATCTATGAGGCGAGCAATGCTCGCGATGCCCTGGCCAAGGCCATCTACAGCCGGCTCTTCGATCGCATTGTGTCCCTCATTAATCAGAGCATTCCATTCCAAGTATCAAATTTCTACATCGGCGTCTTGGATATCGCCGGTTTCGAGTACTTCACCGTAAACTCTTTCGAACAGTTTTGCATAAATTACTGCAACGAAAAGCTGCAGAAGTTCTTCAATGACAATATTCTGAAAAACGAGCAAGAATTGTATAAGCGAGAAGGTTTGAATGTACCCGAAATCACCTTTACGGATAATCAGGATATTATCGATTTAATTGAATCGAAAGCGAATGGTATTTACACGCTATTGGACGAGGAGTCAAAGTTGCCGAAGCCATCGGCAGCGCACTTCACTAGCGAAGTGCACAAGGCGTGGGCAAATCACTTCCGTTTGGGCTTGCCACGTTCGTCGCGGTTAAAGGCGCATCGCACATTGCGTGATGAGGATGGCTTTCTGGTGCGTCACTTTGCTGGCGCGGTGTGCTACAACACGGTAAATGGAGGTTGTGTAAATGTTGATTTGCCAGTTTTACTTAACGTTGTTGTTGTTGTGTTACAGGAGCAATTCATTGAGAAGAACAACGACGCGCTGCACGCGTCGCTGGAAGGTTTGGTGCAGGAGTGCGAAAATCAACTGCTGAAGACGTTGTTCCCTTCGGGTAGCAGTGCTTCGTCCCGGGGAAAATTGAATTTCATTTCTGTTGGCTCTAAATTCAAAACCCAACTGGCCGAGCTAATGGAGAAATTAGAGAAAAACGTAATAAATATCTCACTCTATCCGGCAAGCAATCCTTAATGTACTAACGATAATTCCACCGTAGGGAACAAACTTCATACGCTGCATCAAGCCGAATAGCAAAATGATAGACCGCTCGTTTGAAGGTGGCCTAGCACTGGCGCAACTGAAATGTTCTGGCACAATTTCCGTGCTGGAGCTAATGGAACACGGCTACCCATCGCGTGTACCGTTTGCTGACCTATACAACATGTACAAGTCATACTTGCCACCAGAATTGGTGAAATTGCCAGCGCGTACCTTTTGCGAGGCTATGTTGCAGTCACTCAATCTTAGCTCAAAGGATTTCAAATTTGGCATAACGAAAGTGTTCTTCCGCCCGGGGAAATTTGTAGAGTTCGATCGTATTATGAAATCGGACCCGGAGAATCTCCTGGCGATTGTGGCGAAGGTCAAAAAGTGGCTGATACGATCACGTTGGGTGAAGTCGGCCTTGGGTGCAGTGTGTGTGATTAAATGTGAGTACAATCGCATACATTTTCATGGTGATTTGAGACATTTAGATATTTGGCCGTTTGTTAATTGTCTTTCGCAGTGCGTAATCGTATAAAGTACCGTAACACTTGTGTGCTGCTTATGCAGCGTGTTGTGCGTGGCTATTTGGCACGGAAGCACCATCGACCCCGATACCAGGGCATTGCGAAGATCAGAAAGATACGGGTGAATGCGCAGAAGACCATTGAAATCGCTAGTGGGCTCAAGAACGGACGCGACGACATTACCAACGAAGTGAACGGCATCTATCGTCAAATTGATGATGCCATCAAGAATATTAAAGTAAGTAACTTTCGGCAACGACTGTGAAGCGAACTACTGAAGCTTATCAATGCTCATGTTGTGCTTGCAGGCTAATCAGAAAATTAGTTCCCGAGAAATTGATGGTCTGTACACTGTGGTAATGGCCAACATGAATAAGGTCACCGTTGATTTAAACACAAAACTGAAGGTAATTAAATGTTTAATTGCAATTAGCTGTTGTATGCCGTCTTACTCGAAAATTTCGAGTGTTGTAGGCATTTATAGTTTAAGTACTTTTATTTACAATGCACTATTACTTTTCAACAGGAGCAACAGCAGGCCGAAGAACAAGAGCGCTTGCGCAAGATCCAAGAAGCCCTGGAGGCTGAGCGCAAAGTTAAGGAGGAAGAGGAGCGTAGGAATAGGGAAGAAGCGGATAATAAGCGACTGTAAGACGATTGTCAGCTATTTGTCAAGCCGTTTATTTGAAAGCCTATTTTTCGTATACAGCAAAGCCGAAATGGAAGCTCGCCGGAAAGCCGAGGAGGTGCAACGGCTCAAGCAGGAGGAAGAGGATCGCAAAGCGGCTATGGTACTGCAAGCGCAATTGGAGAAAGAAGCAAAAGACGATGCCAAGTACCGTCAGCAATTGGAACAGGAGCGACGTGATCATGAGTTGGCCTTGCGTTTGGCCACTGAGTCGAATGGCACAGTGGAGGACAGTCCGCCAGTCATACGCAAGTATGTCAACCGTGGTATCGCACTCAATACCAACGTTTTTGTACATATACTTATATCTTTTTTTGGTTATAATTGAAGTGTAATTCGGATATTGAAACATAATGCTTGGATCTATTATTTTCGTTATTGTTGTTCCTTTGTCCCAATAGTTGTTATCATAAATTGTTGTATATTTTATTTCGTTTTCAGTTTATCTTACAATGTACAAAAACACAAATCCTTTTCTTATTTTGTTTATAACAGTGATGTTTACTTAAACATGTTTTGCATATTTACAAAATTTCTATTTTCTACGCTCTCTCAGTGGTCAAAGTGATGTATCGCCCATGGGTCCAAACAAACTGATCAGGTACACAGCACGCTTGTTACGTTCTTTATTCGAAAGAAAGTTAATAACCGTTAACTATTTGCAATACTAATCGATTTGAAGGTTACTAATTTTAAATGAAAAATTTTACTAATCGAAATTGTTTTCTTTTATGTCTCAAAATTTTGGTCGTTTTTTACTTGAAATCTAAAAGTTTTACGAGAGGTGTTACTACGTTTGCATCTCGATATTTGCATAAGTGAGTTGGCAGATTTTATCAATGCAATCGACTAAAACATATTTTTTGATTTGTTTGAAAATCACATAAACTTTATTTGTCATCGTAGGAGTAGTTTGCCTTAAATATTTCTTTTAGTTGTACATACGTAAATCAGGGATGCGGCGGGCTGTTCGCAGTAGTCTGTCAGAATTTACATGAACGTTTAATAGTGATTGGTTTATCATTGCAAAAACGCGCGTCCGTCCGAATGTCAATAGTAAACGCGAGTCCGTGTGAATACTATGTTGAAAGAATAAAATGGTTAAAAGAAACCTGCTTTTCTTACTTTATCTATTTAGTCCTTTTCTGCTTTGTAAATACTTCTGATTGCACACGGTTCTTGTCGGTCATTGTAAATGCACTCAACTGGAGCGCACAGTTTTATCTATTTTTAAGCCAATTTCATTAATTGAAACATACCTTTTAACAACCAGTATTCATGCATTTGCTGCTCGTCAAATATAATAAACTATAAACTAAATTTGCTCACTCTCTTGCCCAATGAATCTGCCACAGATCGGAGAATGTACGCGCGCAACAGCAGGCACTGGGCAAGCAGAAATATGATCTATCCAAGTGGAAATATTCGGAACTGCGTGATGCAATTAACACATCCTGTGATATTGAATTGCTCGAGGTAATTACTGGCGCTACCAATCTATTGCAATTACTATTAATAACTGCTATAATGCACAGGCCTGCCGTCAGGAGTTCCATCGCCGCTTGAAGGTGTACCACGCTTGGAAGGCAAAGAATCGCAAACGCACTACAATGGACGAGAATGAGCGCGCACCCAAAAGTGTAATGGAAGCGGGTAACAATCATAGCGATTTGCAGCAAAAATACTTTAATATGAGTAAATAAATAATATTTGCAGCTTATAAAGCGCCACCGCTAGTGCAAAAGCAGGAAATTACAACTGCCCAACATCGTTACTTCCGCATACCGTTTATGCGAGCCAATGCACCGGAGAATAGTAAGTTGTCGCCCTATTGTAACAATGTATCCGAGCTATTAAATTGCTTATTGCATAAAAGTTAAGTTTTGTTAGTTGAATGAATTGGATTTTTCGTTTAATTGCTGCCGTATTTGTATTTATTTTGATTTCAAAAAGCTGTTTTAAAAATTGTGGTTTCCGAATTTATATTCATTGAGAATAATTGTTGCAGCTAAACGTGGATTGTGGTATGCACACTTCGATGGCCAATGGATAGCACGTCAAATGGAGCTGCATGCGGACAAGCCGCCCATACTGCTAATAGCAGGTAAACTTGAAACTATTCAATTCACATATCAACATTTCGCTCTCTTGCTAAAGCATGCTCACAACTCAACAATAATGTTAATTGAAAAAAAAATTTCAATCATTAAAAGTTAATTAAAAGTTAAAAGTTAATCATTAAAAGTCTCCATCAACTTAAAAATCATATAAAATTGATCGCAGACAATTTTTTTTGCATTAATACGTTTCAAATGTCATATTTTAACTTCAAATGCTTTCCTGCAGGCGTTGACGATATGCAAATGTGCGAGTTGAGTCTCGAGGAAACGGGCCTAACACGCAAACGTGGCGCTGAAATCTTGGAGCACGAATTCAACCGTGAGTGGGAGCGCAACGGCGGCAAACCGTACAAAAATCTTGGTGCTAACAAATAAATGAAATAAAATTAAATTAAAACATAAAACTCAATAAATCAAAAGGCAGACTACATAAGCCCACAATAAACGAAATTTAAATTTACACTAAATTAAATTACAGATATGCAAAATTAGCTCAATAAAAAATCATCGTGTATTTTTGCAAAATTTTTATACCTATCATGAAATTGGAGCAATCTGTCGGATGTTTGTATGTGACCGGCCAAAGTAGCACTCACGCGCTCCAACTGTATTGGAAGTGCCTGCAGTGTTTTGTTTGAACATGTTTTGCACTAATTCGCTTGTCAAATCAATTGAACGTCATTTCAAACGGATTAGTTTCCTTTGCTTGCATAACAAGCGAAATAAATACTAATAATCATAGCATGAGTATTAATATTAAACGATACGCAAACCATATTCGTATTGTATTTGTAATTGTACGAAAGGCTCTCTCTGACGATGAGCAGATTAGATTAGACGCTTTTAAAATGAAAATGAAATTTGAATTTTATGAACAGTATTTGAAAACCATACAAAAATGAAATAAACAAAAGTGTTTCCATGTGTCTACTTAAGCATTCCAAATGCTCCAATACCATTAATCAAGAAGTGAAATTATTACATTGTCGTTTGCCAGATATAAACTCGACTTAATATCAAACTACATACACAACAAACTGAACATTTGTATTCGTTCAACACTGAAAATGTATTAGTGTAACGCCTATATGAAATATATGAAATCAATTGAAACCTAAGTGAAACGCAAGTACATGAATGCATGAAATTGGCAAAATATCTCAGAAATACACATACATACATACAAATCTAAACCAGAAACTCTTTTGACTGTTTAGTGGAACTAATTGTTTGATTTACTATTGTAAAGAGCGAATCATTTAGTATGTCTATTTATAATTATGTATAACTACTTGTATGGAGAATAAAGAAATACTTTCTACTTCGATATTTTGTGTATCTTTAAACGCCAACTAAATATCGGAAGTTTATTCACTGACTAACGATTTAAAGTCTACAAAAAACAAATCAGTTAAATTCACGCGAAAACCTTTCTAACTCAATGAAGCTCGTGTCGCGTGCATGCGCGACGTGGTTTTTATTGTCCGTCATAGTCACATAACACCCAATCCAGCACCTTTAGTGAGTCTGATCCAATTTCTCGTCTTTTATGGCTTGAAATAGGGCGGACCATTGTCCGCCTTAGTCGTGCTGACATTCGACGTATCGTTGGTCGTTGACGTTTCCGCCAAACTACTCAGGGACGGCGTTGTTGGACGTGCATGCCGTCGACTAGATGCCGAATGTTGTGACTTTGATGCCGAATGTTGTGACTGTGACGCCGCGTTGCCCTGCTGCTGCACTCGGCGCTGATGGTAGGCTATGTACGCCTTTAGCTTCAGCATGCGTGTCTTCTCGCGCTCCGCATTGGCCGTCACTTTAGCATCGAGCTTGCGGATGCCATCCAGACGCCGCTGCTGGACTTGCTGTTGCTGCGGCAATTTGACCACGTAGTAGCTTGCAAGGCGACAATCCTGCTGCAGCTGGAACTTGACAATGCTCTGGAAACGTTTATACATCTTGAGCGGCGCATCAAAGAGCTCAGCTTGGGCGCCGCGCAAATTGTTGTCAATCGCCACCGGGTTGTAGGGACGTGCGCATACCGGACAGTTGGCGACGACGCAGCTTTGACAAAAGATGTGTGCGCACTTGGACATGTAGAATTTCCGGGTCAATTCCTCGTCATTGCGCACGTGGCAATTGTTGCAGTGCACAACGAACATTTTCTTATCACTGGCCGACATGCTGTTCTCTCAGGACGAAAATTGGTTGAAATTACTTGAATTCGACTTTGCAAACGCGATCAACGATACCAGGTAAGATTGAATATTGGACCCGTAACAGTTAAGGACAGAGCTGCCAAATGGGTCATGCATGTTTAAAAATGTCACCAACATTGCTAGGTGGAAAGATAAAAGAAGTGGGAAATATGTAACCGAAAGCATAAAACGGTGAACATGGAACGGAAATGAGAAAAAGTGGTTGAAACTACGACACTTTTTAGTGGGTTCTCAAATTAACGGCGGCAATTTCAATACAATTTAGTTCCTTTTCATTTTATTATTATTTTTAAATAAATAACTTTAATTAAGATGTTTTAATAGCAAAACACTTTTGCATAAATGACAATAAAAAAGTTGCGCAAATATTATTGGGAGAATTAAAGACGTTGGCATTTCTGACGTAATGTTCAAATTCAATTGAATTTACAGCAACTATCAAGGTTCGTAACTTTGCTAAACGACAAATATTTGTGCACAAACCATTATGGCAAAGTTTTTTAATGGAATTGCACAGCATTGTTATTGATAAATGTGTTTGTGCAATGTACTTAATACAGTCAGATTGGCCGAGCGGTCTAAGGCGCCAGATTTAAGCTCTGGTTCCCGAGAGGGAGCGTGGGTTCGAACCCCACATCTGACAAATTTTTATTGCCTAAAAACAAACTTTTACTTCTTTTAATTTACTTGTGTGTTATGTATAATATACATATACATATATATAATATATATATACATTGTGTATATTGTTTTACAATCAATTATAACATTTAAAAGGATTTGTTGTATAGTTTATTATTATTTCATCGCTGGAAGTGTCCGATAAACGCAAACACTTAGGCGTTGCTGTCCCTTGTGCCTTCTTGTATTATGGATTTTACGTCTTGTATACTATGTACCCCACATTTTGCAATGCAATTTCAACTTTAAACAGTGTGTTGAAACTTTCCTTGAGACAATTTTTGTATTGATAGTTATTACTTCTTAAGACGTCGTGAGAAGCGTGTTTGGTCTTGGTGAAACAGTAGTTAGAACCTGTGAGGGTTTGTCTTGTCGTGGTTAAACATGAGAAAAATTCTTATATATATTTTGTAGTGTCCGAACGAATATTCGGTTTCGGCCCAAATAAGTGGTTTCGGTTTCAGTTTCGGCCAAAAAATGGCCGAACGGCCGAAACCGAAACTTCCTAGAATATTTTTTTACATTTTATTGTGTAGCAGATATATAGTGAAAAGAGGAGTAATTTGGATGCCAGCAATGTAAATAACTGTTTTTTTAGCATATAACATTAAATTATTTCATTTTGAATATTAGCGAGTGAGGTATGAAAGGGTGATTTTTTCATGTTTGTGTTTTTAAAAAATGAATAAATTGTTTTTATTAATAAGTATTTATTTATTTATGTTATGTTTGTTTCTTTATTTACTTAATGTAAAATTCGTTTGTTGAAAAAAAATGCTTGATATAATGATTTTTATTTCAACTAGAATGTTTCGGTTTCGGCCGAATATTAAAAAAAAAAATCGAAATTCAGTTTCGGCCCAAACAAGATGTTTCGGTCGGACACTAATACATATTTTTTTAATTCGACAGGTACGAGCATAATAAATATTGTAATTGTCTAAGTTTTAGGAACTTCGCGTTCAGAGAAAGAAGAGATTGTGTTGCGAGAAGAGGTTTTCCACCAATTTTAAGGAACTTTGCATTCAAAACCAACGAACAAACAGAATAAAGTGTTAATAAAGTGTTGTTACGAAACAACATTACTTTTTCAAATTTTACTATTTTTTGCAACAGATTTAAACAGATTTTTATAACCATTTATTATTTAATTATGAATGTCGGTCATTCCTGATGATCGAGGAATGTAGAATTAATTCAATTCCGGTGCATCTAGTATTAATGTACTTGGTGGGGTTATTGCTGCCAAAAGTGTTGCCACTACAGAACATTTTGTGCTGAATTCCTAAGGTTTAGCAAAATATCCAATACAACAACCATGCTATAAAATTATTCCCCTTTTATAATTGAAGTCCACACACTAGCAACGAGTAGATAACACGAATTGGACACAGCACTAATAACTGTCAGGTTGGCCGAGCGGTCTAAGGCGCCAGATTTAAGCTCTGGTTCCCGAGAGGGAGCGTGGGTTCGAACCCCACACTTGACAAACGAGAACGTTTAATTTTTTTTCTTGTACCATTTTTTTCACATTTATTTATTTTGTTTTCATTCAATTTTATTATAAATATATTTTATATTAATATTTTGCATATACTTAAAGGAATGACATGAAAAAAATTAATAAATGTGATAAGAAATATGAAAGAGGCTGACTAGAAATAAACAAATGCTTTTAACATCAAAATTGTACTTATACGAAAAACTTTACTCCGACCAATAGCATCAATAGGACATTTTCATTTTTCTAAGCAAGTAAATCATTTGCAGGGAGTGAATCTGTTAATTGTGTCATTTAATCAATAATTATTTTTTAATGAAGAATTTAATGGCGAGATAACACAGCAAATTTGAATTAGTTCTTCTCTACATTCAGTGAAAAAGTGTTAACGTCTTCTCACAGCAAACTCACTGCTCGCTGTCGCTCTCTCATTAAGAAATCGCTCAAATGCATACTTGTACGTTAACGGCGCACGCGAGCGCCAAACAATCAGCCCGATAAGACGTCATGTCGCTCTCTTGACTGGTTGCCGTATTCAAATGGCCAGCCTGCCTGCAAGTATCACACACAGTCAGTTGTTTAGCAACACTCGCACAGTCAAGATCAAGTCCGGCCGCAACGCGCCTGCCGTGCTAACGTCACCCACTCTCTACGTGTGCGCTTTGTAACGTTCTGTTTACTTTAGCCGTGACGCCGCAACCGATCGTCCCGCGACGAAAGCAGCTCACCTCCAAGTTTACGTTTGCCAAATTCGTCGAGAGATTTTTCGTTTTAGTGTCGATAACAGCAATTCGCCACGATTGTTTGTTACTCTTGCAAGTTTTACAGACTGAAACACACACAATAAACAGTTAAGTGCCACCGATAAGAGCTACGTGCAGCCAACTCAAGTGACACCAACTTCGGTTCGCAAGCAGAACAACAAAAACAGCAACACGGAACGGGCAAACAAGCCATCAAAAACAACAACACCGCACAATGGACGCTACCAAATTGTGGAACGTGATTCTTGCGGTTGCTTTAATTGCGCTCCTAGACCACGGTAAGCACACCAACAAAAACAACGCAATGGCAATACAGACAAACTTCCTTTTGACGTTCTTGGCGGATGCGTCTCGTCTAGGCATCGACTCCCCGCAGCGTATTTGCTGTTGCTTGCTGATCGCTGGCCGATTTGAATTGCAAAATATTTCAACGATTTTATGAACACGAATGTTGGAAACGAGTTTCGCTTCTTTGCTCGTGTCCACAATGGGCATTTTGCGACATTTCTCCCACTTGTAATGCAGCCAACATAATCGCGGGCTGCCGAGGGCTGCGCTGCCAGTTTGGAATAAGATATGCGAAATTCATTCAAGATCTGCATTCGGTGCCAGCGACAGTGTCCAAGGCCGCAACAGAACTCCACTGAAGTTTGAGTTGTCTCCGCGCTGTGCTCGTTTGCATTTTTAATTCGTTGATTGAGGGAATTTAATTAATTAAGCGCCAACCAGGCGAGGCGACAAGTTCAAATGTTCAAGTTTGATTAGCTGTTTCTGCATGTGAGTTTGTTTAGCTGCAAATGTTAAGGCACAAATGAACCAGTAAAATGTGTGTTCGCACAGAGATCCATACATACTTTCATACGCACATTTGTACGTCAGCAGATAAAAATAGAGAAATAAATAAAAATGGTGAAAATATGGATAGCTTCAAGTTGTGCTTGGAAATAATCACATTTCTTGAAAACATGACATAGCAGAAGGAAGCTGTTTCAAATCCATAATCAAAACAAATTGCAAAACATTGCAAATTCAAGTAGATAAGTTGCTAGTTAAGCCAAGGTTTCTATATCTCAACTACTATAAATATCTTGTAAATTAAGCCACATGGGGGGAGGAAATCTGTATACAACTTTTGAGTTTAATACTACATATTTGACAACATATTTGGCACTTAAAATTTTTATAACAAAACGATATTTGGGAGGTCTGAAATCCCCAAATTCTCTCTCTTGCGTTTCTTGAATTCCTTACTAAAACAAATGCATATGTAATAAACAAATATTGTTGGTACAGTTTGAATCTTTGACATAGAGCGGCAAGTAATGACAAAAATTATTAAGCCTTCGAATCGTTTTCAAACTAAAAAATATCAACGATTTAGTTTACAGAATTTGATTTCAAAGACAATAATATTTGATCCACCCATCAGATATAATTCTCTGAAAACCTGAATTGTTGTTGATGCCACTAATTAAAGGTACGAACACTCACTCGCATTCATGGCATTGATTTGTATCTAGTTAATTATATCTAAATATAAGCTTATCTATAATATAATGTCTAGCAAAACTACAAATGTTTTCGATAGTTGAAAGAGACAGAACCAAAAGCTTTAATTACTTAGGGAAAACGGGGTTATACCATTGCATAGTTACGTGGTCAGCGCAGCCGTGAAGAGAAAATTCAGAAAATCAAGATGTAACCTAACCTATATAACAGTTGGACTAAGTTTATTCTAATCGAATAATTTGAAATATTTTGTACGCGCCTTCTCCAGTTGGACACACCAAGAGATGATAGGGCCTCTTCAACTTGGTCCTTCCACCGGAGACACGGCCTCCCTCTTCACCGTAGACCTCCAACTACCGCATGGGACACCTTTTTGACCGGAGCCATACGGCTTACAGCAGACATGGTCAAGCCAACTAAACTAAAAGCCAACTAAAAGACTTGCTCAGCTAAAGATCTATCACTTTCTCAACAGCCGCCAACTTTCTTTTATTAGAAAAACATGACTAAATAGTGGCCCTCTATCGAGTTTAGTTTCTAACATACAGAAGTATTATCTGCAAATGTTTTCATTTCAGAGACTTAACCCTCATTAGCGACAGATTTCCAACATTCTCGTTCGTTTGCTCTGCCAAGCTCCTTGATTGGTTCTGCAGTGAACTTTTGCCTGACACAGAGTTGCAATAGTCAGCAGAAATCATGTAATTTTATAGCTAAGTTCAATGTGTGTGGAATGTGAATATCACCAAATTAGTAACGAAATACTTAATTCCGAAAATGAAAGAAATATGCAATCTGCTAGTCGACCCGTCTAATGTACATTTGGCCAAGTTTTTACACATATTTCGATAGTGAAAGCATAAAACCAACAAAAGATTGCCTATGAAAAATATATCTCACCTCACAACACATGCGCAAATAAAACTCTTATCAGTCGCTGATAAAACGTGTTGATTTTCTCACCCCGCCCGCTGGTTTTTTTCGCTTGGCCGTACTCTTCCGGCGAAGCATTTAATCGTACATGAATCACGTACTACTACTTACGCACCTGTGCCGGTGTGCGACAATTATGCTGACCCTTAAAACTTAAATCGAAATTGTTTTAGTCATCTCGAGGCCAAAACTAGCCACAGCCGGAGGAATGAGTGGAAAAGGTGCAGCAATTCGCCGCGCATTACAATTCCAGTCAGTGCAACAATTTGTAATATTCCACATTCTTTATTGCTGTCAACTTTTTGCAAGCGTCCGAAATTGAAGTCAATTTGCTAAAAGCGAAAATGCAAAAAGAAGCAAAAAAAAAAACATTTCAACCAATACCCTAAATCCGTTGGCGTGGCGACTGTTGTGCATACGAAATAGTAAAAATGCGCCGTTGCCGTCGAGGCCCACAGCAATTCGTCCGTTTTGTCAGTCGTGTCAGCTTATTTGGTTATCGTTTTGAGCGATCGATGCCAATCGAAACCACGTTTAAAGTGGGGCAAAGCGAAACAATTGGCATTATGCTTATGAAGCGCGAACAAAGTGATATTGCATGGAGAAATGCAAACTACTGAACTGTTGTTGCTGCTGTTATTTCGACACCCTTTCAACTCTTGAAATATGTATATTGAAACTGACATTTCATTGTCATCACATCACTTCACATCTGACGTTGGCGCAATAAATTTGCATCTAATTTTCAAGGTGCGGCGACATTGTGCTGTCCATCCGATTGTCGGTGGCATAAATATTTGCCTTGCCGTGCGATTAGATGCGCCCTTCTTTCGCCGGAACAGCCAAATGCATTGCACGTTCTTCTGAAGCCGTCATGCGATATGTGTCGTCTGCTCGAATCGTTTTTTTTTTTGTGAACAAGAAATGTAATAAATCCGAGTTGCAGTTTACTGTGAAAATACTTTGACAAATATTGACTTTGTTATTAAAAAAAAGTTTATAAAAAAGTATATAAAAAAAATATTAAAAAAGTAAGTAAAGTCAAGTAAAAAAAGTAAAAGTAAGTAACATTAAGTATAGTGTGCAACAGCAAGAGAAGTAAAGCAGTTGCAAAACGTGAATGGAAGAACACATGAAACAGCGACACAATTCCATGTGATGTGCGACAATTCAATAACAGACTTGTAGAATTTGGGACAAGTAAGAGTGCTTTATAAAAGTAAGAGTGTCATTTACAACTCTTTCTTTTAATATTGTGGTTAAAAAGTTATATCTTCATGAAAAAAAACTTTGTTAATATACTCAAACTCCAACCTGTCAACTATCGACATTAACAGTATCGCTCGTTTCATGAGGGAGGGACTCCCTTGATTTCCTCTTCAACGCGAAGGCCGGGAAGTGTGTTGCTTTAGGGTTATTGCCTATTCCTGTGGTTACACAACTGGTCAATACTGGCCTATGTAAGCATCCTAAGTTGCCACCCAAGCTTAACCTAACTTAACACAAAACGTGTTAAATGTCAAATAATCTTAATTAATATGAATATTTTCGAATTTTTTTAAATTATAACCCATACACGCTCAAACTGCTTTACACCTCTTTTGTCCGCTCAAAGCTCGAATACGCGTCATTCATTTGGAGGCCTTATCATGTGGGTCAAAATAATCGTATCGAGCGCCTTCAGAAAGTTTTTCTTCGCTTCGCCCTGCGCTCTCTTCGTTTCGTAGATCCCGTCCCTTCCTATATAGCGCGGCTTAAGCTCATTAACTTAAAGTCCCTTCAAAGTCGGAGAAGTATTCTATCACTTTCCTTCGTGTTTGATATAATTAATGGTAATGTTAATTGTCCTGCTCTGTTAGTCAGGATATCCTTTAACTCTCCGCAAAGATTCCTTCGGAGCCCTGTGCCGTTTTATGTCGACCTTGTGAGGACGACTTACGCGCAGAATGCTCCTCTTTCCAGAGCTTTGGTCGAGCTCAATGGAAAATCTGAAATCAAAATTCTTAGAGTGTCTTAACTTTGCCTTTAACGAGTTTTAGCGCCTTAGTATTTAAGAAATTTGTTATAGTCTGTAAGAATCTGTTATTCATAGACTGAATTTAATAAAATTTAAAAAAAAAAAAAATATTTACTGATAAGCTCTTAATTTGATCATATCTGAGTTCTGGTTATAGCCTTAAAAAAAGTGATGCTGATCCCTGAAATCGTTGCATCGTGCTAACCCGCCCCTGTTTGTAACACATACAAACGGACAGACATGTCTAGGTGGTTTCTCTTGGTTGATCCTCATCACAAGTACATAGTAAAACTATTAATAATAAAAGTACATAAATAATACTTTTAAACTTATCATGATCCAAGTTCTACTTCCAACTAAACTCTCAGAACTCTACTTAACGCCCATTTTAATGTTTGTCTTGCAGTTGGGAGCAATCAAATACCGGAAATTTCCACTGTGCGTGATACAGCTGTCGTTATAGCAAAAGAATTGAACGATCTTAATAAGCCACCGACGAAGTCGAATAATAAGGACGTGAAGTCAGAGGTAAGAATTGAGGCGCACATTAAATGAGGGTGTTGGGAATTCATGGCTCCGTCCAAACAGCGTTTAATTAACTATGTATGTTACGTATTTATTTATTTATGTATAACTCGCACCGTAGTGCGTTGGTGAAACTAATGCCATCAGACTGGAACTAAGCAAAGCTTAGGAGAGTTCCAATATTTCAAGGATAAGCTTTATGGTAGAAGAAAATCGTTAGAGAAATACAAAATTTACTCTGTGGGAAATTTTTCTGTTTTGAAAATTGCATTTGTTTGGTTAATTTTTTTTTTTATTTAAAAAGAAGAATTTACTCTAACTAATGTTATGAGTTTTTCGAATTCCCTCCTAAACTTGTACTGGCATTCCTGTTATATATTTTGCTTTCAAGTACAACAAAGATTCATCAATTTTGGGTGCGGAGTTTGGTATGCAAATTATAAAGACTGTGCTTATGTACATATCTGCTCAAGTTCGCCAGCCCCAAAGCCTGCTACTAAAACCGCTTCAATTGATGCGTTGATAAGATTTCAGCAAAGCTTTAACCCTTTTACGACCAACAAAGTATAATGCATATGTGCTCCATCTGAGCTCAAACACACTTTCAAACAAATCCCAACAATTTCAATTCGATTGTGAAAGGGTTAACAGGTTCTAAAAGCCAGCCAACATTACGAAATTTATGAGTGCATGCGCGCGTATTTATAAAAACATCCGAGAGACTTTTTTTCAGAACCGGAAATTCGGCACGATCGCCGAATAAAAAAACCCAAAAGCAAAACAAACACAAAGACCAAAAAAAGGAAATCGTTTACCGCAAATACTTCACGTATTTAATGTAACTGAATTAGTCACATTGGGGTCCAAATCAAATCGCTGCTGTACCTGTAGAATTGACAACGACTGCGCCAAGCAGTGAATCCCGCGTTTCTGCATGCATTGTGCGAGCACATAAAGTTGGCTTCGCGGTGGAAACTCAATTGATGACGAAAGAAATTCCGGCACTACGTACGCATGAGTCAGATGCGCAGTGCTTGAGCTTCGTGGAATCTCGGTTAAATTGATTTTAGCGGAATCTCCGTGAGCAGTAGCCGAAATCGACGCTGCTTGATAAATATTAAATATGCTAATTGCGCGCCAAACGCTTTGTCATTCATTTTACATTCCTACAACTTGCAATAGTCGCACTGTGCGTTGAACGGGACGACAGGCCGGCATTCCGGTTTCGGTGCACCAAATGTTTTTGTGTTTATGTCAACTTTAGCTGCTTTCGATTTGCAATCAGTCGTCAAGCAGTCACGTTCTATGTACCAACGAAATAGTTAGGGGCCCACCACACCTTCACGCAATCTGTATTGTGAATCTTGCTATTGAAAAATAAATTCATTTCCAATTTGACTGAAATATAATACCACTTTTATTTTATTTCAGTGCACGACCTCATTAATTTCAATGCATTTTTTTTTAAATATTGAACATGTCTTTTTACTCGTAGCAATTATTGTGTTATTGTACAATCTTCTCAAGCAGTGTTTTCGTCAATCACATTAAATCATCAATGGAGATTTTGGTTCTGAAAATTTCATTTATAATGGAAATTTTAATTGTTTTTACAGTCTTAAATGTAATGCCCAGCCACAAAATCTTTGCTTTAAAAACCATTAAGCCAATGTGCCTTTTTTATTATTCAATGAAACGACAGCTTGCATAACTTACGGACATGCCACCAATTGAGCAGCGCTCATCTGCTTTGTGCGAATAGTGAACGCCGCCTACAAATGGGCGATGGCGATAAGATAAAGCAGAAACTATGGAGTACAATTAATTTTACAATCTTTGCATACACTTTTATTATCTGGAATGGCTTTAATGAGTTCAGGGCCATAAAAGCATTTTCATTGTGATGGCATGCCAAGCTTAAGAATGTTGCTACCAAGATTTATGTATGGTGTCCCAAAGTGTAGCATTCTTTCACTTCTTGTTCATCTTTTGTCTTAAGTGCATTTATAAAGGTGCATTCATATACGTGTATATGTATTTTGTATATAAAAGTGATTCACGAATTTCGCAAGACGGGAAGTCTTTTGCGAAAGTTCATTGAAACACCTTAATGTTTTATTTACATTAAGATAAACGTTCGAGTTTGCGCTACTCGTAAACTGGGATTAATCATGACGAATGTCTGATTGAAGATAAAAATATGGCAACACCGATTATACGCCAAATGCGGTTATATTTGAAACTGCAAAATGGCAGTCTTAAAATAGTTAAGCACCTCAACCTACAAAGAGTTGCTCATATTTGTATCTACTGCACAGCTTCTACCTGGTTAAACTTTAAGTAAGCTAAATCATACGACACAATTATCATTCTAACCTTTGCCAACACCTCTGCCTTCAGACGTCTTTCCTTTGTAAATCGTTTTAAAGTGCAAATAAGGAATGTTGTAAACGGAAATTCGCATTTCTATACAAAAACGTGCTAAAGTTTATTCAGATGCCGCCTTGTAAATTTCACCAGATTCGCGTATGCCAAGTCTAGTTGTCGAAACGATAAAGATTTGTAGCAATTTAGATAAACAACAAATAAAAGTTCTGCCACTAAAGTGCGCACATATCGTAAAGTGTACATGGAACGTATTTTTAGGACAGTTAAGTCGAGTGCTAGACAGCTATTCATGACACATTTGTGCGCCTACGAAGCGAAGCTCAAATATTTATTTTAACCCTTTCGACCCCGAATTTTACCCTGTGTCTCGATATGCATTTTTGGTATTTAAATCATGAAATAGTACCCTAAGAAGTGTGCACACTACATTTAAAGTCGCCACGCCTCTTTGTTAGGGTTCTAGAACTAGTTTACTTTTGAACAATTTTAGCTTAAAACGGGTTAAATAAATGTTGTATAAATATTTTTTAATTACAGAAAAACTACCTAATATTTATGCAAAAATACAAAATTATCACTTTTTGATTTTATTTAACCATTATTAAAAAAACAGGGTTTTGATCAAACGCGCCCAATTTGTAGACTTCAATTAGAACACAAACTTTCCCTGATATCGCCGCAAATTATTGGAAAATATTTTGGGGATAACAGTAACATTTTTGTAATTTGCTTTGAATTCACTTCTAAAAATATTAATTTGTTGGTGCCTACTTAAAATAAACCCATAAATCAATCGTAGCTTTTGCTATAAGATGACAAATAGGTGAAGTTGCTCTCAGGCAACTTTGGGGTCGAAAGGGTTAATGATTCGGAGTTTAATGCAGTGCCAATTAAAATATTTTATTTCCTACACACGCTTATTAAATAAATTATACTCATTTGTCGAGTTCGTAGATTTTTTGATGTCAGTACTTGTTCAGAGTGTTGGAGTTTTATTAGGAGTTTTAATGGATTTAAAATATTCTAAATTAAAAACTTACATTCTTTGAGGAATAATGCATGATCATGGTCTTTCAATTGCTGAGACTAAAAATCCAATTATATATAAAAATTAAAAACAACTAGATTGGAAAAGTACTGCTGAATTATATTTAATTTCTTTTCAACCTTCCAAGAGACTACTTTTTAAAACCATTGTTAATCGATCTTGTTGGCTCATACTCACAGAAATACAACTCTCATAGTTATATGTTGTGAAATCAATTGAATTGTAACTCAATTACATGTTTATTTTCGTAATAATTTCAGGATTTATCGCAAGCCTTCGATCATTACGATGGAGATCAAAAACGAGGTGTTACGAACTTGGTAGTGGATGAAAGCATGAAATATGATGTGGAACTACTCGAAGTACGCGACATAAAAAAGGAAAACGCTGAAATTGAGGAGCGCTTCAGGTGAATATCGCAATCAAATCTATAATAATAGATTTCTAAATCATAATCAGAAGAGACATTTGTGCTGTACTCGTACAAGTTTCATAGCAATGCCTACCAGGCGGATGAGAACTTTTTCGTGTAGCAATTGTTGTGGGCTCAAAGGAAAATTCCATATATTTTCATATAATTTTCATGCCAACGCATTACATGTTCATTTTCTTGGAAAATCTATTTTAGTTATTCATCAACTTTCACTTCTTTCAGGGGTCCCGCCATTAAAATGGATACCGATACTTTTGTTGCGGAAAATATTGAAGTGAACGGTGGCGAGGACGCCGCGGATGCATTAAAGCCAAACCACGTCGTGCTCACCATTGCGCTGATATTTGCTGCTCTGCTCTCGGTCTCACTGTATGCGGCTCTGGTTATTTGGCGCACCAGCCTTGAGTAAGTATGCGCAAATGTTTAATTGCAGGCCTGCAATTACATGTCGCACTTGTAATTGCGATTGTTTCTCAATTGTTGCATTACGATATCCATTGCAAAGCAATCATTTTCTGACATTTGTCTGTGTGTTGTTTACTTGTGCAGGCAACGCTATGCCATGCGCGAACTGCTTGTCAACACCGACGATGACTTCTATCGACCCAGCGGCAATGGCGCCCAACAAGTGTGCTAATCCAAACGAGCTGCGCGAGCTGTAGCCACATCCCAACAACTGCACTTGATTCAATTGAATTTTAAGTGCACTTTTACAAAAATTCCCAACGCTAAGTTTAATTCGCTGTCATTTAAGATAATGAAATGCGGCAGAATATTTCCATCATTCATTGTGTGATCCGCATTCTGTGCTGTTCTATTGTATAATTGCGTGTCAACGCTGCGCGGAAGGAAGGAGGAGGAGACGGAAGTTACTGAGAACTTGTTTGCATTTTTCCATTTCAAATCATTGTGAAAATTGTCAACAGACTTCCACCGCTTAACCGATCCAATCTGATCTGATCTACTAGTTAGAACGCCATTAAGTGTCGCCTGCCTGCTTACAATCGATCTTGCGCACTTTACTTATGACTAAATGCTACTGAAATTCCATTTAGAATGCAATTACTGAATGCATTCTAATTACGGCTGAGTTATACAAAACGCGAGGCGGTGTGCACGAAAAGTTAGACGATTATACGTTTTACTATATTATTTTTACTTACACATACATTCATAAATATTCGTTAAGCTGTGATATTGATTTAGTTGTACTAACAATTGCATATTTTCTCTGCTGTAACTGTTAAGAATTGTAACTGTAGTATACATTTATAAATAACTATATGCATGTTCATATATATTATTCTACGAAAGTGAAATGACAATAAAGTTACAGCAATACGTATTAAAGTTGACACTTTACTTTTCTTACTGCAGTATGTAAGCTTTGTTTTAGAAAACGAATGCAATAAACTGTTCAAGGAAAGATGAATAGTGACTCAATTGGAACAAACTATGTACATACATACTTGTATATTTTGTACATGACTATTCTCCTGACGTAATCTATGACTGCTCACAAGCTGGAAGCTGGTAGATAGGAGGCTGTAAAAATATACAGATGAAAAGATACAAGTACAAGGATAGTAAAATAAGAGACATTATTATTTTTGTGATTATGTAGACCGGAAACAAAGAGCGGGAAAAAAATTCAGGTAGAGTATTTTCTTAAGCACCCAAGCTAAATAAGTGAGTCATAATAAGTATTTGAGTAGGTCTAATGAAGTGGAAAGAAGACGCAAGGAGATTAGGAGTTATTTTTGCTCAAATTTCCTGGACTATACTGGACTAGTGATTTGAATGCCTCCTGGCATTCTTCAGGTAGAGCATTGTTGGCTTTCTTTCTTGTGTACTTTGCTCAACCAGCAAAATTGAAAATTTAAATTCAGCAATTAGTTTAAAGATTCTTGTTGCCAACTAAATGCCTCAACCGATTCTTCATACTTTTGAGGTCATTATACCCACAAAGTTTTACGATTAATTGGAGCACTTAAAACATTTTGAACTCAACAATTTCTATTTATTGCATTCAGCGCCATCTAGTAGCAGAGAAAGTTCCATTGTAATTCACCTCATACAACTCTGCGTTCGCTGTCAGTGCCGCCATGCCACCACTCACGGCCGCATAATCGAATACACCACAGCCAGCTGTTGGCCGAGATAACAACTGTCACCAAGTACAACTGACCTTTGAACTCGCAAGTTGCAATGCGCCTGTCCGCCTCTCGACACTCATTCATTTTACAAAAATTCAGTTTTTTCCTGAACTTAGTGCGGTCCTGAACACGAAACGGTTGAAGGTGAATGGGCCCCGAAATCATAAAATCGTCAACAAGTAATAAAAGTGAAAGTCTGGCTCTCATTCACAAGCTGGTAGGTAAAGCATACGAAACCACTCCGTATACTTATACACAAATTTATATATGAAAATGGCCAAAGTGTTTTCGGAAAGTAATTCTACAGTGCCAACAATCCAAGTTACAGTCAAATAACTAAAAACTGTGTGTGAACTAAAACTGGGAACATGTGCGTGAAAATAAATGAAATGAATGAAAGCAAAAAGTGAAAGCCGCTTCACAGTCATGAATTGGGGCTCCAAATTGCAGAAAAATTCACAACGTGTCTTATGTGCAGAGTGAAAATGGTCAGTGCGGCTTTGTGAACTTTTATTTCGAATAGTTTTGTGATAGAAATGTGCAAACACTGCAGCACACAATTAGTAGGCGGAAACGTAAAATGGCCGCTTGAATTGCCTATGAAGTCGAGAATCAAAGCCAAACATAGCCACCAACATCAGCGATTTAATGCTGCACCAACCGCTACGGGATTAACTTTGCCAAATTCTGTATAAATCCTTGAAGTGTTTTTATATAATTCGAGTTCAGATATCAGCACAAAACGCGTGACAACCAAAGTATCTATTATAAACGTTGTGTATTAGCCGCAAATTGCGTAAAGAACGGAAGATATTGCCATAATTTGGTGCTTACTTCGAAAGTGAATTACCACGTCGGAAATTGCTGATAACCGCAACAAGTGAGATTTCATTGCCAATGTCAGAAACACATTGTTGAGCTGTTCTCCCTCCTCAATATTAATTATATGTATAGTAAATTGGTGCGAACTTGCACGTTGCTGCTGTATTTTAAATTACAACTTACAAATTATACAGATTCAGTGCAGTTAGTGTACAGCTTGCAACAATTTGTGTTTTCAAATTAAAATTACATTGCATTTCTCCATGTAGCGGGAAAACAAAATAATAACATAAAAACTATATATATTTTCTATACTGGACTCTTGAATTCAATCGTTTGTCCTGGGACCAAGTTCCTTTTATAACCTAACTTAAATCCTTTACAAATTCACGCAATGGATTTATTTCTACAACTTTGTATTCGTTTTTCAACCTACCTGTCTATCTGGACTCAACACAATGCTTACACACTAGTTTTTTGTTATTTCTTTCGTCTACTGGCGGTAGGCCTTAAAATTCATATGGGCATCTACTGCACTGGTACGAAAACCTAAAGGATTGTACTAAAACCTAAACCTAGTACTGACGATTTTTCAAATATTTAACTAAAGTTCACGTCCTACATTATCAGTCCAGTGTCATTTGAAATTGTCAGAATTTTGTTTGCTTTGATGGGTTTCAGTAGCCGCTTCCTGACGTTTACATAAAATGCCGGAGATACATGTACAGTCGTGTCTGGGTATAGTGAACACCCGATATAGTGAACACCTCGATTTAGTGAACATACAGTTTTTGATATGGAGTCTTTAAATATCGACAAAAATTTTGAAAACAATTTCAATTTCGTCTACTGGCGGTAGGCCTTAAAATTCGTATGGGCATCTACTGCACTGGTACGAAAACCTAAAGGATTGTACTAAAACCTAAACCTAGTACTGACGATTTTTCAAATATTTAACTAAAGTTCACGTCCTACATTATCAGTCCAGTGTCATTTGAAATTGTCAGAATTTTTTTTGCTTTGATGGGTTTCAGTAGCCGCTTCCTGACGTTTACATAACATGCTGGAGATACATGTACAGTCGTGTCTGGGTATAGTGAACACCCGATATAGTGAACACCTCGATTTAGTGAACATACAGTTTTTGATATGGAGTCTTTAAATATCGACAAAAATTTTGAAAGCAATTTCAAGCGAAAAACGAAAAGTGTATTTTGAGCAAATAAAACGAGTTTTTGAACAAAAATGTTAACCTTGATATAGTGAACAACCTTGATACTGTGAACAGGTCTTGCAATAATTAGTTCACTATATCCAGACACGACTGTAGATATATGTAACATATAGCATAAGAAGAAGGTACATATCGCAAATTGTTTACAATATTGGCGAATGATATATGTGAAGATTCTAAACTAGATACGCATAAGTATTTGACAAAATTTCATTAATATAAACAAAACAACAAAAATATTTTATATTATACTTATTCCATAATTTAACACCCTGTTTGGATCGGTTCGGCGTGTTATTGCTATGCACTTATTTATTATTCAATATGTAAGAGTTTAGTAACGTTTGCTAACTTATGAGGCACGATTAATATTTTCAATTTCTTCATACTTAATTTTAATACTAATACTGTATGATGGCCAGTAGCGGCTTAAGAGGGGGGGCGGAGGGGCGGACCGCCCCGGGCCCCGGGCTGCGGGGGGCCCCCGAGAGAAGCTTGTAACTATATAAAAATTTCAAGTTTTTCAAAACTGAAACTTGTAAAAAACTATTTGCGCTCCACAATGGTTGATGAAAGACTAAACCGTTTGTCCTTTTATCAATTGAAAGAGACACAGTATCGACAATTGACTTTGAAATGGCAATAACAAATTCAGTTCAATAAAAGCAAGAACAATAACAATTGTTTTAAAATTTTCAAAAAATTTTCCCTCGAAGATTGCAATTTTTATCTTAAAATTTTGTGCAAAATATGCAAATACAAAATTCTAAGTTAAAAATTAAATATCGCAATCTTAGAGTTTGCTTGTAAACTTGTGTAAATTACACAATTACTTAACCTCATTAAACTTTGTAGAAGTCAAACAAATTTACAGTTATTATTATTATTATTATAATTATTGGTTGGATAAAAACACATGTCCCGGAAATCCGGTTTTCGAAGGCAATTCTATGCTCCTTGTAAGTAAGCTAAATATGGGCTTCTTACATGCTGTTATGTAGGGGAAATATGTTTTTTCAGGACTTTTTTTATAAAGTCACTGCTACTGGGTTTTATAAAATATTTCTGTACATTTCTGAAGATTTCTACTCGACCCGAAAAATATACCTAAAAATAAAAGTGTTTTCTAGGGGGGGGTTTGTGTAACTTTCTTGAGAACTTGAAATAGAATAAAATTTAGATGTATGAATCTACAGACTGAAATCCAAACCATGTATGTTTTCCATACCTGACATATTTTGGTCCTGAAAGTTCAAAATAGAAAATTTAGTTAAAAGACAATTTCCCTCTTTCATTTGATACCCATACCTTCATCATTGAACTATCGCATATATTTAATATTGAAATGTGTATCTCCTTAAAATGTTAAAGTCCTTTAAAAAGGGTCAGAGAATTTAATACTGACTATGCCAGAATACTAGAAATTATCTCTATTTTCGCGTCTATATCAAAATTTGGATGGGTCTCGGCAAAAAAAAAAATTGTTTCGCACGGTGTAATAAATGTAAAGTTGGTGTTTTCACTCACTGCATCATAACTTTATCATTTTTCTTTCAATTCTATTGATGTTAGGCTTAATATTTGCTAAAATAGTATATATTTCATTTTAGATTTTAAAACCAGAGAAGATAATTTATTTTTTCTTTATAAGAATATTCGAAAATTTATGATTTTTTAAATTGGTCGAAAAATTCACATTGTTACAACTTTCAGCGTCAGTAACTTCCCAAATCTCATCTGATTTGGACAATCTATATATCACTAAAAAGCCACTAAGGTATTATCTTCTGAACGACGGACAGCTCGTGTTAATCGGATAATTCTTTTAGGAGATATGTGCGCATAACTGAAACAACAGGAAAAAAATCGTTTTTCGGAGATTTTTCGAAAACGCTTCTTCAAAAATTTTTTGGTTTTCAGTTTCGTGTTCAGCGGCCAAAGTTAGTCTAGAAAAAACTTTTATTTTTAGGTGCACGCGATTGGCCCATTTTTTGTCGACAATCGAATCCTCCTCCTCGGGTAGCTTAAAAAAATGGCCAGATCGTAGTAACGAAGCAAGATTTTCTGTTTTTTTTCGAGATTTAAGATGGCATTTGGAAATGACGAATTTGCTCCCCCAAAAGTTTTCCTAATTTCACGAAAGTTTTATCCATTTTTCATTTTTTTCTCTGGGATTCTATTGCTTTCTATAAAATTTCAAGCACATATACGTTTAAAAATAATTTGTCTCGTCGTTTAAAAATAAAAGTCCGTTTACTGTTCAATGGAATACAAATTTTCAAAAAAAAAAAGCCAAAAGCATAACCGGAAATTCCCCTTATTAGTTTTGTATGCAAACTTATGCTGCACCGTTTTATGGGGCCCCCTCAGCCGTCGCCGCCCCGGGCCCCCGAGCACCTTAAGCCGCCACTGATGATGGCAATATTAAAAATGTATATTTCTATAATTTTTCTATAGGGAAGTATTATAAAAATAATAAGGTATGTAGTGTAAATGAATCCAACTGTTCAGGATTTTTAATTCAAAACAATACAATACAGCCATGGAAAATAAGAACAATATTTTATCATTTCGGGGGCCCTTTTAATGTATATAACATAACTACGAGTATGTGCAAAAATATTAAAAAAAAAAAGAATCGCCTTGCGTCTTTCTCTCTAGCCAATCATTAACAAAATATTTCCATCTTTAAAAATCATTCTTTAGATGTTTTTGCAGTGATTTAATTCAAAATCGGTTCAATTGTAGTAAAGCCAAGAAAGCAACGCATAACAAACCTTTTTCAATGGTTTTTCCAAAGATGGAATCGATTTTTCATGACGCCATTTGCCGCTATAAACATTGGGACCCTTTACACATTGTTTGATGAAAGACATTAAAGTTAATGAGTTTTTTCGCTCTTGATATATTTCTCTTTTCATGGCATTGCTGCAGCAATAGTTCCTTTTTAAAATCGCACACAAACTACGAGTACATGGAGAGATAATAACGTGAGAGTCTAATTTCCGGCATAACCTGTGCACGCACCCTGTAACACGACCGTGCTTGCTCCGTGATAATACTACACCAACCACACGAAACACACAACCCACACCACGCCACACGATAGCACCGCGGTGAGACCGTTCGTCAGCAGCACTCGCCGCAGCGTACATTTCCATCATGACACACTGGGAGGACTTTTACAACACTCATCTGCCGCCGACCGATTTCGAGGATAATCGGTCGCTATTGAAGGAATTTTGCGAACGCCACAACAAGCTACAAAACAGAATCGTCCTTGTAACAGTAAGTTGAGAATTAATTACGCTAAAATGAAAGTTTTCGGCTAGTCGTGTGGACTTGGCAGCCTCGTCTAAGTATGCGCAGCGCACATGGGTTGCGAGGGAGGGACAGACCGCGGGAACAAATACAAAACGAAATAGAAAACCCAGTAATAATGATCCGGGTCGGAGGTGGTCTTGCTTTGGGTTGAGGGGTGGACACGAATGGGCCGGTGGGTGTGCGAACAAGCTGGGAACTTGATTGCTGCTCGGCTTCAAAGGTATAACCGTGCACATTCTTGGGTTTTTCTCTGTCACGGTGGTGTTCATGGTGTTTTGCGTATGTGGCGGTGGCGAGGGCGTGGGCGAGGGCAGCGGCATGACTTGGAATATTGCTAATCGTCCTTTGTGCAAACTTTGTAGCCATGGCATGGTATATGAGCGTACAAAACTTTTTATTGAGTACTTGGCGTCATTGATTATTTGCTGCAGTCATCTGCTCATATATTTTTAACACATTATGTCCACGTGCAGTCAAACAATGCTAATTTTGTCTTTCATTTCAACCCGCTCTGCGCGCAGTCAGGTGGTACAACCGTCCCGCTGGAGCACAACACCGTTCGATTTGTGGACAACTTCAGTGCGGGCACTCGCGGCTCTGCATCGGCCGAGTACTTTCTGGACCATGACTATGCGGTGATATTCATGTACCGTCTCAAGTCGCTGGAGCCGTTCACGCGCCACTTTACAGGCCAGCAGTTCTTCGACATGCTGGAGATCGCGGACAACGGCCAAAGCACGGCGATCACGGTGAAGCCGGACTCGGTGGACGTCTTCGCACCCGTGCTGGCCAAGTACAAGCAAGCGCGCGAATCGCAAATGATTCTGTACGTGAGCTTCACCAGCGTTGTGGATTACATGTGGCTGCTGCGCGCCGCCTGCGAGTGCCTGGCGGCGTTCGAGGAGCGTGCTGTGCTGTACTTGGCAGCGGCCGTGTCAGACTTCTACATTCCGCAGGACATGATGGTGAGTTGGCAAACAATTTCGCTGCGATACAAATATTTGTACATTTGCATACGTAAATCGTATGAGCATACAAACGTACGCACACGAATGTTTCGGTGTCCCTATGTGTGAGGTCGCGAATTTGCGAGTGCCTGTGGATACTTGGGCGGCAATGTAAGCGACATTCGAAACCCCGACAACAGGCAGCGTAGCGGCGGGCCTGAAGAGAATTTGCGGTGGGGCGGCTTTAGCAAGCCCGAAATAATTGCGTTTAAATGCGAAAAATGGCAGCGGCAGTGGAAACGGCATTGGCAGCAGCGGCAGTCTATATTGTAAACGCATTACAGCTACGAACCATGTGAAATGCCTCGTTCAGCTGTTGACGCTGTCAGTATTTTTTTCTCGTTATTGATTTATGGATTTTTCGCGAGTGTCATGCTGGCTGGCTGGCTGATGCTAAGGCCAAATAATTGCGAAAAATTAATATTCTTCCGTTGCTGCCGCAACACATGCCGCAAGAAAATTCGATTTTAATATGCTGACGCTAAAGGCGGCGCTTAAGGGAATCCTAACTGAATGAAATGTGTGGTGGCAGTAAATATTCGAATGAAATTGCAGTTCGTTATGCGGGAAAATTGATTTCCGAGCTAAACGAAGTTCATATCGGTTGGAGTAACGATTTGATTGATTGAGCGAATTGAAATTCTTTAAAATTAAATTCAAGAGGCTGTAATGTGTATGATTGATACAGTTGTTGTAGTAGTAGTTGTCTAAATAAGTCCACAGTTTGGGTTTTTGCAATGATGTACTTTCATGAGAATGTTTAATCTTTTGTCTTTTCGGATTTATTTATTGTGCAAAATGCATTCATTCAGAGAACCCCAACTCAATAGCATTCAATTTCCTAATTAAGTATATAAAGAGTCACTCATGTTTGTGCCATCAGGAAGTCGTGAAAAATCCGTCACGAAAGTAATCCACTTTGTGTTGTTTGGTTTCCGGACATTAGCATCACACAAATTGGCCCAAAAACGTTGACTTTCGACATGAATAATCTAAAATGATATCAGGTCGCCAAAAAATGTTCCTTTTTGAAAAATAATGAAAAGTCTTGTTCAATGTGTAGCCAAATATTTAATTCAATGGCTTTTAATCCCCCCTAGTGTGCACCTTTGGCAAAACGAATAGGAAAAGTTATTCAATGAATTGCAAACAATTTTATCGACCTGCTTACAGCACCTTGCCATGCCCCCAGCCTACGCTGCCATTTCGACAACTGGCACCCAGCAACTTTGCGCCGAGTGTTGCTTCCTTCCTACAATGCATTGTGTGTGATTTCGCTGTCTGTCTGTCTGCTGCGATAAAGCATCTCACCTTAACGCTTAAACGCTGGCGGTAAAGAACGAATAACCGCCGAGCAGCAAGACGGATCTACGCAGGATGAGCGTCACCCACAACGACCCCAGTTGCTCGTACACGTGACGCTGTCGGCACTGATGACGATAATGACGATGATGAAGTTGCAGTGGCTGCTGCTCTGCCGTGGCTAAAGATTATAAGGCCAACAACGGCAACGGTAACGACAGACGCCCCTGTGCGCCCCGACTACAACGACGTTGACAACCATTTTCAATGTTGTTCCATTCGTTTAATTTTATCATCCGCTGTGCGAGTGTGCGCTCGTCCTTTCGTCCCCTGGTCCATAGTCTATAGTATTTGTTATTTTCTGTCGTCAATTTTTTGCTTTTTCCGAGTTCTCTGCGAAAATCTCCTACGGCTCGTGCTCTTGTTCCTGTGGCAGTCGGTCGCCTTGGCATTGTCCTTGTGCAGCCAGCGAGTGTCGGCCGCTGGGTTAGGTGCTTGTCTGGCTGTGGGTTTGTAGGTTGGCACCTCGGTTGGCTGGTGGGCAGGCACCGAGACGCCCGCGCGCTTAATTGTCGGCCAGCACTACGGTTTGTTAGACACCTCGTGGCGTTGCCATTTGCTGGGCAAGCATCGCTTGACGCTTTTTTCTTACTTGCGCCACACGTAATTTCCAACATGCTTAATGATGTCGTCGTTGTCGTTGTCGATGTCGATGTTGCTGCTGCCGTTGTCGTTGTTGCCATTGCCGTCATCATGGTCGTCGTCGCTGTAGTCGTTGTCGAATAATTTGATTTGCATAATTTTGCGTCTAAATGTTCTTCGCTTTTCAATGGCTGCACATTTTCTTTGAATGTCACTGTCAGTGCCGGTGCCACTGCCACACTTGACACTGTTGTTGTTCTCATTGCTAGTAACCAGTAACTGTCACAGTTGTCACATCCACTGTGGGCGTTTATTCAACCATTTCATTACTTGGCTGTACGCTTCAGATTAAGTAATTTGTTTCTCTCCGCGAATTTTTACTTTCAATATTTTAACGAAAAATGCGAAGCACAAGCTGACAACTGTGTATAGAATTGTGTGTGTGTGTGTGTGTGTGTTCATTAGAATCCTGCAATTTGTGTAGGAGTTGCAGCAAACGCTTTTCGTCTGTCTGTTTTGTCTTTTCGACTTTTTCCCCCCCAATTCGTTTGGGTCGCCGAGGAAACAAGCTCGTAATGGCATCTTTCATATTGTTGCCTTCTACACTTTCATTCTATGTACATATGTATGTACATGGATTTCATGGATTCAAAAAATGATTTAGTTGCAAGTTACGTTTTTTTCTGCTTGTTGCATATTTTGCTCGACTTGTGTACAAATTGAATTGCTTGTTTGCCCTGAATGCTCACTGGCTGGCAACGAACGAAACGATGCCTAAAATTATGGCAAAAGCAACAAACAAAAGAGTCGCGGCACATGTGGGGCTTAACTGCCGTGCAGCTTTTTCAATAATGAATACACAGGGTTTAGTTAAGTTTGCAACATATATCTGGTTATGTGAGCGGCGATAAGTAATTAAGTTTTATTTCAGCGGTAATTGAGATTGACCTCTTGCGCATCTACTAATTTGTTGATCTCTGGGTTAATCTTAAGATCCGTTTAAGCGAAATAGACATAGAATCATAGATTGCAGACATTGTTTAATTGTCAGTCTCTGGCTGAAGCATTTAGTCCCACCTCTTGGAATCTGTTTACTTAGATGTGTCTGACGCCATGTAACGTTTGTCTGCGCCTTTGTAGTTTGTGCTGGGGAAGCTTGTCATGACAGTCACTCTGCAACAACGAAACTGTGGCAACAAGCCATAGTTATGTCAGTTAGATTTGTGCGTTCATGCGCGTATTGAAGGAACTGTGTGGAAATGTTCCAAGGGCCAATTGATTGAAAAATTATATTTTTATTTAAAAAAAACCGTTTAATGGTTTTCGTTTTAGTTAAATAAGCTATTCGTATATTATTTTATTAGTTTTGGTTACTTACAATTTTAATTTTAAGTTAAGAAATTTATTAAATTTTTTAGACATGCCATTAATTTAGATAACTCTGCGTGCTTATGTTTTAATATTAAAAAAAAACGAGAACCTTCCCTGTGAATCCGCACCTGTTTGTGTCTATTTACCTTGCAATTGCCGCCTCTAAGACTTTAAAAGGGTTTTTGAGTTTTCAAGGCAACATTCGTTTGTGCTTCGTTCTCGTTTTATTTTGGTCGCTGTTGCCTAATTAATGCACTAATTAGAAAATGTAAATGTTAATTGACATGCTTGAAGTAAGGATTCATTTCAGACTGATTTTCAGCCATTGAAAGACTTTTCAAGATTACTGTGTGTACATTTTACACGCTAAGAAAGAGACAAAATATTTCCGTTTGATGCTTTGGTGTATTATGAATTTTGAAAATTGAAATGCATTAATCAAAGGACTTCTATGAAGTTCCAATTGTTCTCTGACTTCAAATCATTCAGCTGATTCCTTAGGGAAAAATAAATTGCAAATGTAAAAGTTGAATAAACAACTCTTGAACTCATAAAATTATTAAACTGTCTGTCATCACCATATTTTTATTAAGAATTTGTCATTATATATCGAAATATCGATATCCTATATTTATGGTTTTATGCTAAGGTTGCTTTTTCTTGGCGATTGTGTGTATTACTGAAGTTTGGTTTCCACAATCATTAAAAAAAACCCAAACTCCTCGGACATTTAAACTTCCAGAAATCCATAATTTTAAATTATAGCATCGCAAATTCTTTTAACTTATCAACAGACATATCATTCAGAACTCATTTTGCCTCATAATTATTTATTGCCAAACAATATTTGCTTCAATTAAACAGATTGAGTACCTACAAACCGTCCAAGGCCAGTTCATTCTACATAAATTTTTCTACTAATCATACGAGATCACTCACGCACTGGATGGCACAATTGATTACATTGTTTGAGCACTTCTTTTGTTGATATAAAATCTACATTTTTTGTCAATTTGACGACATGTCAATGACCTGTTCAGCATACAGATAAAGATTTACATTTGAGAAAGTTGCCAAAGTTTATGGGTTGATGCTGAGTTTACTTCCTTTCTATTTGTAGAGTCAAGGAGCGTTTTCCTTAACCTCGCGAATTTATAACAAACGCGATGGAAACTGGTTGTGGGGTGATTTAAATACGGCGATTAAAAAACGATGCGTTTCAGGCGGTGGTATGATTAGAACTAATTTATTACAATTCAATGCAATGAGACAGCAATGCAAAAACATGAGAATAAAGCATAAAGAGGAATAACCAATTATGTATGTAATATGTATGTGCACTAAGCTTAGCATAAGAGGTTCGTTCAGTTATAGTTGTACATAAAGCAGGTAGGGAGAAAGAGATAACAAATTATAAAGAAAGTCTTGGGTCAGCGTTTCCCAATCGGTGACCCAACATCCAGGCCCCGTTGAAATGACTTTCAAGCAGGCAGTACCGCAATTTTTGTAATAGGGCGTCGAATGATTCCTCTTGAAGTGCGGATGTCCACCACTCGGATGCGTGAATCTTTCCCAGGAATGCAGTTGATAATTCTACCCAAGAGCCAGCGTTGCGGGGGCGCGTTATCTTCATGGACAATTACCATTGAGTCATTTGAGACATTCGATTGGTCGCATAGCCATTTAGTTCGCATCTGCAGCTCGTTGATGTACTCATGGGACCATCGTTTCCAAAATAGTTGCTTAATGCCACTGACTTGTGTCCATCTATCGAGATAGGTCACGTCGTCAGAGACCATACGTTCTGGCAATGCCTTGAGAGCAGAGCCGACGATGAAATGACCTGGAGTCAGCGCTTCGTAGTCACTTGGGTCAGATGAGAATGGTGCTATGGGGCGAGAGTTGAGTACAGCTTCAATTTCAACCAGGGCTGTCGTCATTTCCTCATACGTAAGTTTAGCGTTCATCAGGCTGCGATTCAGATGACCTTTAGCTGATTTCACAGCAGCTTCCCAAATGCCGCCGAAATGAGGAGCTCTAGGTGGGATAAAATTGAAATTAATAAATTCGTTAGCGCAATACTTAATGATGACATCTTGATGGCCCTTGTGAAACAGGAATGCCTTCAAGTCAGCAAGTTTGTTGTTTGCGCCAACAAAATTCGTTGCATTGTCGCAGAAGATGTCGGTTGGCAAGCCTCTTCGCCCGATGAGTCGTTTGAGCGAAGCGAGGAATGCATCTGTCGAGAGATCTGACACCAACTCAATATGCACTGCTTTGGTGGCAAGACATATGAAGATTGCGATGTAGGCCTTATATGGCGTTTTGCCTCTGATGCGCAGGTATACATCAACCGGACCACAGAAATCGACACCGCAGCGGGCAAAGGGGCGTGATGGCGTTAGACGTTCTACCGGAAGATTCCCCATCATTTGCTGCAATAGTTTTGGTTTGTACCGCACGCAATGAATACAGCTTCTGACGATACGCCTGGCAACGTCACGTGCATTCACAATCCAAAATTCGAGACGAATTAATGATATCAAGGCCTTTGGGCCAGCGTGATAGTTTTTGAGATGTAAGTACCGAACGTAGCGCATGACGAATTCACATTTACCGGGCAACAAAACAGGGTGTTTACGATTGACAGGTAGCTCCGCTAATTCAAGTCGACCACCAACCTTCAGCAACTGGAATTTTCCAGAAGAATCGATGAACGGGTTAAGAAACCGAAGTGGGCCAGTCACTGTTTGCTCTTCCTTCAGCTGACGAATATTCTCAGCGAAATGTGTTTGCTGTATATTCCATATAATGCACTCTGAAGCATGGTGCAATTCCTGCGCGCACAAAGGTTCTAAATTGCGGTCGCTCTTTGAACATTTGTGTGCGTTATTGTAGAAACGAAACATCCAAGCAATTATTCGAATGCTGCGAATATAGGAACTGCATTGGTTAATTATATCGAGAAGATAATTTGTTGACAGCTCGATCTTAAAAGCCGACTTCCTCTTTTCCGCTTCAACAACATCCATATCTATTTCGTTGCATTTGTTTCTGGGCCAGTCATGCATTGCCTTGTAGAGAAAGGGTGGGCCACAATACCACATAGATTCGACAAGCTCTTCCACTGTGCTCCCTCTTGAAACGATGTCAGCAGGATTTGAATGGGTTGGTACATGTCTCCAATTTGCACTTGTTGTCAGATCCTGTATCTCGGACACACGATTCCCGACGAAAGTTGAGAGTGTAGCTGAGTGTACTTTGAGCCAGTGTAAAACAATCTGCGAATCTGTCCAAAGATAAATTTCGTAAATATGATTGCAAAAGATGGACCTTATTTTATCCATTAGCCTGGCCAGGAGTAAAGCACCGCAAAGTTCAAGTTTTGGTAGTGATTGTTTTTTTACTGGTGCGACTCTTGATTTTGCTGTAAGAAGGTTTACGCAAACTTTGCCAGTCTTGTCCGCCACTCGAGTGTAAATAGCGCAACCATATGCGCGTATCGACGAATCGCAGAATCCGTGTAGCTGCAAAGACTCGAAATTAGATGATAAGCAATATCGTGGAGTGGTAATCAATGGAAGGTGGGACAAACTGGCGATAAACTTTGTCCAAGCAGAATGAAGATTTTGTGGGACAGATTCATCCCATTCAAGTTTAAGCAACCATAATTCTTGAAGAATAATTTTAGCTGAAATTATGACTGGAGCTAGAATTCCGAGTGGGTCAAACAACGAAGATGCGATAGAAAGAATTGAGCGCTTTGTAACTGGGTCAGTGAGATCCGATTTTTGATGAAATGAGAAGAGGAAACAGTCTTTGTCTTGATCCCAGTTCAGGCCAAGTGCGCTAGTAATTGAGGTATCGAGATTCAAATCCTTAGGTGTTTTATCATCTCTGAATTCCTGAAGATTAGAATGCCATTTTGCTAGTTCGAATTTACCTAATCTTAGGAGGTTCGTCACTTCGTGCTTGATCCGAGATAGTTCAGCGATAGTATCAGCACCACACAGCAGGTCATCTACGTAAAACGAGGCCTTAACAACATTTGCGCCAAGTTCGAATTGTGATGCATACTGATCGGCCAAGTAAATGAGACTTCGCACAGCAAGATATGGTGCAGCAGCCATACCGTAAGTGACAGTATTGAGTTGATAAGTGCGAATCTCTTCCGTGGGCGAACTTCTCCAAAGAATGTATTGATACTTGCGATCCTTCAGCGCCATAAGTACCTGTCTATACATTTTTACAATGTCAGCGGTCAGCGCAAAGCGATATAAACGAAAACGAAGAAGAAGCATGAAAAGCTCGCTTTGTAAAGTTGGTCCAACCATCTGAATCTCGTTGAGAGATTTTTGCGACGTAGTGCGGCAGGATGCATCAAAAACAACTCTCAGTTTAGTAGTTGTGCTAGTGGGCTTCAATACGCAATGATGCGGGATATAATAGTGTGACTCATTAAGGTTAACATTACTTACGATGCTCATGTGACCCAACTTCTCATATTCATCCATGAAGGCAACATACTGCATCTTGAGATCAGGTGAACGGGCTAGACGACGTTCTTGTGAGACAAATCTGCGCAGTGCTGTAGTGTAAGAATGTCCTAAGCAACTAGGATCATCTTTGAATGGCAAACTCACTACGATTCTGCCATCGTGATGTCGAGAAACTGTGTCAATGTACAAACGCTCACAACTGTGTTGTTCACGAGTCCACATATCCACAGGCGCAGAAACTTCTTCTAATTTCCACAAGCGTTCCAACTTTGCATCCAATGAATCATCACAAGCCAGCATGCATGTCGATATACGTGGGCTAGGCGGCTGCTGATATCGGCCTGAAACAATCCAGCCTAATAACGTCTTTTGGAGGACAGGTAAATTATCGCCAAGCTTAATCTGGCCCACAGAAAGCAAGCTGAAGAAACTTTCTGTCCCTAGAAGCAAATCAACGCGCTTCGATTTGTTGAATTGCTCGTCAGCAAGTTCAGCGTTTGGAGGAATGTTCCATGATGAGATATCTATTTCTGCCTCTGGCTGGTAAGCGATGTGTGATGTGACGCAGAATGTCAGTGGAAGCTCAAATCCAGTTGATCGCGATTTTATAGTGGTGGAAGTTTTGAATTTAACGTTAGTTGACGTATTTCCGATACTATAAATCGCAAGATTGTGCTTACCTCTTGGTAGCTGCAGCTTCTGGGAAAAGTCGTCCGTTATGAAGTTGACTTGAGAGCAAGAGTCCAGCAACGCTCTCCCAAGTCTGTAGCTACCTGAGGCATCACGAACAAGAATCATGGCAGTGGCGAGAATGATGTGATCCATAGGCGAGTCATTAATATGCGTATGCACAGCGGCTTCGCGAGAGGTAGATGCCTTGGGCATTTCCAATGTTGTTTGAGTCTTGGGGTGTACGGAGTTTTCTGCAGAATGGTTCCGATGCAGCAGGCTATGGTGCTGTCGGGAGCAAATTTTACACCTACGCGATGATGGGCAACGTGAGATCTGGTGTCCTTTCGTGAGGCAATTGATGCAAAAACCAGATTTCTTTGCATGTTCAAAACGTTGATCAATGGTAAGGGCCTTAAAGCGATCGCAGTAGAAGATTTTATGATCCATACTGGAGCAGAATGAGCACGGCGAATTTGAGCAAGCAAATGAATAGCCTTTTTGTTGCTTTTTAGCCCTTGAAAGTTTGCCCTTGTTGTTGCTATCACTAGAGACCGAAGCATGGTTGCAATCAAGTGATTCCAAATATTGGCAATGTCTCTCCAAAACGGTAGTGCAGTCTTCCCATGATGGCAATTTCTTAAAGTCCAAAGATTCTTTCCACTTACGTTTGGTTTCTTCATCAGCCTTTTGAAGAACCAAGTATATGAGCATGGCTTGTGAGATTTCTTTTTCAGAGCCAAGGGACAAAAGAGAACCATAAATAGCTGAAGCGTTGTCGATAAGACTGCGTAATTGATAACCAGTAGTTTTTGAAACAGATGGCAGTTCGAAAAGTGATGCTATATTTTCTAGGAAAATAAGCGTAGCGTTGTCAAAGCGGGCGGTTAGCCTTTCCAAAGCTTTGGGATAGTTTTCGTTGGTGACTTGGAAAGCATTAACTGTTTCAAGCGCTTGACCTTGGAGGCAGTTACGCAGGTGATTGAACTTTTCTATATTTGACAGGGTCAGCTCACGGTCAATAATTTGTTTGAATGACGTGATAAAATTGCGATATTCAGAATATTTCCCGCTGAAAGATGGGAGCTTTAAGTGTGGCAATTTCGAACTAGGCATGGGCATAATGCATGAAGTTTCAGAAACAGAAGCGTTGTGAAAATCTTCTCCTAGGCTTGATTGTATAGACAATTTTGTCGAAATATACAACTCCTCCAAATCGGGACGAGCATTATCCTCGGAGTCAAGTTTTTCAATGCTAGTTTGAAGTGTGAGAACTTGTTTGAAATATGCCTCTAGTATTCCTAAGCGGCATTTCAATTCTGGCACGGACAGCACTTTACCTTCTCCCTTTGCGCCTCCTTCAACAATATTTTTGATACGAGTTATGCTCTTTTTAATATTAGAGCGCTGTTGTTTGAGCTCTTCTAAACTCATCTTGAAGAATGTATTTGTGATGTGCTGAACTGATAGAGCCTATGACGAAGTGTAGCGCAACTAAATAGCAGCAACAGCTATAGCGGTGAAGTGGACAAACCAAATGACAGTGAGGCGCAGCAATGCGCTGGCGACGAAAGCGACGAAAAATGTATGTGAGTGCACCGCTAAGTAAGTGTAGCGGAGTGGCGGCGTAGGCGCAGCGAGCGAGCGACGGTTAGGGCAGCGCAGCACCAAGCTGTAAAATGCAGCGCAGCAGAGCCAACAGTAATTTATAGGTAACTGTTGCTGAGCAAGTTGTTGTTGGAAGTTTCGCGTGGCGAAGAACCTTTGGAGGTCGAAGCGAGTTGGCCTGAGACAGCGAAGGTCACCTTTGCCAAAGAAGATGATGAGACTCCAAAGATGTTGAATGGATGAAAGTTTCCTCGACGATGAAGAGTCCAGCGATGACCACCAGCGATGAGCTGCTACAATTTGTTTACCGCAGCGCGATTTCCGCGAATTGCAAAATGTATCAAATATTTATTTACAAGGCAAAAACAATTTATTTAGATCATGCCCCACGTTGGGCGCCAAAAATGTAGAGTCAAGGAGCGTTTTCCTTAACCTCGCGAATTTATAACAAACGCGATGGAAACTGGTTGTGGGGTGATTTAAATACGGCGATTAAAAAACGATGCGTTTCAGGCGGTGGTATGATTAGAACTAATTTATTACAATTCAATGCAATGAGACAGCAATGCAAAAACATGAGAATAAAGCATAAAGAGGAATAACCAATTATGTATGTAATATGTATGTGCACTAAGCTTAGCATAAGAGGTTCGTTCAGTTAAAGTTGTACATAAAGCAGGTAGGGAGAAAGAGATAACAAATTATAAAGAAAGTCTTGGGTCAGCGTTTCCCAATCGGTGACCCAACACTATTCTTTCTACTGCCTCGATGCGGCTTTTATGATGTGCTCATTGACCGAAGTCAATGGTTGAAAAGTTCAGCCTTTTGTTACATTTACTGTCGATGTTTATGGAGCGATAGGTTGAACAAACTCATTATGAATAACAGCCGTCGCACATGGCGTATGAGTAACAACATTTTATATTCAAGCACTACTCAGATGTTTATCGGTTTTTGTTTGGCAAAATAAAAAATCCCGCCGCACTTTAATGCATTAACAAAAATAACAAATAAACGATATACTTGCAAATCTATACAACCAATGCGGGTTATTTGTGCTTACGCATTGCTCATACGCCACGTTGAGCGCAGCATGGGAGTGAAAAATACATATTGCGCTTTGCAAGTTGTGCGTTTTAAAGTAAATTTTATGTTCAACAAATAAATGTCCATTCGAAAAGATTGCAAAGGACAACGTGTCGCATTGCCTCGATGTAAACGCGGTCTGCCAGCAGGTGGTGTTGTTTTTGTCTGTGTGTGGGTGCGCGTTTTGAGGTCGCGTCGTGCAATTTCATACGTTTTCATCGCTGGTTACCACCCACACACACACATGCACACACACAAATACACACATATGTACAAGCACGAGAAGCATATTTACATATATTGTATTCCTGGTAGCACTGCAACGTGCTCTGTGTAATTATTAAGTGCCCTTTGTGCAGCTCATGTGGGTTTGTGTCGTTTTATTACGCCATTGCCGATGCTTCTGCGTGTCTGTGTGATTGTAATTTCGTACACAAACTCACACGTTTACCCATATTGCCGTAATTTTATTGAACCTATTACGTGGGCTCTTCAATTTGCATTTTATGTGCCGACCAACTTCCTGCCTCATCTCGCGCTTCCCACTTTTCGATTATTATTAATTTTCTCTTGTTGTTTTACTTTCTTTGCTGTTCCCTTTATAGCCAACTCATAAAATACAGTCAGGCGGCGGCGCTCCGACGATTTCACTACAACTGGTGCCAAAAATGCTGGCACCACTCGCCAGCCTCTGGGTGCCTCATGCTTTTGTTGTTTCGTTTAAATTGGAAACTGATGAGAATTTATTGATTACCAAGGCTCGCGATAGTTTATACAAATACAACCACAAGGTAAGTGTAACATATTGAATATCGAATGCGCTATGCACATATTTAAGTAGGTGCTTTAAAAATATTTAGTTCCACTAAACAACTAATGCTTCGTTACTCAAATAAAATTATTTTTGGTTGAGCAAATTTTTAATGCATTAAGACTCATAGTTCAGTGAAACAAGTCTCTAGATGCCGTCCACGAAACGGCAGCACGCTCAGTTCAACTGTGGCACCGGCGACGCCAACATTGGTTGCTACTTAGTTTAGTGCATTTTCAACTTTAATAAAATTGACGTTGATACTGCACCCAGTGTTCGTGCCACAGTTGGACGTGTGTCATGATATTTAAAAATGTACAAGCGTCAGCTTCAGTGCGGCTGGCGTTGCATGCCAGCGCACACAAGTGACCAACAGTGTTGGGCGCAGCGAGGCACGCCAACATTTCGTTTTGTTTGCGGCTTACGCTGAGTGCAGCTGCTGCGGCCACCGACCGCATGCATAAATAAGTTTTAAGCTGGCATTGTTTACCCGCAATTTCATTGCCACTGTAGTTTTCATTGCTAAGTGCTGCAGGATTTTCCAATTTCCAATTGCAGTTGTATTTAATTTTTCACTTTGAACTTTTCGGTCGTGTGCTCATTTGTGGCCTATAGATATTTGCGTATGCATTGGCATGCATAGTGCTTATGTTTGTTTTAACATTGACTTGAAATGTATTTTGTATATTTGCTTTAACGATTTCACACCGTACTTTGCAGCTGGTCATTGCGAACATACTGCAAACGCGCAAGCATCGTGTTGTCTTCGTAACACCGAACGCCTCCTATGAGGTGCACCTGAGCAGGGAGCAGGCGCTGCAAGGACTAGAAATTGAGGAACCAATTGTCGCTGATTTGGTGAGTTGACAAAGCTGCAAACACATAGAATTCAGGTCCAGAGACAATTACCGATTATGTAGCTGTTTATTTATTTTTGTTTTGACACGTATACATACGATATTTTTACGATAAACATAAACACGATTATGCCATCATTGCTTAGTGAAATTTCATAAAATACATAACTTTGTTTATTCAAAAATTACTTGTCAAAATACTTTGAATTTATCATGTAATCAAATTGCGATCTTATCTTTTCCATTTCATGTGCAAATCAGGTGAAAAGGCACACTGAATTCATTAACTCGACCTCGAATCGCCAATGACTAATGTCGATGCGACACAACAATCGTCACATTCAGGTGGACTGTCGCGTGACAACGCCACATTTTTGCCGTTTATTAAATCCAGGACCAGGTGTCGGACGTAAATATTAGTAAGGTAAAAGTTAAACATCTAATGCGAGTGTAGCAGCCTTTGCAGGTGAAGGTTAAATCCAAAAAATAGAAATAGAAATACAAAATGAAAAACATTTGCAACAACACAAAGCAACCCATAACAAAAATAGTTTATAATGTCGCATACAACAACTCTCTACATACATCCTTACATGTAGCTGTAACTGCTACTGGGTTTTTTTTTACCAGCGATACAAAAACAAAAAACACGTAAATAACGCAAATTGATTTTTGTTGCGACCGTTTCCTTTTTTTGATAGAATTTACAAAATGAATAATTTACTCACATTAAGCGGCTCTTATGGCTTTCACGTGCGGATTTACCAATTGGACGAATGTAAACTTTATTGTATTACATTTTGTTTTTGATAATTTTAAGTGGATCCGCGTAAATATTTTGTATTGAGCTGAATTATGACAAAAATGTGTGTTCTATAGAATTTTTAATGTAACGATAGTATCCGATGTGCGTAATTTACTCAGTCGTCATATCATTATGGAATGGTGCGATTGTACTTAAAAATTGCATTTTAAATTTGACTAGATTATAAGGTTTAGTGGACTTTCTACAATCAGTTGGACGTTTACAATAAGTCATTCCTTGGTATATTACCCCATGGAGAAAAAGTATTCTGGTATTTTCTAAGTAAAAGTACACATTTGGTTTTATTCATAAAACATTTTATCAATCCAAATACTGCCCATTCTTTTCAACCACCTTCTGCCATTTTTTCGGAAGATCCATTACTTACTTATTACTTACTTAACTGGCCATAACAACCCGTTATCGGGTTACGGCCTGCCGCAAAACTTCTCTCCAGGCGCCTCTGCTTCGCGCGAGTTACGATGGTTGTGACTTTGGTCACAATTTTCGGTATAAATAAAAGTGTTCCGATATATATAGTTTAACTTAATGGAAACTTTATTACCGTATCGTTTGAGGTGAAACTTAAGACTGACTGGTCGGTGGAGCGGCAGCTAACGTCGAAGGCAATCCAGTATACCTCTCTTATCTTCAGATAAGTTTGCTCAGGTCTTTGTGTATGATCTTCGGACCAAACAAAAACCGTGAGCCAAACATTTGCAACTGTTTACATTCGAATGCATTATCTTAAGATTTGTTTGTTCGGGTGTCTGTGTCTAATCTTCGGACTAAACAAAAACACCGAGCGAACCGTCTGCATTCATCCGTATTCGGATGCACTTCCTTATCTTTTCACAAGGAGGTGCGAATTTGTTGCTTATTCTCTTAGTTGGTACCTGTTTAGCATCGCCTGAGACGTTGCTGACGTAACTCGCGCGCCTTCTCCAGTTGGTCACACCAAGAGATACCAGGGCCTCTTCCACTTGGTCCTTCCACCGGAGACACGGCCTTCCTCTTCGCCGTCGACCTCCAACCATCGCATCGAACACCTTTTTCGCCGGAGCTTCGTCGTCCATGTGGCAGACATGACCGAGCCAGCGTAGCCGCTGGATGTTAATTCGCTGCGCTACGTCCATGTCCTTATACAGCTCATATAGCTCGTTATTGGTTCGCATGCGATAGTCGTCACCAACACGAACAGGGCCGAAGATTTTGCGAAGTACCTTCCTCTCGAACACTCCAAGGGCCGCTATGTCGTTTCGTGTCATTGTCCATGCTTCAGCGCCATAGAGGCGCTCATCTCGCACGGACGAGATGAGCGTCCTATAGAGTGCAAGCTTTGTCGGTCGAGAGAGGTCTCTACTTCTCAATTTCCTACCGCCTATCTTTAAAAATGTAATCCTTGAAAAACTGAGAGTATGTGCTTTTCAGAGTCCTCTTTTGAGTCTAATTTTCTCTGAGGAGATCGAAACATATTGTTACGAAAATTAGTTCTAGTGGGTTAGTACGTATCTCTGGATTGCGCAATATAAATAAAAACACACTCAATTTCTCAAACGCAGTCAATAAAAACCAACAATAACTTTATTTCACAAATTTCACACTTTACTGTCTTTACACTTAATTATTCGCTTAATTACTCCGTGTGGCACCTTCACTTGTCTAAACCAAGACTGACTCGCTGCGCCGTGCCCGGCTGCCTTTTATACCTGTCCGGTTATCGCGCAGATCGTTCGCGCACATTCTAATTGGACTAAAAGTTTCCATTATTATCGCGGGCCATCATTGCCAGATCGAATTATAGCAAGTCGCTGTTCTTTAAAGTGCATGCCTAAAAGTATGCTATTCATGCACAGCACAGCACAGTGCCTCATCGCTACAATATTATAATCTGACTTTTTGATGGGTGCATCAAAACTTTCCAGCCAGTTTCCAGTTTTTGCCGGATCAACAAAGATGTGTAGGGTCTAACGTTGTCATAATGAAACACAATACCTTTCCTGTTGATAAATTTCGGCTTCGACCGCATAAATTGCTCGCAGTAGAGATTCAAATCAATAGTTTGGTCAGGCGGCAGTAGCTTCTAATGGATGAAACTCGTGTACTCCCATCGCATCCTTATTGTCAACCTTAGCATTGACAACGTTGTTGGAGCTTCATTTTTTTTGACCAAGACCGTTGAACAACATGTGATGTACATATATATGTATGTGTTCCACTATTCATCATCTGTTACCTTAGGTCAGAAAAATGGCTCGATTTCGTTCCGTTTCAAGCGCGTATCACAGATGGAAATTTCCAAACATCGAGCTTCTTTTTGAAACCAACTTTATGCAAATGGTTCAAAAGGAACCCATTGCGCAGATTTCTTCGTATATCCAAGATGATTGCTTAATACTCGCAATGGCTTTCAAACCCAGTTCATCAGCAATGATTTCCTAGCTAAACCTTTGATCTTCATTAATGTTGGGTTTCACTGAAGCGTTGTTTACATTCGTCCTCCACAAAAATATCTGATCTTGAATCTCCGAAACCACTTCGAGACGATCACAAGAAATGGTGCATTCTCTTCTTATGCTATTTATCACTTATTAAATATTTACACAGGCTTAAAGTGACGCCGAAATCTTTAAAGAATGGCAAACCGAATCTGTTGCTGCAATGACGGTGGAATTTGCTTTGTTTTTTCTTGTTTCCATTTTGACTGCTTGTTGTGAAAATTCAAATTAAATACGTATTGTCATGATACAAAAAAAATACAGGTAGCATGATACAAAAATATGCAGGTAGATTCAATCGAGCAAAATTAAAAGTTATTTGCTTTTTTGACAAATAAAAATAGAATTTTAAGGGTGCAAAAAAAGTTAGATATAAAGAAACTGAACTACATAAACTAATTGTGTGAAATTGCAGCTCTGTAGCAAAAATGAAAATAGTAGTACAATATTTGTAAACAAATATTTTTTTCCAATTGTCAATTTTAGTTTTATGTGTCGCATTGAAACTAGCTGTATATTATTGTATCATGACAGGTAGTTTCAAAAAGACAGATAAGAAGAAAATTGACAAATGAGAAATACATTTTTTCGACTACTCTTTTCATTTTAGCCATAGGGCTAAAATAGGGCGTTTTTGGGTTGAAGCGTGGTGGTGTGTTTTATTAAAAGTGCGTGTGCATGATTTGCGTGGTTCTTATAGACTAAATGTGCGAGTCGTGGTCAGTGTTGCCAGATAGGAAAAAATTCTTCCGCTAGAGGCGCTAGTGAAATTCCGCTAGATTCCGCCAGATTTGAATATTTGAATTTTTTACACTGACTAATAAAAAAAAAGCGGGTAATAGGTTCAAAAAATCTATTTTCAATGCTTATAAACTTTATTGCGTAATATAGTATATATACATAGATATATAATAGTATTTATATATATATATATATATATACAGAGAGAGAGAGAGAACTATTTTATCATTATTTACATTTAAAAATCTTCTTCGTCCTTGTTGAGCTGCAGAATGATGTTCTCCAAGTCTTTCAACTCCTCCGTTTCATTTTTTTCGTATTTTTTGGAGGATTTGATGGTGCTCAGTACTTCTTTTGGAAATTGATAGTTATGGCAGCATTTTCCCTGACGGCGGAGCTCGAACCGTGTCATCAACAGAGAATTGAGCATCGTCGTCTGTATTTTATTCCTCTGCTTGGTTTTCACGATGTTCATTTGGCTGAAGATTCTTTCCACATCAGCATTGGAATATGGGAGAACCAAAATACCGATGGCGAAGTCGGAAAGCTCTTGGAACGGATTTCGCCCGGATGCGTCCGTGTAGCAACGAGCCTCGTTCCAAAAAGCGATCGTATCTCCTTTTTCAGTCCACGGTATCAAGTGAATTTTGGAATATTGCTCTTCGATGGAAGTTATCAAATCCACGGAAACGTTGAAAGAGCTCAGAAATTCGGTGATTCTACCTTTGCAGGCATTCAAAATTGTGGAGACCGACAAGAGCGACGTCTGTTGCAGAACCTTGATGTTGTCCGGAAGTCTTTGTTGAATTTGCTTGAATAAACTCAGCAGGAACTTTTGACATTTTTCGCGAAAAATGGATTCATCGGTGGTGCTGAGTTTTTTCAACGATCTGAGCTCATCAAGTTTCGTCTCCACTGCGTGACCCAAGTAGGGTTTTGGGGCCAAGTAATCATCGATGCTTGAAGTCAGCACATCACGGCGACAAGTCGGGAGCATTATTTTCAACGCAATGGAACGAATCAACAACACCAAATCCTGAAAAAAATTTATATTTCTTTTTATGACATGTATTTTTATTTATTAATCATTTTTATATCTAAAACATCATCTTTAACTCATGGAATTGAAATACTCGTAGAAAATTCAAACCTGCAGAAGTTTGGTAGGGTCCGCTCCTTTTGATTCGAAAAGTTTGTTCACTCTTTGAACTTCGGAAAGGGTTGGTTTCAAGAACAGCAAGTAAGCCAAGTTGAGTTCGTTTTGATACATTCTATGCAGGGTATCAGCAGAAAAACATTTTTCATTATCCTTCGCTAGATGAAAATGAAGTTTCAACTCCTCCCATTGATCGATGATTCGTGAATTAGCGGGCTCAATAGAAATCCATCTTGTGTTGGCCATTTGGAGTATCTTGAGTGGTTTTTTGCCGAAATTGATGGTTTCATACAATTCCCTATATTTGTGTTGCCGATAACTCGATCTTGAAAACCAAGAGTGTGTGTCTGCGATGAGCGATTCAAGATGGCGAGGCAGCGCTTCAGCAACAGCGTGCGACAGAGCCAATTGTAAGGAATGACAAGTACATCTTATTAAAATCAGATCAGGGACGTACTCCTTTAATCTAGCAAAGACACCGCTGTTGATGCCCGTCATTACGCTTGCATTGTCAGTCCCGATTCCTCGGAGTTTCCCGATTTCAAGTCGCAATCCTTCAAGGGTTTTTATGAGAGCTGAAACTATGGCCTCTGCATCGCAACCTGCTAGTTCAGTGAGACTTAGGAAAGTTGAAATGGTTTTTCCTTGTGTTTTGCTGAAGTATATCATAGCTATTCCAAGAAATTTTGTCGTCGAGATGTCATTTGACTCGTCTAGCAACAAGCTATAGGGGCTGTCGTTGATGTCCTCCAGGAGCTGCTGTTCGAAATGAGGGAAGAAAATGTTCTTGATGATTGCACTACATTTGGTCCTGTGCATTTTGAGGCTTTTTGAGATTTTACTGTCGGTAAATGAAGATGTGCAGACATCAGTCAAGTGGTCAGTTGAGTTGATCGCACAATGATTAGCAGTGAATAAAGCCAACGATGCTTCAGCTTTGGATGCTTCATAGGTTTCTTCGGTGAACTTTAAAACAGGCTGCCTTTGCGATGAAAATGGCCGGGCGGCAGCTTTATGCCTCTCAGATTTTGCGTGTGACACGAGATCGTCGTGTTTTGCATTTAAAATCTTGTGAATGCAATACCTGTAAACATTAAAAATTTATTATTTCAACTTTTTTCAATATTTTTTAGGTGATTTAGTTACAGAGCGAGCCCAAAACACTGAACACATCATTTTTCACTTTATTTTTTGACGGAGAATCGATGAAAAACTTGATCAACGTTCAATGGTTCTAAACGTTGTGCCACAACAATATACTTCAATACCATCAAAAATAATTCTTGAAGAAATAATGCATTTTTCTGTCATTGCGAGTTTTGACAGATTCGTTGTTCCGTACTGTTTACCGTGTAGGATATGAATATTAAACATATTCAATGAAAGAACGTTTGCCCGATTTTCCACATTATTTTTTGCAGTTTTTGTAGGTACTCTGATATGCGAGATAATTGTCACAAGATGTATGTAGAATGTAAAAATAAACAAAATTTTACCGGCATCGTGCTTTCAGAGCATCTCCATCGACGGGCATTAGCCACTCTTTCAAGATTTCTTCCTTGCACCATTTCTCACGAAACCTTTGAGCATAATTTTTTTTTAGACGATCTTTCCCCATATCAAAACGCAAAACAAGTAAAACCCATAACAAAATAACAATACGTGTTCTCAAAACAAACGACAATCAACGAATTATGAAAGTGCGCAGAGAAAGTTGATCCGGGTGTATGTGGGTGTGCAAGGCTGCCACACAAACAAAAATATACCAAAAGACAAACATCGATAATCGATCCATTTCTAGTTTCATTTATGTGTAGTATGTGCTTTGTATCCCTGCACATAGAACTCCAACTTGTGGCGTCCTTTTCTATTGCATTTATAAAGAGAGAAAGCAAGAGACTACAAAGATAAAGGCGGGAATCAGGTTTGAATCACTAAATTTTTAAAAATACGTCAAGATAGAAGGATTCCGCTAGATTTTCCGCTAGCCACCATACGTAATTTTTTTCCGCTAGCACGCATCAGAATCCGCTAAATCTAGCGGAATTCCGCTAGGTCTGGCAACACTGGTCGTGGTGGTGCTTTGGCTACTGGGTGCAGGCGAGTCGTAGTGGTGCTTTTAAGTGGTGATTTATTTTCATTTTTTTGTTTTAACATTTGTTGCTCTTTTTTCTTTTAGGCAGTTATCCAAATTTGATCGCATCGATTGTTAAAATTAACTACAACGACTACCAACTACTATTTCTGAATAAATTTGCTACCATTCATACTTTTTTCTGCATCATTAAAATGTTCTTCTTATTTGTCAAAAAAGCAACTGATTTTTTAATTTGATAGAATGAAATTATCTGAATATTATTCTACCATGCGTATTGCAATACTATACCAAATCAGCTGGCATACATTTGATTTGTCGATATATATGTGTCGATATGTATTTCACGTTGCCAACTAAGCTAAAAATAACTTTTGTTAGTCTCGCCGTATGTTTATTAGTGTGGATTAAGTTGTTGTGTTTCACAGACAATGTGACCGCAATTAACAGCAAAAGTGTCTGTCAGCACGTGATATGCCATTGCCACCTGCGCGCTGTCTCTTTATTACACGAGACGATGCCAAGCCCAGGCGCCTCCCTCTATGCTATACAGTGTCGAATTTCCTTTGGCGTTTTAACGCTGATAATTTAATAAAGTTTTTCGATTTATGTATGTTCTAGTTCAGGCTATCATTTCTTCTTTTATGGCTCACAATATTTCAACGTTTTGTCTTGCTCGCACGCAAACGCACACCCACCCACACACACACACACACACGTATTTATTTATAACAAGTGGAAACAAGTTGAAGGCGTTGTGTTGTGAGTAGAGGCGGGTGCGGCGGCCTGCATGTGCTGCAACTTATAAGTTATTTTTATCGCCACAACAAACAATGTGGCAGCCACAAATTTATCCCCTCGAGAAATTTATTTCACAACCATTGTGAAAGCGCTCGTGTACCCAACTGGCACAAATCTACCGGAAAGTAGTGTTAACAATAGACAGTTAGCGAAGACTTCAAGGCCAGACTTTGTTCGTGAGTCAAAATTATGCTGCTGATTTTAATAAATGTTTGCAAAAAACATTGAAAGCAGTTGAATTGTCGAATAATCTTTTGCATCAGATGTGAATGTAGCCGGTGTTTTTTTAGAGGAAGAGAGCTCTACATTGAAATAAAATATAGAAAAACATTTTTCATCTCTTTATTTGACTGATAATGTTACATAACGTAACCTGTAGATCCAAGTTCTACACATTCTTCTTATTTCGGCAATAATGCGTCGAAAGAAGTGAACCGGTAACCGGCACCCAAATTACTTAATTAACTGGCTACAACAACCCGTTATCGAGTTACGGCCTGCCGCAAAAGCTCTCTCAACGCGCCTCTGCTTCCAATGCGCGCCTTCTCCAATTGGTCACACCAAGAGAAGATAGGGCCTCCTTAACTTGATCCTTCCACCGAAGACACGGCCTCCCTCTTCGGAGCGTCCTCGTCCATTCGGCAGGCATGGCCAAGCCAGCGTAGACGCTGGCTGTTAATTCGCTGTGCTCCGTCCACGTCTTTAACCCTCGTATTAGCGGATGTTTCGGTTACCTTCGGTTTAGCGGATGGTGTCTGGCCAGACCCCTATGTATTTATATGGGAATAATGTTTTACTAGTGTGTTCTAAGCCATTTTTTGACCTGCTGATCACATATTTTGAGTTTCTTACCTATCCATTCGTGTATGACAAATCCTCAATAAGCTGAAAAAGTAAAAATATGACCTGGGAATTTTCGATTTGTAAAGAAAAACACATTTTCGTTGAAATTTTTTTTCCCTTTATTTTGTATGTGTGCATGTTGTTTGAAGCATATAAAATGGGTTCTCAATGGATTTTATGATATATATTCTCGCAGTAATGCGTATGTTATTCGTTCAACGTTCAGCAGACAACTGAAGCGTAGAATAGGAGAAAGAGAAGACGAAAGCAATACAAACACAAGAAAAGATACAGAAAAAAAACCAAAATACACATAAGCGCGACTTAAAAATGTTGAATGCGAACAAGTTGGATGGTGGAATAACACTGATTTTATTTTATTCACTTACTCTAAGCTCGAACGTTTGTCATTGCTGATCGAGCAAATCAAGCAATCGAGCTCATATTACATATTGATGACATTGCAACATAACTTAAAATTTGCTCGTTGTTGCTGGCTGTTTTTGTTGGATGTTTGGTTGGTCGTTGACTTCAAACTTGCTGACAGCTATAACACGCGCGAGTTTTGTTCGTCGTTTGAGGTGGAAATAAAAGATGGATTCTTTTAATTAAGAACGAACTTTATTATAAAGGCGAAATCGTACACCGACTGTCGCCTGCCAATGGTAAATCCAGAGTGCCAGTTTTGTGCATCAAAACTGCACTCAACAACTTCAACTTACTTCCTAATTCTTACTTACTATCAGTGCAGCGCAAGCACTGTTTGTATCTTAAAACTAATGCGTAGTCGCTTATCGGTGCAGCGTATTATTTTCTGCTAAGCACTTTTCGTGTGTACCGATATTATTTGTTTGTTTAGTGCACGGCTCATATTTATTCAGTGCATTATCGTTAGCGGACATGCCCATAACTCGCCCCTCCTTAAGAATTCGAGTCCCTTCGAATTTAGGTATTTTATAACATTTTCTTTTTATGTATTATATGTACTTGTATATATATATATGTTTTGTATAATACGTATTGTGTTTTAAAAGTGCTAAATATGTATACATACATAAATTAAAATCGCAAGTTAATTAAATACAATTCACCGCTTATAATTTGACTTACCAAAACGTTTTTTTCTGATGGGAATAGCTCTGATATTTGTGTTATTATATATTTGAAATCAGCAGTTGTTAGCACAATTTTGTGTTCAAAAATATATTCCAGAATGACGTCGATGAGCTTTTTTCGTGTCGCTTCATTAAATTTGTTAAAATTGCTGTAGAAATCAAGAATGGATCGTCCTTTTGCTGAGATTTTTAAAATATCTTTCAGACTCGCATTGAAGCGACTGTTATTCGCATGGCGACTTTCGTTGCTTGCTGTAGTCTAAATTTTTGAGTAAATAATTAATAATTTCAAGCACGTTCTGGAAATTTGGAGGAAGACATACATATAGGTTTATTCGGACTTAAATGATCTAACCTGTGTTTTTTGCCAAAGAAATAGCTTAGCGCGAAACTCAGCTCGCTTTCCAATATTTTTTATTGAGTTCGCGATGTCGTTTTCATTTAGAAATGGAAGGCTTCTGTAGGTTATTCCAGAAGCTGCAAAAAACACGTTTCCAAATAAAATTGGGCTGTTCAAATAGTGAATACAAAAATGTGTGGCCTTGTATAGTTTCTTATAAACTTTGCAAATAAATGCCTTTTGCTTTGTTATTGAAGCTTTACTTTTGTTGTTGTTTCTGAGCAAAACTTTTCATTTCTTACGCGACCGCTTTCTATCTGTCGTTTTCTATGTTTTTTTACTGCAACTTTTATAATAAACTGTACGAGACAGTACATTTTTTATTCACTATTTACACAGCACAATTTTATTAGAAACAAATTAACATATGTTAATGAAAATGAAATATGAAAGGTTTTAATGTTGCAGAAATCAACAAAAAATTGCGAATACCGCAACATAGAAAAAGAAGAACAAACGTACAGTCACATGAACACAATAGAAAATCTACGGCTAGAAAGCAGCAATAAAAAAACCAAGCAAGGAACGCCGTTTTTTATATGCGTGTTTTTTCATATTATGTTGTGCAACTTTAAAACCTTTAGCATGCATCGAAAATACGAGACCGCACATATTTATTTTCAACGTTTACAGCACGATTTAAACTTTTTTACCGAATATTTCATCATATATTTCTTCCAGTTCAAATGTTTGTAACATTTCTTTTAATTTTTCACACATTGCGACTGACCACTTCGATAGCACCCGACAAACAAAAGCAATTGAACAATTATGGCTGACGCGTGCCAGTGATAAATAAACGTAGTAGGCAAAGTAAAAAGAAACGGAGTAATTAACAGCCTAACCCACGATGTCGAAAGAAAACATAAGCGCACGAAAGCCAGTCACCATGGTTGAACCAGTAAAGGTTGTGTCGGTAGAACAGCAGATTTTAACCATCGTACCTGGGAACTGTCAAATTCACTGTATTTTGTTTTTGTACATTGTTGTTAATTGTATTCTTCGTATACATTTATCTTCGTTTTGACAGAACCCAGGTAAAATACAAGAACAAAATGCCTGTTGTTGTTGCCCACAAATACAACTACGCCTACCGCTATAACCTTATCAATAAATCTTGCCAGTCACTAACTTTGTATTTGTTTTTGTATTTTCGAATTTACAAAAACAATTACAAAGTGAGTGACTGGCTTTCGTTCGCTTATGTTTTCTTTCGACATCGTGGCTTAGGCTGTAACTCTCAACTTTTAACAAGAGAGACATGAAAGCAACGGAAATTGAGGGTTGAAATAAAATTTTAGCACAATTGTTTTTCATTTTCTTCTGTGGTAACAGAAATCTTCTTAAATATATTTTTAGTAATATATACTTAATTTTAAAATCTTTTTTCTGCTCAGTGTACATGTGTGTAAAAACGTTAACTAACAGGTTACTTGCCAAACTTTTCTTCGGTGGTCTTATTGCTTAGAACATGATAATCTTATTGCTTAGAACATAATAATGTTCTTATTAACATGATAATTTTGTTTTAAAATTTATAAAAATGATAACATTTGCTTGGCTCTTTATATGCCGAACTTGTTTGCTGTGGAGGATGCGTATGCAGCTCGCCCCTCCTTAGGATTCGAGTCTCTTCGAATTTATGTGCGGAACAATACCAATGACATGTTTTCCTAATATTATTGTTTAGTTCCTTAAATTTTTTGTCTTTTTTATATTTCCTGATTTGCGGATCTTTCATGTTTACATTTAATTTCTTACAATCGATCGCTTTAGTTTCTTGAACGTTAATTTGGTTTTTATTGTTAATTGTCTTTGTTTCTACCTTGACATTTGTATTCAAATTTTTAGTAAATAATTCTTGTATAGGCTTTCTTTTGTATTTTCGCTCCTTACAAAGTGAGCACTTATTTACAACTTTTGTAATGTGTTTCCTTAACTTCGGATAGAAATACTTATATTCTAACTCCTCCAACATCTCTAAAATACTTGTATGAATATTTTTACAATGTGTATTTTTTATGATTCCAAGAAGTTCTTCAAAGTTTTCTATGTCTCTAGCCATTCTTGAACATTTTATAAATTTTATGGTTTTGTCATTGGAGTAGAGACTTATCAATCTGTTTCGGACAATATTGTATACCGGGTTCTCCAATTCGGAATAAATTCCTACTGTTCCTTTCTTTAAACTTTTCCTAAACACATCGTTTAAATAGTGGATATTATTTATATCCTTTTCGTCGATATATAAAACCTTATAACCCTTGAATAGAATATCCTTTTCGGTCTTTTTATTTTTTACTATTCTGATTTGTTGCTTGTACTTGTTAACAATTGCATCAGTCTTGTAGAAATCTCCCTTACTAGTGCGTATTGTTTCAAAGTCGTAACTGTAGTTTGCTGTCTGCACGATGTCAATGTCTCTATGTTGCAAGTCGTTAATTATATTATGTTTAAATTGGCATTGCCTGTTAATGCCTACACCTATTTCCCTATTATTTATAACCACGACATTTTTCCCTAAGTCAATTTTTGCTCCTAAGGCTCTTAAGGTATCGTGTCCCAATATACATTTAAACTGCTTATTCCTAAGGTCGACTAATTTTATTGAAATTGTTCCCGCTGACATACCAAATTCTTTTGGCAATGGGACAATCACTTCGTCCGTTATAAGACTCGAATCAGCTATGGTTGTTAACACGATAGGCTCTGCGAGTGGTTTGACAATATTGCGATCTTTGAAATATGTTATATCGCCCATAGTTGTAATGGCGCCTGTATCAATAAGGCATTCTACCGGCCTATTATTAATTGTCAAAGTCGCTATTGGTAGTGGAGCTCTACTCGAGGCTAAATACTTATTGTCTGCGGAATTAATTTCCATAGGTGCCACACTGTCTCTGTTGTTTGACAATTGACTTGGTGCATTTTTGTTCCAAGCTTGATACCTACTTTGGTATGCCATATTTGAACTGTAGTTGTTCGTTTGTCGACTAACGTTCGATGTCTGTGGATCAATGTCCATCGGTTGGCCTTGCCTGAATGGATTATTCCTCCCTTGGAAGTTATTTCGCATGTCATCCCTAAACTGGCTCTGTGGTTCTCTATCGTCCTGTCCTCTTCTGTACGTGTTTCTGTATGCAGTCCTTGGATTTGCTCCACCGTCCTTGAGTTTAATGTCCTGTATTAGGTCATTTTCTAATAGGTACCTATGCGCCTCTCTTATTCTTTCTATCTTATTTTGCAGTAGCAATGTCTTTATATTCAGAGGGATTTTGCTTAAATAAATCCCGAATATAATCCTCTCATTATCAGGATGCGAGAAATCTAAGTTTTTATTAACTTCTATATTATATTTTTTATTCATTAATCCTAGTATACTTTCTAATTTATAATTAAGTTCAGTTATATTATTGGCACTCACGTTCATTGCCTCTTCCCTCAACGAGAAGTAGGACTTCGTCACCCCGTAATCCTCTCACAGCTTTGTGATGATGTTCTCCCACGTTGGCTCGTCCAGCGACTGTACGGACCTCAGAGCTTTCCCCTGGATCCTGTTCGCCAACACTGCCTGAATGATTTTGTGGTGCTCCACCGGTGTAAAGCCTATAACGGTGGCTGCGTCCCTCAGATAGTTGACCAGAGCGTAGTCCGACGTCCCGGTGAAAGCTGGGATGCTTCTGGCCTCCCTCAAGCAATCAGGTAGCTCCATTCTTAGTTTGGATTTTAGTTCGAGGACAGTGAAATGCTTATCGTTGCTGTTGCACTATTTCCTTCTTTCTGCTGTTGTGGTTACTGTTGCACTTGTTCTATGGTGCTGTTAAATTTTTCCGCGCTCACTTTAATTTACGTAGCTTCGCACCAAAAATTTTCCGCTAAATGTTAACTGTTGTTTTGTTTTATACTTTTGAAATTGTTTTCTTCCGTTATTTTTCTTTGTCACAACACTTTCTCCGAAAACTGTATTTAGATTATGCGATATATTTATATATATTCGCCACGAATTCCTTTTATATGCGGGTTTTTTAATTTTCGTTGTATTAAAATAGTCTTTTTTGCTTGGCAGAATTTTTCGTTTAAAGGTTGCCCCTTTTGATGCCGTTTATCCTCGCCAGTTTTGTTCGTCGTTTGAGGTGGAAATAAAAGATGGATTCTTTTAATTAAGAACGAACTTTATTATAAAGGCGAAATCGTACACCGACTGTCGCCTGCCAATGGTAAATCCAGAGTGCCAGTTTTGTGCATCAAAACTGCACTCAACAACTTCAACTTACTTCCTTATTCTTACTTACTATCAGTGCAGCGCAGGGACTGTTTGTATCTTAAAACTAATGCGTAGTCACTTATCGGTGCAGCGTATTATTTTCTGCTAAGCACTTTTCGTGTGTACCGATATTATTTGTTTGTTTAGTGCACGGCTCATATTTATTCAGTGCACTAAACATTATCGTTAGCGGACATGCCCATAACTCGCGCGTGTTTATGTGCGTATTTGTATGTGTCCGTGCATGTGTGCGTGTGTGTACATACCCTGCAGGAAATGTAACTAATTTTAAACTAATTTATAACTAGTCCTTTTCTGTACAGGACTGATTACAAATTAGTTATTTTGCTTGAAAAGAAGTGATTATTTTAACGTGGCGATGTCCTAGCAGCACATCAATTGTCTACCGCTGCATGACTTCCCAACTAATTTATAACTAGTTGTTTCCAAACCAATTAATAATTAGTCCGCAATCGAGTGATTTAAAACTAGTTGTTTTGGGACTAGTTAAAAATGAGTTAGTTTGTAACTGATTTTAAACTAGTCAAATAGTAACCCATTAAAAATTCTTTGCATATAACCTCATTAAATGAATTTTCAAATATACTGAATTCATAAGATTTTTGTTTATTAAATTTTTTCGAAAAAATTCCTTTAAATAATATTTACAACTAATAACAAACAAAACAGCAAAAATTTAAAACATTTCATAAAAAACAACAGTTCAATTCATTTTACAACAAAAACATATTTTTCTAATAATATTCTAAAAAGGCAAAAACACTTATTTCAGTAAAATTCAAGTAAAAGAAAAAAAGAATACTTCAGCCAATTCACTTAATGCACTAAGTTTAACGGTGACAATAGCTGCTCTCAGCTCTTCTATGGGTTCAGCTGCATTTATTTATTGAATCTAGTTAGATGAGGAAGGAATTGTAGAATTAGTTATGAGAATATTATGCACATGTGAATGTGATTTTGTATATGTGTACGTGCATACATACCAAGCAAAACCTTAAAAAATTTGTTGTAGTCCTTCAGGCTTATTTTCCCAAAAATGTACGTCTACAATGAAATTAGCAGCTAGCAGGCTCGCTGAAATTTTCCACGCACAGATGCACGTCTTCACTCGTGCTTTCAGCCGCACGTGCCACTTCCAAACCGATTTTTTGATTTTGAGGCATTTATTTTCACTAATTAAATAATTTCTTTTACACACCTCTTTATACTACGCACTTATTTACACTTTTTGACGCGCACGCTTCGACTACTAAACACGATATGGCGTCCTTTTCAGTTAGCAATGTTGCCAACCCATTGGATTCACTTACAAATTCTAAGGATCGCAAACGCGAACCCAGAAAATCTAAATTTTCAAACAATAGGCAACCCTTATTCATCGTGCAGGCGCCATTGGCGACTTGTCGTTTGTACGAACAACGCAACGAAGACGGCGCATGCGCTCGTGAACTGTGTAGCAGTGCATGATTTTTCAATCAGTTACAAATTAGTTGTCAAATAACTAGTTTAAAATTAGTTACTTTGGCCAACTGACTACTTTTTTCCTGCAGGGTACTTACATGAAAGTCAGCTTCGCATATATGAGCACAAAAGTATATATTTACAATGAATAATGCAAAAAAAAAAGATAAAAGGCTCAAATTACATGTATTTCCATACAAAATATATAGGGGTCTGGCCAGACACCATCCGCTAAACCGAAGGGGTAATTTCTAAACATCCTTTTTTCTCCTATTGCAAGGACTTTTTTCATAAGGATATATGTATAGATCGAAAGAGAATAACATTTTAGGAAGCTACCTAGAAAGACGAGTCGCTATGTAAAATAGCTTCGTTAAAATTTTCGAATGAAAATGAAAAAGGTCTTGCCAGAACCGTCCGCTAAAGCGAGGGTTAAACAGCTTATACAGCCCGTTGTTGGCTCGTATACGATAGTCGTCGCCAATACGAACAGGGCCGAAATTCAAAATAGTCTCCTTCTGATTCGATACAACGTTTTGCACGTTCAATTAGATCATCGAATGATTTTTCGTGGCCATCTGTATCATATGAACATCTGTATCATTTTAGGCTTTGTATGTTATATTGAATGATCTTGATTTGTTTCATTTTGTTTTTGTATGAAGCAGCATCATCACGGACAGCGGTGGAAGGCGTAGGCGCAAAAACCACTAAGTGATTAGAGAGAGCAGCATCGGTTGGAGAGCAGGCAGAGGAAGAATGCTTCAAAGATCCAGAGCGAGTAGCTGAGCTAAGCACAGTTTTGCCAACTGAATCGCTTGCTGATTTTGTTATTGTCATTGTTGTTAGATGGAAACGGAGAAACGGGGACCGCTCTACCTCCAGGTGTGACCAGACGTCCAGGTTCCATTACCTTAGCCTTCGAGCGAGTCAGGACTTTGTTGTTATTGTTGATGATAGCCGGCAGGTTGGTCTTGACACCAGCATCAATGCCAGCGGCATGCTGGGTATGTGCACCTTTCCAAGACTCGAAGATAGCTGAGACCCCTTCAAGAGCGTTACAGAGCTCAAGATATTTGGCAGCACAAATCAGGTGGGGATTCTGTACACATGAATCGCACTGCGTCGACTTCAGAAGATTTAGGCAATCACCACTGATGTTAGCACAGCAGCACAAGACACACGCTATTGAAACTTGATTAGCGGTAGGCAAACCGCACTTAGAGCATGTAGGCATAGCGGACAATGCAAAGAGCACAACCGCACAGGTCGAGCAGTCAACTGAGACTCTTGATTGTCTTTATTGATATTGTATGCGTTTATTATAGCTTTTAGCAAGGAAAGCGGTTGTCGAATTTCGGATTAAATTGATTTATTTAATTTTCAGCTTAGTCCTAGAACAAAAGAATCGGTCAGAGGTTGACGCGACACTTGTGTTCCATAAGTGCCCAATGCATGCGGCCAGCTATGCTGTCCACCAGTACATTGTGGCACAATGGAACACCAAGTAAACAAATGGGAACCGGCCAGCTTTGCTGTCCACGTACCCCATTCGCCTACCTTCTGTCTTCGCCAACCGCTCGATCTAAAAGAAAGAGCGACCGCTGAGGGCTCGCTTTTATAGGCAAAAGTAAGCAGTTATGTTGGCTGCGCGTCAGTAGGTTACAACATTACATAAAATATAGGTGGCAACGCAAACATGTACATATGGAAATACAGAGGGCTCTGCTACTAATAACTTAAAATATAGAGGGCTCTGCTACAAGCTTTTATTTTTGTGAATAAACCTTTGTGTCCTGTGGCAGTAAGTCTGTAGTCCAGCTGCCTAAATGCTTATTAATGCCTTTGTTGATTTCGTTTAAAGCTACTTCGAGTGGTGTAGTTTTGTGCGGGTTTGGCGGTATATTGTTTGAATGTTTGATTTTGTTTAGTCTATCTGTTAGGTTCGTTTTGGTAAATAGTGGTGGTTTGTTATTTTCTTAGATTATGCTTTGTTATTTTTGAGTAGGAATGTTGGTTATGTATGAGTTTTGCGGTTTCGAAGTGGGTGTTGGTAGTTTCTTGGATTAATTGTTTTGACAGTATGGGGTAATCTGCTTCGTAGTCCTCCGTTTCAAGTAGACTGAATCTATTGAATAGATGAGGGTAGGTGGTTTTCACTTCCTTTTTTGTAATGTTATTAATGGCTATAATTTTTTGGATTGTTAGTGCCTTGGCTCGCGCGGGGCAGATCCTTGCCGTCGAGACATGGTCTCCTTGGCAGTTGATGCATTTAGTTTCCTTGCATTGTGTATCACTGTTGTGATCTGCTGCGCATTTGAAACAAGGTGAGTTTCGTTGCTTGCAGTGCTGCGCAAAGTGATCGGAAACATTGGAAGCACTGTGGCAGGGAGATAAAATGTTGCACTTTTATTTTGGTGTAGGCAAAAGAAATTTCCTTTGGAATTGTGGTGCCTTTGAATGGTAATTTTATTCGTTGAGTTGGAATATCCTCCTTGGTTATAATTGCATTTTCAAAATTTTAATGTCTGATTTAACATTTTCCATAAATTTGCTTTCCGTTATTTCCGTTGGAATATTCCATATAATTCCGATTTTGCTAACGAGGTGTGCGAATATTTTTCCCTCGTAGCCGTATTTCTGCAATTCAGTGTTACTCTGTAAGTTGTTGGCAGCCCTGGCGCTTCGCTGCGTCACTCTGCGTCTGCCATAACCAATTTTCTGCACTTCGATTATTTCCTGTATGTTTAACCTTTTTTTTCATAGCTTTTTTGACTGATGATGTTACATAACGTAACCTGTAGATCCAATTTCTACACATTTTTCTTATTTCGGCAATAATGCATCGAAAGAAGTGAAGTGAGTAACCGACACCCAAATTACTTACTTAACTGGCCATAACAACCCGATACCGAGTTAGTTGGTCACAATTTCCGATATAAATAAAAGTATTCCGATATATACAATTTAACTCAATGGAAACTTTATTACCGTATGGTTTAAAGCGAATCTTAAGACTAACTGGTGAATGGAGCGGCAGCTAACGTCGAAGGCAATCCAGTATACCTCTCTTACCTTCAGATAAGTTTACTCAGGTCTTTGTGTATGATCTTCGGACCAAACAAAAACCGTGAGCCAAACATTTGCTACTGTTTACATTCGAATGCATTTTCTTATCTTGAGATTTGTTGGTTCGGGTGTCTGTGTCTAATCTTCGGACTAAACAAAAACACCGAGCGAACCGTATGCATTCATCCGCATTCGGATGCACTTCCTTATCTTTTGACAAGGAGGTGCGAATTTGTCGCTTATGTTCTTAGTTGGTATCTGTATACGATCGCCTGAGACGTTGCTGACGTAACTCGCGCGCCTTCTGCAGTTGGTCACACCAAGAGAAGATAAGGGCCTCCTCAACTTGATCCTTCCACCGGAGTCACGGCCTCCCTCTTCGCCGTCGACGTTCAACTACCGCATCGAACACCTTTTTCGCCGGAGCTTCATCGTCCATTCAGCAGACATGGCCAAGCCAGCGTAGTCGCTGGCTAGACGAATTCCTTGGCAACTTAAAAATAATGCCTGTCGGCTCGACGTGAGACCCTAGCCGCTGCGAGTCCCTGCGTGTAGACAGCATACAAGTTCTCTCCCAAGGAAAACGAGACCGCTCAAAAAACAAAACAACAATTTTTTATTGCAAAATGCATACATTTTATTCAAAATTGTCTCCTTCTGCTTCGATTCAACGTTTTGCACGATCAATTAGATCATTGAATGATTTTTCGAGGCCATCTGTATCCATCGTCTTCAAAATGTCGGTCGTCGCCTTTTGAATCGCTTCAACATCAGGATGTGGTTGTCCTTTCATCGATAAATGCATTACCGAACAGATAAAAGTCACACGGAGCCAAGTCAGATGAGTAGCGCGAGTGGTTCCTGGTAAAGATATAATTTTTTACCAAAAAATCGGTTACCAAGTTGGATCGTTGAGACGGTGCGTTATCGTGTAACAGGCTCCACTTACATTTTCACTGTATTGTAGCCTCACACGATGAATACGAATCAGCAAACGTCCTCATCTTGCCCTCATTTACCACAAGACATTCAACACATGAGTTTTTAATAATCTCAAAGCGATATTGAATTTAAACAATCTATAGTTTTTGACATTAATCGCTCTGATGGACGATTATAAACAACATTCTTAGTAAAATACACGTAATGCCCTATGAATTTCTGGAATTGAACATTGTTTTCGAAAAAGATTTGAACGATTTGCAAACATTGCTCTGGCGTTAGTCTGTTCATGATGAATTGGCAAACCAAACTGCTTTCAAAACAACAAGGAATTGTTAAATCAGCAAATTTTGACAGCAGATATTTGTATCAGATTTACAAGCATCGTATAGTGCTAAGATGTCATTATGTAAAAAGTAATTTTTTTAAGACTATTTCTATATCATTTCGCAATCATCGGCAACCCACAAAGTTGTCAGACCTGCGCTAGTTGTCTTGCCGGCTTGTACTAATAGGTATACACATATATATGTGTGTGTATGTCCTATCCTGCATGCAGCCCTGTATTGATTAAGCATAAAAGTATGAAGTATGACTGTCAGGCCGAGTCACACTAACAAGTTTGTCGCAAGTTCGTTTTGCACTTGCTTGCTTTTCCGGCTTCCGTTAGACACTTACACTGCGCCTGTTCGTCCTTTGTTGGCAGTGCGCGTAGAATTCTTGTCGGGTTGTGTGTGTAGAAAACCGAACCCCCTAAGGCGATTAACAATGCAGACAGCTGTGTTATGCTTTGAAAGATTTTCTTTGTGTTTGTTTTTCTAGTTCTTTTCTTTTTAATTAATTTTTCTTGCCTTTTTTGTTTGTGTCGATTCATGTTATTGTTATTTTCATGTGTTTAATTGTGCCGGCATGTGACCTTCCTTTCTAACGTTTCTTATCTCGAATGCTTTCGACTATTGAAAATGATTTTGTAAGGGAAAGACACGAATATATAGTAAGCGTTATAGCTCATTTTGGTAGTTTTGTACGGAAGCGACGTTATCCTGCTTCATCGAGCCGCAAGATCAAGGCGTCGAGTATTGATTTCGACATTTTACGGTCGAAATCGTAGAAGACCGGCTGTTTCCACGATGTGTTCAACCCTCGAGCTATAGCCACTTGCACGTAATTGCTTGGCTGTTTTACGCTATCTGTTAGTGGATCGTGTTCATACACGGATGCCACTTTCATTCACACCTGCTCCGTCAGTCCTTTCATCAGAATCTCGATTCTTTGCTTATGCCGCTTTGGCGACAACAAATCGTATAGTTGCTCCTGATATAGCTCCATGAAGGAGCAGGTCACCACGAACTCAAACTCTCCGCCCAGCTTCTCGATACGATCGAAGATGTCACGCATGGCGCGCGGAATGACGCCCACATTCTCATTTATCTGCCCGTCGAAGGCAGTGCCCATCGTATGCGTTTTCCCCGAGCCGGTCTCCCCCGTACGCCAAAATAGTTGCGTTGAACCCACAGAACAGCTTGTCCACCATGTCAGACACCGATGTGCTGTAGACTTTCTCCTGCGAGTCGAGGGCGTCGAACACATAGTTGAAAACGAACGTCTTCCCATCAACGGTGACCTGTTTAGCGCCCGTATGCTTCACCGCTTCCTGAAAAGAAAGAAAATTTTTCTTCGAATTTCTATTTTAGAGCAGAATGTCTATATCTGTGTACTTGTCGACATAATCTCATTGTAAGTCTACACACTTCTTCCAGATCTGAATTATTGAGCCTCAATTGCGCTAACAGAGCCTTGGAAATGCTTATTAAAATACGTTTTTGATCTAACATGCGCAAAGCATAGGCAGTCTAAATCTTGATTTAATATGTGACACATTTTTCTTTGAACATGTTCATGTTCAGAACATGAACTTAACCATAACTACAACCTGGAAAATTTGAGCGATTACCCAAAACTCAGTTTCCATAAAACGTTTTCAGCTAGCGCTGAACACAATCTGCAAAGATTCAACGAAAAGAATGATAATATTATGCAAACAATTTTTTTGATACACTTCTCATCTACTTCAAATAAAAATAAATTAACATATTTAAGATATAATTATTTATTTAGCTCCCATGGTTGCGTGTGCGCACTGCGCACTTGAATCGTCACAATCAAAAGTGAAGATGGCGTCCCCGCTGGTCAGCACCGAAGCCCAGGGTCGTATTCCCTGAACTCCGGTGCTGCCAAGTTATACAACTTAAAACTATGGCGTTGCCATATTAAAACATCTTGCACATAATAATGATATAAAAATAAACATTTGAACGTATCTTTTTTTAATTTTTCACCGCTGACCTACTTTTGACACACTTTTGTTGTACTTTGCACCAGTGATAAAGTGATAGGAAACTGGCAGAGTAAGCCGATTTTTGTGCTTTTTTTTTGCAGTTTTCACGTACACAGTCTGTGTGTGCTGGCAGTCATCAGCTGTTCACTGTTTTCGCTCTTTTACCGATATAAGGGATGAGTGTACAAACTAAAATGCCGCCAGTTGCCTTTCAATTGTTTGCTTTTTAAGGGGTTATATATCTTTTTCTGTAGGGAAATACAGGGTTTTAATTTTTTTTAAGCATGTTACCATAGTTTTATTCAAATGGAATACAAAGTTTATAAAAGTACATGTCCTTATGTGAATTTGTATAAAATTTCAAGCGAAAATTCGAAAAATTGGGGAAGTTACAGTCCTTGCCGCAGAACTCCTTTTTTTAGCAGTGGTTGACGGTGAGCATGAATTCGAGGTAACGGCTCAGCTGAAAAAAAAAAAAAACTACGTTAGTACAAACTGTTACCTAGTTCGTGAACGAAGGATTTTACAAAAAAAAATTTTTTACAGTTACAGTGCTTTTTTTTCCAAAAATGTCGATTTTTTAAGGTCGCAAAATTGAGTTTTTTGCCAAAAAAATAGAAGAATTTGTCGAAAAAAAAATCCTTGGTTCACGAACTAGTTATTGTATGTACAAACAACCCCTCAAAATTTCAAATTGATCGCTGTAGTGGTTAGCGGGATATCGTGCTCACCGCAATGGCATTTTTTCAAAAATACGATTCCGAGATAATCAAAAAAAAGAAAAAAAAAAAAACAAAAAAATACTTGAGTTCCGGAAACTGCGCGCTATGAACGGCCGTATCTTAGGTTCTAGTGCCCCGATCTCGATGAAATTTTGCAGAATAATTGTTAAAAGTATGTAGATACTTCAAAAATAAGTCATACAAATTTTTTTCGATTTTTTAGCCACAAAAAGGTATATAACCCCTTAAAGTATGTTTTCATTAATTTCCTGCGTTAATTGCACAACATATCAACTTTTTTGGCTTCATTAAGGTGCAATGTGTTAAGTCTATGGGTGGAATCATTCGTGCGTCGTGGTCCGGGTTCTCCTATGTTACAGCGGGAGTGCGCAGTGATTTTTGGCCACAAAGGCCGAAATGTTTCCTCGTGGTAAAGAAAAGGCAGACAATGTCGTCGCTTGATCTCAGCACGAGAAGTTTCTTTATTTGCCGAAAATTGGTTCTTATATAGTAAATTTACAAACTGTTATACGAAGGGGCAATTCCAGTGCTCCTCCTTCTATTTCCAATGCATTCGCATCGCGCCAATCACAACGCGGGTCAAAACCGACAACGCGGCACTTTTCCAAAGTGGGCCAGCGCTCTGCGTTGACCTGCGGTAGGTCGGGTCGTGTTGCATGTGCGATCGGTGCGAGCGCCCACATGTGTTGTGACATGTGTCGCTTGTGCAAGTGCAGGCCACTTGAGTGACGCCGGCGTTCTTGCGCATGCGACACTTGACACTTGCAAATGTAAACAAAGTGGCGCGCGCACCGCTCGATACACGTTGGTCTTGCCGATTGGCTTGTGCGCTATGGTGTTGGCATAAGTGGTCACGCGGTACCACTACAAAGGGATCATTCAAAACTATACCAAAGAACGCAAAACTAAATGCATTGAATACGACAGAATCAACTGTCGTCCTTTTTATTTCGCAGTTCTTTAATTAGAGAATCTCTAACACAGGTGTCGAGGAACCGAACTACGTTTTTTAATAGCTTTAGTAGTATTTATTTCTGAAATCCAAATATGATGTACAAGATATGACAAGATATGAATTTCAGCAGACCTACTTACCGCGGTTCCGTTGGCTTCCTCGAATCAAAGTGCTGCCAACGGACCGGAACCACGGTAAGTAGGCTGACAATGCGAACTTAAAGATGGCAGCCGTCACGTCCCTGCAGCGCAGAGTTGCAACCGGCGTTGCCAATTGCCGTTCGCCACATCCACCCCCCGTGAAACATCCTGATTCACTTCTCTTCCAGCTGTAGAACGGACAATTTAGACGCCGCTCGTCGCATGACACCTCGCGCCGTTCGCACATCAGCTTGCCTCACGGTTCCGTCCGCTCCTGGGTAGACACGCTCGATGACACCTCGGCACCACTGTCGCCTGGGAATGCTCGCATCGCACACGAACACCAAATCGCCCTCCTTCAACGGCGACGGGACCTGGCACCACTTTGCACGGCGCGTCAGAGTTGGCAGGTACTCCGCGATCCACCGTTTCCAAAAACGGTCACGCAACTGTGCGCATAGCTTCTCCGGCCCAGCGTCGGCACTCGGTGTTTGCGCCGTGTTAGCTGACCCAAGCAGGAAGTGGTTAGGTGTGAGGGGCTCCTCCTCGTCGGCGGCGATCGGCAAGTTGGTGAGCGGCCTAGAGTTGACCACGTTCTCGGCTTCGATGAGAAAACACTGAAATGTGTGTTCACGCGGCGCGACCTCCTTGAGCGTTTGGCGTAGCACCCGCTTTACGCACTGGACCATGCGTTCCCACACGCCTCCTTCGGACGGGTTCAGCGGACAGTTGAACCGCCATTCAACACCTTTGGATGACAGCTCGCCTTGTACCCTTTCGCAATCGAAGACTTCGGAAAACCTCTTGGCCTCTTGGTCGGCTCCAACAAAGTTCTTCCCGTTATCAGAACGCATTCTCACCGGAACACCACGTCGGTTGATAAAGTTTCGGATTGCCATGATGCACGCATCCGTGCTGAGGTCGTGCGCAACTTCTAAGTGTATATGCCTCACCGTGAGGCAGGCGAACAGCGCCACCCAACGTTGTTTCTGTCGGCGGCCAACGGTTACGACAACTGGCCCGAAGTAGTCGAGCCCCGTGTAGGTAAAGGCTCTTACAAATGGCGTAAGGCGGTCAGAGGGTAGCGGTCCCATAATCGGCGTAACTGGAGTGGCTTTATATAATCGGTTCGCGTTCACTTTAGTTTTAAATATCCACTTCGACTTAATCGTTTTCTTACCATGGGGCAAATCTGTCAGGATCCACGTTCTGTTGGCTCGGATCGATTCTATTTCGTCGTTGACAGCCAATTTCCACTCGTCTGCATTGGAGCCAGAAAATGCTTCACGAAGAGTTTCAGGATCTGGCGAAAGATATTCAACTGCACAAAAATTGTGCGAAATTTGCTTACCCGCTATTCTTTTAGAACGTCTTAAAACTGAGGGGCCTTCATCTGAATCAGCACTTTCAAAGTCTTCATTCTGCTCTTCACTTGACTCGTTTTCTACTTTTTGTGTATATTCGTCTTCTGCGTTCGATAATTCTTTACATTTCTCCCCTTCTGAATTGAGGACGTTATCTGTCATATCAATAAATAATTTATTGACGCCTTCCTCCTTAACGCTCTTTTCAATAAAAACAACGTCGCGACTTATTATTATTTTGCAAGTTTTCGGTTCATGCAACCGGTATGCTTTTGAAGCGTTACAGTATCCCATCATCACACACTCGACCGATTTTGCATCTAATTTCTTACGTTTTTCTTTTGGCACATGCACCATGGCTTGACATCCAAATACACGCATGTGCTTCAAACTTTGTTTTTTATTTGTCCAAATTTCCTCAGGACACCTAGACTCGGCTCTACACGGAACACGGTTTAGTATAAGTTAACGATGCGAGCTTCTTTAGGTCGACTTATACGTTGATTCCAATTAAACAAACACTTTAGGTTTTCTTCCGCGCGGCACAACCGCCTTTATTGAACGCAAAAGTAGGAATAACCACTCGCTTATAATTAAAGCTGAACATGCGTTGCGAAATCAATATTCGCAAACGCATTATCAGCGTTTCTGCTGCGGATGTCGAACGCAGCAGATCGTCGCGAAGTCAACGCCTTGAGGCGCGCTGTCAGCATTATTTGTCAACACTGTGAGGTTGTTGACCTAAACACTGCAGCGGCGGCAAATTTCCGGCGTCAGCAGAATTTCCGCTAACTTATATAAGCGGCGGTCAGTGACGATTCAGCCCAAAATTTTTTGCTCAAGCCCGAAACTATTAACATACACCGCACTCTTTCTACGATCGTTCGATTTAAACGTTCAGCCACACCATTTTGTTCAGGTGTGTATGGTGAGGTCATTTGATGCACAATGCCACACTTTGTTAAAAATTGTTTGAATTTATCGTTTGTGTACTCGGTGCCATTATCGGTACGAACAATTTTTATTTTCCGTGAGCATTGGTTTTCGGCATCAGACTTAAACTTCACAAATTCATCGAATACATCCGACTTTTGTTTTATTGGCACCACCACCACTTTTAGCGAGAAATCGTCAATGAATGTCACTATGAATCGATAGCCCGAATGTGACTTTTCTTGGAATGGACCAGCAACGTCCGAGTGCACTAAATCGAACAAATTTTTCGCGCGCGTACCACTGTACTTGAACGGTGCACGAGTCTGCTTGCCCTTCATGCAAATTACACATTTTATCTTTTTCAATTTGTGCAAAATCAACACCACTTGACGAATTTTTCACTCGCTTTAAATTCTTATTACAGATGTGTCCCATTCTTCTATGCCATAGCTCAAATTCATTGCCACTAAAAAATGCACTTTCAGTTTTTTTTACTTCACGAATGTTCAGCCGATACAAATCATCAATCGCGGTCGCGGTTGCAATTAGTTCATTGCCACTGTCATATATTTTGCAATTATTGTTTTTGAAAACTACTTTTTTAATAAATATCACTTTGTTCAAAGCGTCTGCGCACGGCAATTGTCACAAATTGAATGAAGATGGCCGTTTCTTTTGGTCAGCACCGGGGTTCAGGAATACGACCCTGGGCGAAATTTACGTCAAATTCTTGGTCATCAAACGGAATATCAATATTATATATGTATGGCACGTCGTTGTTAACACCACTGTTTATTGACTCAACCGACCCAGCTGTCACAGAATCCCTATTGATTCGGCAGTAATCGGCAACGGAAGTATTTGCATTTCTCAAAAGGTTGTGCTTACTTAGGATTCGTAAGGAGTCGATCGATTCGGAGGAGCAAGGGTTAACTTCATCTTTGATTTCTAACAGTTGCGTCTTAGAATAACGCAGTTTCGGTTTTGTTAATTGAATGTTAAAAGCCCGTAAGAAATTTCGTCCTAAGATAATAGGTACAAACAGCACGTCGTCAGCTACTACAACAATTGAAATTCGTTTTGTTTGTTTTAAAAATTTTATTCTGCAGTGGCTTTCTGCCAAGGCATGAATAGTGTGCCCACCCACGGCACGATATTTCGATTGCTGTACTTGTCCGGTACATAGCGAAGCTCGCAAGTCCTCCGGCACGCAGGACTGTCGTACAAAACTAGTTGGGCTACCCGTGTCAAACAAGGAGAAAAATTTAATAAATTTTTGCCTCCTAACCGAATCGACTCCAAAAGCAATACTTACATTATTAAAATTATTAACGGAGTAGCAATCATCCTCCTCGGCAACGGCAGCGGCAGATGGCTTCAGGGCCTTCTTGGGGTTTGGGCACGAACGGTGATCGTGGCCCATCTCCCAGCAACGGAAGCATGACCCGTTCCGACGCAGCGGATACGGGCACTGCGGCTTAATATGGGCCCGCTGCGAGCAATTGTAGCACTGCGGCTCCTCCGGCCTCGCGGACCCTAGCGGAGCAGATGTTTGTCTGGCTGGCGGTTGTGTGTTGCGGCGTTCTGTCGGTGGTGGTGGTATCTCGACGAGTTTCCGCTGGTGCCTCTTCACCAGCATCTTCAGCTCGGCGACGCTGTTGGCCCCAGTCAGCAGCCCAACGCTGCGCACCCCATGGCCGATCCCCTCGATATTAAATCGACGACCTCCAGTTCATTGACGTCGGACCGCATCGCGATGGCTTGCATCTCCAAGATGTAGCGATGCAGCGACTCCTCCTTCTTGTGCCAGCGCCTCTGCCGCAGCATGCGGTAAACGTCTTGACGCGAAACGGCAACGTCAAACTCGGCCATCAGAGCCCTCTTCAGGACGGCGTAGCATAGCGCGGTAGTCATCGAAAGGAAAACCCGCGCCGTGCCCGTCAGCGAACGGCGCAGGCAGAGCAACTTGAAGCTCTCGTCGGCGTTTGTGGAGCACATAAGCTCTTCGAAATCCCGCAGGAAGTGCCCTACGGCATGGGCGGCGTTGTCCCCACTAAACTTGGGGATGGCGTGCTCGACGTCGGCGAAACTCGGCATTCGTTCCTGTATTTGAGTCGGGGCGGGATTCTCCAGCTCGCGGATCTGTTGCCGCAGCTTGAGGATCTCCAGTTTCTTCCTCAACGTCGCCAATTCTTCATCAACGGCGGTGTCGTCGGGAGCAGCATTGCCGTCGGCGCTAATGGCGTCGACCGAAAAAGCGTCGCCATCTTGGCAACGCGATGTAGCGTGAGCGTGGTAGTTGCGTGGTGTTTTGCCGCCTACTGTACCATACCCGAGATTGTAGTTTCGGGCGGCAGCGGCAGCATTGGCGGCAGCAGCGGTGTTGGCTGCAACGGCAGTGTTGGCGGCAGCAGCGGCGTTGGCGGCAGCAGCGGTGTTGGCTGCAACGGCAGTGTTGGCGGCAGCAGCGGTGTTGGCTGCAACGGCAGTGTTGGTGGCGGCGGTCGGCTCGCCGCCGGCGTCCAGCGGAGCACCCCCCATTTCCTTCATCAGCCTACGGAGCTGACCCATCGTGGCCGTTCCAGGAAAATCAATGCCGGCCTTCGCCAGTGTCTCCGCCATTTCCCACTCTCGCATGTTGTTTATGTCGGCTGCAACGGCAGTGTTGGCGGCAGCAGCGGTGTTGGCTGCAACGGCAGTGTTGGTGGCAGCGTCGGCGTTGGCTGCAACGGCAGTGTTGGTGGTGGCGGCAGTTGGCTCGCCGCCGGTGTCCAGCGGAGCACCCACCATTTCCGTCATCAGTTTACGGAGCTGACCCATCGTGGCCGTTGCGGGAAAATCAACGCCGGCCTTGGCAAGTGTCTCCGCTATCTCCCACTTTTGCATTTTAGATTTTTTTTTTTAAATTGGTTTGAACCACACTTGAGTTTTAATAAATATCACTTTGTTCAAAGCGTCTGCGCACGGCGATTGTCACAAATTGAATGAAGATGGCCGTTTCTTTTGGTCAGCACCGAAGCCCAGGGTTGTATTCCTGAACCCCGGTGCTGCCAAGTTATTAAACTTAAACTACTTAAAACTATGGCGTTGCCATTCTGAAACATCTTACACTTTGTTTCTATTCTTCGTCATTTCGCGCACAATTCAGGTACGTAGTCAACATTCTTTAATACTGCGTCGAGCCCCGTCGACAAACGCAGTTTCACTTTTCCATTTGATTCTACCGGAACATTTGTGTTATTCGCGACGACAATATTTTTATCTTTTACCGGCTTTTCATCAAAAATTATGTTTTTGTTTTGAGTCATATGCGCAGTTGCACCTGAGTCAACGTACCAATTAACTTTTGTGCGGCTGTCATGCGAAAGAAACGATGTAAACAGAACTTTGTCGTTCTTTCCGTGAGGGTTGCCATCTTTCTTTTTATGACAATTTTTTGCTAAATGCCCAATTTGTTTGCAATTATGACACTTAAACTGTTTTTTGTTCTTATTTTTTGAATAAAGCGCGTTTCCAGAGTCTTTATTATCGAATTTTGCATCTTGCAATAACAGAGTTTTTACACTGTCAATTGTTAGTGTTTTTTTTAATTTTCGATTGCCACTACCAGCGCTCGAAATTCATCAGGCAAACCTGCCAGCATCAATGATGCAGTGGCTTCCTCGTCAATATTTAAACCAGCGTTCTTCACTTTTATTGACGTCATCACTAAATGGTTTACATATTCCTCCATTGAGGAGAAGTCTGAAAGCCTACACTGCACAAGTTCTTTTAACAATTCCACTTTACGCGTTAGACCCGAGTCTTCGTATGCCAAAACGAGCGCATCTCACGCATCCTTTGCAGTCGTGGCCTTGGCTATGTGCGCGAAGTTGATCGGTTCAACCATTAACGTAATCTCCGCGAGAGCACGCTCGTCCGCTTGTACGTCTGCCTCGGAGGGATTGCCCAGTAGCCCTTTTTCGACTACTTTCCAGCACCCTTTAATTACCAAATACGATTTCGCGTGGCGTTTCCAAACGTCACAATTTTCACGCCCTTTTAAACGTTCAAACGCGAACCCGGTATTGTTCGACGCCATTGTGCGGATTGTGTAATTTATTTTATTTATTTAATGTAGGTATGCCGATTTATGCTCAATCCTTAAATTTTGATGCCGTTTCTCTTGTTCACTATTATACGTGTAATTCGCGTGGTCATGTAGGCCCATAACCTGTTGATTTGTTAAATGAAACACGATTTAATTTAAGGTGAACAATACGGCGCGTGCTTTATTTAGAAAGTCAACAGCAGGAAGAGGACATTTTAAAAACCGCCATTATTGAATAAGGAATATAAAACAGTTATACAATAGATGCAGAGTAGCATTAATTATAAAACAAAGGGTCGTTCCACATTCCTTCATAACAGTCATCTACATCAATCGTATGACCATCAATTGACATGATTTTACACGTACCGCCCTCGATAATCACCTTACCCTGCGCCAAAATGAATGCACGTCCAAATGAAGTTCTTCCATTTATTTCAAATGGTTGCGATAAATATTTTAACTGCAATTCGTCATCTACATCAATCGTATGATGTAGATGACGAATCTATCTATCTATCTATCAATTGACATGATTTTACACGTCGATAATCACCTTACCCTGCGCCAAAATGAATGCACGTCGAAATGAATTTCTTCGATTTATTTCAAATGGTTGCGATAAATATTTTAACTGCAATTCGTCATCTACATCAATCGTATGACTATCAATTGACAAGATTTTACACGTACCGCCCTCGATAATCACCTTACCCTGCGCCAAAATGAATGCACGTCGAAATGAATTTCTTCGATTTATTTCAAATGGTTGCGATAAATATTTTAACTGCAATTCGTCATCTACATCAATCGTATGACTATCAATTGACATGATTTTACACGTACCGCCCTCGATAATCACCTTACCCTGCGCCAAAATGAATGCACGTCCAAATGAATTTCTTCCATTTATTTCAAATGGTTGCGATAAATATTTTAACTGCAATTCGTCATCTACATCAATCGTATGATGTAGATGACGAATCTATCTATCTATCTATCAATTGACATGATTTTACACGTCGATAATCACCTTACCCTGCGCCAAAATGAATGCACGTCGAAATGAATTTCTTCGATTTATTTCAAATGGTTGCGATAAATATTTTAACTGCAATTCGTCATCTACATCAATCGTATGACTATCAATTGACAAGATTTTACACGTACCGCCCTCGATAATCACCTTACCCTGCGCCAAAATGAATGCACGTCGAAATGAATTTCTTCGATTTATTTCAAATGGTTGCGATAAATATTTTAACTGCAATTCGTCATCTACATCAATCGTATGACTATCAATTGACATGATTTTACACGTACCGTCCTCGATAATCACCTTACCCTGCGCCAAAATGAATGCACGTCGAAATGAATTTCTTCGATTTATTTCAAATGGTTGCGATAAATATTTTAACTGCAATTCGTCATCTACATCAATCGTATGACTATCAATTGACAAGATTTTACACGTACCGCCCTCGATAATCACTTTACCCTGCGCCAAAATGAATGCACGTCGAAATCGAATTTCTTCGATTTATTTCAAATGGTTGCGATAAATATTTTAACTGCAATTCGTCATCTACATCAATCGTATGACTATCAATTGACATGTGTTTCCACCATCTTTGATTGGCGGTGGAAACTGCGAACTGTAAAACTGGTTTAAATAAAAACGCGCACTCTGGGAAAAAGCCATCAGCTCAAAAAACCCAATTTATTTTCCGCACTACATGCACACGCACATCTTGCACCGATAAAATAATCTTGCACCAGAATGGACGTCTTGTCCGCTTCACGCTCACTGCACGACTGACTACTTCGGCCAGAGACGATCGTCCCTGTGCGAACAACGCAATCGCACAGGAGATCGTCCCTGTACGAAACAACATGATTTTACACGTACCGCCCTCGATAATCACCTTACCCTGCGCCAAAGTATCCATTCCAATCAACGCGTCGTACCCCATAACGTCGTCGTCAACAACCAACAACTCAACCGGATAGACCGCGTCGTCACATCTCATTTTCATTCTAATCTTACCCTGACACCTAACCTCTCCGCCAGCGAATCCTATTAACTTCTCTTCGCATGGTATAATCAGCTGATGACATTTTGTAGCAATTGAACTCTTAACAAGTGACTTGCAGCTGCCTGAGTCAATGAGAGCAACGCACTCAATTAAACCCTTTCCAAAAATAGTCATTGTTTTACATAACTCCCCACGCGTAACGTCCAATTCGATTTTATTCACTGGTGCTGCCTCACACAAATCATTAACCTGTGTATCACTACTCACATTGTTAACCCTATCGTTCACCCTCGTTCCCTGTCTCGTCTGTGGTTTAGAGCAATCCCTTGAAATGTGGCCCCGTTCCCCGCAATTGTAACATATGGTACCCGTTACTCTCCTATTTCCATTTCCTGCATTATCACGCATAGCACTCAACGTTTTGCGTAAACTCTCGTCGGCTAAACCATTTATAATGTAACGAACGATTGCATTGTCATCGATATTTTCGCGACGACCATCCGATAGTAAAACTCGATAACTTTCTCCCCCTTCTTAATTTTCGTACCCTTCTTAATTTTCGTCAGAAACATACTCACAAACTCATTCCATTCGCGGAAAACTGGCTGCGCATCGGCCCAACGCTTTGCAATACCTTTTAACTTAGTCAAAACGGCAAGAACAAGAAGTGCGTCGTTCCAATGATAAATGCATCTTAACTGCGATTAGGTCACTTTTACTTCCACTAGTTTTCTGATTCAATTGATGCAGTACTTCCTTTAGCTGCACAACAGTAAACTTTCCAAAATCCATCGTGGTAAATCCCACTTCTGAGACTATCAGTCGGCCAAAAATAAAACAATTACACTTCGAATTCGATCCTCTTTATTTCACGGCTGATTCGCAACTGACCCGTTCTCCTCCTCTCAACAGTAACGTATGTCAGAATAACAAAAGAAAAGTGAAGTAACATGACAAGTGCAGCCCTCTGCTATGGTGGTGACATTATAAATAACTATCTGATTGTAAATTTGATTGTGTGACCATGGGATTTGTGTCGGATATTATGTCCATTTAGCGATCAGCTATAACGCTACGCTATCGTTACATTATCTAAAGAACACATTTTTTATTTGATTACGAGGGCAGTTGGATAAGTCGGTGACTTTTTGTATAAAATAAAAAAACATTTTATTTCTCAACATAGTTTAACTTTTAGTTCATCATTTCATGGACTTTAGCAACAATTTCTGGTTGACAACCTCTTTGGGCGAACATTTGGCGTCTCTTGTGCTGGTACGACGACAACAGAATTCGACAAACCAATTCTTAACCATTGATATTGACGGTGCAGAGTCCCCATAGTATTTATCAAGCCTTTCTATGGTTTTGGTGATGGTTTTTTTACGCAAAAAATAATGTTTTATCAGCACGCGAAATTCACGTTTTTACATTTTTGTCGAAATTCACAAAGTTGTCTGCTTTCAATGACTGTCAAACACAAAGTAAATTACACATCATGGTTAACATTTGAATGTAGTCTACTAAGGGATGGGAGTTGACAGTAGCAGAGTTGTATTTAGACTTACTACACGGGAAATCAAAAAATTCACTGACTTCTCAAACTGCCCTCGTAACCCTTTTTACTCATTTACAAAACAACATGTAGTGACTTGGCGCTGATCAAGTTCAATGAACAGTATTGAGTATTGAATTTTGAGGCAATTAACGCAGATAGGCAAACATTTCTAACAACTTCATATCCAAAAGTTAGGACTGAACGTATTTTCTATATATGTATGTATATATATACATATATGTATATATACAAAGTGCATATGTAAATGAGACGATACCAATTTTGTAGTAGATTCCACACAAACCACCAAAAAAAAAACATACATACATACATAGTTGTAGTTCAATAAATGTGCTTTAACTAGAGACATCAATATGATGAAACGTATTGAATGTTGAAAACCCTAAAGAGCTTTAAACGAGAAAGCAAAGCAGACCGAAGTGCTACATAAAGAGACAGTGAGTTACTTCGGATTCTGAATAGGTAATACAAGTACATATGTATTTATAATGCTGAACAATTGTCATTTGGCACTTTGGCCGGTGCCAGTGCAACATTTTACAATACAAACTTAAAGTAGCCTTTTTGCAAATTGGATACAAATGAAGATCCGCAGCAGTAAGTGTAAGCAAATGCAAAGAAATCACACCGAATCGAAAGCATTGTAAATTAGTCAGCATTGATTATAATGGATTCCTCGTCACTCGGACCAAACACCACTAAACAGATCAGCGTAATTTTAACATTTAAAATACAACAACAACAACAACAACAAAAACATTAGAACAACATAACATATTTGTAACTACATAATTGTAAATGTAATTAATTGTAATTGTGCGTATACCGAAATACGGCAAATATGAAATAATCAAATAGAGGCAACTGGAGATTTGATTTAATTTTTATAATGTGCTTTTTTAGAAAACCCTACAACTACATACATATTTATTGTACTGTACTATATCAGTAGATACGAATGACATTTGTATGGAAATGTACACAAGCATGCATACAATTGTAGTATAGTTAGAGGCGCATTAGCAACGACGAACTGTAGAAAGTGCTTACAGAACGAAAGTAGGCAATCGAGGCTGTTACTTCCGTTGGATTGGATTCGCTGCTGGCAAACGCCGACAAATGCAATTCAAAAATGCTGGTAATGCTGTGTAGAGCCAAAGTCTGGTTGACGACCATAGAGACCTCCACAGATTTGGCTGAAAATCAAAATACATTACAGTTTAGCTGAAAAGTTCGCAGGCTAACAGAGAAAAACAATTTTTTTTTTTATAAAAAAAAATCGCCTTCGTGGGCGATACGGTCATACAATTTATCAATACCATTTTTATAGTGGCCTCAATTTCGGCGTTTTGTGGTCTGAAAACAGTGACTTTTTCCTGGGGTCCAAATCTAGAGAATACGGTAGATGGAAAAACAATTTGTAGCTAATTCAGCCAATTTTGCCATCGCTTTTGTTGCTTTGTGACGCGGTGCATTGATCGATTGTGAGGACTTTGCACGCAGCTTTCACAACACGTTCCTTTGATATCTTTAGAGTCTCAGCTATCTCGATCAAATTCAATTTACGATCAATCAAAATTATTTTGTGGACTTTTTTGATGTTTTCATCGCTAAAAGCTTCCTCCTACGGAGTAACGTTAAAACCACAAAAAAAGCTTCCTCCGCTGCTTGCATCGTCTTCGATTCTCATTTCACCTCGTTTAAATTTAACAAACCACTTCTCACCCACCCACTTGATTTTCCTAGTGCACAGTCCAATTAATGTTTATCAAGCAAAGCCTTGACTTCAACATTTTTTTTCCGCCAAAAAGCAATGCTTTATTAACACACGAGGATCTTTTTTATCCATTTTTCACAATAACAAACACACGTTGCTGTTGTTGTCCAGCAGCTGTGAAGTTTTTACACGTGTCTTTTGAAGGTTAGTACAAACTAAAAATCATATGGATTTATTTCTACAGGGTTTTTCATTATGAGCCGAAAATGTAAATAAAGAAAAAAATCAACTAAAATTTGAATTTTGATGAAACTTTATTATCAAAATAATATTTGGTTTGTGCCATTAGTAATGGAATACGAGGGTTGCCTTTATATTTCGGGATTAGAGAAGAAAAACAAATATTAATCATCGAAAATCAATTTATTGTTTTTCAAAATATTCCCCATGAAGATCTATACACTTTTGCATGCGTTTGAACCAATTGTCGAAGCACTTTTGCCACTCTGATTGAGTTATCTCCAAAACATGCATTCTGAATGCAGCAACCGCTTTTTCTTACTTACTTAACTGCCATAACAACCCGTTATCGGGTAACGGCCTGCCGCAAAACTTCTCTCCAGGCGTCTCTGCTTCGCGCGCGCCTTCTCCAGTTGGTCACACCAAGAGATACCAGGGCCTCTTCCACTTGGTCCTTCCACCGGAGACACGGCCTCCCTCTTCGCCGTCAACCTCCAACCATCGCATCGAACACCTTTTTCGCCAGAGCTTCGTCGTCAACCGCTTCTTCAGGTGTCGAAAAACGTTGACCTCTCAGTTTGTTTTTATGTACGGGAATAAAAAGAAGTCATTCGGTGCCAAGTCAGGACTATACGGCGGATGACTCATCAAATCGATGTTTTGGGTGCATAAAAATTCAGTTGTTTGAGCCGATGTGTGAGAGCTCGCATTATCGTGGTGAAGAGTGATCCGTCTTCGGCGGTTGGTTTTCCTGATTTCTTGGAAGACAATTGGCGAAAAAATGGTTGTGTACCACTCAGAATTGACTGTTCTGCGTTGTTCTAGTGGTACGGTTGCGATATGTCCAGTTTTTCCGAAAAAACAGGCGACCATTAGCTTGGAAGTGCTTCGTGCGCGAACAACTTTTGTTGGATTTGGCTCATCTTGAAACACCCATACAGTCGACTGCTGTTTACTTTCGGGCTCATACGCGTAAACCACGATTCATCACCTGTCACGATGTCATAGACGTGTTTCGAAGCACCGCGATCGTATTTTTTGAGCATTTCTGTCGACCAATCGACACGAGTCTTTTCTTGAGCAGTTGACAAATTGTGTGGGATCCAACGCGAACAAATTTTTTTTACAGTCAAATGTTCATGCAATATTGAATGTATGCTGGTCCCACTAATGCCTAAAGTTGTCTCAATCTCACGATGGGTCACATGACGATCTTGCAATATCAGTTCGCGCACAGCATCAATGGTTTTCGGAACAACAACTGATCTTGGACGACCTTCACGAAATTCGTCTTGGAGTTAACTACGACCACGATTGAATTTACCATACCATCGATAAACACTGATCCTTGATGGAGCTTCATCACCAAAAATTAAATTAAGTTCATCTATGCACTGTTGCTAAGTTAATCCACGTCGAAAGTTGTAAAAAATAATCGCACGAGAATGTTCACGATTTAATTCCATTTTTGGGCCGAGATGAATTTTTCAACTCACTTTAAATAATATACGAGGGCGGGTCAATAAGTCCGTGACTTTTTGAATGAAAAACAGGTTTTTAGATAAAAAGTTATTTTATTTTTCAACGTAGTCTCCTTTGAGATCTATGCACTTAGCCAAACGTTTCTCCAGTTTTTTTATCCCTTCCGAAAAATATGATTTGTCGAGGTCTTCAAAATAGGCATTTGTTTGTGAGATGACTTCGTCATTGGAGGCAAATCTCTTTCCGCCGAGCCATTTCTTCAAGTTTGGGAACAAGAAATAGTCACTTGGGGCTAGATCGGGTGAATAGGCGGGATGAGGGAGCAATTCGTAGCCCAATTCATGGATTTTTGCCATGGAAACTGCACATGTGCACTGTCCTGGTGGAAAAGGACTTTTTTCTTGGCCAAGTGCGGTCGCTTTTTCTTCATTGCCTCATCGAATCGACCCAATAAGTTGCTGTAATATTCACCATTGATTGTTTTTCCTTTTTGAAGGTAGTCAATGTGGATAATACCGCGTGCATCCCAAAAAACAGTCGCCATGACTTTATTGGCTGCCAAACCCACCTTTGCCTTCTTTGGCGCCGATTCACCCCGAGAAACCCACTGTTTTGACTGCTGCTTGGTCTCCGGTGTGTTGTGGTGGATCCACGTTTCGTCCACGGTTACGAAACGGCGCAAAAACTCGTTAATATTGCGATTGAACAACGCCAAACATTCCTGCGAAATTGTCACACGGTTGCGTTTGTGGTCGATTGTGAGCAAACGCGGCACCCATCTTGCGGAAAGCTTTCTCATACCCAAATGATCATTCAAAATTGAAACGACTGAGCCATGTCAGATGCCTATGGCTTCCACAATCTCTCCCACTTTTAATCGCCGATCGGCTAAAACCATATCGTGGATTTTTTCAATTGTTTCGGATGTGGAGACCTTAACTGGGCGTCCAGAACGTTCGGCATCTTCCGTGCTTGTACGGCGCTCGTATGTCAAAATGTTCTGAGTACTTATAACCTCAAAAATGTCCAACTTTACGATACAGCTGTCAGTTTCCAGATTGCACCACCAGAGTTGCCAAATCCCGAAACATAAAAGGCAACCCTCGTACGACATCATTCAAATGACCGCCACGAGCAGCCTGGCACACCTCGATTGTTTTTAGGTAATTTTCGATGACTTTTTTACATATAGCAGGCTGTAAGGCGCCAAGAACTGTCCCTCAAATGCTCCAGAGTCTGCGGATTGTCTGCATAGACTTGGTCTTTCGCGTAACCCCAAAGAAAAAAGTCCAAAGGGTTCAGATCGCACGATCTTGACGGTCAATTGGCATCACCAAAACGCGAAATTATGCGTTCATCGAACCTGGTTCGCAATTCTGTCATGTTCGGTCGTGTTGTGTGGCATGTAGCGCCGTCCTGTTGAAACCACATCTCCTCCACATCCATATCTTCGATCGCTGGCCAGAAATACTCGGTTATCATACGGCCATAACGTTCAGAATTGGCGGTAACGGTCTGTCCTTCGTAATTTTCAAAGAAATATGGCCCTATGACACCACCGGACCATAATGCACACAGTGACTCTAGTTAGGTGGATGCATTGGGCGCTCGACAACCACGTGTGGATTTTCTGAGCCTCACACACGATAATTTTGACTATTAACGTAACCGCCGAGGTGAAAATGATCTTCATCGCTAAAGAAAATTTTGTGCGAAAAATTGGGATTTTCGGACTGTTTGGAGAAATTGTCGTCTTGTGTCTTTTTTATTGTTCTTATCAATCTCCTTACATATGCAATAGCTTGCCAGTGCCATAACATCGAGCATATTAAAAAAAAAGCCAAAATCCAGCGTCGTGTTGGCCGTTTCGTAGTGTAATGTGTGACCATTTGGTCCATGCAATCAACACCGACTTTGCTTTTATTGTAATATAAAATCGCCTCCGGTTTCATCGCTTCACCTTCACAACATTTCGTGTAATGCACCGTTGATAGCAGATTTACGGCTTTGTTTTTTTTGGAACGTAGCTACAGAGAGAAACCAAATTTTCGTGGAAGCCGAAAATAGACGAAAGAACAGGACGAGAAGACTTCTTTTTGCACTGTTCAGGTAAAAATGGTTTGTCCGCTCGTACAATGCCAACGTATGCAAGACGTTAAAATATCGTCGTCGTTAAAATATCTAAAACTTGCCGAAGACAGTAAAGCGATATTCGAAACGATTTAGGACCTACTTAAGCGACAAACTTGACGAAAATTACCAAACTTCAAAGTCGGATTTCTCATAAACTAGAGCCAATCTTACCAAACGGCTGGTGGATCTCAACTCAGGATACCTATAAGAAACTCACCCAGTAGGTCCCCCTAAATGTCTAAATTTTTAAGGGCAAATTTCACGCACAGTGTAATTAAAAACAACATCATCCAAATGGCCACTACGACCACGCTTACAGGACCATATCCTTTTCATGAAATTTTCCATAACCAAATCGCAAAGTGGCTGCCCTAAGTCCTCGATAGCCTCACGAATTCTATCTTTGAGGTCTTGAATGATGCTTTTTCGATGGAATTCCGGATCATTTTCATGCATTTCAAGGACCCAATCAGCAAAGACACGCCGTTGTTGATGATCGGTCGGCTTGAGTTCTTGTGCTAACTGATCTTTATAAGCCTTAAGACCCAAGTCTTTATGCAAAATACGGTGTAATGACGTTTTTGGAATGCCCAATTCCAAAGAACGACGAGGAATCGACAAACCTGGGTTTTCTTCAACACTTTGGGCTACAGCAGCAATATTCTTAGTTGTTCTTGAGCGACGTGCACGGGTTTTATTCTTCACATCACTAACTTGTCCCAACAGAGCTCGAATTTTTCCACAAATTTCTGTATTGCGGTCCGACAAGGTGCTTCACGACGACCCAAAAATGCTTTAGTTTTGCGAACTGTGACTGCAAGATTTTCACCATTTTTGTAGTGAATTTTAATAATTTCAATGCGTTGTTGAAGCGTGTATCGTTCGATTTTTAGTAATGGCGTAGTTTCTACTTGTCAAATGCCAGAGAATAAAAGCTTCAAAAGTGACAGCTACCGAAATACCGGGTGATTCAAAATAACACCTCTTGTTGGAAAACCCTATATTTGATTTATCATTTAAGTGATGGATAGTTTCATGCCCTTCCTTTTTGTTGCAATAGGTTTCTGCCCGTTTTTGAATTTGAAATCAAAACACGCGCCATAACGCATCAAATCCAACGCAAAGTAAAAGCCCATCTGTAAAGACTACTGTTTCGAATGAAGACGATTAAAGAAATTCAAATTAAATATATCAAACTTGAAAGCGCTTCAATTGCACGAAGTTTGTTCAGAAAGGGACTGAATTAAAGACGCCTTTGTTCGTGTTCAATTCGGACTCGGTTTTGATCAAGTTTCGTGTTTAGCAAAACAATTTACACACTAACATTTCTCTAATCTAAGCGTATCTTGGAATTGGCCAAATAAAAACCTAAGCAACTTACAAAAACGAAATGTTCTTAAATAGAAAGAATTTGTCTAATCAAAATTAGCATTAACTAAGTATCTAACAACAACAAGTACTCGAGTTTATCTACCATAAAATGATGTAACTATATCTTAAATATTGAAAAAACGACTTAAGTCTAACTGAAACAACAACATCTAATAAACCAGAATACAAAATGTCATTGTAAAGTATAAAGAAAAATAATGAAAGAAAATTTGTTGTCAAACTGATTTTGTTGAAATAAAGAAGCTTTAAACGTGTGTTTTGTGTTTTAATAAATTGGAAATTGAATATAACTTTGTACTTTCTTTACAGTTTTACTCAGATAAGAGCTGAGACATGTTGCATGTCCTCTTCAATCAAGAGATGTGATCTCATTGAGAAGTTTATGCAAGCACCTTGAAGCATGTGGCGCATGTCATCCCTGCAACGCGCTAAAGTAAAGTATGTTTTTTTAAGAATTTTCTATTTTGAGTGCTACTAGCCTCAGGATCGGCCTTTCTGTGGTTTGACCAACATGAAAGTTAACCTACGCATAAATGTGATGAGATGAGTGCTCCAAGTCTGCTGGGTTGCCTGCTGCCCCTTTCTGCTTACCTGCTACTAATATTGAATATTTTCAAATAATCGTTAAATGCAGAACTACAGAACAGAAATGTAGAACTGCAGAACATTGACTAACTCCTACACGTTTTGCTCTAACGCCGAGAAGGTTGCCTACTGCTCTATTCTGATTACCTGTTACTAAATTTAAACGACTTTATATATATTGAACACAGAGCTTCCATACATAATTTTCTCAAACCAGCCAACATAGTAGTCAGCCTGCTGCTCCTTTCTGTTTACCTGTTACTCATTTTAAATGTATTACAACATTCGTTACATACAAAACCCTAACTCCTTCACGATTTACTCTAATCACGAGTGGGTTGCCTACTGTTCAATTCTGCTTGGCTGTTACTAAATTGCAATTATTTAATATATGCATTGAACACACATTAGTCAACCTACTGCTGCTTTCTGCTTACCTGTTACTAATTGTTTAATGCATTCAAATAGGCTGTGGTCTGTCCAGCTGCGAGTTAGTCAGCCTTCCGCTATTTTCTCCTTACCTGTTACTACTAACTTTGAGTGACTTAAAATATTTGTTTATTGCAAAACTTTTACTGACAACATGGCAACTTTTTGAAACCTCACTATGGAAATTATTATGTATTTTCACTAAAAAATTAATTCCTATAAAAAATGTGTTCAACATGGTTTATACAATTGAAATTAATTTCATGTGGCAATAATTAAATCGATTTGTTTTTGTTTTATTAAATTCATAAATATCTCATATATTTGCTCATAATTAGTTATATTTTAGACTATTTTTGCAAACACCGACTTTTTGTGAATATATACGAGCGTACAATATATATTTTCAATTCAAATATAATTAACAAAATCAAAGGCAGTTTCACATACGAGTGCACATGTTAATGTTTACATAAACCGCATATACAGTACAAATATATATATATATAAATATCGCATACAAATCTATTACGAGTTTCTATTAGGTAAGTAAAGAAAAACATTTATTGCATTATGATTTAAGGCAAATTTTCAATTAATTATAAGATTTTTACAAAACAAATACGCTTCGATGCGACAGCAAGAGTGCGAATTTTTTGTTTCAAATTTGGCACGATACGTTGAGCAACGATTCCGAATCATGTTTCGCAACGAAAATATTCGTCGAATGAAGCATAGAAAATTTGTCAACAGCGAAACAACAACGAAAATAAGTTTTTGAGGAGAAATTAAATTCCCATTACTATTTAGCCTAATAATGTATAATTTCATTCTTGCTGCTCGCTCGTTGTCGCCGGCGATTGCTGGTAGTTGCAGACAATCTTGGCGGCGTCGTTCATCATCTTTGCCGTCGACCGTACCAAAAACATCAAATGGCATTCGTCGTAGACGGTCAGTTCGACACGCGTGCGCACGAGTCCGTGCAGCACAGTGGCGCGCTCAAGGTCCAGCCAACGCTGCAGCGCGAGTTCGCGCTCTTTGGTGGAACCGGACAGCACCACGTCCGATGGGCCCCACAGCACAAACTCCAGCACCGACTTGGCCTTGGACAGCGACTCGGCACGCTCCTGCAGCAGTATGTCGGCCAGAATTGGCGTGACCTTCGTGCAGGGCAGCATATCGTTGAGCGCGATGTATGCACATTTGCACAGCGTGCCCATGGACTCGTCTTCGTCGTTGTTGTTGCTGTTTTCAAAAACAAATACAAATTCACATATTAGTTTGCTGAATTGGTTGGCACTTTGATTATTGTTGTTGTTATTGTTGCTTACCCTTGCAGCACACAGAGCCGCGACTGCGCATCCTTGTTTTCGACGTCCTTGGACAGCACCACATTCGACAAGCTCAGCGGCATCTCCTCAATGGCCTTGGCCTGCAGATTCTTCATGCCGTTTACCAATTGCAACATTATGAACGCCACCTCGCGTGTCATCACGTCATCAAATGCCGGCATGCCCGGCGCTGGCGACGCCTCCCCCTCGACCTGCGCCCCCTTGTCCATTTGTTCTTCGTTGAGCGTGCTCAGATTCTGCACGGAGACTACGTTTCGCAAGGCACTGCTGCCGATGCTGTCCTTCAAGCCGGCCAGATTTGGAATGGAGCCGCGGAAGTTAAAGTTGCTCTTGTCCAGCACCTGCGACTTGCCCTTCAGTATGGTGCCGATCGATTGCAGCGTGTCCAGCTGCAAGCGCGGCAGCACCGAAATGGTCGCTTGCATCAGCGTCACCGCAGTGGAGGGCATCAGTGGCAGGTGATAGCTCGGCACCAGGTCGCAAAACTCGGTGATCGGGTTGAGTACGCCGCTCACGCCGCCCGACAGTTGGTTTAGTTCGCCGCCCACGCCGGACAATTGATTGCAGTCGGCCGATAGCGCCAACGTCACGGGCGCAGCGGTCCACAAAGCGGCGTGGAAGGCCTTCTTGCCGACCACAAACGCCTGAGCGCCGTCCAGTATGGTGAAGTCCTCGAAGCGCAAGTTGATGGCGTTGGCCAAGGGACGCAGCGCAGGCGGTATGACGGGCGTCTGCTGCAACTGATGGGAAATTATTGAAAAAGAGGAAAGAGTTTAGTGATTTTTTGAGAGTTAAACCAAAAGTGAGTTGTCCTACTTGGTCGAGCACTTGTGCCAGTGCCTCGTGATTTGCTACCACGACGGCGGTGTAATTGTCCTCGATGGTCTTGTGTACGACACTGCGCCCTTTGCGCATGCGCAAACGATTTGTGGCCTTGGCACGATGCTTGATGGCCTGCAAAATGTCAGACGTTAACTAAATACAATATCACCATTTGAGGGGCTCTGGCACTTACTGACGGTATGCCCCATACGCTGTCGTTAATGTCGGTGGCCACATCGCCGCCCGCCTCGCTGCCGTAGTAGCTGTACGGCGAATAGATCTCGAATTCGCCCACTTCGCTGCCGCAATACGAAGCCGAAATGATGCGTGGAATGTTCGCTGCAAACCAAAGAGTAGTGAACATTTAGCAACACCGATTTCAATAAAAATAGATCTATTCAATGCATACCTAGACTGCCATTCAGGCCGTAGCTGCGCGCTGGCCCGTATTCGCTGCGCGTGTAGCTCGCCACCGACATGGTGTCGAAGTAGAGATTACTGCGTCGGGGTGGCAGCAGTCGCTGCCCTGCTGACAGGTCCATCGAACGGGCCGGCGGTGGCGGCGGCGACGACGGACTCTTCACAAAGTCGTACATGTTCTCGTAGTCGCGCTTGTCCTTCAGATAGCTGTCGATGGTGCTGTTGATTTTGCGCACCGAGTCCTTCAGGCTACTGGGTCGACCCTCGTGGGGGCCGGGCGAAGCGGCGCCGCCAGTCGTTGGACTGTTGGTGCGCAACTCGAATATTTCCAGTTTATTGGCGATAGCAATTTTGGGATCGCTTTTGCGGCGTTCAAACGTGCTGATGCGATTGCCGGTCGGCGGTTTGCCGTCCACCGCCGATAAGGTTACTGCTGCCATTGGCGGCGGTGTAGGTCGATCTGTGGGCGAGCGTGGCGGACTCAGCGTGCTGTGGAGTTTTTTCGACACGTTGGCACCATTGGGATTGGGATGGGTGGAGGGTGTGTCGGTCGATACGTTGTCACCGTTTGACGAGCAAATCGAGACAGTATCGACGTTTTCATTGCGTCGCTTACGTGCCAATTCCAACTGGGCCTCACGCTCACGCATACTGGCGGTGCGTTCGGGTTTGCGGGGGGCAATCGATGAGCGTATTTCGCCTGAAATTTCAAGAAACAAACGACTGATTGAGCTTAACAAATGGACAAGTGTGAGAATTTGGCAAGGTTGGCGGTGTCTGGTTATTTTGGACGTTGAATGTGAGTGTATAAAGACTAGAACTATTTATGTATATTGGCTGAATGTATTCTAATTATGTACTTAGTATGTACATATGTAAGCGAGGACATTCAGAAGTCTGCTATTGAAATGAGAAAATTAAAAATTCTTGTACCAGTGCAGCTGAGCAACAATTTAACCCAAATTAATACAAAATGGCACAAGCAAACGTTACCATTCACCTTGTGAGAACATTTCGACCGAAGACAATCAGCTCTACACAAACACACAGAACCCAATCGAGCAGCGTTAATCTGGACACGTAAGCGCCGAAGAGAAGCAATGCCAACAACAGAAGAAGCGCTGCGCCGTCCAAGACTTCTAGTTAATTGCGATGCTGACCCAAAAAGCAGCCAAATCACATGAGCTGGTAATTGCGGCAACACGAAGCCGTAATGTGGATTTAAGCTGTTGCGTTGCGTTGAGCTCGGCCTGAAGAAACGTGCATTTAACTTCTGACCACAGAGCCGCAAGTGCAACTTGGCGAGCGGTACGGTGCGGACGAGTGACTGAAGAGCGCCAAGTGTAACGAGTTCTCTTCGGCCGTTCTCAAGACCTCAAATGGCCAGCAGCCATGCAGCAAGCAGCAGGCAACGTGTGGCGTGAAGTATGCTGATGAGCAGCGCAGGTTCTTGGCTCTTCCACAGACACACACACACACACGCACACCTACTTCATTGACTGCCGGCATGTGGTGTTATTTCAGTGCTTGTTGAGCCATTTTGTGTGCACTTAACCCAGTTAATCCAGTCAACATTCGTGGCGACCACACGATTTACTGTTATATTGATTGAAATGCGTGCCAGTGTTGCCGAACTTGAATGTGTTTTCGTGTGTGTGTGTGCTTTTTCCCAGTAGAAGATGTTGGCCTGGCATATTTTCTCGTAATTTATGACTTTGATAAGCTACCTACCACCTGCCACCTACTTTTCGATTTGCTGCTGCCTGCCGTTTTGACTTCGGGCAAATGGGTTGAGCGGTGCGCATACCGGCGGACTTTTGTTTTTGCATGAAGGTCGTCGCTTGCTATTGAGGTGTAAGGCTGGACGTGATGTGTTTGCCCAAGCAGACACATGTTTTTCAACAAGTTTCGTGAGCGGATTGGGCCAAAGTGTTTTTGTCATTAAAAATGCAACGGCCGAAAAACGCAGCCAAAAAAAATTATACAAAAACAAAACTATCGAGCACACGGTTAGATAACGCAGACGTTGTGAATGGGTGATGGTTAAGTGATGAATGATGCATGTAAATAGAATCGATAAAAGTATTCGCACTAATAATACTTGGCACTTTGACGGAGATAATAATCAACAAATGTACCGTTCCGATTTTTTTCATTTAAAATTCAGGAACAATGTAAACGTTGAGCGTGGACTTCATAGTGGCGAAATTCTACAAAAAACGTTCGTCGAGTTAAGGATTTCAAAAGAATGATAACACAGCACAACAAAGAAACACTTTTTTTCTGTTGCATGGAGTTTTTCTACTGTTTTTTACTAATTTGGGTGCGCTGATTTCGAATCTACCCTCAGATTTTTTCTAGCAGCTCTAGTTAGTGAAATACAGGTACCGTGTCACTTTTTCAGATATCCCTCTACTTTTTCCATATTTTTGATCGTAATTTCTAAACCAATAAACCGGTTGACATAATTTTTACCTTTTTGCATGGCTTCTTCTCCGATGTAATTTATTTGTATACAGTGCGTTTCAAAAATAAGTGTTGCTTATAAAACTTACAAAAGAAGGTATAGTAATGAATTATATATATTTTCTGAAAGGCTGTGCAAATATCTTTTTCTCATTATTATCAAAACTTTGTCCAGTCTCCGTTGTTGTCAGTAATAGCTCGGCATCTTTTGTTACAATTTTGGCTCATTTTTGAATGTACTCCAAAGAAACCCCTCTCGAAATCTGTTTTAATGCCAAAATGAGCTGTTTTGTTGTTGATATTATTTTTCCTCTACACTTTGACTTCATTAAGGACCAAACATTTTCGATTGGGTTTGCATCTGGACTTTGAGATGGCCAATTTAATGTTTCCACCCAAATTTTCTCTATGCTATTTCAGACGATTTTCCACATGTTTTTACCCAATAGCGATTTCGACATGGTACTTTTATGAGGAATGCCCGATTTCAGAAGCCTGCGTCGGATACTTCGTGGCCGTTGATACTTCGACTCTCTTCTGCGACAATGTTTCCTTCGCTTGCTTCAGGCTAAGATGTTATCAAACATTCGGACTACCGCCTTATATGAGTGGTTCTTTTCCTGTCCCTCCGTGGTTCGTCGTCAACATTTCCGAACTCTATAAATCGACTGATCCACTTCCTCACAAATGAAACTGATGTTTTTGTGTATTTTACGACTTGTGGAGGTTTCAATTTTGGACCCTTTGGCGGGTTTACCAAAAGCACTACTTCGAAACGCTTCAAAAATATAGCATTCACTTTAAATTCTTGATATTTCCGCAAAAACTTGTACCCAACTAAGAAAACAGAAACACACACGAAAACGGTATTTTAATATAGAAGATGATCTGATATTTAAACCATGGCAAACTTCTACGGTTAAAACGATATGGCCAACACTTATTTTTGAAACGTACTGTAAGTTTAAAATTGGTAATTGGACCTCAAAGTCGAAAAATATGGAATTTTAAGGCGTTTTCTTTGATGGTCAAAAACATACACATTTTTTGTAAATCAATTAACGAGTTAGGTGTATAATGAAAGCCGACACATAAAGCAATTCAACACAGCCAAATTATTTGGCAGAATACACATTCTCGATGCGAATAATAGCAAAAATGCACCATAGTCATTTTCATCACTTTTCATACTTTTTACTTAAAAAATTAGGGGCCTCAAAATATGCTCTTTTATATGTTCCATTAATAGTCTGAAATACAAGCAAAAAACAAAACAAATTTTGAATTGCTCGAAACAAAAAAAATTAAAACCTTTTCATATTTTGAGGCACCTAATTTTTTAAGGAAAAAGTATGAAAAGTGATGAAAATGACTATGGTAAATTTTTGCTATTATTTCGATACGAATGTGTATTCCGCCAAATAATTTAGCTGTGTTGTATTGATTGATGTATTTTCTTAAGATATTCATATACTTCGTAACTTGATTCATGAAACATCTCTACAATTTTCGCCATCAGAAAAAAGCCTTGAAATTCAATATTTTCCTACTTTGAAACCTTATTACAACGCCAATTTAGAACACATAAAATTGATTAATGTCAATTAAGTGCAACGATTTAAAAAATCATGTCGATAGGATTATTGGTTCGGAAATTACAGTCGAAAATGTAAAAAAAGTCGAGGAAAATTCCAAAAAGTGACATGCCCATTTTTTGTGAAAACTAGAGCTGTTACATAAAAACGGAATATGGTTTTGAAATCAGCGTGAAAAAACTACTCAGAATCATGTAAAAAACTTCATGCAACAGACATGCTGTTGTCCAGTGTAATCATTTTAAAAGACAAATCATGTTTTTCTTTCTTTAAAAATTATTATTTTGGAGCTATAGACTCCAAATAATAAAATGCCAAAAATTAACAGAGTTTTTAAGATTTGAAGCAGAAGAAGCTTGAAAAAGCTTGTTCGATATCCTAAGATATACTAACCCGATTGACTTGAAACTGTATATACATTTTCTGTAGACATGTCTCTACCTACTACCAGTAGTGGCTCTACTTGTATTTTGTCTAAAAATACCATCTCAGCCATTTAAAAAGCTGTGCGCTACACGAACTAATACCACGGCCTAACCACCAACTTTAAGACGATATGGCATAATCTGAAAATCTTGAAAACTGCATTTGCATCTTTGCTTCTTTGTAATGCCCGACCAGCGAGTTGAATGCACATTTAGTTGCACGTTTGAACCAAATGAATGTCCATTGTTGGCCGGGCACGTTGAGTTATTGCCACTCGTTGGCCAGCACCCGGCGCAATCAGTTACTCAGCGCGCGTCGTGCAACGACCGCAGACGCACATGCAAGCATTACCGGTAACACACCCATGCGAGCCATTAGCCCGAGCCCTTGAATTCTATTTTAAGCCTACACAATGAACGCACTGCACACACATTACGTAAAGCACAAAACCTACAAACACCAACATCCGCACAACGAACAGCAAACGGCCAGCGGCACTTACCTAAATTGGCATAAACATTGTCGGACTTGCATTTCATGGAGCCGCCTGTCTCCACGGCGGCCCCGGTCGTCGCTGCACTTAGGCCGATCTTCTGCTTCCGGCGCAGCTCGGCGCTCTTCGGCGGCGGCGGCCGGGCCGGCTTGTTGATCTCGTGCGCTCGCTGGCCGTCCATGGCGCGTAGCGGCGGCGCTGGCGGCTTTGCCGTCACCACGGCCACCGTTTGCGCTGTCACCGTGTCGCTCGTCTTCGTTATGTCTTTGACCACTTCCACGGCTGTCGGATTAATGTCGATCGGATGAATGATTACCAGGCGCGGCTTGCCCACCACGCCCGCTTCGTCGCCGGTGCAGATCTCCGAGTAGACGCCGTCCTTCTTGTGCAGATTGTCGGTCGTTTTGCTGGCGCCCATGCGCAAGAATTTCTTAATCGAGAACTTTGTCTTGGTCTTCGGCGCTGGCTGTGGCTGCAGCTGGCCTCCTGGCGACCTCTTCTCGCTCGCCATAGCCAGGCGAATGCTGGCGCTGCTGCTGGTGCCGCAGGCGGTGGTGGTGCTGGTGTGCGTCACGTCGGTCAGGCACTCCTCGGACAGCGACAGGTTTTTGTGGCTTTTCGGCGTGGGCTGCGGCGTCAGCGACTGCTTGTGGCCGTGCGCCGGTGTGGCCGACTGCAGTTGCAGATTCTTGACAGCATTGCTGCGTTGCGTGACGAACGTGTTCAGGCTGCGGAACTTGGGATTGACAACTGCGCGCTCGCGCTTGTCCTTCTCCCTGATTACCGGCGACGATGCGTTTTTGGTGGCGTTGTTCGCGTTCGTTGTGGTCGCCGGCGGTTTGCGTGTGTAGATGCTGGAAATAGATGTTGGCGTCGTTGGTGTTGTGGCTGGCTCGGTCTGCAGACCAGTTGTTGCGCAATGCGATTTGTCAGCTTCCGTTCTTCCGTTGAACTGTTTCACTTCAGCTTCGCTCGACTTCGACTCTGGTTGTGATTTGGCTGGCTTTTGCTCTTCTGCTGCCTTATTAGCAGCTACCGCTGCTGCTTCCTCTTTCCGGCCCTGCTGCTCGAACTCAATTGTCACATTGTAATCGCGTTCTGGCGTTGGCGGCGCGCTTGATTTCTGCTCGGGCGGCGGATTTGGTGCTCTTCCCTTCTTCAACTTCGCATCGTCTTTCGCTGCGTCAGCACAGAGATTTTCATTCGATTTCGACATCACCATTTGTAGCTGATTGATGACCTGCTGTTCCACATTGGTTGGGTTTCGTTTGGCGACAAATGTCTTCAGTGGACTGCCGGCCGGCGCTACCACCGGCTTGGCGGGAAGATCGGGCTTCTTCAGCAGTATTGGCGGATGCTGCTTCTGCAGGCCGTGTAGAAACGAGGGGCGCGCGTCAATCGTCTTCGTGGGCGGCGGTGATTTTGGCAACGCTGGCAGTTGCGAAGTCGCAGTCGGCTCCTTCTTGTTCTCCAAGCTGCCGTCGGGGTCAGCGCTGCCATCGGGCTCGCCATGAAGTTCTCTGCTCTTTTCGAGACTAAATGTCGGCTTTGCTTTAGCGTTGGACGTATTCAGCGCAGCGATCGCAGTCTGATTGGCCACCTGTATGTCCTCGTAATCAGAGTTGTTGGTGCTGGCGCTCAACTTCTTGTCTATGCGAATGCGCTCGCGGTCCTTCTCGACGCCCACGTTCTTGTACTCGTTGCCGATGCTAATGCCAATGCCCGAGTCCGATTCACTGCGAATCATGTTGTACGACGTTTCCTCGTCGCTACTGCCGTCAAAGCTGCTGCCGGTCGAGTCGAGCGCATCGTCGGAGCTGCATTTGGTCACAATCAGGCCATCGGACGTGATTTTGCTGGTCATAAAGTTGCCCTCGTGCAGATTGTATGAGGCGGCGCGCGTCTTCGAGGACAGCAGCATGTCGGTGATGTACTGCGAGCTGGAGAATATGGACTTGTCGGTGTTGCTTTGTGCGCCGCAACTGCCTGTTGTCGCAACGCCATTATCCTTTGCATCGCACTTTCCGTCCGGCAGGTTCTCGTAGCTGATTTGTGTCTCCACGACGTCGTAGTACGCCGACACGCCATTCTCGTTGTCCGAGCAGTTGCTTTCGCTGTCCGAGTACTTGTGGAAGACGTTTATTTTGGGTTTGGTCTGATCCTTGGTGATGGGAGAGTTGCGTGCGATCGGCTTCTTAAGCTCCAGAAAAGGCTTGTTCTCCGCCGCCTCAGTCAGGCTCGTAATCTCGAATTTAATCTTCGGCGACGCGGCAGTCGCACTGATTGCGGAGCTAATGTTGTTGTTGGCAGCGGCTGTGGCTACTTGCTTTTCGCTGGCCAGTTTTTTCGACTCGTTCTGCTTTTGCTCCAGCGTCTCGGATATTTCATCCAGCAGCGACTTCTCCATGGCGCGCTCAATGGGCGGACTGTTTTTGCCATCACTGTCGCCCGCTGACGCTGCGTCCTGTTTCGCTTGGGCCGAGTAAGAGCTTGTCGCCTTTGTTGTAGCCGCCGCCGAGGCACTAGCGCCAGCAGTTCTTGTGCTTGTTGTGGTTGCTGTCGCTGTTGCTGTTGTTGTGGTGGACATTGTCTTCTTTACTGACTTCAAGACGGTAACATTCTGTTTCGTTGTGACCTTCTCGACGCTCTTCGTCGCAACCAGCTCCGTCTCCGTTTTCGACTCGAATTTCGCCTTAACCGTGTTGGTGGCGGCGCTGGCATTTGGCGGCTTGGCACACTCGGCTGGCGCGACCGTCGCACCAAATGGCACCACATTAATCTTGAGCGTTTGCTTCTTGCCCTCCTTGTCGACCTGCGGCGCGCCCAACTTGAGCGCTGCAAACGATTTCTTGATGTTCTCCTGCGGATCACCCAGCAAATTGCCGTTGTTCATGTTGAAATCGGTGTTGGCACGCGTGATGCGCTTCAGCTCCAGCGTCTCCTCGTCATCGGTGCTGGTGGCGGCATTGTCATCGAGCTCATTCCCGATGTTCATAAAGTCGTGGTCGTCATCGTCGTCGTCCGAGTCATTGTCAGACCACTCGCCGCCCACGCCTATCACCTCGGACAGGCTCTTCGGGAAGGAGACCTTGTGCGCCTTGGCTTTGTTGCTCTTCAGCGAGAAGGACTTTTTGATGATGCTCTTCGCGGGCGTTTTGTGTTTGTTCGGGTAATCAGTCTTTTTGTTATCTTGCGCCGCTTTGGCGACTGCGCTGGCGTTGAGCTTGGCGCGAGCGGACGCAGCGGAGAATTTCGCAGAGGACAAATAGGCGGAGGCGTTGGCAGCCTGTTTGTGTTCATCTTTCGACTTGAAACAGTTGGAGCAGAGATCCTTCTTCCAGGCGTTCTGCGTAAAGTGTGGACATATCGAGGAGGACATTTTGAAGTTGCTGGCAGACGTTGTTGAGCGTTCGAGCGAAGGAATGTAGCTTGTGCGGGAGCGTTGCTAGCGTAGCTGTTTAGCCATATTCTGAAAGAAAAGAGATGAAATTGCATTAAAGAAGAGATCATTATGTGGCTTTGGTTAGACTCAAGTCTGTTCAATTAGGAATATGGGACTTTTATTGAATAATTCCAGGACAGAACTTATGACTAGCGTTCATATTTGATACAGTCTTTGCTGTACATCAGACATTTTAACAATACAACAATATTAACTAATTCTTCAGCAATAAATTGTCATCATTTCATCGCATAATAGCTGAATTTTCTGTCAGTTAGCTCATTGCACTGTCGATTGCGCAATTGACGATTCATAATTTGCCTTTGTGCCTTCTCCATTCAATTAACTTTCACCCAGCAGCGCCCAATGCGAGTACCGGCGCGAACGTGTACCAGCATCCGAATGACTTGTCAGCGAGCAGGAAAACTTCCCGCCTCATGGCATTGTAATACAATACAAATAACAATCAAATTGCCGGAGCACAGCGCACCTGAATGCGCTGTTTGTTTGCCTGTCTGTCTGTATGTCTTATTTACTTTTGCTACGCCATAAGTAGTTGCAAGTATTTAAGCCGCTGTCAGTTGATGTGACTGTTGTTACAAGCGTAACATTTCGACTATTTGATATTTGATTATTTTTTTCTATGAATTCGAAAGTATTGACAACTTGATTGACGGCAATAACTGCGTGCCAGTTGCAATCGCAATAGCAGCTGCCTGGAAATTTTTTATTTTAAATGATTTTCTTAGAAGAACAACAAATCCGTCTTTCAAAGTGAGGTCATTGAGATTTAAGTTTGTTTCCAGGAGAATGAAAAGATGTAATAATACAAAGTATATCGTCTACTGTAAAAAGTTATTACTCATAGCAACCACTTGGAGTCGATTTAGTCAGTCTGGGCTAAATCGATTCTTCTGGTGATGTTGTTCAAGTTGGTAAGAAACCCCGAAATGCGCTCTGGCTTCTCAGGGAAGTTTACAAAAACAGAAATTTTTAAACAATAAATCCGGAATCACAGCACATTAAATTTCTCGAAGGGAAAAATGCTATCATTATCCGTCAGATTTTTATCAAAAACGTAACAAATACCATTCCGCAACAACAAATACCATTCATTACAGGAAACGCATTTTAGTAGTCGAGAGATGATAAGTAAAGAATGAAAGCCATCTGTGATGGACACACCGAAAATCGAGTACCACAAATGTTTAGAAAACTGAATCAACGCGCTGCACAGTGATTCGTTCCATAGCCAAAATTCAAAAAATTTATAGTCTCAGAATTTAAAAAAATTTGTGCCAAAAATGAATTAGTGTGCGCGCAAGAGCTGCTCAAAGTTAAAAATTTTTTAAAATACATGGTTGCAAAGAAGTTCCTAAAACTTTCATTATAGATTAAGAAATGATGTGGTCATTTTCGCTTTTAATGTTTTCTCAAAATTTGCGAAGCTGATGCTTTTACATCACTTTTAATTCAAAATATTTTTCTAAATGAAAAATCTGAAAATTGGCAAAACTTAGGGGAAAATATCTAAAAAGTATGTGAAGAATGTTCCTGGATTTTTTTTTGTTTTAAGAAGCAATCTTTCTTTGTCGGATAATGTGATTACATCCTCTGATATCTTCCGATCTCAGAAAATAATTCAATTTAAAAAGTGGTCTAAACACATATTTTTCTACAAAATTTATTTTTTCATCCCTAAAAGTATGCAATCAGCATGAAAAATTGAGAAAACTGCAAAAAAGCAAAACATACGTCTACTATTATCGTTTTTGTTACAAAACCAGAGGGTCCTAAGACAATTTCTGTTACTCTTTGGAATTATCAATGTTGACGTTACCGATTAAATGTAAAATCTGAAAAATCTAGCCAACACACTCGTTGCAATAGCTCACCAAATATGACCAAAATTGCAAATTTAAGTCTCAGACATTGCCAAACTATGTACAAAAGTTTAAGAAAAACAAAATGCAGATTTCAATTCAGCAGACCATGATTAACTCGTATACCAAATTTTATGAAGAATGGACTACTCCTTCTAATTTTGTCCCGCGGTTGTATGGAGTCGAATCACTGTGCGCTGCAGTCAATGGAGATAAGTTCGAAGCGGGACACCCTCTACATTGAAGAATACACTTTTATTTTGTAAGTGAATTCGGAAAACTACTTAATCAAGATCAATCTAAGTAATACCAAGTATTATAAAATGTGTGGTATGTTAAACAAAATGTGTGTTAAGGCTTGGTTTTTAACTATAAGACACATCCTTCTTATAGCAAATCTAGTATGAACAGTTTCAAACCGCACCCTGTAGAAATAAATAGAAATATGAAAAAATACTGTAATCCCACTCTGCTCTCATTGGCAGTGTAATTTATTATAGATTAATCCTCTTTTAAAAGTACTTATAAAATGTTTGAAATAGGCAACATCAATGTTTGATTCATTAAAATTATTAATTTTTCATTTCAGTTGTATTCATCACTAAAACTAATTTTCGTTTTGATATTTGTGAAAATAATAATAAACAATTCAACTTCAATCTCAAACGCACTTTTTAATAATTATAATGTGTTTTTATTTTTAAATTCATTCACTTAAGAATACAATAAAAAAAACAATAGAACAATAAAAAAAAATTGCGTAATGTGGCTTTTAACCCAAACATGCCCCTCTCACTACGCACCTGCACACATACATACATACATGCAACACACATTGTTTACGGTGCGGCTGTGGCTTGCATGCAAATGAGATATGCAAAACTCGAATAGCTTCCATTAAATGGCTTTCAAATATTGCACATTGGCGGCACTAAATACGGCATTATGAATAAATAAATATTGATTTTAACCGCAACGCATTAGGCGTTTGTACTGTAAATTGAAAACATCAATTCGGCATTTAATTCGATTGTGAAATACATTTTGGCCATTTAAAGCGGAAATTATGCTGTTACGTGTGTAATCAGCAGCTCATTGTTAGCAGCAACCAGCTGAAGGGACCAACACTAATGGCAGAGTAGAAGAGCGAGCGGGAAAACAATGCATGTAAGTAGGGGGAAATGAAGTGCCGCCTCGCATAAAAGACATTATGTGCAGATAATTTCGTTAATTCCTTTCCAGAATGCAAACACACGCAGCAGCGCACTAAACACGCGGCCATAAATCCACTTCACCCACAATGTGCGCCATAATTAGAAAACGCCTTAGCAGGCAGCGCCAACAGTTAACAATTCTATTAGCCCCATTAATAATGCGAGCCAAATATGAAACGTCGAAACGACACAAAGCAACAGCAACAGCAGCAACAATGCCAAATTAACAATCACAGCCGTGCTGAGAGCAGACAAATCTCAGCCACTTGAGCGCTGCTCATTCACACCTGAACAATTTGGAAAGTGCAGATTCACGCGGCGGCTGAGCTTGAACAACGCACGCGAACACCGCAAACACCGCGAACACACCGAAAGTCGCGTTTAACCAGACATTCGGCATTGCTATGCGGCAGTGAAAAATCGACTTGGCGCTCAAGTAACGTTTTTTTTTTCCTGCAGTCAGTTTCCATACTTACGAAAAAAAATATTCATGCTGTTCGGTTGTGGTAGCACCGAATATATCTTTGTATATGTGTGTGTGTTGTTGTTGCTTCTTTACGTTTGAACCGACATTTTTGAGGTTTGTTTTTGTTATGCTAACAAACCAACGAAAACAAAAAGCAGACTCACACAAAAAAAAAACAAAGCGACGAAGAAGTGTGCGCGCGGCAATGTTGTGGGGATAATCATGGCCAACAAGTGCAGCTTGCTGCTTCAAGCTGCGCCAGTTGCAGCTACAACGACAGCCTCGCGTCGAAACGCGGTCGCGTCGCCGTTTCGATTGCGCCGCGGTGGATTCTTCTGTGAATTCGGGTCAGCTGGTGTCTAACAATAAGTTGCACGCCGCTGTGAGTTTGGCAGCGAGAATAAGTTGCAGTTGGCGGATGCTGAGTGCGGTAACTGCAGTTAAATGTTCTGAATGCCCCACTCGTGGATGCACACGATGACTAGAAGAGAGAAACTTTGGCCGCTGCGTTGCATAACTGGCATTTTGTGTAGCCAGCAGCTGTGCATCGAGGTCCGAGTTAATTAATTCATAACGAATTTAACTTGTTGATTAAATTGATGGGTAATTAAAAAAATCCAAAGGCCAAATCGGTGGTTTTGTCAGTAAATAACGAGTTTTATAAGTTGTTATTATTTAAATTATGTTGACCTGTAAACTAAGTATTCATTGTGCCCCAAAATGGGATCAAAGTTCGTCTTCAACACTTTCTCTTTAAAATATCGCTTATCAATAAAATAATATTGTAAGACGATAGAACATCGCGATCAAAAACGATGTATTGTAGCTTTTACAAAATACTCAACACCAGGGACCGAATACAACTGTTATTTTACAATTTTCAAATCAAAAAGGGAGACCAAAAAATTGTCGATGGACGTTTTCAAATATACCATTTTGATCGTAATGGCCTCAGCTTCACGAATATTAAACGCCTTTTAAATTTTAGACTTTTACTATAAAAGTTAAAATTAACTGTTATTTTGTGCCTTTTATTATTTCAGGCAAAAATAACTGTTACTATTGACTTTTATTTTAGCGGTCAAAAATAACAGTTATTTTGTGACTTTTATTTTTCCGGTCAAATATATCAGGCAATTTGATTTTTTTCAAAGGTCGTTTGACCGACTAAAACACTATTGATACCATTTTTTTCGTCGCACAAGTCTTATAGCTCAATGCAAAACTTCAGTATAGTTCTAACAGTTGGGCTGAAAAGTTCGTATCGTTTCTATGAGATGGCACCACTGGAATAAAATCCGTATAATTTTTACGTAGTACCATAGTGAAATTAATAAAGTGTGTCAGATAGCAGGAACTCTCTCTTCATCGTACACTTATTTTCTGACAGTTATTGTCATTATGCTCAAAAATGTCAGAGTTCAAAACCCGTCTGTGCTGTATGAAAAAATTTCAAAATAAATTGTTTTTTGAAAATTCGTTCTGCACCAAAACCGACCCAAAAAACGCAATTACATGCCAGGAAAAACGTGCTATCTCTGCAAAAAGACCGGCAATGCAGTTTCTATGTTTTTCTAACATAAAATGCATTACGAAAATATATATTTTTTTAGTACTGAAAGTCAATTTTAAATTTTGTGCTATTTTAGCGACAACAAAAATAAAGGTTAATCGAACTGACACAAATAAATTGACACTTTGACAATTGCTACTCAGAGAAATAAGTGTACGTCATCTACCTGGTACACTTTATTGATTTCACTATGCGTAGTACCAACCTTCAAAAGAAACGTGTATAAATTTGACAGCTGTATGATTATTAGTTTGTCAGATACAGCATTTTGAGAGAAGCAACTTTTGTTATTTTGATAAAAATGGATAAAAAGGAATTTCGTGTTTTAATGAAACACTATTTTTTGATGAAAAAAAGTGCTACTGATACCAAAAGCTTGATAAGTGTTATCCGGACTCTGCGCCGGGCGAAGCAACCCTTCCGTAAGTGGTTTGCTAAATTACGTACAGGCCATATGAGCACCGAAGACGATGAACGCAGTGGACGTCCAAAAGAGGCTGTTACGGACGAAAACATCAAAAAAATCCACAAAATGATTTTGGAAGATCGTAAATTGAGGTTGATTTGTATAGCTGACACTCTAAAGATATCAAAGGAACGTGTTGGACATATCGTTCATGAATATTTGGGTATGTGAAAGCTATACTTTGCCCACTTTGCACGTGGGTGCCGCGCGAGCTCACAATCGACCAAAAACAAGAACGTGTCGATGCTTCAGAGCAATGTTTGGAGCTGTTCAACCGCAAAAGAAGTGAATTTTTCCGTCGATATGTGACAATCGATGAAACATGGATCCACCACCACACTCCAGAGTCCAGTCGGCAGTCATCTGAGTGGTCTGCACGCGATGAACCGAATCCAAAGCGTGGAAAAACTCAACAGTCGGCCGGTAAGGTTATGGCGTCCGTATTTTGGGATGCACATGGAATAATTTTCATCGACTATCTTGGAAAGGGAAAAACCATCAACAGCGACTATTATATAGCGTTATTGGAGCGTTTGAAGGACGAAATCGCGAAAAAACGGCCCCATTTGAAGAAGAAGAAAGTGTTGTTTCATCAAGACAATGCGCCGTGTCACAAATTGGGGAAAACGATGGTAAAATTGCATGAATTGGGCTTCGAATTGCTTCCGCATCCACCGTAATCTCCAGATTTGGCACCCAGTGACTTTTTCCTGTGCTCAGATCTCAAGAGAATGCTCGCTGGAAAGAAATTTAAAGCCGATGAGGAAGTAATCGCCGAAACAGAGGCCTATTTTGAGGCTAAACACAAATCGTACTACAAAAATGGTATTGAAAAGTTGGAAGATCGCTATAATCGGTGTATCGCCCTCGATGGCAGCTATGTTCAATAATAAAATCGAATTTTGCCAAAAAAAAAGGTGTTTTTCTATAAAACGATACGAACTTTTCAGCCCAACTGTTACAAGTATCACAAACATATATGTAAACTAACAGCTATTAACAATCAATAAAAAGTGAGCCGATAAAACATTTTCCAGAGCTGCATATCGTTCGCACGAAACCAGCTTGCAACTCACTGCAGCCAACATCGATGATTTACTGTGTCACCACTCGGGGACTAGTACAAGTGGTGCCGTCTCGCACAATGCGGCAGAGACCAAGCAAACTGTGTCAGTTTTCACAGACACAACTGCTGCCTCTGGTCACACGGGTGCTGTGCGCCAGTTTAGTGACAACTGCACAGACAGAGTTCGGTACGAACCGCGCACTGTTCGTTTGGGAACAGCCAGCTTCCCTCAAGCACACCGGTTGGCAACTGCAACTGTAGCTGGGACAACGCCTAGATATCTTTTGGTAATTTAGAGTCAAAATGACCGCCTATTAAGCGATATGAATTATGGTTTTGTGTGCACACAAACGCCAGCGGCCAGCAGCCAGCAGCCGGCGGCGCAGTAAAAATCACTATCAAAATCTGCTATTACGGAGCTCTCTCCCCTTCTCTTTTTATGGCAATGGCATATCAAATTCCAACTGCCGCAGCCGTTTAGCGGCAACAACAGAAACAGACCGTCGAGTTGGTCGCGTGAAAGCCGCTTTTTCTCCCACTGTCAATTATGGCAATTTGCAGTTGTTGGCACAGAGCAAGTGTTGCCCGGTGAGCGGCACACGAATACGTTGGCGGTTTTTGTTGGCCATATAATAAGGCAACATTTTGTGCGAACGCTTCTGACCAGCGGCGCATCTGTGGCGCTATCCGTTTTTAGTCGCATTCAAATCGAAAGATATTCGTTTGGTGTGTGTTTGTGTGTGTGTTCTTAGAAGGTCACACTGGAACACATTAAAGTGGAACTTGACCGCAACTCAGATGCCAAAGGAAAATACATAAGTGCGGTTCTATTAGCAGCTGAAATGAAGCAATTAGTTGTATTTTGAGAGATGCTGAGAATGACTGCAAGTTTTGCAAGAGAAAAGGTAATTTTTGGCCAAAATTCTGGGAAATACATTTAGAATAGCTGAGCTGTTTGTAATCGATATTTGTAAATCGAGTATTTAAGCAAATATTGTGTTTTGTTGTGTGTTTTAACTCTAGAAAGCCCAAGGAAGAAGAAATACTTCACTGTGAACTTTTATTATGTCATAAATTAAACAATCAATAAGACATTCAAAAATGGCTTGTTTCCGTTTTTCTAACCTTTTTTTAGTGTCCGACCGAAACATCTTTTTTGGTTGGTGAATTTAGGTTTTTTTTTAACATTCGGCCGAAACCGAAACAGAAACCGAAACAATTTAGTTGAAATAAAAATCACCATTCAAGCATTTTTTTTTCAACAAACGAATTTTACATTAAGTAAATAAAGAACCAACAAACATAACATAAATAAATAATTACTTATTAATAAAAAGAATTTATTCATTTTTCAAAAACATAAACATGAAAAAATCCCCCTTTCGTACTTTACCCGCAATATTCAAAATTAAATAAGTTAATATTATATGCTAAAAAACAGTTTATTTACATTGGTGGCATCTAAATTAGTCCTCCTTTCACTACATATCTGCTACACAATAAAATGTACAAAAATATTTTAGAAAGTTTTGGTTTCGGCCGTTCGGCCATTTTTTGGCCGAAACTGAAACCGAAACTTATTTGGGCCGAAACCGAAACTGAATATTCGGTCGGACACTACCTTTTTTGAAATAAATAAAGTGTGCCAGATAGCTTGGCGTATCCTTATTTCACAGGAAAACATCTTCGTTTTTATTCACCTTGTTCTTCATATGCCGGGTGTTAGTATAGCTATGGGTACAAAGGGGACTCCGGCATCTTCTTTGTGAAAAAGTTTTTATTTTCATGAATGAATTAGAATTGTAACAAACATAACACAAGAACAATACGAATTTCAAAATACAGTACTTTTCGCTTAAAGCGAACTTCGAGGGACTGGGCAAAATGGTTCGGTTTAACCGGAAGTTCGCTTTAAAAGGGGTCCGTAATAAGCGAAAACATACAGCGCGTACTTTTGAAATTGGTCCGTTTTAGGCGGAAAATCGTTTTAAACGGGTTCGTTATAAACGAAAAGTACTGTAGTTATAGAACAACTTTTAACATTTTTTGGGATTTATTTTTAAAATTAAATAATTTAATGTTGTCGAAGAATGCCAATATTGCACGCATTCACTCACAAAAAACCAGAAATTTACTATCACATCGCTGCGTAAGACCATTAGCTAAAATCAACTCATACACACACACATACATTTATACATGAAACGTACATACAAAACTACACCTAATTATGTTTACGTATACAATTTTGTGTTTATCTTTGAAAGTTGTCGACAACGTTTATTGCGATTTGCTTTAAGGCAAAGAACAACATAAACGACTGGCCATTAAAATTTACAAAAACTGACTACATAAATTAGTCAAGAGCTATTGTCGACTGTCGAGTAGCTGGGCGAAGCAAACAAAGTTTGAAAAGCTGCAATCACAGCACGACCACAATCAATCAAAACCGTCGTTGGCTGCTTGGTTCACTGTAAGTATGGCCATAAATTAAACAAACAAACTCAACAACTAATCGACTTGTACCATCATACTTTATAATGCGCAGTTAAATGTGCGGCTAATAAGCAGTGCGCTTAGATCGAGTCAAAACTGGCAACACACACACACACACACCAAGAAGTGTGAAACGGCAAAGATAGAAGACGGCCAACGATTCGCCGAAATTTATATCGCAACATATTTTCCACACACATTGTCAAATGTGTATCTCATGAACCTAAACGAATGTTTGTTGCATGCTTGAAATGCGAGTTGCCGAATTGTTTTAACACCAACGCCGCAAATGACGCCAACGCCAAGCGCCACTGTCGTTGTCGCTGTGTTGCAACGCTTATCAACCCAACGCTGGCGCAACGCTGCCTCCATTCAATTTTGATGACTGCCGGGGCGTGTTGGCGCGTCATAAATAAAATTCTTTCACTTTTCTTTGCTTTTCGTACAGAATTGTTGTTGGCTTTGTTTTGTTTATTTTGGAACTGTGACCATTTGATTTGGATCGAAATGCTTTTGACCCACTTTGCTTGCGCGGCTGTTGAGAATTCAGCGCTGACAGCTGCTGGGAACTAAACGCTCGTCATGTAATGCTGTGGGAAGCATTGTCAGAGTACAAACCGATGCGACGGCGGCATTTTAACATTTCACAGGTTCAGAATATGTCAAAAATAGAAAGTAATGCCCTAGGCTGGGGCATTCAAGGTGTTGAAAATGTAAATCATACTGAAGTTAAAAACGTATCTGTTGAAATTGGTGATGTTTTTATGGAACCAATGCCGCAGGCACAGCGTTCGTCGTGGCTGGTGCGTTGGATCACAAGTCGTATGATCGTAGAGGGTAAATTTTCATTTGAAAAATCTAATATTGGCGAAGTATGTATAACTCAGCAATTTATGAAAAACTCTATGAGTTAAATGACACTGGTTTACAAGTAGGCTTAGGTTCCTAATGGAATTGTTACATGTGTTAACATGTTCTTAATTGTGGCTTGCACTTAGGCCATATGGCCCATTGTAATGCAATGAGATTGTTCTGACTGATGTTTTGTAAATGATCAATTTTCAATTTCATTTAAGTTTTGTTCAACTCCATTCAAGTTACTGCTATGAGTCTCTCGACTACACTCGTCTTATCAGGATTATATAAGTGGTTTCATTCAGTTCTATCTCCGCGTTCCAATGTCGTAATATATTTCTATAACTACTTAACTCCTACTTTTTCAAAATGTAGAGGAGGAAGAACCCATTAGTCACCTTCTCTGTCACTGCCCGGCTCACTTTATACGAAGGTGGAAATCCTTAGGCTCTACTTTCTTCGACAACTTGGATGACAACATTGGAGTCAACATTAGGGACTTGCTAGGTTTTATCCACAAAACAAAATGGCATGTATGATATATTCACTTTACTTGCAGTAAGTCAGATCACTTCCTCCTTGTGGTATCACAATGGGCCCTTTTCGCGGCCTAAGTGTGTCTTTCGGCAAGTCCCGTGCCTAGGCAGCCACTTTAACCTAACCTAACCTAACACTACTCCAAAAGAAAGTAATTCAAGTTGCGCCTTGCGCTCAAGCTAAACTATAACTCACGGAATTTTTGTAGCTCCTCAGTCGAAATTGACTGCTTTTTCCAACTATGCAATCAACTAGCATTCGTTTAACTACCTGAAAACGACCTTAAATACCATCGTTTCGAAATATTTATGGCTCACTTGGAATGTGAAATATTATTCAAACAAATTCTAAGCAGACATTCGAAACAGTTTTACGCAGTACGGTGCACAGCAAATTCATTTCACATAGATATTTTTACACAAATCAGTGGAAACCCATGCAAAATGCTGTGCCTTCAAAACTTGAGCTGTTGCATTTTTCATGCGCATCTCCCAATGCGGCAGTCACTTCGCGCAGTTCTAGCTTGGCGAAAACACCCAAATCAACTTTTGACATTCGACCAATGTAAAATGTTCAATGTCAAGCCAATTTGTAGGCAAAGGTCAAATGTCAGCTGCACATCAAGTTTAGTAATCGCATAATGCAGCGATGTGGGACAAGAACTGTCGCAGCCGTCAAGCGCGCGCTGTCGTTCGCCAGTGTTGCTGTGCTGTCAGTGATGAATTCAGCTTTTTTAGCGTATTTTTGTTTGTTTATTGTGTTGCTTTTGAGAACTGAGAGAACTGCTCCTGGCGCTCAATACAATTTAATCAATGGAAAAACATGCAACAACTTCTTGGCCAGACACGTTGTATCCGTCACAACTCACCTTTATTGCACACGAAATACAGACTTGAAATGGAAACTGCAATGACAGCTGAAATGAAAGAATACCAAAAACACACACTTAATTATTTAATTATTTTACTAGTTGAGCGTAACAAGATGCCAAGAGATAAAACATAAATGTGAGTATGAGTGAATGACTCTGGTTAAAATATGTATTTCAAGGTTGATTTTCATTTCATTTTCGCTGTTTTGTGAACCTTGTTGAAGCACCGGATGTGGCCATAACCGTCCAACAAAAAATTGCTTAATACTTGACTGCTCTCTGTGCATTAGAGTGACAATTGTCTGAGAGCGCATGGGAAGTAAGTGCAGACATAAGAAGCGGTAGGTGCCGGCTACAGCTAAATTTTCAGTTTTCCATCGAAGACTAGAACAACAAAACATTAAACTACAGGGAAATTGATTATTTCAAATATTAATAAATATTAAGCAGGTCTTTCTAGCGTTTTAGAATGATTAAAATTGAAAATTGAAAATAGAAAATAGAGAAATTATTAAAACTTACGTTTAACTTTGAATATGATGTAAATAGAGAAGCTAAAATTATCTCTTCCGACGAGAACTTGCCTGGGAGGCCCATTGTGATACAGGAGAAATTCAGACTATGGTCCTCTTATTTAATCCTAATTCCCAGAAGTGAGCCTCACAGTCTCACTAAAGATTCCAAATGGGGATAAATCCTATACCAAAAGATTTTCGATTCCAATATTTTTTGTAATCTTCTAATGGAACGTTAGAATTATATTGCATTTATAAAATTAACATTTAAGACAATTTTTGTACTTTTTTTAAACAATTGAACATAATTGTAACGAAACCCCAGAAGTGAGCCTCCGAAGTTCATTTGAACAAAAAACTCAAATTTACTCAGAATTCCTTGACTTTTTGTCCACCATATGGAAGAATATTTGTATTTTTCATATTTGGGTGCATTTTTATCGTGTGAAGTTCATAGTTTTTGAGCCTAGCACTCATCTAGTCGGCATGGGATGAGGCCAATTAAAATTTTTGAAAATGCTACAATATACCTACAACATATGCGAAAAGGGTGTTGAAAAACTATGTGAGCCTTACAAACACAAATGTAATAACGACCAACTAGTTCACCAGTAAGGAATTAGCCGATAGTTCATTGGATGCGGGGTTCGTACACTCAGAAAAAACAAAATTTTTATGATGCGTATATCAAAAAACGCAAACCTAATGAATGGCCTCTAGATTTCTTTATACATTTGATTGATGCTGCTGGTATTGCGACATATGTCATATGGCTCAAAAAACCTCCTTACTGGAATGAGGGTACAGATAGCAAAGGATAGTTGTTTTTGCGATAACTGGGGGATTTTTTTTGTATAGTCACGAATATCTACGAGCAATAACTCAGGCAAAAATAGATGCAGTATTACTGCAAAAGGTCAGTTTGCAGGCGTCACAGGCTGGTACACGTAAACAAAATCGGTGTCATATTTGTCCACCAGCCATCTCCAAAACGGAGGAACATGTTTACAATAAACTAAACAAATCTCCATTTCCCTTCCACCCAAATTTGACCAAGATGTGAATATCTGGATCAATTAGTTATACTTTTGCAATAGTAGTAAAATAACGGGAAAACTCGTTTTCTCTTTCGGTGGCTGTCCTCTCAGCTGGAAATGGCAAACCTCTGAGAGTAAAAATTGCTTATGAAAAAGCTCCCAACCTGCCGTTCGGAACCGGGTATAAAACTGTAGGTCCTTCCACCCGCGTACAAATTCACACGTACAACACGGGTGGTTGCGGGAAGCTAGGCCTTAGTCTCGCGTAAGCGGGCTGTCGCACAGTGTTCCGAAGTGGGACAAAAATAGAAAAATTTCATGTCACCGATTTCAAAGAAATTGGTGTCATTTGAAAGATAATACTTTCATTAAGCAAGATCTTAAATTATTTCTTAATCGGGTAAATTTTGAGAGAGTTATAGCATTTACAAGTTGATCAAAATCTAGAAAAATTGTTTTTTGATAAAATGCTGTTTGGAGCGTCACCAATTGAAAACGTAACCAAAACACTATTTTCGATTCAATCGGAGCAAATTATACTGCTATGCACTTATAAGAGTCCAAAAAATCATTTCATGAGCTATTTTGAAAAAAAAGTTAAATAAAAACGGGGTTGTACGTTATTTAAACAAAACATTTTTTTTTATTTAGAACTATAAAAACTATATATTTTTGTAGATCGCAATTGTCGAATTGCGCATTATTACACCGACTTTTTTACACAATCCTAGAGAATGGACTTTCTTCTTTTGGGTCAATAAAAAAAATTCTGCGATTTCCTGCGATCTTGGAAAATAATAGAATTTTTGTAAACTACTCTAACTGAAAAAAATGGATTTTTGTACCCTACGTTGAGGTGCCCACCGGTACATTCACTTTGGTACGGAGCTTGTAACGCCCAGAAAGTGATGTAACTGAAAAGAAAAAGTATAGTAGCACAGTCGCTATTAAAAATGGGCATGGTCCACCCACTAAAGGCAGGGTTGCCATACGGAAGTCTTTTATAAAATATGAAAATTTCTATATTAACAAAGCTAATGTCACAAATTAGTAACGTTTTATAAAAAAATGGGTTTTGTTTACCCATTTAACCCGTTTAGAGCCATATTATTCTACTTTTGTTTTTATTATTATGAAATTAAGTTAAGTTAAGGAAGGCAATTTTGTTTAAATTACCTTGCGTTATTTACACTTGTTTACATTAAAGCAATCTTTGGTTTTTTTTGGGGGAAAGCTATTTGTAAGATAGTTTTATTTCAATTGAACTGTCTGTGTGGGATTGAAAACATCATTCTTGAAATAAGTGTTGTGATTTCGCGAAAAATGAATATCAAAAACCTCGACAATAGCAATCGCATCATCAACTATTGTTGATGATAGTGATACTGAATAAAATTAACTTTTTGGAAAATGGCAATTATTTTCTTTTATCCTGGAAATTTTACTATAGCATCTCATCTCCATAGCTATGACATCTCTTTGTTTAGTTCTACGGAAATAAAAACAAAATAGCTTTCTTTCAAAAAACTTCATCGCCCCTTTTCCACCCTTTTAAGGTCGAATATATAAAAACGCCGAAATACGTATTTCGTTATTTTTCTTTAAGTATATATATACAAAATTTTAAAACAATCCGACCAAAAAACAATATCTGTCCATATAAGCTTCATCACCCCGTTTCTGGCCTGCCAAGGTCGAAATTTTTAAAATTGCTTCTTTTTAAAGGTTGACTTTTTAAAATAAAACTATTGACCAAATTTCATCATTATAGCTCTAGCGGTTTGTGCTCGGTGGTGATGGCATACTTGGTTATATATATTCGATTTTTTTTTAAGCTATATATTTTTTTGAAAAACAAACATCATTTTTGAAGTCAGTAGCCCCAAATAATTCAGATTGCAAATTTTCAGGGAATTTAGAGCATTCCTTCTATTTTTGTCCCAATTTTGTATGGAGTCGAAACACTGTGTGTCGTGCCAGTCAATTATTATTAAAATTATTATTTGCAGTAGCAATTGTTTTCCAGTAGACCCTGTATTCACAAGTTCTTTACTAAAACTATAAAACTTAAATAAAATCGTCTTTAAGTAGTAACTGGATTTGAGAGATAGACTTATGAACGCTTCGAGACTAGGGATCAAGTCACATACACTGACGTAGTCTGCGATCATCTTTCTGTTTCATCTTTATTGAAACTTGCTTTCGTATCACCACAGCTAATTAGCTTTCCATATATTTTCATTGCGTTTTTGTCCCACTAATAACATCCCATGCAACTCTATTCTATCCGTTCCAATCCTGTGCTATGTATTGGAGAAAATTAAGACTTTCTTGGCTCACCATTCGATATGTTTGAATTCTTTCGCGCGCCCACTCTAAAGACATATTCGATCTAATTAATTGATAAGATTCCTCACATTGATCGTAAAGTATTATAGCACTTTGCAACACAGACTATCTTACACACGCTTCATGAAGCACTCGTCATTTAAGCCGTGTAATTCACTTAACCTCACAATTTTTCTCACGAGCATTGAATTTTTTATGTTGCCATTCGCATTAATGTCTCTGTAAAGAACGAGCATTGGCATATCGACATCTACATGCATACATATTTAATATGTGTATGCTTTAATAAAAGCATCGGCACATATTAGCAGCACATCAGCATTTATTGCTGCAATTCTCGAGGGGCACTCAACCGTTAAGCCAGCATACAATTGTGGGAATCGATATGAAGAGAAAAATTATCTTTTTGCTAAGCATTATTGAGTCGATACCACAATTGTAATGAGGTGTAGAGCTGCAGCTGAAGCAAATTGCGTGCGGCAGATTGGCGATGATAAAAACAAGCACAAATGGCTGAGCGCATATTCTGCAAATATGGCGGCAGCAGCCGAGTGCACATGTGTCGAGTCATATCTGGCATCGCTGACAGCAATCAACAGAAGATTTGTGTTAATTTTCAAGGTTATTTTCGCATTGCACGGCGCATTTGCAGAGCCGTCAAGATGGCGACAAAAAAGCAACACGCACTCGTACACACACACACATACACACACATGCATGCAACGACTTTAAATTGATAACAATGCAAGGCGAAACATAACTCTTTGAGTGCGCCAGCGCGTTAATGAGACGTTGAAGAAACGCGGCAACGCAAGCACAAACAGCGGAATGCAGCGCCGAAGCGGCAAAGCTGAAAGGCTGAAAGTGCCGCAGCGTAATAGTCGACGCAGCCTGGCAGCCACCACTGCCGCTGACACTTCCTAATTAAGACCGACGCCAAGAATTACTGCACATGTGTCGCTGGCTGGCCGGGCAAATGGGGTCGGTTGACGCAGTCGATGCTGCGACGGAATGTGGCAGCGCAACATGTGGGCGCCCCGGCAGTGTTCAAGTCGATATTCAGGTTCATAAAAATTTTGCATTTTACTTGCAAGCGAACAAATCATGCAAACATGAAAAGTGTTGCATGTGCTGTTGGCTGCCGGCTGCAGCTGCTCGCAGTCACCAAGTGACGTTTGATATTTGCAGTGAATTACTTGTAGTCGAAGTGCAGCCGCGAGTGACAGTTGCAGGCGGCGCCGCACTTTGCTTATCTCTTCATGTGTATGTGTGTCGGCCAAATACCAAAAATCAATTAAAACTAGCAAAATGAATGGCTATGGGAACGTGAAAACTTGTCACTGCCTGCCAACAACACCAGAAACAACAACAACAACGATAAACCGCAGACAATTGCAAATTGAATTTGCCAGTTGGCGCTGTGCGGCGTTTTCCGGCTGCATAGCCGTGTCATGACTCACGCGACTCACAGCAGCCAACAAATGGCCGTCTGAGCTTTTGGTGCACAGATTTCCGCAACAACCGGCAACTTTGTTCAATAAATCGGACTACATACCTAACGTGGGGGTTTCTCATTTGCTTGCCTCTGTGCCAATGAGTGTTTGTGTGTGTGAGTGTGTGTGTGCGTGCGTGTAGTGTCTTTCGAAACCTGTGTTTATGGGGGACACTCTGTGGTGATTTACTCATGGCTGATGTCACAATTATGTGATTGTCTGCTGCTTTTTATTAAATCCCACAACGAAGATAACGCATGAGAGAACAAGTTGCCAATTAAGGTAAAATTTGTGTGCACAGCCGGCCATGTAGCCAAGCTGTATATTACGTTGTTTTTGTATGTGTTCGAAACTTGTATTATATACTCGTATACACAGAAAACTATCGCATTCAAACAGTGCACAGGTAAACAAAAATAGCTCAGCTTCTGGCAATATTATTCCAAATAACAATGTGAAATTAAATAAAGTATTGGTATTTAAAAAAAAAACTAACAAAGAAACACTAAAACTATAGCAGATTTGTATTTATAATGAAGTGAATAAGTGAAGTTGATTGAGACAAAACAGAAAAGAAAAAATATTAGCATATTGCAAAAAGGTGAAGTTTTTGCGCCTGTATTCAGTTTAGTATGGAGTGAGAATGGTATGAGAAAAAAGTTGCTATATGTTATCAGAAGCTGTATATGTCATCGGGAGAAAAGTACGGTGTCCATTGATCCTACTAAATATCTTATAAGAGTGGCACAACAAATCAACCCAAATGGCTATCTCGGTATAATCGCATCATTTATTTGGATGATGAGGCTCCATCAAAAAAGCAATCGATACATAGGAAGAAAAGGAAAAAGAAGAACACAAGGAAGAGCAAAAAACTATGCCACTGAAAACCCAAGCTGTGCACGAAGCCCTGCTGTCGCTGGAGCGACCGGATGGAATATGATGTGAAAAAAGGATAAAAACTTGGGGAAAGGTTGTACACTTTCGAACGTGACTCTCATAAAAAGCGACACAGACCTCTGAATTCAACATACAAGTTACTACTTACATACATATGTCCAGTGTTGGTATGAAAGGCACATTTTTTATTTATTTTTTATTCAATTTTTGAACACAAAAAAATAAATGATGACTTGGAATAATAAGAAAGAGTCACAATCTGTTAACTTGAGACAACCACAATTCCACATGCCTTCTCACAGTGTATCAATGAAATGTTCTGGTGGTATTAGTCAACAGTTTATTATGTTGCAAAGGTCATCTGTAAATTGTGTAGCGAAGACGCCAAAATGGAATACTTAATGAGCGTCTTTGTCTACGCGCAGTTAGCTCAGAATGGGAAGCACGCACACAATGGGCAGTTAGTTGTCGCAAAACTTTGCAAGCAACAAAGCCAACGAAAGACGTTTAGTATTTTCACAAATGGCAAATGGCAGCTTGATGCTTCAGCTCAACAACACTGGCCGCCTCAGTGCCATGTTTGGCCAATAACGTGTCGGAAGTTAAGGCAGCTTCAACGGTTTTCCCTCGCAACAACACGCCTGTACAATTAAATAATTTCCATGTGTTGCTGCCGATTTTCCCCACTCTTTGTTTTTGGTTCACATTACAAATTCATTACGTGATTTCATTTCGCTTTTAAAATGAATTTAACTTGCAAACAGCCAACGTGCACTTTGGCTCAAAGGCAAAATGCTAATCGACACGAGTGGCGCAGGACTTGGCCGCATGCTCAAGTCAGCAAAAGCGTGGAAACTTTAAGCGCGCTTAGCTGATTTAGTGCCGCAAGCGCACGTTGGCGCACATTTTACACATTCGCGCGCCACGCAGTGCAAAACTCATAGCTCAAAGAAAACCGAAAACTGAAAACTCAATTGAAAAGCGCCGCACAATGCGCGATTCGATTTCATTTCTCACGTTTCTTGCAGCCGCGGTGGCAATAGTTGGCAAGCGGCAAAAGCGCTACCGTCATTGTTGGCATTCCGCCCCCACTTGCACCCACCATGCCGCAATGACAGATTGCCGCCGCTGCCTAATCACTGTGACTTTTGCGCGTTTGCTGCTTTCCCATTTGGCAACAACAACAGCTGCAAAAATTTAACCGATGAAAACAAAACCAGCAGCGCAAAAGTCAAAGCGGAAAGTGCAAGTTGGCGTTGGGGTTCATTGACCACACACACACACACATATATACACACGCAGTGTAACCAAAGCCACTGCCAACAGTTCGGCTGTGCAGTGTTGTGTTGCATTTTGACCCGTCTTGAATCGATTCGGCCGAAAATGGCGTGAACAATTTCAGGCTGCTGGCAAATGTTAACAGCCGACTCCAAGTGGCTGCTGCAGCCGCAATTAACCACCTGAACTCGCGCGCTTGCAATGAACTTTGCCGGCTGCAAACGCTGTGCTTGACAGCTGCGCATTCAGCTGCCCGAAGGCGAAACCACGTTTACCAGAATGGAGAATGGAATTACGGCATTTACTATATTTCCATTTGAGCTTTGGTTGTGTGCTGTGACTGATTAGTGCGATACCGATGAAGTACACCTTGACACTTTGGCAAATTTGGTATCTGCGTTACAAAATATTTTAATCAAGCACTTTCGACAACAACTTTGCACTCGTAGCGTAGCAACGACATTTGCATTGGAATGGCGATAATGAGTTTTCAGCGGATTTCACTTGCTGAAACTGATTAGTTTCGCTGAAGTTTTACCTACAAATTTTCAAAAAGCTATTATAGAAGACCTTTAAATAATTTTAACGCAAGGTCAGGTACTTAAATATAAATTCTATACAACAGAAATGACGTCAGCTTGTTCCCTTCTGACCCAGTTCCCACTGAATAATCGATCTTCACTACACTTTAGATAGATTCAGAAGATATGAGGAAAATCTGCTCACAACATCTTTTGGTGTTAGGAAGACATTTCTTAAGCATTAAATTCTGGCATGTGGTGAGTCCACATAGGATTAACGCGATTGAACTTGAACAACATGGCACCAAAAAAGGCACACAAGTCTACAGAGGACATAAGTCGACCTGGTTCAATAGTTTAATTGGTCAGACGACTTTGCAGCAGGGACATAACGTTTTTAGAAAAAACAGTTGGAAAATAACTGTTTCACTGTAACAAATACTGTAGCGAACCTAATTCCATAGAAAATTTATAGTCGCATTCACCGATCAGACATTTGTTTCTTTTGTGTGCCGGTATTTTCAACGTCAAAAATATATATTGCAAAATAATAGTTATCAGTCAACGTAAAAAAAATGTGTCCCATTCACAATAGTTACTGGCAACGGCAAAAATATTTTTTACAAAATAAACGTTACCGAGCAACGTAAAAAATAGTTCACACAAAATAAACGTTACCGAACAACGTAAAAAATATTTTTCTCTCAGAACAGTTATGCGATGACGGAAAAAATATTTTTCAAAAAATAAACGTTACCGAGCAATGGAAAAAATATTTCTTGCTAATAGTTATTAGGCAACAGAAAAAAATATTTGTCACGAATAATAGTTACGAAATGGCGAAAAAAGTATTTTTCCCCTCATAATAATTATTGTCCAAAATTTATAAATATCTCTTAAAAATGGGCAACGTTTTCGAATTTTTAAAAATTCATAACTGTTATTTTGGGTCCCTGCTTTGCAGACATTGTCGTATGTTCTGTTAGTTTAGTTATGAAGTGTTTGTACTTTTGTATAAGCAACTAGCAGGGCCCCGCGACTTTGCATGCAAGTTTAAAATCAATGAGGCCAATAAATCAAGTTTTTCTTAACCTTTTGTTGATCCGGTCAGATTTTTATGAAAAAATACTTATCTAATTATTTCTCATTTGAAGTGCTTTGACCATATTTCAAGTCAATTGACGCATTAAATCATGTTCCCCCATACAAACTCTTAACCGTAGACCTAAATTTTCGACCAAATTTTTTTTTGTAGGTACTTCTAATATTTTTTAAATTTGTTATTATTCTTAGCTGTTTTTTCATGACTTTCTTACTTGGATATTATCTATCGAAATCAAACCGTTTTATATTTTAAAAACTAAGTTGGCTTTGCATTCTTTTTAATTTGTGTGTGTGGGTCGTTTTCGATCCGTTGTTTATCGTAGGTCTACGGTTAACCCATCGTTGACCCCGTCAGATTTTTATTTATCAAATCATTTCTCACCCAGAGTATTTTCTCCAAGTTTGAAGTCAAAAGGCTTAAAAAATTATATTTCTTCATACAAACTTTTCACCCTTGGTTCACTCCTTTAAGTTTTAATCTTCAAAAACAATGAGAAACACATGATTTCAAGTGTTTTTGCCAACTTTGAAATCAATAGGCCAATCGGTTCAGGGGTTTTTCGTGGTATTTCCATATATGCACGTTAACCCTTGGTTCACCCCGTTAAATTTTTATTTTCGAAAAATTTAAAAATACGTGTCGAATTATTTTTGATTTGGAGTATTTTCACCAAGTTTCAAATCAATAGACCCATTAAATAATGTTTCTTCATACAACACCTTAACCCATGTTTTGCCCCTTTAGAACACATTTTTTTTTTAAATCCCGTCTTAGCGAAGGTTCGTTCAAAATTCATATTTGTAGCTGTAGCGATGTGGGTTGGGCGATGATGAATCAGTCAGTCAGAACAAACAATTGTATATACATACAGACTGTTATCGATCCACCTTTATAGGTCACTAGTTGCCCATGGTTTCTTACGAAAGGGGTCGAAGACAGCATCGCTGTTAGCTCGGTTGCTACAAGTCCCATATAAGAATTTTATAATAAATTCAGAATAAAGAAAGAAACCTTTCAAACAATAGTTACTGAGTATTCTTGTAGAATCTTGTTCAAGTTTTCGTTCTGATCTGCAAGTCGTTCGTATCTGCAAGTCATTTCAATAAAATTAAACTTTATTAGTGTTGAATTAGTTTCTCATTTTTAGCGTAAACAATGAACCGGTCTTTATCGGTTGTTGTCGATGACAACGACCCGTTTAGGTTGTTGTACAAATTTGCATTCCCAACGCTGAGACGCTTCAAACGACTCGAGCGTAATTTGCCTATTTCATTTAACTTTACGAGGGTTTTATTTGATTTTTCTTTGGCATTTTCTTGAAGGTAATTGTTTGTGTACCATTTCGTCACGATGGCAGCGCAAAAAAACTGCAACTTTCACTTGATTAAAATGTCGCTTTTCGTACGTTGCGCCCGTCGTCGTGGGCTGCCGCCGACTGCTGTCGCACACACTTTTAATTGACAGCTCGCTTGGCCGGAGCCCGATTTGGGTTGCATACCTCGACGCAGTGGCAACATTTGTTTAAGCCAAAGTTGATGGCCACTGTGCTATGTATGTATGTATATGTGTGGGTGTGTTTGTGTGTGCTGCATGTAATTATGCGCCGAGCTGCAATTAACGTTGTTGGCTGTTTTCTTCTTTGGTGGCTTTTTTGTCATTGTTGCCGTGTAACTGGAATCGACGCAAATTGGCGTGCGGCCATTTATGGTGCAACGCGCACTGTCGCTCAGCGAGTGCGGCACGGCGCCGTTGTGGGGTAGAGGCTCAAATGTTTGTCTACGCTGACAATAGCAATGAAAGTGAAAACAAACAAAACGATACTTCGCCATTAAAACGGCACAAAATTACGGCGCGGCATCTGAATGAATGATTGATGTGCAGACCGAAGCGGCGTACAGCCAAGGACCAGCGACCCAGAGAAGCACAGAATCCGATGCGACAATGTACGCGTATTGATGGCGCTTTTACGCGTGCTGGCACTTGAGCTTTGCGACAGTCGGGCAAATATTTAATAATGGCAGCGGCGATGCTGCAGCGCTCTTTCGAGGCTTACGAACAGCAGTTCAATGCGCTCGACGTTCGATTTTTTATTGGCCGAGTTTGACTGCTGCCATTGACTGGCACTCTTCCGCCTCGATGCGCTCCAGTCAGTTGCAATTTGTGCGCTGCGTTCGTGCACATTCAAGTTCATAAATTGAATCCTTAAAGTTGTCAGCTTCGATGCGCTGCTACAGCCAACTGACAGCGGTACGCTGTCGTTGATGTTGAAGTTGACGCTGCGGAGGCGTCTTGTTGACACTTTCCTTCGTGCAAACATTGGAAATTACACAATTCACTTGGTTGCCATCAATTGTGTGTATGTGTGAGTGTGTAAATATGTAAATGAATGCGACGCTCTTCCCTGCTTTGTTGGCTCTGCTCGACGTGCACTTTTTTGGAGTGTCAATCATTATTTGGCATGGCGAGTGCACATGTTGCCGATTGAGACGGGAGGGAGCCCAGTCAATGCGGAGCTCCGACAGCAGTCCGAACGATGCAACACGTCGTCAGCGCTGCTACTGTTGCTGCGACTGCCGGCTGTGGCGGCAGCTGTCATGCAAATAACAGACTGATTGTGCATGCAGTGCATACGATTTCATGAAATTTAAATGATTGCTTGAAGGATGTTTTCAATTGACGAAATCCAATTCAATAAACGAGAACGTTTAGGTTGAGTGCGAAGTGCAGTGCATTTGCATGGGGCAACTCAGCTGGCGAGTAGAGCAACAGCTATCATTTAGTGTCTGGCATGAGTGCATGCAAAACTGGCAGCATGACAGAGGGTCAGCATAAGATTTGATTTAATGCTTGTTTTTTCAGTTGAAAAAAGTCTACAATGTCAGAAACGTCAGAGTGAAGGATGCGGAATGCGAGTTTGTGTAGCAAGTTGAACTGATGAGAGGTTAAACTGTTTGATTTCTTGCTATCACAAATCTTGGGCTGAGTATTGTTATTTAGATTGATTTATTTTTTAAATTTAACAAATTGCTATACATTTTTATAAATGACTGTCACTTTCTGTCACCAATAAATGGATAAATGTAATTGGTTTCTTTGACAAAAAGCAGCCCTTGACATTGCTTAATGATGTTGCAGTGGCGTAAACCGATGTTAGTAGCTTCTAATTAATGCAATCTGCAGTATTAGTTTCTAAATAATGCTCACACGCAAATCAAAGGTAACATTAGTCAGTTGTAATTACAAATTGCTAGCAGCGATTTGCAGTCAATTAGATTCCATGTGATTGACTCTAATCCACGCTGAAGCGGCTTACAGCTTTGTTTAAGGAAATGGCAACAGTCACACGCATAACTATTCATTCATATGTGTGCACACATACATAGCGCATCTAAATCGATGCAAACACTCGGTGTCAGTATCGGACAATGTGTAGTAATTTGCTGGTGACATTGATGGGAGCCGCACGCCGCCTGCCGCTGACGGCAAACAGTAAACAGCAGGCAGCGTGTGCATTAATAATCATTTAAGAAGACTTATGCTGGTGAAAGTGCATGATGGCGGCCGCGGCGGTGGGCCAGTTGTGTTCTTTTCCCTACTGTCAGCTGCAGCCTCACACTGTCGCACACACTATATGTATGTGTCGCCACTGCAGTCGCGTTGTCCGTTGTACGAATTTCATTTCGAATGCAGCCGATTTGTTGCTGCCCATTCGCATTTCAAGATCTTACAGTGTGTTGCTCCACATTCGCCGGCACACGACTGCGGCAGACGACTTAGCCGCCGCCGCCGCCGCAACAACAACAATGGCGCGCTTTGTCATGCAAATGTCAACTTGGTGCGGCGAACGCTGTTGCCGTCGCTGCCATCGAAAAGCTGCTACTGTCGCCGTCGCGATGCTATTTTAATGAGAAACATTTACGTAACGAAAATAAATCCCAACAACAGATTTATACAATTTTTACGTTGTCCCAGACACACACACACACGCACACACACGCAGACACGAACGCACAGCCATGTAAAATGGAAAGTTTAAGTCAACTTGATAAAATTCAAAGTAAGAGCAAAATATAAAAATATCCAAAGAAATGCAATTCAAGCAGCTACAAAATTTATGAACTTCGAGTTTTCGGTCCAATAAAACACAACAAGTTGTGTGCTGTTTCTCTCTTTCGGAAATAATTGGCAAACGCCTCTGTTGCACTGCGGCGAATGACTTGCTGAGCATAATTGAAAAGCCGCAGTGCAAAGTCAAAGTTGAAATGTCATTAACTTTGCAGCGGTCCAAGCAGCGAGCAATGTGGCAGCAACGTTCGCTCGCAGCAGTAATAAGGCTTGCAAATGTGCAAAAGCGCGCATCGACTGCGATTCAGAGTGGTGGACACAATGGGAAAAAGTCTGTGTTTATGGCGTCATAAATGTGACTCCAGTTGTGACTGCTTTCGTGTCGCAAGTGTAGCAAGTTGTCACATACAGGGTGGACCATTTAAGATTCGGAATTTGAATCGGTTATAAAAAAAAACTAATGAATATTTTTTGAAAATTCCTGTTTTATTACAAAGCTTGGACTTTGTTATTTAAGAATGAAAAACGATATCGATCATATGACTGCCACGACTGGCCTTACAGTACGCCATTCGGTCAACCCAATTTTCAAGTACTTTTTCGATTGTTCCGGGTAGAATTTCCTGAATGGCAACTTCGATTTCATGTTTCAAAGCTTCAATCGTCTCTGGATGGTTAGCGTAACACTTGTCCTTTACGGCTCCCCACAAAAGAAGTCCAACGGACTTAAATCGCAGCTCCGAGGCGGCCAATTGACTTCAGAATTTCGGCTGATTATTCGATTTTCGAAAACGGTGCCTTCAGTTCTTGGACCAATTGAATTTTGTAAGCCTGCATACCGAGATCTTTATGCAAAATTCTCATCAAAGAAGTGCGGGAAATGTTCATGAGTTGACGTTGATGGATGTTCACGCACATTTTCGGCTACAAAAGCAATGTTTTCGGCTGTGCGCTCTGTACGAGAACGGGAACGGGTTGTTTGGTCCATTAACGATCCAGTTTCACGAGTTTCTTTCACAAATTGATCCACAGACTGATCAACAAACTGAGTTGAAGGCCAATATTTTCTTTGAAATATTTTTTTTTTAATTTCTTACAGTTTGGGTTGAAGCCTCTCCACTTTGGAAGTAAGTTCTCAATATTTCCCAATTTTGTTCAAGCGTATAGCATCCCATTTCGTAAATGTTAAACTTTTAACAAAATTACGAACACAAATTGAATGACATTTGGACTGCTATTCTCGAAATAAAGAGTAGTTCAAATTCCAAATCGTAAATGGTCCACCCTGTATAAAGGTACATGTCTCACAAGCAAATCTACTTTAGTCTACTTGGCCTTTTGTTGACATGCTTGTTTTGCTTGAATATTCAATGGCTCCAGATATATTTTTTGCAGCAATTTAGACGTAAAGTAAATATTATTAAATATATTTATGTCGATTTCTCATCGGCGCAGACGCACATTGAACTTATGTCGCACAGTGTAGTAACCCAATGTCTGCTGTTATTGTTGTTGTTGCCGTGGTTGCTTTGCGCCGTAACCCACTGCTGACGTACAGCGCATACCGCACGCCGCACGCAGCTGAGCTATGCGGCACATTGGCACAGACTTTATTTACATGTTTCGCTTGAATGTTTCGCCAGTCCGCCATTCATCCCGCAGCACGGCAATAGAATTATGCTTCCTGGTCGGCCGGCAGCCGATTCGTTGTGCACTATGCAAACGATTATTGCTGCAGGCGCAACAATGTGCCGCAAGCCACGAAGAGCGCGTGTTTTTTTTGTGGCTGCTTTTTGTGCGCCACTCTGCTGCAACTTGGCTTATCTAATAGACACCTCTTTGCCACTTTGCGCCAACATTGGCTCATAGGCGCTCGTTGGCACATCTGCCAGCCAGCCAGCATAGCGGCCAGCACAACGCTCGAATTGGCGCTGTTACGTACTCGCCGGATTGTTTTCGAGTCATTACACTATCGGCCAGCCTGCGATTAATTTGCTACATGGGCCAACATGTGCTCGAACAGATGTAATCTGCTGGCTGCCATTATGCTGACGCGCTGGTGGAAATGAAAACGAAAACCCATACTTAAATCAATGTATGGAAGTATGTCTGCAGATGCCTTGAAAACGCAAGTTTCGCAATTAGTGTGGGCAGCAGTGAGTTAATTAATTTTTGCATGCTGTACGCGTACTTCACGCTCCGGATTCGCTGCCAGCGAAAGTCGCAAGCAGCGGAAAATATTGTTTATTGTTTTGCTGCTTAAACTTACCTTTCAGCGATGTGTTGAGTGAGTAGTTTGGTGCTGAAATTAGAAGAGCGAGATGGAATTGATTAGACATTTGTTAGGAAAGTTCATAGAAAGGTATTTAAAATATTTTTTAAAAATCTATTTACATATAATTCTTTGTCCTGACTGATTCATCATTGCTCAGCCCAAACCGCTAAAGCGGCAAACAAAAAATTTGAACTGTAGGTACACTTATAACCGGTGTTTCTTTGAAATTCCGGGGTCTAAAGGGGCAAAACATGGGTTAAGGTTTTGTATGAAGAAACGTGATTTAATAAGCCTATTGATTTCAAACTTGATGAAAATACTCCAAGTCAAAAATAAATTTACACGTATTTTTTTCATTTTTCGAATATCAATTAAGGGAGTCAATAATGGGTTAAGGTTCGTATACGGGAAGAAGAAAACATGACCCGTTGGGCCTATTAATTTCAAAATTGGTACAAAACACTTGAAATGAGAAATAATTCGACACGTGTTTTTCATTTTTTCGAAAATCAAAATCTGACAGCGTCAACGATGGGTTGTTTGTCCTGACTGACTGATTGACTGATCATCATCGCCCAGCCAAAACCGCTAAAGCTACACACATAAAATTTGAACGTAGGTACACTTTTTTGATTTTTGAAAATTTTTTGAAATTCGGGGTCTAAGAGGGCAAAACAAAAAATACTCCAATTCAAAAATAATTCGCCACAGATTTTCATTTTTTCGGAAATCAAAATTTAACGGGGTCAATAATGGGTTAAGGTGCATTTACGGGAAGACTACGAAAAAACCATGAACTGATGGGCCTATTGACCTCAAAGTTGGTGAAAACACTTGAAATGAGAAATAATTCGACACGTGTTTTTCATTTTTTCGAAAATCAAAATCAGACAGGGTCAACGATGGGTTAAAAGTTTGTGTGGAGAAACATGATTTAATGGGTTTTTTACTTCGAACTTGGTGAAAGTGCTGCAAATGATAATTAACCGACATGCTTTTTTTAATTTTTTCGAAAATCAAAATCTGACAGGGTCAGCGATAGGTTAGAAGTTTATATGGAAAAACATTATTTAATGGGGTTTTTGATTTCAAACTTGGTGAAAGTGCTGCAAATGATAAATAAACCGAGTCGTGTTTTTAATTTTTTCGCAAATTAAAATTTGGTGGGGTCAAGAGTTTGTATGAGGGAAACATCATTTAAGAAGTTTATTGACTTAAAATATGGTAAAACCATTTCAAATGAGATATAAATAGACAAATATTTTTCATAAAAACCTGACACGGTTTACAAAGAGTTAAGAGAAACTTGATTTATTGGGCCCATTGAGTTTAAATTTTCTTGCAAGACCGCGGGTTAGGCCCTGCTAAAGTCAAACTATACTCAATTAGGTTGATATATATTAAGTGTTTTGCGTAGGATCAACATCCTTCGAGTATTTCCCGGCCATCTGCGACTCTTCTACTTCTTCTACTTATTGCAACTTCAAGTCGAGAAAGTATTTACAAAGGCACCGGTTTTTTCGGAGTCGAGATTATAAATTTGTATGTAATTCGTTTAATATTTCATAGGAGGAGGACATTTAGAGCTGCTCGTGCGCCCTGGGCCAGGACTTTCTTCCTACGGCCCTGGTTTAGACTCAAATGGCATTCTTGTGATGCCGTTCTGTGGTCTTCTTTACATCACGTCCATAAAATTTTAAAAGTATCTTGTTTACAGAAACGGTTCCTTCTCCAGTACAAAAAAATCAATCTATAAATAAATAAAACAGCTCTCATCATATCCCACTGAGCGTTAAGTTGTTAAATTCGTCCACCAATTCCAACAGTTGTTGACTCATATAGGCTTTGCTACATTCTCATCTTATGTTATCTGCATTCCCATCTCAAAAGCGTTACATTCCTTTCCATGTAACTTCTTTTTTATAAACCGGACTACGGCCACTCAAAGTGAAAGCTGCAGAAACCGTTCACGTTTCTCGACGGCCACAAATTGGCCGTTATGGACACACACACACACACACACACACACAGCCAATGCGCGCAGAACAATTCTAATTACATATCGTAGAAAGCCGCTAACAGTGCTGCGGCCAAGAACTCGTGAGCCCAACAACAGCATGGAAAATGCTAAAAGCAATCAAATATAATTAAATGTCAGCAAAACAACAGCAATAAGTGGTTAAAAAATTGACCATACTCGCATAATGGCGAACTAAAAGTTGAGAATCGTGTCTTTTGTGCGCGCTCGATGGACACGACTCGCTGGAATTGAAGCGGACAAAGGTGTGTTTCGATAATCGTCAATGCGAACAAGTGTTCAGAATGTGCGATAGTAATCTTTTAATTCTGATCACATTGCGGTTCAGTTATTAATTTACATGAATACGCCAAGCGGCCGTTTAAGCGCCAAGTGTGACGCTCGGACGTTTAGAGTAAAGCTGGCTGTTTGCTGTTGTTGTTGTAATTGGTGCAGCACTGTTTTGCCGTTCGTGGTAGCAATTTTTCACTTGCACGCTGCTCTTTGGCTGCTTTTCATTTTTCCTTCTAAATAGTTTTTGCTCTGATTGCATTTGACACGAAATTGTGATTTATTCTAGTTTTATTACCGCCAGCCGGCGCTCTTGTGTGTCCGTCCTAGAAAGAGGTCGAACGTGTTAACCTTGATTTTGTGTGCTATAATTTACGATTTTATTTTGTTTTGATTTCAGGCTGCAAGTGCGCTACCGCCATTGCTGTTGTTTTCTGCGCTTTAATGCTTTTTTCTTGCACGCTGCTGTGATTTTCTTAGCGGCGACCATTTAAAACGTCCAATCATTCATTTTGCGTTTCATGTATGTTTAGTTTAAGTTGTTGTTTTTGTTGTTTCGATTATAAAAAGCACATTCGGCAAGCAGTTGCGATTCGTTGCTAAAATAGGCAAAAGCCGCAAATGGAAACAATTCATTTAGCATTTGTCTATTTGAAATTGTTTTCAAATTCTAAACAGTGATGAAAAGTTTCAGCACTAAAAACAGTCACCTTCAAGCCGCAAGCGACGCGGCATTCAACAGGCACTTTAGCGCAACTTTAACGCCATTTTAGGCTACGCAAGAATTGTGCAAGTTTTCGCCGTGTCGTAGTTGTTTTCGCGCACAGAATCACGCGGCAAAGCACAGAACTGATGGACACAAACGGCCGCCCGTTTGCTGCGGTACGTGAGCTGAATTGAGGTTAATCGACGTTTTGCATTAAACTGCATTGCATTGCAAAGTTGCCTTTTTTTTTGGAACAGTTTTGCCTGTCCACTCCACTTCCACGCTTCCAAGTTGAAGAAGTCGATGACTAAGAAAAGTTTGACGAAATTTATTGATTTGGCAGTGCTTTGGGGCAATGAACGGCTGGGAATGAAAATTTGATGTACTGCAACTGTCGTGCAATAACTTTTCGTTGGCTGCCGCTGCTGGCTGAATTTCACAATGTGCCAGTCGTTACATGGGCGCTGTGGTATACATACATGAAATGCTGATGAAGAAATATTAGTTGATTTTGGAGAAGGAGTGAAAATTTAACTGTAAAGTTTAAAGAATTTTAAGGACTGCTTGTAAATTTCAGTATTTAGAGAATCACCTAATTCTGTTTAAATTTTGGTTAGATTGGGATGCACACAAACAGAGATATCGACATTTTGTGTTCTAAATGTCGATTTGGTCCAATGTTAACAAGCACGTTGTTTTAGAATTTATTTAAAAATATTTGAGAGAAACTCCTGAAAAATTTCGAAAATGTTTCGAATGATTAAATTTACCACTTTTGAATAAGAGCTGGTTCACATAATTGAAAACATGTATCAAACAAACGGCACTTTGAATTAAGTTCCCATCGCTGCCAAAAAAATTGCACAATCTACAAAGGGTTTTGCTAGAGCCCGACCGATTAACCCTTTCGAAATTTTGTTGCTACTTTGTGGACGTCTGCATCCTCTATGGTTGCAAGAATACATTTTGTTGTTGATCTTTACAATAGTTTAAAGTTTCAGGAAAAATACCAAATTAATAAACTGAATATTTAATGGTATATCTTGACATAGTAAAGGAAGAAGGAGCAGAAATAATTAGAGAACTTTTTAATTCGACGTTTTCTTTCAATTTAGATACTTTTTTTTTTAATTTTGGCTGAAGTAAATGAAGAAAAATTCAAATTTTCGTTATGCGTAAAAAGTTTTATGTTTAAGTAATTATTATAGCCACAACGATGTGGTTGCTCTCATAGAAAAACACTCTAAAATACAGTGCCCGAGTATAAAAATTAAAAATTTCTTATGGAATGTTGCTAATACAATCCCATAGAAGCCTAAGACGTAAAGTTTACAATTTTAACTTTCCCCAGTAAAAACCTGTAGCGAAAGGGTTAATCGGCTTCGGTTTCGGCCAGTAGTCGGCTTCGCCCAAAATACAGGCCGAAGGCATACATTTTTCAAGTACATATCGCTCGATATGGGGAAAAGGTTTTTGTTGGCACAGAAGATAGCTTTCATTTGTTTTTATATATTTTGTTGCATACATTCACTGAATTGTTATTTTTTCTTAAATACTTCTTTAATTTTGTATTTTAGGTTTGTATTCAAAATACACTTGTGAAAAAGAAACTACGTTTACTTTTTTCGGCTTCGGTCGAATGTCAGTGTTGTAGCCGATTAATCGGTTTTGACTTTGGCTAAAATATCACCATCGGTCGCGCTCTAGGTTTGGCCGTTGTATTTTTGATATTTGTAGCATTTCAGAAGTGCAAGTGTTTTGTTTTTGTAAAATTGTCAAATACATACAAATACAAATATTTAGTTTATCAAAAATACACACTACCAGACCAAATACATCGCATCGTTTATAACCTGCACATGTCTATCTGAGTCTAGTTGGCCAACAACTTTTTGTAATTTTCTAACGGCTGAGTTGCTCTCAGCTCTTTACTAGCGAAGAAAAAATTCCGCATTGATTAAGTCATAGCGCGAACGAACAAACATCTGGCCATCCATCAAATGTACTCTTCGCTGATAGAAGAAACTCACAAGAAACATGCGCGACACATTGTTGTATCTCCATAAAAAGGTATAATTGATTTGTATATGTTTTTCTCAAATATTTTAATGATGAGCGTAGTGCCTCACATATGGTTTTCAACCATTATTTCATTAGAACATTTATGCTTAAAAATGATTTTGCCCCTCCGGCACTGTGGCCAGAAACAGCTTTCGACGACGGCCAATGTGCGTTGAGCGTTTCGTACCGAAACAAATTCGAAGACACTGCCAGTCGCACGCATCGTTCTCATCTTTAACCTCGTTGCTCATAAAACACACTTTGTGTAATTTTGTGTTTTTAATGGCATTACAATAACAAAAATTAGAAGTTGGAAGTCAAGTTTAGAGAGAGAAACGAGCCGCAACAAAAACCTGCGCCGCGATAATGCGCCGACAGTTGCGCGCACATTAGAGCGCAGCGCCGCAATCATTACTGAAGGTCATTACTGGAAAAACAAGTTTCTGCAGACGTTGGCCAATAAAACCGCTGCAGGTTAGAATGTTTTTCGCTGGAAACCGACTATTAAGCATTCAGCTGCGTGCACGTTAGGCAACAAAAAGCCGTACGCTGGCAACTTGGAGTGCGCGGCGCGGAAGAGACGCAAACGCGCATAAATTATGAATGCAAACAACAGCAAACGACACTCTTGTGTGACACCAAAGTAAAGGCAGCAAGTCGTCAACGAAGTACCAGGCAAGCCAAGAGCAGTTCAACGCGAATGCGGTTGCGAGTGCTCATGCGCAACAACTGCAAATATCGACATGTCTCGTTTAAAATGTTAATACGAGAGGTGGCTTCGACATTTTGCAAAGGTCGAATGTGCGCACGGGTGATTCCCCCCCCCCCCCCCCCGGCTGTAGAACAAATTGTGCCATGGGCCGTGCCCTAAAAATGCTAACTTCTGCTATTTCGCTTCTGCCGCCAAATCGAATGTCGAAAATTATTTGGTCTGAGCGTCTGATCTTTGCCAGCCGAAGTGGAACGACGCGCAAACCAGTTTCCGGCTACGCGGTGGCACCGTGGCCTGAACTACTGCCCAGGCCAGCACAGCCCACAAGCAGCCAATGCAAGCAGCAAACAGGAACAAGTTTGAAGTAAACATTAAAACGGGACAATCTAACGGCCTGCCAGCCGCTGCTGCCGTTGTTGTTGTGTTGTGGTGTGGCCGTTGTCGATGCTGCAAATGCAACACTTGCGGTGCAACGAGTCGTTGCCAGTTGCAAGAATGCAACCGCCAGTCGTGTGGCAACTTCGGGGAAGAGTTCCTGGTTTATGGGTTGGCCATAAATTTGCGCTGCCGCTGACCGCGCGCAGGCGTTTTTCAGCAGAGCGCACGAAAAGTGTGCCACGTTTAATCTGACAGCAGAGCCGCAGAACGAGCACTGCTTGCTGCCGATCTAAGCATTTTCATTGATTGCCAGCGATATGCTGCGCACTGGCGCAATGGTAATGCGCGCCGGTCGACGCAATAACTCAGTCAAGCCAGTTTGGCGCAGTTAGAAAAATGCAGTTATGGCCAAGTTTGTGTGCGCGCAGGCATTTTTACGGAGAAATTTTTCGAAATTAGGACACCCGCAGCGATTGGTGGCCTTTGGTAGTAGTTGGCGGGCGCTGAATGAGAAGCGGATACACAGATTCTACGTGCATTTGCATAAGTTTTGCTTTAAGTGACACAGAGGACATCAAATTTGTAACGGATTTTAACCCTTCGCTGCATGGCATTGCATATATGCAATGTTAACTTTTCATAGATTGAGAAACTATTCCATTCACCATTTTACAGTTATTTATTCTTCAGTTGTGTCTTTTATGCTAAAACATTTGATTACTAACGGAATTTTGTAAATAACATTGAAAGTATATGCAAAAGAATCGAAAAAAAGCAAGTGTTTCGATTTGGTGAAATAATTTTGGTTATTGATGGCGATGGTGATATGGCGCCCGCCGTCGCTCAGCTGTTAAGTGTGTTGAATTACGAGTATACAGTGACGCCTGCCCTCTGTTCGACTCCCCGTAGTAGCCAACACTAAAATATAGATAAAACCGACTTTCATTTGGGCGGTAGCGTTCTCACCAGGATACGGAAAATGTCCGAAAAACTTCTTTAACCCTCTACTGCCCCAATTTTTTTTTAAGTCGAAAAATTGTTCACCATGTAGTTTTAGAATCATATAAGGGAACATTTTTAAAATTAATTAATTAAATATACAAATTTGCGTGCCTTAAGGCCGTACTGGGCACATAAGCTAAAAAATTTAACTGATGACCAGTTTCATGTTTTATTGATTACACTACTCGATACGAAAAATGCTCCTACAAAAAAAAGTGTTTTCTAGACTAATTTTGGGCCGCTGAACACGAAACTGAAAATAAAAAAATTTGTTTAAAAAGCGTTTTCGAAAAATCTTCGAAAAAACAGTTTTTTCCCTACTGTTTAAGTTATGAGCACATATCTCGTAAACGAATCACCCGACTAACACAAACTCCGGCGGTCAGAAGATAATACTTTAGCCTTTCCAGCAATATGTAGATTTCCCAAATCAGATGAGATTTGGGGAAGTTACTCACGGTGAAAGTTGTAAAAGTGAATTTTTCGACCATTTTCAATATCATAAATTTTTGAATGATTTTTTATGGATAAAATAAATTCGGTATCTGCTCTAGTTTTAAAATCTAAGATGAAAGATATATTATTTGAGCAAATATGAAGCCTAACATCAATAGAATCGAAAGAAAAATGACAAAGTTATGAAGCAGTGAGTGAGAGTGAAAACACCAACTTTACATTTATTACACCGTGCGACAAAAAAAAAACATTTTTGCCGAGACCCATCCAAATGTTGATATAGACGTGAAACTAGAGGTAATTTATGGGAACCTGGCATAGTCAGTTTTTCATTTTCTGACCCAAAGTCCTTTTTAAAGGATTTTAAAATTTTAAGGACATACATATTTCAAATATTTGTTTAAATATTTGCCGTTGTGCAATGATGAAGATATGGGTATCAAATGAAAGAGGAAAAATCTCTCCTTTTAACTAAATTTCCTATTTTGAACTTTGAATCTAACATAGCTAACACTTCATTAACGGTTTCTTCATTAGTTTCTTCATCAGTTTGTTCGAAAACATCGGAATCCAAGTTTTCTAAAACTTCCTGTACTTCTTTGTCCCATAAAACCGACAATTTTTTTTTAATGCCGATTGATATCTATAAAACGGAAACCACATACAAGTATTGACCAAATGCATTAAATCTTTTCGCTTTGGTGCCTGATGCTGCCTAAAGGCAGTCTGCTTTCCCAAGCCGAAAAAGTTACTGTAAATCCTTTTTTTTCACTATAAAACACTTGAAATCAATAAATTACATTACGAGGTACTCACTCATAATTTTCTTGTTTTAATCTTTTAACGAAAAGTATTTTTAATAATTTTTTCTTTTCTTTACTTTTCACGAAATAATTATTTCTACTAATTTCCACAAAGTTCAACTTTCAACTGATAATATTGGGAAACATGTGATGCTTACAGCCTTGCAACATTAAAGAAATTACAACTTAAGGGGCCCGAACACTGTAAACTGCGATTTTTCATATGTTTTTTATTTTATTTATTAAAAAAAAACGGACGTTCCGATTTACATGAAACTTTACACATATGTTAATAAATGTTTAGATTATCGAAAAAAAAATTTTTTTTTTTTTTTTGGCGGCCATGTTTGTATTCTGTAGCTGATCCAAAATGTCGTCTTTTTAAAATGACCCTTGTCGCGTTGACAGCATAACTGAAAAAGTTTTTATCCGATCGACCTGATTCAAATTGCATTCTATTCGGGAATAGTGTCGCTTCTGCTCGACGTAGCCGTTTTTCGATATATGCCAAACTTTTTTTTTTATAAATAATTTAGTGCAAAATTTTACGCGAAAAAAAAAACTTTTTCTTCAAACAGCCGCCATTTTTTTTCTAATCAATATTTTTAAAATCCCCTACGTCAAACAGTAGCCAGTAATGTATATTTCAAGAATCTTTTTTGTTTTTTGCTCTAGGAGGCTCCGTTATGCTGATTTGCTGTCAACGCGACAAGGGTCACTGATGACCAGTTTCATGTTTTATTGATTACACTACTCGATACGAAAAATGCTCCTACAAAAAAAAGTGTTTTCTAGACTAATTTTGGGCCGCTGAACACGAAACTGAAAATAAAAAAATTTGTTTAAAAAGCGTTTTCGAAAAATCTTCGAAAAAACAGTTTTTTCCCTACTGTTTAAGTTATGAGCACATATCTCGTAAACGAATCACCCGACTAACACAAACTCCGGCGGTCAGAAGATAATACTTTAGCCTTTCCAGCAATATGTAGATTTCCCAAATCAGATGAGATTTGGGGAAGTTACTCACGGTGAAAGTTGTAAAAGTGAATTTTTCGACCATTTTCAATATCATAAATTTTTGAATGATTTTTTATGGATAAAATAAATTCGGTATCTGCTCTAGTTTTAAAATCTAAGATGAAAGATATATTATTTGAGCAAATATGAAGCCTAACATCAATAGAATCGAAAGAAAAATGACAAAGTTATGAAGCAGTGAGTGAGAGTGAAAACACCAACTTTACATTTATTACACCGTGCGACAAAAAAAAAACATTTTTGCCGAGACCCATCCAAATGTTGATATAGACGTGAAACTAGAGGTAATTTATGGGAACCTGGCATAGTCAGTTTTTCATTTTCTGACCCAAAGTCCTTTTTAAAGGATTTTAAAATTTTAAGGACATACATATTTCAAATATTTGTTTAAATATTTGCCGTTGTGCAATGATGAAGATATGGGTATCAAATGAAAGAGGAAAAATCTCTCCTTTTAACTAAATTTCCTATTTTGAACTTTGAATCTAACATAGCTAACACTTCATTAACGGTTTCTTCATTAGTTTCTTCATCAGTTTGTTCGAAAACATCGGAATCCAAGTTTTCTAAAACTTCCTGTACTTCTTTGTCCCATAAAACCGACAATTTTTTTTTAATGCCGATTGATATCTATAAAACGGAAACCACATACAAGTATTGACCAAATGCATTAAATCTTTTCGCTTTGGTGCCTGATGCTGCCTAAAGGCAGTCTGCTTTCCCAAGCCGAAAAAGTTACTGTAAATCCTTTTTTTTCACTATAAAACACTTGAAATCAATAAATTACATTACGAGGTACTCACTCATAATTTTCTTGTTTTAATCTTTTAACGAAAAGTATTTTTAATAATTTTTTCTTTTCTTTACTTTTCACGAAATAATTATTTCTACTAATTTCCACAAAGTTCAACTTTCAACTGATAATATTGGGAAACATGTGATGCTTACAGCCTTGCAACATTAAAGAAATTACAACTTAAGGGGCCCGAACACTGTAAACTGCGATTTTTCATATGTTTTTTATTTTATTTATTAAAAAAAAACGGACGTTCCGATTTACATGAAACTTTACACATATGTTAATAAATGTTTAGATTATCGAAAAAAAAATTTTTTTTTTTTTTTTGGCGGCCATGTTTGTATTCTGTAGCTGATCCAAAATGTCGTCTTTTTAAAATGACCCTTGTCGCGTTGACAGCATAACTGAAAAAGTTTTTATCCGATCGACCTGATTCAAATTGCATTCTATTCGGGAATAGTGTCGCTTCTGCTCGACGTAGCCGTTTTTCGATATATGCCAAACTTTTTTTTTTATAAATAATTTAGTGCAAAATTTTACGCGAAAAAAAAAACTTTTTCTTCAAACAGCCGCCATTTTTTTTCTAATCAATATTTTTAAAATCCCCTACGTCAAACAGTAGCCAGTAATGTATATTTCAAGAATCTTTTTTGTTTTTTGCTCTAGGAGGCTCCGTTATGCTGATTTGCTGTCAACGCGACAAGGGTCATTTTAAAAAGACGACATTTTGGATCAGCTACAGAATACAAACATGGCCGCCAAAAAAAAAAAAAAAAATTTTTTTCGATAATCTAGACATTTATTAACATATGTGTAAAGTTTCATGTAAATCGGAACGTCCGTTTTTTTTTAATAAATAAAATAAAAAACATATGAAAAATCGCAGTTTACAGTGTTCGGGCCCCTTAATTTATCTAAAACATGCCCTAAAAATTTCATTAAAAAAAATTAATATTTATGTGGACCTTTCTAGGTTTTTGTGGACCGTGCCTTAAGGCCGTATGGGGCAGTAGAGGGTTAATAGATACAGGAGTTAAAAAAAATGGAATTTTTACCATCAGAACTTAACAAGCAACAGAATTATAGGACAAACATGTTTTTTCTTCACGGAAATTAAATCATGCAACGAAGGGTTAAAACTTATATTTCCCAATTATGCCGAGTGGCACATTCGAGACACATGCAAAACTTGTCAAAAGCGTTAGTAGACAAATTTACTATGGCAGAATAATTTAGAATGTTTATGTTTTAATTGTGTATTAAACAAACTCTTAAAAGAAGCATCAAGCATCCAGACTTCTTTCTAACTCAAAATAAGCGGAGTGTAAGCCAACCTTGGAAAACCAGCTCCGCTTACGGCATTGTACAAATATAAACGAAAACACACGCACTCACAAACAAATTCAGCCATTCGAAAAGAGTTTAATTATCAGCAGACTGGTTCATCTTGTTCTACTAACTGTTTTCGGGCAAAACACTCTATTAGTCGTGTGCAAAATTCCTTACTTATATAAGAGTTTTGCAATTTGTCTACATACGTGTGTGAGTGTGTGCCAGCGGAGAGCAAAAACGTGTTGCAACGTTATGTGCGGCAATCAAAAAAGCAACGTTACGCTTGTGTCGTTGAGGCTGCCAGTGACACACATAAATGCCAGTACGTACAAATTGCTGCAAGTGGCAACGTCAACAAAAACAACAGCTATTCTAACTCGACTATACTACACGGCAAATGTGTCGTTTGATTTGTACCGCTTTTATGTCTTTTTTTCTCTTCGCAACTTTACTTGTAATTTTGTATAATTTTGCAATGTGCTTCCGCAACTTTTGTTGACACGTTTCAAGGCTAGTCAGCAACAGCGGCAACAACAACGGCATCGACAACAGCAAACGGATCATTTCTGTCAATGTAATTTCCAACGGGTTTGCCAATCTCGACAGCAGCCAACAATTTGGTTGTTTTTTTTGTGTTTTTGAGCGCCAAAGCAGTAAAATGCAGACACGAAAAATAGAAATGCTGCAAAGAAGGAAAATGCAGTTTGACAGCAGAAACGGTAAAGAAATACCAATTCAATGCTTCAATGGAGCAGAAAACTTTCCTGCTGGCATTTGTGCACATTAACCGCTCAAACGAACACACAAACTGCACACCGACAAACGGGAGCGCGACAACGCAAATGTTTAGTAAAAATGTGGCGCCTACATTTCGAAGAGCAACATTGACTGTCAAACTACCAAAACTGCCATACGGAGATGTGTCATGAAACAGAAGCCATTCGGCACCAATGAACGCCGCTCCGGGCGCCCAAGTGTCTCCTTCGATTGCGCACCTGTTCCTGCCACATGGCGCCGAATGTCGTTGCTGCCACCTTCCACCGAATCAATATTGCCGCACAAATATGTATTTTCTCTTTCGACAGTCGCTGCTACGGCTGTCAAAGTCATTTTATAATTTTCAGTTTGTTTTTGGATTTTGTTGTTGGAAGCACACAGCAATCATGAATGAAACGCGCTAGCCATCAAAATTGGCAGACAATTTTCGCATTTATAGCCACGTCTATGACCTTCCCGCTGCTTTCCCAATCGCCACTACCGCTTCTTCGTATGCAAATTGCCGCCGACAAGTGGCTGCCACCACCAAATTGATAAGCGCCCAAAGTGCAATAAATTTAAGCAGTGTACGCACAAAATGCCGGATATTTTCTCTCTCTATGCACGAAAAGTTGTAAACTTTCTATCTAACAACAACGCGGAAAGCGGAAAGCAACACCAACATTCATAATTTTAACTATCTAAATAAAACAAAAGTAGCTAAAATTGTGAAAATATTTGAAATGGTTTATGCGTTAATTAACAGAAATGTTGTTAATAACGGCTGCCGTGCAAATCACGCACACACACACACACACACACATGCATAAATCGCATAATTTATCAGCGTAGACAAGCTGTCCGTCTGTCCAGGCTGTCAAATTAAAAAAAAAAGAAACACTGCACGTAATATGCGAATCGTTCAGGCGTAAATGCGCCGGGACAAGCAACGCATGTCACAACTTTCACCTTGAACACGGCTCTGCTGATTAGCGAAAAATATATTAAAGAAAAACCAGAAGCAAAAAATGTATATATTAAAGCAGAAAATGCGATCAACACTTTATCAAATGTAACAACAACTAAATTACCAGACACTGAGACCCAACAATGGAAAACCGTTGCTGGCGCTTTCGCATTGGCAAGCCACGTCGAGTGTCTTAAGACGCTCAAGTGTTGGTATAAAATCTTTCTAAAGTTTGTATTTGCCACATTTGGTGAATTTGGAGGGAGGGAAACTTTCGCTCAAGAATCGGGCAAAGTGAGAGTAAAAATTTTACCCAAATCGATTAACCATGTTTTCGGAAATATTTTACACAAACCTTGATTTCACAGCACATTTAACTAATTAATCAATTGATCTAATAATAGAAACTAAAAACATGCATAAATGGAGCATGTAAAATTGATTAGTAAAAAAATTGTCATAAGCTCTTAAAACAAAATACCTAAATTATGTTTCCCCATACAAACTTTTAACCCATTGTTGACCCCGTTAGATTTTGATTTTCGAAAAAATGTAAAACATGTGTCAAATTATTTCTCACCAAGAGTACTTTCACACCACACTACCAAGAGTTCTTTCACAGTTTCTTCATACAAACTCTTAACCGGCCGTTGACCCCGTCAGATTTTGATTTTTAAAAAAATTAAAAACACGTATAGAATTATTTCTCAACTGGGGTACTTTTGAAGTCAAAAGACGTTACAAAAATCATGTTTCTTCATACAAACTCTTAACCCTTAGTTCACCCCTTTAAGTTTTTATTTTCCAAAAAAAAATGGGAAACACATGTTTTTTGATTTCAACTATTTTTACCAACTTTGAGGTCAACAGGCCCATCGGTTTTTCGTAGTCTTTCCGTATACGAACCTTAACCCTTGGTTCACCAAATTAAATTTTAATTTTCGAAAAATTGAAAAATACGTGTCGAATTATTTTTGATTTGGAATATTTTCACCAAGTTTGAAAACAATAGGTCTATTATATCGTATCCCTCCATACAACACCTTAACCCATGTTTTGCCACTTTAGACCCCAAATTTCAAAAAATCGCGTCTTAGCAGAGGTTCATTTTAAAGATTTACTGTTAATATTTCGCATTTGTAGCTTTAAAGGTTTGGGCTGGACGATGATGAATCAGTCAGTCAGGACAAACCATTTTATTTGTATATAGATTTTGTAAGTATTTCGTCTCTTCAACTGTTCAAAAACATAAACTATGCAAAGTCAAAGAAGTCAAAGTTCTCAACAATCCGACAATGAAAGTAGAATTCTTGTATCTACTTATAATGAGGTCGAATGGTTTGTCCCAGGAAAAGTAGAGTAAATAAAGTTGGATAAATTAACATTTTTTTTTCAGGGAAGAAAGGAATTGCAAAACGCATTTTAGTCCTCCAAGTGGAAAGTGGAACCTTTACTGCTCTTTTTCAATCTTATCTAACAATCATTCATTCACTTCATTTTATACATTCATCAAGTGGTAGAACTGAATTTCTTCAACTTTAAAACATTTCATGCCGTTTCATTTGTTTACATGTCGAAATGTGTCGAAATCAATTTTAGAATCATTCGTCACAGTAATGGGCGATCTTTGACTTTCCTTTCGCCACATTTGCAAATCAAAACGTCATCAATCTTAAGCTTCTTGAAACCAGCTCCTCGGACACCGAACATCATTAAGAGTTCAATATTTAATTTTTTTATCAAATAAAATGAATATTCTAATGCGAAAATGAATCATCGAAAGCTGCTGCGCAATGTGCCAAGTGCCAATTCCTAATCAAATTGTTATTGTTCTGTTTTCTCAGCACAAAGAGGAGTTCAGAAAAATTAGCATAGTTTTTCTCTCAGACCAACAATGTGCCAATTGGCCAAAACACCGCGTCGACGCCGTGCAAAATTCAAGTTCTAGGCATCAACAAGTGGCTGGGCGAGCAGCGTCGCTTCGCACATAAATTTTAGCAAACACTCTTTTACATGAACACCAACAAACACGAGTATCTAATTAATTGAGAATTATCCCTGCTAATAAAAACACGCACAAGACGCGGCGGCCGCACGAAAGAGCAGCTCAGCGACCGCCACACACAGCCAGCTGGCTGCGCGTAAATGTTGCGAGTTTTGTTTGTTTCTCGGTTCATGCTTATGTGAAATTATTGACCAGCAACGCAACGCGGCGGGTTAACGAACTGCCAAGTCTCTTTTCGTCGAGCTGTCGGGCACTCGAAGTGGCAGAATGGCAGAAGCTATGTTTATTTATACGCCAAAGCACTACGCGCTTCGCGCTTCGACGACGGCGTGTGCATTTCTTTTTCATAATAAACCACATTTCTTTCTCGCGGCCTTTCCCCTGGCTGCTGCTTACGACAGCAAAGCGGAGGGGCGCAAAAACGCAATTAAAGAGATGCCTGCGGTGGGCTGGTCTACTAATAACAGTGCGTGTGCAGCGAACGCGCAGAGCGTTAGGCCGCCGCCAGACATGGGAAGGTCAATTAATTACGGGCCATGCTCGAGTGGTGGCGTGCGGTAAAAGTGCCGTAAAAAAAGCAAAAGTACCGAAATGTGGCCATTTCGGTTTCGGTGTAACTGGTGCGTAAAGCCTCCAGACCGACGCACGGACGCATTGTTGCTGCAACAAGAGATCAAACGCTGCTGCTGCTTTTGCTCTGTTTTGGCAATTTTGTCATTTTCGTTTCGACAAAGCAGCGAAATTCTAGAGAAAGTGCGGCTGCAAACAATTTTAAAATTCACGCCGCTAATTATGAATATTGAGATTTCTTTGGGCATAATCGAAGTACTGTTTGTTGATTTGCGCGCCACTCATAGCACGTGGAGAGGAAATTCTTTAATGAGCGCCGATTCGGTTGCTATTAGCTGCGGCACTTTTGCTGTTGGCCCGCACACTTGGCGAATGAATCAGACTGATGAATTTCCGCTTTTAAATTCCACAAAGAATTTCACTTTGGTACGTTTCATGCCTCGACTATGCACAGTTGTGGGGAAATTGACAGTAGGGGGCTTGCTGTGGCGCCAATTATGAAGCGCTTTCCATTAAGAAATTATTTGATTTCATTTCTTCCGGGAAATGTTGCCACTTGAAGATAATGCCAGAGAGTTCAGTAGAATGTGCGCTTTAAGTGGGCCGAGCGTATTTTCATTTATTCGGTATTTATTATTTATTTATATTTATTTATTCGTTATTTATTCATAATTTCAGCCAATGTTGTGAGCTTTGAAACATGTTTTGAGTAAAATAACACAACAAGACAAACAAAATTATAAATGTTAACGATTTCTTTGAATTAAATTCACAAATAGGTCGAATCAAAGGATTCACACTGTTTGGCAATCACAATAAAAAGCAATTGAAAAATTATGCAATATCATTGCATTATGAGATCTCATCTAAAACTATTTTACAAAAAATGTGTTCCATTGAAACTATAAAGTTACGCCCTTAACTTAAACTCAGGTTAGGTTGGAGTGGCAGTCTCCAGGAAAATCACAGCTAAGCACCAAAAAATGCCTTATTGCATTGTCCCATTGGAATGACGCTGGAAACTACAAATATTCCAATATGATGCTCGCTAGTTCTCTGTTAACCCTTTCGCTATTTTGTTGCCATATGGCAACATGCTACTTTGTGGACGGCTGCATCCTCTGTGGTTTCAAGAATACATTGTTTTGTTGGTCCTTAGAATAGTTTGAAGTTTTAGGAAAAATATGAAATTAATATACTGAATATTTAAGTTTAAAGAAGAAGAGTATACACTTTTTGTTTAATGATATATCTTGACATAGTAAAGTAAGAAGAAACAAAAAAATTTGATAACTTTTTTTCATGACGTTTTCTTTCAATTTAGATACTTTTTTTAAATTTTGGCTGAAGTAAATGCAGAAATATTCAAATTTTCGTTATGCGTAAAAAGTTTTATGTTTAACCCTCTCATGCCCGACGTTGCCTATAGGCAACATTGTACTTATATACTTCTAAGTCCCGCTATTTTCATTTTCTTGACCTGCGGTTTCTTGCACTAACAAATTAATATTTTTAGAAGTGAATTCAAAGCAAATTACAAAAATTTTACTGTTATCCCCAAATAATTTCCAATAATTTGCAATAATATCAGAAAAAATTTGTGTTCTAATTGAAGTCTACGAATTGGGCGCGTTTCATCAAAACCCTGTTTCTTTAATAATGGTTAAATAAATTCAAAAAGTGATAATTTTGTATTTTTCAATATATATTAAATAAGTTTTCTGTATTTAAAACATATTGATACAAAATTTATTTAACCCGTTTTAAGCTAAAATTCTTCAAAAGTAAACTAGCTCTAGAACTCTAACAAAGAGGTGTGGCGACTTCAAATGTCGTGTGCACACTTCTTAGGCAAGTGTGTCATGTTTTAAATACCAAAAAGTAATATCGAGACACAGGGTAAAATTCGGGGTCGAAAGGGTTAAGTAATTAATACAGCCACAACGATGTGGTTGCTCTCATAGAAAACCACTAAAATACAGGGTCCGAGTATAAAAATTAAAAATTTGTTTATGGAATGTTGCGAATATAACCACATCGAAGCCTAAAACGTAAAATTTAAAATTTGAACTTTCCCCAGTAAAAACCTGTAGCGAAAGGGTTAAGCAAACTGTAACTTTTTGTCCCTACCCACTCTTCCATGGAACAAAACTCCTGTCTTGTAGTCTTGGCAATAAATCCAATGTAATTAATTACATTAATTTTGCTGCTCTTTAGCATTAAATAACCATAAATTATTGACGTCTGTCTTTACACGATTTTAAACTCAATTAACTTTACAAATTGCAATTAACGCTTCACATTAGGCTTAAACGCAAACCTATACAATAGTTTACGGTCATTTTCGTGTGCTTTCGGTTAGCAGTGTTTACGCAAGCAGCACTCCACGACAGCGCACAAATTTCAAACACACTCACACAAACACACAAAACACCCACTTAAAACGCCGCTCAACGCTCAATTCGTTGAGCGACTACGCAATGCCAACCTTGCAAATCGTATTCAGGCTAAACTCCAGTCAGATAACTATGGCAAAATCACACAAGACAAATTGCAAAACAACACACAGCTGACTTCAAAGCGATTTTTTAATATGCGCCGCTGGCAGAGTTTTCGTGCAGTCACAGTTGTGATTCCATTAGAAATAAAATAAAACTCAAACAAAAACAAAAAAAACCAGACCACTACTTGCAAAATCACTAAAACAAAGTACGCTCACTTTGTAGACAAAAACAAAAGAAACAAAATTAATAAAAAACAAAGAAGCAACAGACGTTCAAACGCACTCACTGAATTGCACTAAAGTGTAGTCTAGGCCGGGCTTGATTGCAGCGCAGACAGTTAAGGTTAATGAAACCAATTGAGCCGCTTCAAGTGCGCCCAAATAGGCTTCAAGTGGCGGCGCTCGTATTTACGGCACATTGAACATTGAAAGCCGCGCCAAATGCAAACGGGACGCATTTGTTGCGTACGTGGGCCGCCGTGCGCCGGTCTGCGTCTCTCTCTCTCACTGTCTGCTGCTATTTGTGTGGGCACAGTCACATTTACCGCCGGCTTCCGAGTGGCCAAATTGAATTGTTGGCAGCACGAAAAGTGCGCCTAATTACGCGACAGGCAACAAGCGAACTTATGCGAAATTATAAGCGCCAACATTGGTATTTACAACATGGACATTGCGCCTGGCGTGTGCCTTGCTAAAGAAACACAGAACATTTTCTGCACTCTTCTTTTATTGTGAATTTTTGCCTGCTTTAGCCATGTGTCATTTTGCCAAACCTTTGATTTTTGCGGGTTTTTCTATTTGTTGTTTCAGTTATTATTTATTTGTATTTGCTTACTTGCGCCGAAACCGGTCAAGAGCATTAGACCACAATTTTAAAATAGCATTTCGAGTGTAAGATCGACCAAGTTGGACTTTGCAAGATGACCACATCCGACCGCAGAGCTCAGCTGGCGCGCAAATAGGCGATTAAGTTGTGGTTTTTTTCTCAATGTAGAATCTTCTACCTTGACTTTCGTGCAACGCCTTCTTAGATCCAACCCAGACCCTTTCAACCACAGACAAGTTTTACCTCACAGAAACAACAAACAGTACAAATAAATTGCCATGGTAATAAACTATTCAAAACCCAAATCAATCAATACTTGGAACCATGATACGAAAATATAAGGTAGTCCCACTTCTTCTTCTCAATAGCCATATTGAGCACTACACAAGATTTAGTGCATGATTTTTCGATTTCGGTGATGAAGCACATCTCATTTTATGCGGTTTGGTGAAAAAGTACATAAGCCAAAAAATTGTGGTAGCTATATGTTTGAAAGATATGTTTAGTAGAGAAAAGTAGTGGGGGTCAGACATTGATTTTAACCCTCTAAAAGTAACTTCTACGCAGCTGCAATTTGTCGAATTTCCCAGTTTTCTTGTGAACTGTGACCTCGATTTTTTATCTCGAAATTTGTGAGGTCCACTTTTTTGTGAGAAGGAATTGAGAGAAGCCTATTGTTCTCACGTTTCAGGTGGCAAGGCTGTCATTATTTGACATATGTATTTTGTCATAGTCACCAATTGAAGGTAGAGTAACCTCGAACGGCATCACAAGTCTATATTACTTCCAAATATCGGCCTCGATAGCTCAGCGGGTAGCGCGCTGGCTTCTCATACCGAGCGCCCCAGGTTCGATTCCTGGCTTGGGCTGGAAAAAACACTCATCTACTTCTGTCGCTATCCACATGAAGGGAATGAGAATTACAAGAATCGCACAAGTGCGCTCTTGGCAGGCAATGGCAAAACCTCCAAGTGTGAAAGAAAAAACTGCCAATCGCCGTTCGGATTCGGCGTTAAACTGTAGGTCCCCTCCCTCCCTTTCCCCATCCGTTTGAAACGTGTGTTGTATCACATGTTGGAAAAAACAGTGTTGCATACACATTTCAAACGGGTGGAATTTGTGGTATTACAACGGGCCCATAGGCCTAAGTGTGTCTCATACAGAGGCAGCCACTAAACCAACCAACCAAAAATTCCAAAGAATTTTTTGCATTGGAATTGCTGCAAAAAAAAGCTCCCAAAACAATGTAAAACGACCGCCAGGATTGTGCGATTTAACACCCTTAGACATTTTTTAATTTGGTATACTAATTAATCATGGTCCGCTGAATTGAAATCTCCACTTTGTTTTTCTTAAACTTTTGTAGTTTGGCAATGTCTGAGACTTAAATTTGCAATTTTCGTCATTTTTGGTGTGCTATAGCAACGAGTGTGTTGGCTAGATTTTTCAGATTTTACATTTAATCGGTAACGTCTACATTGATAATTGCAAAGAGTAACAGAAATTGTCTTAGGATCTTTTAGTATTGCAATAAAAATTATAATAATAGACGTATGTTTTGCATTTGTGCAGTTTTATCAATTTTTCATGCTGATTGCATACTTTTAGAGATAAATAAAATAAGTTGTGTCGAAAAATATGTGTTTAGACCACTTTTCAAATTGGATTATTTTCTGAAATTGGAAGATATCGGAGGATGTAATTACATTATCCGACAAAGAAAGAATGCTGCTTAAAATAAAAAAAATCCGGGAACATACTTTCACATACTTTTTAGATATTTTCCTCTAAATTTTGCAAATTTTCAGATTTTTAATTAAGAAACATTTTTTGAATTAAAAGTGATGTAAAACACTCAGCTTTGCAAATTTTGAGAAAACATTAAAAGCGAAAATGGCTACATCATTTTTTAATCTATATTGAAAGTTTTAGCAACTTCTTGGTAACCATGTATTTTTTAAATTTTGTTTACTCAAGACTAAAAAACAGAAAATATGTGTTTAAATTTTTTTCTGAAAAAAGTTTCAACTTTGAGCCGCTTTTGCACACACACTAATTAATTTTCTGCACAGATTTTTTGGGTTTTCTTAGTTGGAATTTTACCTTTCAAATGACATCAAAATCATTAAATTCTGAGACTATAAATTTTTTGAATTTCGTCTATGGAAGGAATCACTGTGCATTTGTGAGATCCTGCTCGACTTATGCGCTGTTGCATACAAAATTGAACCTCTGGGGCCGAGTTCTGCATGTGAAGCAGCAGAGACTTTATGGTATCAAACGTACTTTAAGGGGCACAACTAGTTTGAAATTTTGGAAATTTCGTTTTTTTTGTTTTTGCATTTTTCGATAATATATACCTTTAAAAATAACATATTAAAATCTTAAGTGAAAATCTTAAATAGTTTCTGAGTTACAGCCTTCTACATAGCAGCTTCTCATTATTTAGAATGGCGCGTTACTTGACGGCCGTACCTGAGTTATTCCTAAACGCGTTTTTCTCAAAACTACATTTTTCAAATTTGCCGCAGCTGTAACTTGATAACAAATCATCCGATCGACTTGGGTCTTTTTTTAGCTTATTGTGTATTTGTTTTTCCATACAATGACCCTCCAGTTTAATGATAGGATGAAAAGTATAATTATGCCAGGCCAGAAATCAGATTTTTCAGCAAAATTTGAATTTTTTTTTCAAAAAACCGCCATTTTGTTGCCTTTTATTTTTTTTTTACAACCGAGGGTCATTGTATAGGAAATATAACCTAGTTAAGTAAAATTTTTGGTTTTTTTGATTTCAGGCACTGCGAAGGCTACAATCACTGCTGCAGTGGGAGAACCTTTTTTTTTTGAAGACTCAGGAGATGGCGGATAACTTGCTGAAAATCGAATATTTTCATTTGAAAAAATTACTTTGTATTCATTATTTATGCATAAATATATCTGCAAAATTTTAAAACATTCGAAGCAATACTTCACAAAATTCAAAAATCACAAAAATCTCCTTTTTTTCAGGCGGTCAAACTAGTTGTGCCCCTTAATCCGAAGTAAAGGCATCTCTCATATTTCACATACAACTCGTTTTATGCACAACTGTTTTATTCAGACACTGTTTGTTCAGACACTCTTAATGCAAAACCCTTTATCTAGTTAAACTCAAAGAACAAGTTTCAGTATCTACATGAAAAGAAACATAACTGTTGCATCAACAGATACTTTGATTTAATTCACTTTCGAACCACATTTTTTTTATAAAAGCTACGCAAATCAATACAAAAGCCAACAAATGTTTTCTATCGCTTACATTCCAGTAAATCTCAGTGGATTAGCCGTAGTTATATCTTCACTTCCCGCTTAAGTAATCTACCTACTATACTCTCTTAGGTCATCTGCTTGACCATAGATCAACGAACGTTCGAACAGATCGAACGGTTCGCTACATTCAAACAAAGAGATTTGTTTGCGTGAGCGCACAAAACTACCGAGAAACAAAAGTCAAACACATTAGTTCCATTAACCCATTCGCTGCCAAGCCTAAATTATATGAAGTCATTCCCATTGCCATTTATATTTTCAGTGTTATTGTTTAATATTTAAAGTTGGACGAGTATCTTCGTCTTGGCAATGCATGACACCCGGCCAAAGACGAGTATACTCGTCCTTGGCAGCGAATGGGTTAAAATACCGTCACCTCTATGCAACAAAACATTGCAGCAACCGAATAAATCACACTTTTTGCTCAACGACATACATTCATACATATATAGTAAATATGTAAGTAACGCGGCAGCGCTGCCTGCCATGGGTCGCACGCCGCGCTGAGCCGGTAAACCAGACCGATAGATGTGCCAAATTGCTACAGTATTGGCACGGAAACGTTACAGTTTTCTTAGCTAATTTCTTTGTGTCGATTTTACTTTGCTGTGCTTCGCAGTTTGCTGTTCGCTCTGCTCACATTTGCATAAGCTGCAGATCTTAATTTACTACACAGCAGCCACCGCACCCCACCGCGCTGGCACACTCGAGTTGCGAAACTGTATCGGCATCTGTGGCTGTAGCTGCATTTGTATCTGTCAGACGGCATATTGCGCTAATTCTGAATATGCTGCCGAACACTGCGATCTGTCCATACGTTGCCCATCCGCATAAGTATATAGTAGTGTCGACAACAGGCGCGTATCCAGCGCTGCGTTCCACGAAACTATCTGATCTCGAAATATTGCAACGCATTTCAACTGCAATGCTTTTTAGCTAAATATCTGAGGCGCATTTAATGCAAACTGAATTTTTGAAAAACCCCCCTCGGAGGAATCTCAGCAACGCCCGTTTGCGTAATACAACGCTCGGCGTATTTATATCTGCGCTTTAAATGGATTTGCTTATTAGTGCGACGAACTGGGTGCCAGCGGTTTGTAAGCGATTTTCATCGCTCAGTGTCGATCGGCCATGCCATCTCGATGTGCAACCACTGCAACAACAACCATCTCTTGGCCCGAGATGAACGACCCCGCGAGAGTGCAACAACAAAAATTGTCCATTGATATTTGTGTTTTTATTCCCGGCACACATTTGGTGCATCGCTCGACTGGATCGCGGGGTGGTTGGGGTCGGGCGTTTGGCTCGCCATATTTCATCTGTGCGGTGCGGTGCGTTAGCGCTGCACTTTAATGACTTCAATTGTCGCCGCCGCCGCAACTTGAGCGCTGCTTACTCGAATGTCACTCGGCTCGCTCGTCTACGGCAACGTCCGTCCGTCTCACTTGCGGTTTCGTGCGGCGCGCATCATTACTATTGTAATTGCTGATACGTTCGACTTTTATACAAGTTCTGTACTTTATGGCGTTCTAATGCGAGGCGAAGCCAACGCCACAGCTGGGGCGATAAACGTCACGCATTCCACGCGATGCGTTGCCTATCCAACGCCGAGTGCTGTGAGTGAAGTTGAAATTGCAGAAAATGTATTCTGTTCAACGGTTGCTGCACACACACAAAGTACCAAATATATGTATGAGTATGTGTATGTGTGTGTGTGTAGGGTAGCACAATATTTTTATCAATGAAAGACTGTCAGACTTCGCGTTCGTGATGTTTCTGTGAATTTCGTTCGATATGAGTCCCATAAGCTGACTGCTGATTGCTTTTCAAGTCAATTCACACCGCAGCACTTATGGGATTTGCTGACTGTTTGCTGTTTCTCTAAAAACCGTTGGGCCCCAGCAACCGCAATTGCAACAATTTGGCGCGCACGACCATTGATTGATTCGAGTTGTGCTGCAGCGGTGCACCCGCCATGATCTCTGCGCGTGCTTGCATGAAATTAAGCCAAATGTCGAGACGCTGGTTTTTCACATTTTCGACACGCAAACGATTTTAAGAATACGACCGCATAACACTCGGAAAATGTATTATTTACCCCCTTGGAGGAATGGGATCTATGCTCACAAGAAACTTTGTTGCTGCTGCTGACGTACTTAAGACCGCTTAAGTGTCTATCCGAACACTTGAAAATGAATCAGGTTGCAGATGCGTGCTTAACCACTCGACTTTCAAGTTAATGGCCCAGGAGGCAATTTGTGGGAAATGAGTAAACGAATCGGCACATGAGAATTGATAGTTCAGATTGAACCAAGAATATATTATATCTAGAGCTTTCTTTTGTATGGTGACTTATAGTGAAATTTTGCGTTCAACATTTTTCCTATACACACTAACCCTCAAAAATTAAGTTTTGTAGGAGATTTTAGTACCAATTTTGAGTAAGTACGAAATAAACACTTAAACACATTTTCAGTTTTGGCTTAATTCTGGCGTTCAAGTAAATTTCTGAGCTTTGATGTATTCAGACACCTACAGTCGAATTTTATGGCGAATATTTTCGTGGTACATTTTGCCCTTTTTATTATAATTATTATTATTATTATTAAATTATTTACATTTTGTCCTTAACACGTTGACTGCCAACTACGAGATAACTCGTAGATTGCGTTCTTTGCTAGGACGCCGAGTTATCTCGTAGTGTGTTTACTTGTCATATTCGTGCAGCTATTTACATTGGCTTCTTAGACCGGAATTCTGAAAATTGCCGTGGCAGTCAACGTGTTAAAAAGTCCTCTTTTACAGGACATTTTTGGCATTTTAGAAAAAAGGGTCAAATTGATCCATACAAATATGAGCTACAGGGTACAAAAGTGTTCTTCGTAGTATTTTACATCAAATTGCTGAACACATCATATACCTAAAATGTGAGGTTACATGGTTTTCGTAAGCCGATTTACCATAAGAATGTGCAAAAAGGGGAAAACTTTAACCTCCCCTAAACAAAAATTCAGACGTAAACTTTCAAAACGCCGATACACGTATATTTTTTTTTGGTACCCTCTACCAGAATCCGTTGTCAGAACCTTATTATTTTTGTTTGTGTTGTACAGTGTAATCTAAGTAGAATGGTAACAAAGCTCCATCGAGTCTTTGTTAGCTGTTCTCGTTTTTAAGGTCGTTGGTAATCTCTAGTTTAGATATTTGTGGGTTTTAAATCCAAAACGTTCTTTAGGTGAAACATTTATTTAAATGATTGAACACTTCTTACCAACAATACTGGAGCCAAATAAAAGAGAGCAAGGTCTCCTAATTAACACAATTTGAGTCCTCAAATTATCTTGGAAACGAGAGAAGATAATGAATGTAAAACTGTGCAGTGAAAGTTGCAAGCAGATCATTAAAGATTAGCAGATAATTAAAATACACAATCCACCACTCACTAAGCAATGAAAGGCGTATTTCGCACTCAATTAAAATCAATTCTACAGCAATTTGTATAAAACCACATTCTACTTGCAGCCACAACATTGGCCGCTAAAACCAATTAATACCGAATACAATTTGTATGCCATTTGGCAGTAACGGCGCCAATGCGGATATGAACTTAAGCGTTATTCAATGTGGGCTAAGCCAGCAAAGCAACAACCAAACATAATTACTAAGCTTCGAGCAAAATGAGCAAAGTACCAGAGATGCGTGTAAGAAATTGCATACAAACAACGAAGCAGCCACACAGAAAAGGAAGTCAGTGTAATATGAAATGTGTAAATATAAACAAAGTAAAAATAAAATTGAGTTATTTGTGCATTTATGTAATCGACCGACTAGTTTATAATTATGGTAAATTATAATTGAAACAATTGCAGGCTGCACACGGAAATGAGAAAACAGTTGACAGGGGGAATGGTCAATGCTGAAAGGTTGGATTATGCGAGTCGGTGGGGTGTTAGTCCTTTAGCTTAAACATTTATTTGTTGTGTGAATGGATAAACGGTAATGAGATGGAGAGACATAAGAGAATAGGAAAACGCAACAAGGCAAGAACAAAACGATATAGGAACAAGCAAGCAGATGAAAGGACGAATGTATGAAGAAAACAGTTTGAGAGTTGAATGAATGATTAATGGAACAAACGCTTGAATAGACGAATTTGCTAAAATGAATGAATAAACGATTCGACGAAACGGGGAATGAGTAAACAAATGGTTGAATGTAGAAATGGTTAGGAGAAATGAATGGAAGTAAAAGTGCATGGTTGAATGGTCGCAAAAATACACAAACGAGTTATAAATGAAATGAGAACCGAAGAGGCGAATAAATGTTCAAACGATTGGACAGACTAGTAAACAGACAGACGAATAAAAAGACAAATAAAGAGGTGAATGAATATCCAAATGACTGAATGGACGGTTTAATGAAACAAAAAAGAAGTGAATAAATAAACATTTGGAAAATGATAAAATGAAGCAGTTTATCTATGGTATACATAACATATCTATATAAATGGAAATACAAATGTACAAATGGTTGAATGAACAGATAAGTGCAAGGATGAACAAATTAATAAATACTTGAATAATTGGATGGAAAAAATAGTTGAAAGGGCGACTAACCGAACAGATAGATGGTATGACAATAGATATGATTGATGGAATAAACATTAAGAAAAATAAAAACGAATGAGAAAAATGATTTAATAAACGAATAAAGGAACGCACTGACAAAGAGACGAAGCATTAAACAAATAAGTAGATCATTGAATAAATTAATGACAGATGATAACTAAAATTTAGATAAAACAGTGAATTGATGACAAAATAGTTGAATGGTTGGCGAAATGAACAGATAATTGGTGTGACAATATGATTGAAGGAATAAACTCCAAGGAATGGCTTACTGCACAAACGGAAAGATGGTTGAGAAAAGCACTTCAATAAACGAATTATGAAATGGACAGACAAAAAGACAAAGTATTGAACAAATAATTAGATAATTGGATAAATGAATGAACGGATAGATAAAGTAGTAAATAAACAAACACATAGTTAGCTGTGGTCAGTTGAATAAACTGACTGATGACTAGATATGTGATTGAACAAACGTTATATTAGGGTCATAAGAAAGAATGAAAAACGAATGTATGTATATACAAGGTGCGTTCCAAAGTAAACAGGACTTTTATAAAATAAAGAAAACGGATGATTATTTTTGTATAATTCTTTTTATTTATTCAAAATACTCCCCTTCTGCTTCGATACAACGTTTTGCACGGTCCAAAAGCATTTGGAATGAGTGTTTTAGGCCATCGGCCGGCATCGCCTTCAGAATGTTGGTACAAGCCTTTTGGATGTCTTCAACGTCCTTATAACGTTTTCCTTTCATCGGCAAATGCAACTGACCGAATAAGTAGAAGTCACAGGGAGCCATATCAGGCGAATACGGTGAATGATTGATGGTTAAAATGCGATTTTTGGTCAAATAATCGGTCGTAACTACGGCTCTGTGAGCCGGTGCATTATCATGCAATAAACGACATTCTCGTACCAAAGTTAAAAACATACTGTCACATTGAGCGGGATATTTCGTCTTCTACTAGACCAAATGTCATGAAATTTTGACAGGATGTGAATGAAAGATGTACCTTTCCAACGCATGTCACACATAGATGGCGCCACCAGAAACGTCCCTATTGTAAAAGTTCTGTTTACTTTGGAACGCACCTTGTATGAACGCATGAATGAATGAATGAAATAAAAGGACGGCGATCGTTCGAGATAAATCTTGATAACGATTTGATCATTTGATAACTTAGGTTTCTTCCCCCAAGCTGGCTTCAAATAGCAATCTTCAGCACTAAAACAACGAATATTCTAGTCAAACAGCAGTCAAACCGGACGTAACACCGCTTAAATGATTTCTTTCTCACTTTACATGCAGCACAAATGCCACATTTTCTTGTTATAATTGCGCAGGCCGGATGTGAAGCCGGTAAACTGGTTGATATTAAATATAAATGCTGCATTTAAGCGGTGTGACTGGAAGCCATTCCCGCAATTGACCGCAGAATTAAAGCACAATGCAAACCAGCACACGACAGGCGCGAATGTGTGGAAAGAGAGCTAATTAAATAATTGCAAGTGACTTTAATTCGGCAACAGGCTCCATAATTGCCCGCATTACGCCGCGCTCATTGCGTAACCCGCAGCCAGCCAAGCAAAAACAATTCGCCTAAAGTGTCGGCAGCGGAGGCGGCGGCGGCCAGAGGAGAAGTGCAAGTCCGTAAAATACTTTGGACAATATTTGGCTGAAAAAATTCATACAATATCGCAGCGAGCCCGACACGGCAATTGCACTGTTCGGTGGTGCAACAAACAGATGAAACAATGAGGAAACCTCCAAAGCGCTCAAACGACAACAGCAACCAAAACAACTACTACCACAACCACAAAATGCAAAACCACAAAAACTTGTGGTACCTCAGTCCGGTAACAAAAACTTTTCAGTGCAGTTTTTTTCGTGGCATTTTTCGCTTGTGAAAATATGCCCAGCGCATGAAAGGGAAAAAAAACTAGAGTGACGACGATGGTACAGGTACACAAACGAACGCGCACGCGGGTGTGTTCCTTTTTGCTGTTACTGTTATTGTTGCCTTTGCCGGTTGTTGTGCTGTTTTCACTGTAAAATTTTTCAAATGCAATGTTTACCTTTAAACAATAAACTGAGCATGCAATTGTTTTGGCTTCGAGGTTGTGCGTTTCCTTTTTCACTTTTTGCATGCCACATGGTCGGTGCGAACGATACGCCGCCGCCCGATTGTGCCACATGTGTCGGCACAAGTCGCTCGGAACAAGCGTCAAATGAAGTGAAATACGGAACAGATAGTGTTGGAGATTGCATTAGAAATGTTTCCCTGGCAAAAATGCAAAAATGCGAAAAGGCAAAAAAGAAGCAGGAAGATGAGCGCACGCCGGTGCAAATGTTAATCCAGAAAAGCGCATAATACGCATGCGGCCAAATTAGCGGCTAAGGGGGATATTTTCCAGTGGGGGAAGGGGAATTTTTTCACATTAATCACACAGCATTAAAATAGCAGATTTATTGCAAATTAACGTTGTTTCATGATAAAAACACATAATCAAATTTATTCCTTATAATAAACTAAACCATTTAAGGTTGTTTTCATTGTGAGTTGAGTTATGTCATTCAAAGAGAAAAGGTATTTATTACCACATATTCGATACGGAAGTCGGCAATCGACGATAGTAGATCAACTGGATGAAGCGCGATGTGATCAGTTGGAGAAGGTGAGCAAAGCGAAACGTTGACCGTAGTAAAAGTAGCAAAAACGGCCAACACTCGCTAACAGGCCGACATTCGTTAATACAGACAACGCGGTAATCCGTACACCCAATTGCTTTCTATTGTAGACTCGAATCCGGATACACATTTTATTTACCTAAAAAATCCGGACACTCCCCGAAGACGACCCTGTTTTCTATTTAAATATGTATTTCCATAAGAAGCAAGGAATTCGAGTGCAAAACGATATGATTTCTCTTTCGGTCGTATACTAACACATAGAACTAGTTAGTTAACACATTTGTTCTCAGAATATGAATATATTTGTTCTCAGAATTTGCTGATTCAGGTGTAAAACAGAAGGTTGAATAAAATCAAGTTTTGTTAACTAATTATACAAATTTAATTTAACTTTGTAAACATACATCAAATACTAACAGTGGCACCTATAGTTAAGAAAATACGTACATTCTTTATGATGGGTCAGCAAAAAGAAATTCTATACAAATTAAGTCTAGGAAAGTCACTTCGTCAAATGTCAGTGGAGTGCAGTGTAGATGAATCTACAATTTCTCCAAAAATGAAACAAAACTTCGCCAAATGAAAATTACAAAATCCTTAAAAATGTTTATAAAATATTAAAAATAAAATTTTTAAGAAAAAATAATTTTAATTCAATAAAAAATCAGTTTCATTTGTGTTCAGTAGTACTTGTATCGATTTTGTTGTATTCTTGGTAATCCGGACAATTCGATATTTCGGACAGTGCTTGGTTTTTAATTGTTCGGATTATCGAGATTATCGATCGATTTTGTTGTATTCTTGGTAATCCGGACAATTCGATATTTCGGACAATGCTTGGTTTTTAATTGTTCGGATTATCGAGATTATACTGTATTCCTTCAATATTTTCCTCAAAGCGTGTATCGAAAACATGGTATGCAAACCAATGACATAATACATACATATATACATATATAGACATAATATATAGATACAGGATTTTAGTTTGGGGTACTGCTTACACAACTTTCAAGCTAAATACCATTTGAAACCATTTTTTTCATCCTCAGTTTAGATAAATTTGACCCCACTTATGTGCGCAACTGCATACATAAAACGCTTATAAATCAACTCCTAAATATGTGCATACATATGACCCGCTTAAAGCCTACTTTTCACTGTATCAGATTCCATGGGAAATATTTTCAGCTTAATGTTAGCATCTGACATAGTGTTGTCATAACAAAAAACACAACAGCACAGCGCAAATTAATTCAAATTGACATACGTTTATCTATCAAAATTTCATTTAGCTGCATTCATTAAAATTCAAATTGACAACACGGCAATTCATTTTATCTTTTTGTCTTTTGAAAATGCATTTCGAAGCCAGCAACAAGTTTCCAAAACTCCAGTTTCTCACACAAACACATACAAACACACGCCACACTATCGCAGCACAAGTTCGACGTTCACTTTGTTTGGCTTTAATGAACGCATTTGTCATCAACTAGTTTGCTTCTTCACTAAGTGAATCTCAAACGAGGTTGGTATACAAAACGAGTTCGAGGGGTTTTATGCATCATTAAAATTACCGCTAATTGGCAGCAAGACAATGACGCAGCTCGGCAACCATTCTCAGGTTTGACATACCTACACATTTTCGCCAATACATACTTGTAGTATAGTCAAAACTTTGGGAAACTTCCACGGCAAATGTTTAGGTCTAAATTGAGTAACAAAACATTAAATATTTAGCAGCAAACTTTAGTATTGTAGAGACTTTGAATATATATTTACCGCACTTATGCTGCTGCAGTCTTAATTAACTGATACAAATGGAAAAGTACATACATACATATGTATATATGTATGTGTTTTTATGTGGTACAAATGTGGTACTAAAACTAAATTTCGATTAGCCATTTCAATGCGTCTTCTGTGTATCGCTGACACTTAATTAATATTTGCTAATATTCGGCTACGACTTGGCATCAGTGACTTTCTAACAAGTCAGACTGTAATTACGGCCAATTAAATGAAAAGTCTGTAATTATGCCGCCACTCGCATAGACGCCGAGCAGTCGCCTTGTCTGGGCAAAATGTGACATTTCAATAAAGCTTAAAGTTTCCCGAGCCTTTACAGGTAGTGCGATGTGCCCTTGCCTTGCTGAGAGTAGGAGAGCGGGGGTAGTTGAGAAAATACTTTGCTTTACACATTCAAAGAAATTATACAATTTTACTATAGAGGTTAACCCATTCGAGACCGCGTGCACACCGTGTGTGCAATGACAGTAATGTGCAATTATCAGTTATTCTGAGTAAACTAGTCGTCGAAATAAGATTTTTCTGGAACTAATGAAATCTGTAAAGTACAGGAAAACAAAATTTGGCATTGGTTTTACTGTGTACCAAAACATCTAAAAATTATCTGAAGCCTTTCTTACATGTACAATACAAAGAAAAAAAAATGTCGCACCTGGGGACCGTGTTCGCAACAAATCGTCGTCTCAAATGGGTTAAAAATGTAGAATCAACGGACCGAAATGAAGAATCTATAGCATTGATTCATATATATTTGTATGAAATTGTCAAAAACTTTTAACGAAACTGAAGAACACCAGATTTGACGGGCAGCATTAATGAATGTTTCATGACTTAAATCACACACTCATAAAACATTGTTTGAACCTAAATGGATACGAAAAAAACGGCCTTCAGACATGAAACCTATTAAATTTTCAGTTCGGTTATAAAGAAATTCGAGACTACATATCCCAGTATTTCTACACAATTTTTCAACTTTTACAGGTAACTATTTCATACAAAAACTGTTGCAACAATACCATGATAAGCTGGGAAGGTTCCTTCTAAACTCACTTACATATGTTGAGGACAGGATTTTATAAACGAAGAGTGATCTGGACAATAGATTCCGAAAGATCTCATAGACAATTATTGTGTGTTACTCTCAGAGATCTTTTGCCTTACAGGATAAGCTTCTCACTTGTATATTCCCACTAGAAGTTTAGGAACAATTAAAATTGTAAAATGTATCTCAATGACCAATAGAAAGATTATGACTGGCAAATACTTATGAACCTCTAAAAAATAAAAGCCTGCCTGATTATAAGTATTTTGCTATACTACTGTGTACAAAGAATACCCGGAATTCGATTTCTTCGATTATCGTGGTGTTGTGCATTATGAGTTCCTTCCGCCGGGCCCAAACTGTCAACAAGGAATATTACTTGAGCGTTATGCGTAGTTTGCGTGAAGCTATTCTCAAAAAGAGGCCGGATTTATGGAGAGACAACTCTTGGTTTTTGCATCACGATAATGCACCATCTCACACGGCATTGGTTCTTCGTGAGCATTTCGCCAACTCATATCGTTCCACAGCCACCGTATTCGCCTGATTTAGCTCCTTGTGACTTCTGGCTATTCTCCAAACTCAAAAGACCACTTCGAGGACACCGTTTTGAATCGATTGAAGAGATTCAACGTGAATCGCCGCGCGCATTGAAGGCCATACCGGAAGGTGACTATTTGGCATGCTTCGAAGATTGGAAAGTTGGGGGGGGACTACTTTGAAGGCGATGAAATTTATTTGGAAGAATAAATAAAGATTTTTTGAATTATAAACAAATTCCGTATTCTTTGTACACAGTAGTATTTAAATTACGTCAAAAGCATTGTGATAAATGGCATAAGTATAATTCTATTTATCTGTGTTTGCCGGGCACATTAAAGTTCGTAAAAAGTTTAGCAACCAATTATTTATTTTTTCAACTTTTTGTTGTCAAAATTCGATAAAGCGTATCAATGCAATTTTACAATCTGAATAAATATTCACATATAAATTGTGTATACAAATTATTCTAACTATTGATAAAATCTTCGCTTCATGGCATTGTGTACCCCTCTCCCCCACGTACATATTTGTTGTATATGAATAGGTGCCAGTACCTAACTGCTCATAATTTAGCAAGAATTTCCACACGCATCATTTAGTCAACATCTGTTGACTAAATGGTGCTAGTTTTTGTGAGTGTTTATTGTATAAAATAGAGAGATTTCATTTCGTGAACGCGCACGCACAACATGGGGCGCCGCATTGTGTTCGTCTGCCTTTATTTTAGATTTTACAACATGCACCTAACGAAAAGTGCTTAAGTAAACTTTAGAGTGTGTCAAAAATAGCTGTGGTTATTTTCAGTTATGGTTTCTGTTACGGCAAATACACACGAGGACTTTTAGTACACTCAATGAAGCAAATGAAGGTTGTTAGAGGCACATATCGGATTATGGAGAGAACATGTCAAGGGCTTATAAAATATAGAAGAGGAAATGTTTAGATCAGTGATATTCGTGTATGGATCAGTGTGGTATGAGTTGTTAAATGTCTTTAAAAGATTTTGAAAAAGTCTACTCTTTTTGTAAGTCTAGCTTCAACATTGATTTGCTTGGCTTTTCGGTAAAATATTGACACATTTTGATACATTTTTGGATAGCTAATAATATACTCAAATCAGTCATAGGTATATGAGTATCAGATCGATAGTTTCCTCGGGTTTAGTAATCGATTTTTTCCAGTCACCCTTTAACACCAATTTAAGGCCTTTCGATTCTTGGATAGCTGGAGTGTGTTAATATAAAATGAGTCATATGAGTATTAAGTCCCTTCAGGTTTAGGAGCTTTAGGAAGTTGAGTCTTTTAAGGTCAGCGTTCGACATTGATTTGCTTGGTGTTTGGCGAAATATCAATAACTTTCAATCCATTTTTGGATAACTAGTGATTTACTATTAAAAGAGTCATATTAAAGTATCAGATCGCCAACCAACGAATAGTTTTTTTTCCAGTCACCCTTTAACACCATTTGAACGCCTTTGATTCTTGGTGCACTACTATAAAATACGTCATATATTATGTGCCTATCTCTTCTGGTTTAGGGGCCAATGGGACTTTTTTCAAGTCACCTTTCAACATTGATTTGCTTGGCTTTCCAGTGAAGTATCAATCACTTTTGATCCATTTTTGGTGTAGCTATGTAGAGTGTTCATACACTCGCAGATCAAATGCGCCATCCATGAGCCAAGACCGCTAGTCCCTTCTGCTAGACACCCTTTAACATTCACACACCGTCGTCATATGAGTCGCTTTTCTTTCTGGTTTACGAGCTACTGGCTGTTGAATGATTTTAAAAAAGTCAAAGTATGTAAAGGGTATTTTTAAGCAACTTTCTTTTTGACAACACTGTTTTTGGCAGCTCAGCTGTTTTCGTGTAACATGTTACTGTCAAACATGTTCAGTTTGGTCTATAATTTAACCATGAATCGACTTACAAACGAACAACGCTTCCAGGTTATTGAATTTTACTATCAAAATTCATGCCCGGTTAACCCTTTCGGTACAGCTTTTTACTGGGGAAAGTTAAAATTTTAAATTTTACGTTTTAGGCTTCTATGTGGTTATGTTAGCAACATTCCATAAGAAATTTTTCACTTTTTATACTCGGACCCTGTATTTTGGAGTGTTTTTCTATGAGAGCAACCACATCGTTGTGGCTGTAATAATTACTTAAACATAAAACTTTGTATGCATAACGAAAAATTTGAATATTTCTTCATATACTTCAGCCAAAATTTTTTTAAAAAAAGTATCTATCTATCTATTTAAATTAAAATTAATCTAAATTAAAAAAGTTATCTAATTTTGTCTGCTTCTTCTTCCTTCACTATCTCAAGATATACCATTAAAAAAACGTGTATACTTCTCTTCTCTCAACTTAATTAGAGTGAAGCCATGTCAAGTGGGACCCCCAAAAATTCACGAAATCACCGATTTTTGAAATAACTGTCTTAATTTGTAGCGGGTATGATGCTGACGACTTGGCATTATTATTTCGTTAAAATTCAATTTATTGTTAACACTTTCGCGTCCGATCACGTATTTTTACGTTTTTTGCCAAACAATCCTAGGAGCCGTTCACGTATTTTTACGTTTTATGCCGAACAAACCTAGGAGCCGTTCACGTATTTTTACGTTTTATGCCGAACAAACGTAGGAGCCATTCACGTATTTTTATGTTATTAAAAATTGTAATTTAACTGTTTCCGGGGCACTACTAAAAAAAAAAAATTAAAAATAGCGGCGCCAACGCAACGGCAAACGTTAACAAAGCGGCAATAGGTTTTAGTTTAGCTGCACAGAGAGCGGACGCGAAAGTGTTAATGTTATAAACAATCAAACTTTTTAGCCAAAAAAAATTTCTTAATTTTTTTCTCAAAAACAATTTTTTTTTTTAAAAGATGACCACGCGAATTTATAATTAACTGTTGAGGCTATCTATTACAATTTTTTTTCACGCCCAATTAGTTTAAAAAATAACTTTTGCATTAATTTTTTATAAACAATTAAGTTTTCTATAGTCTTCTTCACGCTGCAAAAAAATAAAAAAAATGTCATCATATGCGGAAAACGTTCCCCTTTATTTCAGCGTTCACAGAAGTTTGTCGGTCTGCGCCGTTTTTCAAATATTAATTTTTTTATCTCCCGCGGCGTGCGCTCTCTAGGCGCAAATAAATATAATATAAATATAAAATAAAAAAAATATAAAAAATAATATAGGTATATATATCAAATGAAAGAGAAAATGCTCAAGAATTTAAATAAAATTAATTTTATATCTATTTGTAAAAAAAGGATATGAAAAAGGTCCTTTGAAAACTTTAATCCTTTATATCCTTCAAAATTTACATCGAATTTTCTTGAAAGGTAAGTATGTTAAAACCCCAAATCTCCTTGATCACGTGTAAAAATTTCATTATTCTCGTTTCATTGATTTTGTATCTTTTTATTATTTAAAATACTGATACTCAAATAAATTAGAATTTTTGTACTTTATTAGAATTGCAGCTTCCTTTTTTTTAATAACTTTCGAACTAATAAAGTTAGAGTAATGAAATTTTGACACGTGATCAAGGAGATTTGGGGTTTTAACATACTTACCTTTCAAGAAAATTCGATGTAAATTTTGAAGGATATAAAGGATTAAAGTTTTCAAAGGACCTTTTCATATCCGTTTTTTACAAATAGATAAAAAAATCAATTTTATTTAAATTTTGGAGCATTTTCTCTTTCATTTGATATATATACCTATATTATTTTTTATATTTTTTTTATTTTATATTTATATTATATTTATTTGCGCCTAGAGAGCGCACGCCGCGGGAGATAAAAAAATTAATATTTGAAAAACGGCGCAGACCGACAAACTTCTGTGAACGCTGAAATAAAGGGGAACGTTTTCCGCATATGATGACATTTTTTTTATTTTTTTGCAGCGTGAAGAAGACTATAGAAAACTTAATTGTTTATAAAAAATTAATGCAAAAGTTATTTTTTAAACTAATTGGGCGTGAAAAAAAATTGTAATAGATAGCCTCAACAGTTAATTATAAATTCGCGTGGTCATCTTTTAAAAAAAAAAAATAGTTTTTGAGAAAAAAATTAAGAAAATTTTTTTGGCTAAAAAGTTTGATTGTTTATAACATTAACAATAAATTGAATTTTAACGAAATAATAATGCCAAGTCGTCAGCATCATACCCGCTACAAATTAAGACAGTTATTTCAAAAATCGGTGATTTCGTGAATTTTTGGGGGTCCCACTTGACATGGCTTCACTCTTATTCAGTTTATTAATTTCGTATTTTTCCTAAAACTTCAAACTATTCTAAGGAACAACAAAAATATAGTATCCACAAGTTTTTTTACCTAAAACAGGCACTGAAAAGAGACTATGCCATATGGCATAGAATAACCGAAAGGGTTAAGAAAGTGCTTCACTTCATACATTTTATGGTCAGTTTGGGCGACCTTCTGAGGCGGCTATTCGGAATCTTGTGACTAAATTTCGCACCAAATTTACATTATTGAACAATAAACAACCAACACGCATACGTAGAGTGAGGACAGAGGAAAATATCGCAGCTGTATCCGCCAGTGTTGTTGATGACCGTGAATTATCGATTCGGCGCCGTTCGCAGCAATTGGGCCTCTGTTACTCCACTACGTGGAAAATTTTTGCGATTTAACGCCTTTAGACTATTTTTTGTGGGGCTATGTTAAGGCTCATGTCTATAGCGACAAGTCGGCAACGGTTGACGCACTGGAAGCCAATATTGAAGAATTTATTCGTGAGATACCGGCCGATATGTTGGAGAGAGTATGCCAAAATTGGACCCAGCGTATGAACCATTTGAGGCGCAGCCGCGGTCAACATTTACATGAAATCATCTTTAAACATTGAATTATATAGATCGTTCTATGGACTCAAATAAACATTTCATATATTTCTCTAAACTTTATGTGTTGTTTTTTTCAGGGACCGTAAAAATTATGAGCTAAATATAAAAATCAAAATTTAAAACTTATTTTTTGATTTTTATTTTCCGCTCACCGAATAAAAATTATTTTTTGATTTTTTTTTTTCGATCAGAAAATAAAAATTATTTGTTGAGTTTTATTTTTTTGGGGACAAATAAAAATTATGCGGTGAGTTTTATTTTTCAGTTGCGGAATGAGAATTATTTTTCAGTTTTATTTTTTCAACACAAAATAAAAATTACGGGACGAGTTTTTGTTTTTGATTCAAAAATAAGCCTCATGTGGTAAGTTCAATTTTTCAAATTGTATTCTGAAAATTATTTTCTGAGTAATACTTTTCGCTCATGAAATAAAAATTCTACTATGAATTATAAACTTTTTCTTTAAAGGAATGAATGTAAAAATTCGATTTTTCCCGATACCCACCCAATGTTATGAATGTGTGTACTCTAGATCTCGCTCTAAAGTTCTGTATTGGTTACATTATTCTTTACGGAAAAAAGAGGATTCGATTTTGGGTCTCCTGAGCGCCGCTTTAGGCTTATGGTCGCGCGTAGCTGAGCCACGGTGGCCACGTTATCTTACAGCCCATTTTAGAAGAAATGTGAGCGAAAAAAATTCAAAGCAGTAGCTGCTGCCCAATCTTTCCAGTCCTTTCAACAACGCTATAACTATTGGTGGCAAGAAAATTCCTCGCGTGGAAAGCAGTGATAATGCATTGCAGCGGCTCATTTGCAGTAAACGTATTAGTATAAACAGAATCAAATCGTCGACCGATTTTTACGCACCGAACGTATGCTGTCAAAATTAAAACATAACATTGGGTGGGTATCGGGAAAAATCGCATTTTTTCATTCATTCCTTTAAAGAAAAAGTTTATAATTCATAGTAATAATTTAATTAATAATAATTGACTGGCACGACAGCCCGCTTACGCGAGACTAAGGCCTAGCTTCCCGCAACTACCCGTGTTGTGCGTGTGAATTTGTACGCGGGTTGAAGGGACCTACAGTTTAATGCCGGTTCCGAACGGCAGGTTGGGAGCTTTTTCATAAGCAATTTTTACTCTCAGAGGTTTGCCATTTCCAGCTGAGAGGACAGCCACCGAAAGAGAAAACGAGTTTTCCCGTTATTTTTTTAGGTGTTATTACAGGCAGTATTTGAACCTGAGGTTGCTGCCTGCGACTCGCGGTCCAACGCACTAACCAACTGAGCCACGGCGGCTGCCGTATGCTATAATTCATAGTAGAATTTTTATTTCATGAGCGAAAAGTATTACTCAGAAAATAATTTTCAGAATACAATTTGAAAAATTGAACTTACCACATGAGGCTTATTTTTGAATCAAAAACAAAAACTCGTCCCGTAATTTTTATTTTGTGTTGAAAAAATAAAACTGAAAAATAATTCTCATTCTGCAAGTGAAAAATAAAACTCACCGCATAATTTTTATTTTTCCCCAAAAAAATAAAACTCAACAAATAATTTTTATTTTCTGATCGAAAAAAAAAAATCAAAAAATAATTATTATTCGGTGAGCGGAAAATAAAAATCGAGAATTTTTTTTTTATTGCTTTTTTGATAACTGCTTTCAAAAACAATCACTTTATTGCACTACATGATATATCTGCAATGCTTCCTTCATCTTGATTTTTTTGATTAAAAATATTGTGATAATAATTATTTACGGTCCCTGGTTTTTTTAAATCAAATCCGAAGGCTCTTAAAAAATCACCCGTTATGTGGAAACGGAAAATATAGACATCAAGAAAGAGCTTCATGACTACGGAAAACCTCTGGACAACTAATCTTCTTCGTATATAGAACGAAAAGTGTATTGATTAATTGGACTGTTTCAATGAATTCGCAACAGGTTTTTTTTTAACTGGCAGCATAACCAGTGCCCGTTTAAATTTTTTTTTTAATTATATAAAGCAATAATAAAAAGTAACACTCACTGTTGACTACACCGTTTGTCTAGTAGGTTTCTGCTTATGTTGGCTCGACAACGTTCCAACGCTTTGCCCCACTTAAGTTCACATTCAATTTAAACATAAATTAACAAGTGTCGGGCGCGTTGTTTAGTTGCGACTGTGTATTGCTATGATAGCTCACAGTACCCCATAATTTTCCCCCTTCCAACCGTTCTCTCTCTGCCGCAGTCACTCTCAATTTATTACACAAACGTTAAACGGTGGCGCAGATATTTTGGGGCAATTGTGCCGACAGTGTTAAGCAGTCAGCCGGCGTGGCACCCGCTGCCCTCAATCGAAACCGCAATTTGCCGAACGCCTGCGACATGCAAATTCCACGCAAACGGCAGCTTAGCAAAATCACAAATGAAGAAGTGCACAAAGACGCCAGCGACCTAAGCACTTCGTTAAGTAATGCCAAATACATATACACACAATACATATACACACTGCAAGTATGAGCGTGTGTGCGTTTGTCAATCAGTGTCGGCTGGCTGGCGCACTTGTTGAAGGTGTTCAAATGTATGACACATTTTCAACTCTGCCCCCGCAGGCAGCACTCCCGACCAACTGCCACCAACACCTGCGTGCGCTGCAGTGCGACGGCGATGAATGATTGGCGACAATCAGCGCCTCCAACATATTAAACGCCCGATGACTATATTTTTGCGCAATTTTATGTATTTTGCTTTTTAAGTTTTACGTAAAGCAAAATTACAACAACACCAACAACGACAAACGAGGCGTGCCATCGTAAGGTCGCCTGCGCTTGGCGCTTGAGTGTTGCTTTGGCGTTTGTAGTTTGTTATTTTTATTTGCCAAAATCAAAAAACAACAACAACAACAAAGCATGTTTACGCTTTTCCACATGTTGGTTTTATCGTACTTTTTCAAGTCGTTTCTTCATTTCTTTCTTCATTGCGCCACTTCAAAGCAACTTTCTCCACGGCTACGGTGGCGGTGGCGGCGGCGACGCCGATCGCATTGGAAATGCCAAACTGGTCATTGTTGTTGGTGTGACTTTGCTGGCGCAATTGTTGGGCGACCGTTGAGATTATTTGTTAAAGGCGCATGCACTCTCACTGCTGGCAGCTGACAACGAATTGTTGATGTTGTTGCTGTAAACGGCATACACTTTGCTTTGTTTGCATTTGTTGGAAAACTGTTTAAAATTTTTGCTAAAAAGTAATACATTAACTTTTCTGAAATTCATATTGAAGCAATACACATGCGGCCAGCGGTAACGGTGCAATAAGGTGACCAGTTGCGTACAAAAACAAACAGTTTGATACGTGTAAAAAGTGTTAAAAAAGAACAGTGGAATGAAGCGCAACGCTGGCACTTTAGCCGCAACACACAATGGCGGTATTCATGATCTATGCTACAATGCTTCTAGTTTCTATGACAACTTTATTGACAATATAATTGGCACATTTATTTGAGAATTGTATGGGTCGTGTTAAAAATTAACAAACTCTTAATAAAATGCCAGAGTATTCAAACTTCACCCGCTTTTATATTCTTCTGCCAACGCAGTTCCCAAACATTGTGAACATCGCCATTGTAGATTTCCAGTTGTGGTTTTGTGGCATTTCTTGCCATTTTTGTTCGGTAAGCTGTCCGCTTACATAAGCGGCAGTTCCGCTGTGCTAACGCCAATTCAATTCAATCAATTCAATCAGCCAGCCAATTCGCCATAATTAGCCAAAGGCGCGACGTGCCACTACTTCAGCCAACACGACTGAGCTTTATTTGTACACCAACCGCATTTGCGGAAGATAATCGCGACGAACGAAAAATTCTGTTTTTATTTGTCGTTCTCAAAAATGCAAATAAACCAAGAAATTCTTTGCTGCTGATGTTGGACAATGTGTACTGATGTTTGTTTTAGATAAGCGCAAACGAGTCGGAATTCACGATGTCCGTTGGGTCACTACGAACTGTGCGCCATGGAAAAAGATGTTTACCGAATAATAATGGGAAACGGACTTAACTGTATGGGTAGACATTAGTGTCCGACCGAATATTCGGTTTCGGTTTCGGCCCAAATAAGTGGTTTCGGTTTCAGTTTCGGCGAATTTACGAATAGCCGAAACCGAAACTTTCTAGAATATTTTTGACATTTTATTGTGTAGCAGATATATAGTAAAAGGAGGAGTAATTTAGATGCCAGCAATGTAAATAAACTTCTTTTTTAGCATATAATATTAAATTAATTTAATTTTGAATATTATCGAGTAAGGTACGAAAGGGTGATTTCTTCTTGTTTACGTTTTTAAAAAATGAATAAATTGTTTTTATTAATAAGTATTTATTTATTTATGCTATGTTTGTTTGTTTGTTCTTCATTTACTTAATGTAAAATTCGTTTGTTGAAAAAAGTGCTTGATATGGTGATTTTTATTTCAACTAGAAAGTTTCGGTTTCGGCCGAATATTAAAAAAAACCGAATATTCGGTTTCGGTTTCGGCCCAAAAAAGTGGTTTCGGTCGGACACTACTAGACATACATATAAATCCAGCGGACGTCCAATATAACGAATCTTATGTTGTACCCTCAATTTGTTAAATCGAAAAATTCGTTAAATCGATCGAAAATCGATTATTAAAATTTTAATTTTTAAAAGAAAAAATCCGACCGAACCCAAAACAAATCCTGTGAAAATGATCAGCAATGCATACAAACAGAATTTGAAAATGTTGGTAACTTGACGTAAATTTGAAAGTTTTAACGTAACAAAAACAAAAACAATTGAGGTACCGTTCACTTGACGAAACCAAGCATTCATTGTTATAGTAAAGAATGTGAATGCTCAAATAAAAACAATTCGAAGGGTGAAAAACAACAAAAATATTCGTTATATCGAATAGCAAATTTCACTTTCGTTCGTAATATAGAACCATCAATGGAAAAAATTTGGCCATACGTTAAATCAAAATTCGTTAAATGGGAAGTTCGTTATACTGGACGTCCACTGTATGGACATTTTTATGTTGTATCGGGTGTTTTTTTTAGAGGTATAGAACTTCGAATTGAAATAAAACACAAGAAAATCGTTTTAATGTCCATCAATTTGGCTTTATTGGAAGGATAATTTTATGCCATTAATGTTTAAATATGATTTCGGGCATGTGGCCGCCGCGGCTGGCTCGAATAAAGCCAATTCTACAGGTCCAATTTTCAACCACTTTTTCGAGCATTTGGGGCCGTATGTCGGCAATAACGCCACGAATGTTGGCTTCCAAGTCCCCTAACGTTTCTGGTTTGTTGGCGTAGACGAGCGACTTCACATATCCCCAAAGAAAATAATCCAATGGTGTCAAATCACACGATCTTGCCAATTGACAGGTCCATTCCGCGAAATTATGCGCTCATCGAATGTTTCCTTCAATAAATCGATTGTGACGTGCGCTGTGTGGCATGTAGCGCCGTCTTGTTGGAACCACAACTCATCCACATTCATGCCATCCAATTCGGGAACAAAATAGTCGGTTATCATGGCTCTATACCGGTCTCCATTAACGGTAACTGACTCCTCTTCTGACTAGGTCCTCTTCAACATTTTGCTCTACAGCGGCAATTGTTTCTTCGGTGCGCACTGTTCGACGTCTCTGCGGATGCGTATTATCACATAGAGTAAACGTAGTGCGAAAACGACCCATGGTTAACCGAATTAATTGCTCTGATGGACGATTATGTCGACCATAAAATGGACGGAGCTTGCGGTAAACTTCGCGAACTGAACCATTATTTTCGAAATAAATTTGCACGATTTGCAAGCGTTGTTCTTTTGTCAACCTGTTCATGATGAAATGGCAAACCAAACTGAACATAAATGACATTAGAGTTGCCAGATTTGACCACAAAATGCCAGTTTTATCTCTATTCGAAAAACAAACCTCTAAAAAAAACACCCTATACATCTGTATTTAGAGGAAGCATTACCAATATGCTTAGTAGGATTTTGGAAACGCCAAAATTCCTGAGTATTGTAGCAAAGTTGGCAATTTTGTATGGAAGATACAAAGAATTCAGGTTAGGCGCTCACATATATAATATATGGGATATAATATATGGGATATATTTGGGAGACTTCCCACACTCTTCGAGCATGTCAAAGGGACTTAGAAGCTTCGGAGTTTATTAGCCCAGCAAACTGGTTTTCTTATCTTGAGTGCCTTTTTGAAATGTCGCCAATTTTGTATGAAAGCCCCCTGAAGGTTGAGTTTGATGACCTTTTCAAGGTGCTGCAAACTGTTAACTTTGCTTTAACTTTGCTAACCGTTTTTTTGTTATATTACAGAACATGCAATACACCATGAAATATAGTCAGCATATCTGGATTAACACACAAATATAAATTATTAATTGATATTTTATTTTTCGATCAGAAAACCAACAATAAGATCACATGGCACAGATTTACTTAAACATTTTGCAAATGAAAGCGCTGAAAATCGTTTATCATTAAATTCTCCTCTTTCATCGCTAACGCACATTAAAACGCTCCATAACACCGCACCAACTTTTCTTTCTTCATTTAAATTTCAATTTTTTTCATCTTTGCCAGCAATGATGAAACCGCACAACGCTTAGCGTTCCAGCACAGCTGTCGGAAAAGAAATTTATTAAAGAATAATAATTGTATTTTTATTCCACTCAACGTCCGACATGTTCGGTAACTACAAATGTGCAAATGAATCAGGCAACAAATGTGCTGAGCTGGCAAAAAAGCACGCCAGACGACCACCACCGATGGGGCACAAAAGGCGGCCATAATTTCGTGCTTGAATCGATTTTCTAGGCTGCCAAGTGAAATTTCTTGCGCGCCATACACGCACATATCATGAAAAAACAACAACAACAACAACAGCAATGCTATTGAAATTACAAACGATCAATCTATGTGTCGGAGCAGCGATCTATCAATCTGTCGAGTGTACAAAAGTAAAATCTGTCAAATTCAATTTGATTTGAATGGAGCTTTCTGTGCGGAAAATTAGAATATCGGTAAATGCAATGGAAGAGTGAAACTGGCGGATACTGCGGCGGGATAACAATTAAAGTGTTGTATTGTTTGATTTGCCCTCGGGGAGCTGTGGATAATGAGTCGATCATATCTAGATTTTCCATTACTATTTTACGGTACCATATTTTGCAGCATTTTTATAGAATAGTGAAACATTTGTTGTCGTGTTAAGGTAATTATTGATGTACAATCTGAGCAAAAAACCGCGCTGAATTTTTACGCCAACTATCGATCAGTGTGTTGCAATCAGCTGTTTTTCTTAATTATACTTTTGAGTGATCTACATTTTTAATGGATCAATCGGATGTATGGAGATGTGTCAACGTGGTCTTGGAATAGAAACTTTTGAATGCTGATGTGACTTCTTTAGTTTTTTCCTATACCAAAACCTAAAAATGGCACTTTGAGAAACGTGTTTTAAGTGTATAAACCCTTATGGTTTAATTGGAATTGTGCACCCACGACTTTTTAAAAAAGGCTGTTGGTATCATGTGACGGTTTCCTTAGCCTTTAAAGTTTATCGAATACAACTATAATTACTACAATAAATTACTGATTGAAACTTAATTTAAGAGGGGAAATAAACTTTAAACTTTTGTCTGGCTATCTCAAAACTGCGTCTTACTCACTTACGGGCCCCGTCCTTTTATGGCTTTGATGGGCTCCCCAACATTAAGTCTCGCCTGAACTTTGCTAGAAACACCGATCACCGAACACTTAAGAGCTCTAACTGGTACCACTAGGGACCCAACAGGGTCTATGCGTGTCCAATCTGGCCAACCTGCTTACTGAACCTAACTTAATTTAAGTTAATTTCGGTCTCTTTATTTATTTTCTCTAAATCTATTCAGTTTCGAGTTGTATGACATTTCGCTATGGTTGTTTAGATATTTCCACTTAACTTTTATACGGTTTTTAAACTTCTGTTCTGTTCTATTTAAACAATCTGAATTTTCTTGCCAACTGGACGGAAAATTGGTCTCGTGCCATTTCGAAATAACATCCAATCAACACTGAGCATTGACATATTCACGGTCTCCTAATTTGGTTAAAGATCTTGATCGCAATTTCCAAATGCACACAACAACAAAACTGTTTGTTGCTCATTAAATTTCTTTCAACACTTTCAGTTTCAAATTATCCACATATGTTAATATTTATAATTTATTTTGATGTTTTTTCTTACTCTTGTTTTCCAGCAGAGACTTTTCTGTTGGATATTTTATTTTTAGCTTACTTTAGTTCAAGTTGTTACCAACAATAATGCCAATTGCAACATGACATTTCAATTTGGCCAACTAAATGCAAGTCATTGCCACCAAGAAAATGCTCAAGCAACAATTATACGTTTTTTTTTCGATTGTTGTTTTTTTTGTCTTCTCATTTTGCTCGATTCGCATTCGTGTTTCCACAAATTTGTTGTTCAACTTTTGATTTCACAATTAGCTGCCGTCTGCAGTTACATGTGAGTGCGAGTACATTTGGGCTGCGCGCAACCTTGAAATATGGATTAACACCAATATCGAGCAACTCTTGCGTTGTGCGCACCTCGTCATCGGTTTCAATTGCTGCCCGCTCGCATAGTTCAAAAGCCCGCAAACAGCAACAAATAGAACTGCCAATTTGAAGCGGGTCGCCATAATGCTCTGAGCGAGTCATTGCGAACGTAGTTTAAATTCGATCTTGTGCGCTGCTGCGATTTGACGTTACGGTGGGCGTTATGTCATACCGTCAAACAGTCGGTAACAATGAGGATATGCCGACGACTTTCGGCCCCAAGCGAGGCGTTTTTGTCATTAGTTTCAGAGACAAAATATTATGGCTCAGACAGTTGACGCGCATTTGTTCGCGAATATTTTCAACTTTTTCGATCTGTAGTTTTTGTTCTACTTGTTGGCATTCGCAAAGTTCAGCGTTGGCTTATTGCCCGTATGCATCAAGATGCTCGGGCAAGGCGAGTCTACGAAACTGTGCCCTTAGGTGGACGGCATGGAGCAAGTGACGCAAAACCTATCGACGCTCGAAATTTCCAAGAAGCACCAGCAAGCACAGAACAGAACCGGCTGGCGCGCTTTTTGTATTCGGCCAAACCCGATAAACGGTTGTAGTGCCAGTTAAGTAAGTTAAGTCTGTTCAATAAGCACAATCACGTAATCGCATTGTAATGTTTTCTACAGCAAAAGTATATTAAAATTCGCAACACATTTGCGTTGGAACCGAATTGGTGTGTCTTCTAATGACGCAACGGAAACAGGAAATTCAATATGGAGCACAAACTTATACAACAAGCACTTGCTTTACAAATCAAAATTTCTATATCTTACTTAGTTAATATATTAACCGAGTTAATGTAGAATTTCGTTCGCAATTATTATTAATTATTAAATATTAAATATTTGCAATGAGCAACGTTATAAAAAGTTCATGAACATATGTGTGATTTTTATTCCACAATCGAAAGAAAATAAACAACAACAAAAAATGGCAGACATTTGCGCAAATGCACATTTGGTAGATATAATAGAAAGTATGAAAGCTTTTCGTTTTTACTCTCGTACAATTTCAGTCATTTTTTGCTCATTAATGGAGTAAAAAAAGAGATATGAGGAAATCATTATAAAATAAGAGGAAACATTTGGAAATTTATTATATGTAGATGGATTGACAGGAAACCTACGTAGACCCGAAAATTGGCAAAATAGAAAAACAACCTCGGGCATTGTTTGTGTCAGATTCACAGAAGAGATTTGGCTTAAAGTCGTATGGGCCCAAATACTCTAATATTGACTAAATTATCATTGCACACAACACAAAGTATCCAATACTTTTACTCCAAACATTTATTAAACCGTAAGTTGATCTAACGACGACTTACGCGCAGAATGCTCCTCTTTCCAGAGCTTTGGTCGAGCTCAATGGACTGTCTGTGTCCTTGGGCCTCGATTCTGCGCTTCCGAAATCAAAATTCTTAGAGTGTCTTAACTTTGCCTTTAACTAGTTTTAGCGCCTTAGTTTTTAAGGAAATTGTTATAGTCTGTAAGAATTTGTTATTCATAGACTGAATTTAATAAAATTAAAAATTAAAAATTAAATTAAATTAAAATTAAACTCTTCAAGACAAATATCAGTAAAAATTGTGATCCGAGCTGTTAGCTCAGAGATCACATGTATTATTTCGCAACTTATTTCTCGTTATTTATTACAGATTTAAATAATAAAATAAACAATTCCTGATCATTATTGATATTTTCTTTTTTGTTTTCACTTTTCAAGCACGAAAAATTCAATATTGTTCAAACTGATACTGAAATTTTCACCGAAACTCGCAATTACCATAGCAACGGTAATTTGCTGCAAAATATTATGAATCAATGTGTAAACACGTCTACCTTCAAACAGGTTGATAACAGGCTGCTTTAATATTGTACTAAAATAAATATTTTTACTACGCACGCAGCCACACACACACACAAACACACACATTGCGGCACACGCCCAACACGCAGCATTTCACTCAACTTTCGCCCAAGACGTGGAGTAATAATGCGACGACAGCGCGTACATGCGACCAGACAATAATGCAGTCGAATATTTGCCCAACGGTGGCGGTGAGTTAATCGAAAACTTCCCAACTGGCAAAAGCAATAACAACAGTAACAATGACAGCAGCAACAGGTATGCGTAGGCATAATTCATTTTCGACATTTATTGCATAATTTGTGCGTGCGGTGCACGTGTTGGAGGCGTCCTACACCTAAAACATTCCATTGAATCGTGTTTTTTGGCGTTGTTTGTTTTATTTTTGTTTGTATTTTTTTGGGGAAAAATGATGAATGGAAATTTATGCGCAGTGGTTACCATTGTGAAAGGTGTTTCTGTGTGCGTGTGTGTGTAGAAAGCATAAATTTTCACTGAAATACATTGCGGTAACACAGCGCCAAATAGTTTGTTTAGTTGGATAGTGGCAAAGAGTTGGTTTTTTTTTAGCAGAAAATTGACATGTGGGAAAATATTTCATGTTTCTTAATTACTCCTGCGATGTCTTCATGCACAAATGCATATATAAAGATGAAGTATAAGTCAGCCACTATGTAACCAATGTGTAAATAGTGATGTCAATGTTTTGCGAAAATTTGCGCTAACATCGATCTTCATGAAGTGAAGTTATACCTTGCGGTGGTGCCACGATGAAAATGCATGGACTGTCATCGCAAGGATTTAGTGTGTTAAAGTCTCGCACTCGTTTCGATTCTTTCCCGTATTGAAAGAAAAACTATTCGGTGCATGTTGCAAGGAAAACATTTTTGTATGCTATTAAATCTGTGGTCAAAACCAATAATCGCTTAAGTTCATAAGTCATATTTTGAGCAGCACGCTTTGAAGCAACATGCTAGCACCCTTAACTCAAAAGATGTATTAACTCGACTTAAGCGTTTATCGTTTTTGACCACAGAAATGCTGAAATAATATATTGCATATATATTTGGTATGGATAGTCCAGTGGAAAAGGGCCAAAGACCTTATTGAAATGGGCATGGCCCAAGACTTCATGCATCACTTTTCTAACTAAGAACTCAGCGGGCGCGCGCTGCCTACTTTCAAGCTGAGTTACCTGAGCTGAGTTATTTCACAGATCTCACGGAATGATCCGAGTGCAGCTAACATCGATCATATTTGACAAAAAACCAACTTCTTATCAAGTTTTTGGAGCAAAACCTTAGAACTCCAAAAAAAAACAATGTTGTCTCCCATCTTCCGAGTTTGTTTGGTTATTTGTTGTGTCATGGAAATTCAAAGTTTTGAAAGAAATCATACATATATTTGTAAACAAATATTTCGGCACATGTAAGTAAACAAAATTAAATATCAACAATCAAAACGTTGCTTATGATTCGCAAGAAAATCTTCTCTCTGCATTGACGTCAACTGTTTGCTAGTCAGAGTTCAACTAATGATTTGTGAAATTCCTCAACAACAACGATCAACATACGCTATAACTTTGTGGGTAAACGCAATAACTGCAAATGCCCATGTGGAAATTAAAAATGGAAACAAATTCCAAATGCAGCCTAAAAAACGCACACCGAGCGTCTGTGGCTGAAAATGAAAGTTGCGCTTTTATTGCATTTCGTTCACACGTCCCGCGCCTCGTCTGACCGTTTCACCCCCGGCACGCGGCACGCGACTGACCACTGTCTGTCGTACGTTGTGCGTCTTTTCATTCAGCATTTTACGGCTCATATGGCGAATGCAGTTTTAAAGTCGCACACCTTCGTCCAGCGCGCTCCGATGAAAATGCAGTGAAAAATGATGAAAACTGTTGGAAAGCGATAGAGAAACTAAAACTGAAACTGGTCAAATAAAGAAGCAGCCCATTTAAATTTGTTCACTTAAAAATATGCCGCTACTCTGTCTGTATGTATTTTTACGTCTTTCGCTTCTCGAGCATTTGATTTTCCGCACATTTTTAAATGCAACATTAACAACAGCAACCACAACAAGCAAAGCAACAACAACACCAACTGCAACGCCAACAACAAACAAAATTGCATAAAAATAAACGCATAAATATGGACGAACGTCTGGAAACAGTTATAAAAACGCCATTCAACTAGTTTTGTGAAAGTGTGATTATTCGAGACGAGTTTGTGCGGCTCGCTGGTATTTTGTTATTTGTTGTTGTTGTTGCTGTTACCTTTATGTGGTGCTTGTGCTGCTGACGGCAGAGTTGGTGGTTTTACTTTTGATAACGAGCGATGAATTTTGCCGCGTATCAAAACGAAGCGCAAAGCAGCAAACTGCCAATTGCAACAACAACAACAATAATAGTAAAAACAGCATTTTAATGACATTCCAAAAATCGGTGTGTATAAGAAAAATTACAATGCACAAAACCCACGGCTGCCACTTGTCATAAGGCATTCGGAATTTATGCAACAAATTTAAGCGCATCGATATGTTACGCAGCCGATGCGATTTAGCTGGCAGCGACCAGTCGACGGGTCGCCCTGCTGCGCTGCCAGCTAAATCGCATCAAAGAAATACAACATTCGATAGTATGTACGATTGTATGTATGATGTATGTATGATTGTTGGCGATGGAATGTGAGCGTATAATCCCATTTGTTGTATTTGTTGTATCCAGCGTTAATAAATAACTGTCTGACTGATCGCTTAGAGACGCGTCTGTAAGCCTTGCAGTGGTTATATACAAACATAGAGACGACTCCATTTTCAGTAGATAATTACAAATTAATTTTCGCTGTTTAAAATAAATTTGCGGTACTTTTATGTGTAAAAGCAAATTTGAAAATTGAAAGTCCCTATAATAAATATTCAGAGTTTAGTAAAATGTTGAGTTTATAATGAAAGTAGATATTTTTATGACAGAAAAAACTCGCATCAAATCGGACCTTAATATTCAAATGTAGCTTTTTTAAGTGTTTAGTTAACTCTTTGCACTTGGCAGAGCCTATGAAATATAACTTTTCCAACCACTCAATTTTTATGTTGTACAATACTGCAAAATGAAATTTAAAATTTAAGTTTAAAACAAACACCATTTAAAAAAGTTGTAGTCGATTTGAAACGACGATAGATATATGCTGAACTATAATTTCGCCTCTTTCGTTACATTTCAAGAATCAGTACCGCAGGCAGGTGGTTTTGGAGATTAAAACTCCCCCAGCAGTAATTGTGGGATGTTTATATGATTTCAAATGGTATTGGGGTCAAAAGTTGTATACAGAATCCTGTGTGCGCCACGTTGAATAATCTTGCTAACAGGGCACTGCTTAACCCTAGAAGGGTAAGCATATTTTACATACGTTGTTGGTAATCTTCGTCGAATCGACGAAGTCGTATTAAACTCCGATTTTTGGAAGAACTAGAAATCGTATAAACTCAAACTTCATTATATAATTATACTTAGACATTTTTTTGTAAATAATTCGCACCGTATATATTTTTAAAAATTATTTGTGTATTTTTAAGTAATTTATGTTGAGGTACATTTATTTTTGAGATCATAATGAGTATCAGAAAATAAAAAATTAATTAAATTTAAAATAAAGTGAAGAACAAAACATAGCTTCTCCATGAAGACAGACACACAAATATAATTCCTTAAAAAACTAATAAAAATCAAAATAATCAATAATTGTGACTAATTTTGTAAAATGCTAATTAACTATTTAACTCACTTACTTGTTTCTAATTAACTAACTAACTAATAAACTTAACTAAGTAATGATTAATTAACTAACCAATTCCAAAAAATTTTCACCCGATAGCCCCGCATTTCGAGACATTTTGGAATACTGAAATGCAATGTGCAGTATTCGTATTCAATTGCAAATAGTCACGTTAAAGGTAATCTTCGTCGTTTCAACGAAGACTAGTTTTGTTTTTCTTTTAAAAAAAGAAAACTTACGCTGCGCTCGTGCTGCAAAATGTGTGTACTATACATATCGCTCCTTCGCTGCAAGAACGTCATAACTCAAAACTACATCATTCCGAGAAAATTCAATTTTAAAGTTTACCATTACAGAGAGTTCAAGGTAGCAAAAAATGTTTCATGTCGTCCTGTGAGCAAAGTATTGAATATTTTACAAAGTGGTTTTGGCAGATAAAAGATCATATGCAGATACACACAGGGTTGCCATAAACTGAAAAAATTTTTTTTTGAGTTATGACGTTCTTGCAGCGAAGGAGCGATATATCGCGAGAGCACATCACCAACTGAGATCACACGAAAAGTGAAAGCAATCAGATCGGAGAATAAGGAGACATTTGAAGAAATGTATGTGGTGTTCGTCGAATCGACGAAGGTTACCTTCTTCTAGGGTTAACCCAGTGGCATATTTGACCTAAAGGATAAAAAAGTTGGATTTGTAGATTTGATAACACAATATTCAGTAGTCATGCACGCTTGGTCTCAATAATCACAATCATATGATTAACTGGAAGATAACTCTTAAGAAAGAAGTTTGACCTTAAAAGTACGAGTTTCATCATCTTCAAATCAAATAATTTAGTAATAATGCAGATCTCGCTAATTTTCTAACCAATCATTAGATTATTTAAGCGCTAAGCTGACAAAGCGCTGGTGTGCCTCGCATGTCACCTGAGTGCTACACAGCTTAATGGCAATGACACTGTCGCGGCAGTGTCGGCCCGACTAGCGGACTAAATACCACGAAATATTCTCACGACTGCAGTTTTAAGCTCTTGATTTTGCTTTTATTTTTATAAATTTTGAAATAGTATACGCCCAAGTTGAACGTATCACTTTACTGAAACTTGCATTTGTTGTTGTTGCTTTCGTTGCTCATATTATACAATTACCAAATGGTAAACTTACCGTTTGCTTTGTTGTTGAAATCCTGCAGATGCAGCGAAAAAAACTTAATCCAAAAAACTGATATCCGAGCTGCCGCTGCCAAGTGGAGACGCGAAAAGGTAAAAACGTCGCAAAATATGACAAAAACAATAATACAACTTTATGCAAATCGAAGTCAGCGGCGAATTGTTGACACACACACACACACGCGCCCAGACGCACAAGCCTATACGCAAGAAGTGACAATTGGCAACAATGGATTCGTTCTTTTGTTTTGCTGTTTCGCCGATTTTTTAACTTTTTTATACACAAACACTGCGAAAAGTTGCCAAAACGTTACAACAACACCGTCACACACGTGGCCAGTGAATGCGAATATTTTTTGAAAACTCCTCCTTAACGGCCAGTCAAGCTCCGTTTGTTCGTTGTGTTTGGTGTGGTGGGGCCGCGTCGGAAGAGTCAGCGCCAAAACCACTTTACTTTTGTTGTTGTTATTACTGTTGCTACTGTCTTTTTTTTTTTTTTGTGCCTTGTCGTGACAGCTGTGCTTTCAGGGAGCCGAAGCGAGTTTTGGCCACCACAAAGTAACCAGGAGCGGGCAGCAGACACAACAACACGCCACGTTCAACGGGATGTATATACGCGCGAATAATGCAGGCTGCGTGTGTGGGTGTGCGAGTTTATTTGTGCAAATGTCTCCAATATCGTTTACAGGTATCGGTTTTCGTGGTCGCAGCAGTGCGTTGAGGGAAAAGTCAATCGAAGTCGTTTATTAATTGAAAATGTGAATGAGTTGCGTCGAAGCAACACGTATGATTCACTTTATTGCACGGCTAAATAATACGAAATTTTTGTGTTCGCTTTGCATGCGCTGCCTACCAGTGATGTTGTTGTTGTTGTTGTTGCTGTTGTAACTGGCACTGCTGTATTGCCGTTTTTCGTTTCTTTGTGCGATCTGTGGATGCTGTGGCTATTGCCGTTTTTTCGAATCGATTTGCCTCTCTTTAGAAAGTGGGCTAATTTACAACTTTATTTTCTCTTCGTCTTATTCTTTTTTGTTGTTGCCGCTTCTTGTTGTTGTTGGGTTATTTCGTTAAATGCCAAAATCGAGTTCGTACTAATTTGAATACGATTTCTGCGCTTCTACAAACTAAATTCGCCAAACTAAATTTCTGTTGAACCAAGTCTTTGGCAACTTCATTGCGAAATCGCAGCACCCGGTTGAGTAGCTTTTTTTTATGTGTTTAATCAATGAATACCGCTAAACGTGCAATTCTCGATGATCTCATTGAACGTAAGTTTAACGTTTCGCATACAAATGTTCTACACCGACAATTTCTACCGAAACTTTACGTATGGTCACTCGAATTCGTTTTGTGTGCCCTTTCACTGTTATTGCAAAATAACCACTTCGTTTTTTGGTTTTGCTACCTCTTGTTGTTATTGTTATTACTGTAATCCGCACTTTAGTGTAATTTCGAATTGGGAGCCAACTCCACCAGCACGTTATTATTGTCGGTCTGCTCGTTCGCGACTGGAGAAACTAGAAATTTGAAATGTGGCCACTGGCTGCTCATGTTGCCGCCTATGTGGCCACACCGACTGTGGATCGCTGCCAGTACGATCGACAAACTTGTTTGTGTGGAACCCATTCGGGCCCAACACTTTCTGGCACCACCAAAAGTGGATTTCTTCGCTGCTATTGCTTGTTTTTACTATTCAGTCCACTGGAGAAATCAAAGCCATATATTTATTATGGATTGTTTCTTATATGCAATGTCGCCTTGGGGGCGAAATAGGGAATATTTGTTAGGGTTTCTCAGAACATTTCAAAGGAATATTTGAAGTCCAGGGAAACAGCTAACCTCTTCATTTATTCTCCTTGTAAGTAATGCCTAATTTCTGAAAACTATGAATTGGGGAATAAATAAGAGTCCCGATGAATTATGAATTTACAGCAACATTGTTTCAAAGCCAAATTGTCAAATTGCCAGCGGCAATCAGCTGATGCTTGTGTCAAGCTTTTGTTTTTTACCTTTTAAGAAAAATAAATTGCCCAGCACTGAAAGCTAAGAATATTGCAAGTGGACACCGCGGCTATGTCGGAGGAGTTCCGCGTGGTCACACGCAAAAAATGGATTACACGCAGAGCCATAAACGGACGGCCGCGCAGAATCTCCGAACGCTGCTACGAAAAAGATGAGAGCAAGCCACTGGACATCGACAGTTTTCTCAAGTAAACAAAATTGAGTTGCAACTTGCCACTAATCATTCACGAAACAAATATTTAGACGGCTGGAGGATGTGTGCACACAAATGGTTGACAGCGAGTACTTCACTCAGGCCATGGGCACGCTGCAGCAGAGTCTTGACTCACTACCAGATGTGGAGCGGTTGGAACGCATTGTGTGCTTCGGCGTCGGACCGTTTACACGCAATTTTCAGGCATTGCACCAGCTCGCCTTCATTATATGCGCGCAGCGACATTACAGCATCCCAGAAGCGATATACTTCGACCCAGTGTTCCACGAATGTGAAAAGCAGATACTGCAGCGCCTGGACTGTACGTTGATGCAGAAGAACTGTGAGGCCAAGTACCAATCGGACGTGGCCACACTCTTCTACCTGCCGCATTGTCCCAATTGCCTAACCAACAATCTGCTGTGGAGCAATTGGCGGCCAGAGCACTTGAAGAATGTAGTATTGATCAACAACAGCTTTGAGAGCCTTTCGATTAGCAAACCGGAGCGCCTGCTGCGCTTGGACTCGGGTTACATTTTGGACGTATTGCCGTATGTCAAGGAATTAACGCTAGAGGATGACTACGAGAAGTCAAACGTGTTCAATGATCTGTCGGTGCATGTGTTTCCCGTAGCGTCGATGCCAACGTCGCTAGACGCCATGTTCTGGGCACAACGTGAAGCGCCCACGTATGCAGATGTCGAGATGATATCTGCGGATGAGTTTGCCAAGCTTAGCATTGCGTAGCTGCTCTATTTCACCAAGTACAAGTTAAGTTAAAATAGTGATAAGTGCAATAGTTAAAAATGAAATTGTCAGAAACTATACATAGATTTAGCTGTGCAAAACGCCACTTTAAAATTTCAAATGATTAATTTATACATGACTAACAATTTAAATCTAAAGCACAATTTAATTGTAATACAAGTACTTTTACTAGATTTCTACTTTGTACATTAATACTTTTACATTTACTGTCGTTGTATCTTATGCGTTTAGAACGCAAACAACGTCTTGTCCAGCTCCTTGTCGTTTTGCAACTGCGCCTCGTCCCTGCGCTTTTGCTCCTGCTTTTTCTTTTGTTGCCTTTGCCGCTTTCGCTTTTTTGCCAGCTTGTTGCCGTTCTTCTTCAATTCGGCTTTCTTCAGATCCGCTTTGGCTATCAGCCGTTTTTGGGCAGCCTTTGGATCGAGGTTGAGCACTTTGTCCTTCGCTTTCTGCAAATTGTAGCCCAACTGGTGCCGCAGCTGGGGCAGAAACGCGCATGGTATCACTTGGTGGTAGCAGTGCATGATGCTGCACAGCGAGTCGCTAATGGGTAAAAAGTGCAACTGTGTCATGAAGCCCAAATCCGACGGCTCCGTCTGCAGCAACGCGTGCAAGCGAATCGTATTTTGAGTGATTTCCTGCGAAGGCGCGCACAGCATCAGTTGGTTTTGAAACTTTGGATTGTAGCGCAGCAGAAACTTGCCAGTGGGCATGTTTGTTAGCATCTTGAGGAACGTACACAGGCTGGCCAGCTGCTGTGGCATGTGGACGTGGTAGATCTCAGCGAGTTGCTGCTCGACGTGTAGCAGCGTCAAGCGCTGCTCTAGTTGTATCGCAAAGTTCTCGGCCGCCACGCGTAAGCATATTGTCTCGTCAGTTTGTAACAATGTCAGGCGCAACCACTCCTTCAGCAGTTCGTACTTGGTCATGACTTCACAGCCGAACTGCGGCTTGTACTCAAGCTTCACTGATAGACTGGCCAGCGGTGCGGCGGTGTCGCTTGATGCGGATGCTACTGGCAACGTCGTAAGCAACTGCAAACCAGCGTCATTGTCCGACTCCTTGAGACACCATTTTACCAGCGCCATCGCACGCAAGAGCTCTCTTCGCTTGTAAGTGCGCAAGTTCTTCTCCAGGTAGTCATCAAATTTGAACGGCTTAAACTCCATTTGGCGTTCAGGCACTGCATTGATTTCCTCGATTGCAGCGCTTGGCTCCCATATCGCACCGTCTTGCTCCAAGCGCAGCCAACTTGTGTCAGCGCGTGACGCTTGCTGTGCGGTGAATGCTTGCTCCACCACCTGTTTGTGGGTGTGCCAGCCACAGCTTCTCGATGGCAACGGCTCGTCAAACTTCAATGCTTTGGTGCCATTTTCTTCACAAATCTCCACGAACACCTCCGTTGGTAGATCGGGATAGTCGCCGGCAGTAAGTAAAAACAACACCGACTCTTGTGGAATGATAAGGAGCGCTGATTCCTCTTGGGGTCGGAGCTCCATGGCCTCTGTCAATATTTTCTCTGTTTTACAGTGAAAATCATGACAGTCGTCTGTGTAGTTTTCGAGGTGATGGTGCAAATTACAAAAGTCGGCGCCAAGGCGTTGGCTTAGCCGCGGCACCCTGCCGCACCGTTTCAACAGCTGCACGTCCACAATTGTTGCTGTCTGCTCTGTCAACCCCTTGCACGCACGCAAATTCGGAAGCCCAGTGTGTGTATTGTATGCCACATCCTGCTGCTCTTCCAACAATGTTTGCACCTTTCGCGCATACCACCGCTTGTAGATGTCCACCAGCCGTTTGGCCGGCGCATAAATCGTCTCCTTGTGTGTTTGCGTGTAATTCAGTACAAATTTCTGCATTTCCTGCTTTTCTTGCTGTCGCTTACGTTCCAGCCCACGCCATATCAACAAATCCGCTTCGTTTACCTCCTTGCGTTCCTGCCAAGCCAGCAGCACACGCAGGCAGCTGACTTGCTGCTTTTTGGTGAGGCTTGACTTGATGCCGCTACGAAAGACACTCGGCTTTTGAATTCCTGAAGTGTGGTCAAAGTACACTTCCGTCACTGGCTGACTTGTACGCGGATCGAGCAGCACGTGCGATTCGAAGGCGCGATCGTCCTGCAGCTGCTCCGGCTGCATGTAGAAAGGATGCACCTCGTTGAGCGCGAGGAACAGGGCGTCGGTGGCATCTTCGAAGGACTTGTTGAAGTGCGTATGTGGCGGCTGGTTGCGGAATATGGAATTTCCGTTAAAGCTGCTGAACGCAGTGTTAAATGCCATTCCAAATATTTTTGGAAAAACCGCGAGAATCTATTTCCGACGAATCTGTTGACACTGTGCGAATTGTAATAGAATAAAGAATATCTGTCAATGGTACTAGCGCTTCGGTCTATTACAAACGAGGGAAAGTGACAGCCAGCAGCCGGCAGCAGCTGTCAAACTGAATTCATGGACGCCGTGAAGAATTGAGGTGTGCTGAAAGCGATAAAAGAAACAAATTAATAAACAATATCGACAATGTCGGATGGTAAGTGTAATCTTGACTATGCTAATGCAGTACAATATTCAAATCGAACCGACTTTAGAGGAAATAATCAAAAGGCGGCTGCTAATTGATGGCGACGGCACTGGCGACGACCGCCGGCTGAACATGTTGCTCAAACAGTTCCTCAAGTGGACCTTCTCTAAAAATGATTCGCCGGAAAACAAGCAAGTGGCACCTACCATTCGCAAAAACTTCATAATGCAAATAATAAGAAACTTTGGTTTATTTATGCAGTCAAATTATCTACGATAGATTGCTGGCACAGATGGCCCAATGCGAGTTTGCCGCTGCCAAAACCGACTACACCTCCAAAATGATACAGGAAGAGTTGAAAAACTATGCAAAGCTGTCCGAGTCGATTGAGAAGAGCATCGAGTTGGCCAAGAAAGAAATCGAGGAAAGTAAACGAGAGTTGGTGCTGGCGAAGCAAATACGCAAAAACAAAATGGAATACGACATGCTGGCCAAAGTCATCAAAGAGCAACCTGATCGCAAGGAGACCACAAAGCAAATTGAATATCTGAAGAAAGATCTGGCCGAGTTGATGGAGAAAAAAGTCAAACTCGAGCGCAAATTCCAGAAGCGACGCAACGACTTCACACTGCTCATGTACTCCATACGTGAACTGCAAGCGCAGCTGGAGGATGACAGCTCGAGCGACAGTAGTGATGATGACGAAATTTCTGGGCTGGGTGCCATGGATGTGAGTGACGACGAGTTAGCGCAATCAGGCATCAAGTCTGAAAAGGGAAGCAATGGGTTTGCATTGGAAAAAGAATTAAAGAAGGATGTGTTGTCCGAGGAGGACACATCCAAAGAGAACCCCATGTCGATTGAGGAAGACGCAGTGCTGGAGCTAAGCATTGACAAGGACGAGAATGATGTGGTCAAAATGGAGGAAGTGGTGACAGTTACATAAATAAGTTTATGTTGTAATTATTTTATAAAAATTTGATCATTTGCTAAACATACTTGAAAACGTATTTGAGTGCGTTTTATTTATAAACAAATCCCACTACTCGTTGATTACGCATTGAGGCAACGAGTCAGCTGTCGAGAGTAGCTACAGCTGACTGTCAAAGTCAGCTGACATTTAAACTGCGTGTTTTGCTATTTTGTAACCGGTCAGTGTAGCTGAGGTAATTTTATACTAGCAAATTTGTGAAAAATTAAGTTTTATACAACTAATTAAATATCACAGCATGGCTGCTACAAAAACACTGCGCTCGTTGCTGCACGAGCTTCGCGCCGCCGCACCGAATGGCTGCATCAAGAACTCGTTGGCTGCACGCTACATTATTGCCCAGTACAAGAAGCACTCTACAACGGACCAGCAGCTGTGCAAAGCGCGCAACGAGGCACTCTTCCTGGGACAGACCTACCTTACCTACATGCTGAGCCAGCGTAAGTTCAACGAGCTGCACAAAGAGTACCACGGACGCGGCGAGCGCTCGGTGAAGGAGACGGCCGACTTGGTGGGCTTCAAATTGCCCACAGATCCGAAATGAACAAACCGTACAGCAGTTTCTCATAAATCGTTGACGATTGATATATTTACATATGTAGTGATTAGAGCATTAAATCAGAGCGAAATATTATTTAGAAAAAATTAATCTGGCTTTTGTTGGACGTTTGGTGAAATACAGCAACACAAGGTGGGCATCGAGTATTATAGACATGGGACCTTTACTGGTATTAACAGATTATCCAACAACAATCGGACGGCAAGTATTTTTAAGATATTACATTAACTGCAAGAAGGGAAATGTGCTTTTTCCTTAACTATTAAATTAAATTAATATATTTTTGAAATCAGATAAAGTTCTGTGTTCTACTAAGATGAAGGGGACAACGATCCAGTGGCATCACAATGGGCCTTTTTTTTGGCCTACGTGCGCTCTCGTAAGGGCCGCCACATCTACCTACCTACCTACCTAAGTTCTGTGTTTGAACTGGCCAGTCAACATAAAGCTTTGAGGCTGCCCTTCAAGGTTGACAACTCAACAATTTTCCACTTTCAACTCATTATTCTTTTATGCCTTCGATTCATACTTTGGGTGCCTCGACGCTTGCGGGCAGTGAGAAATTCGCATAATGCCATTGCCAGACACGGCTGTCTTGTCTGTTGGCATATTCCAAGAAGAATTCGCTCTCTTGTGCTTGCAATTAACTTCAATTAAATTTAATTGAAAGCCATAATCAACGTGAAATACCCGAACAAAACTGACTATGACTGACGTGCATAGGAGTGCAAGTCTCTGCAGTCGCTGAGGTTAACATAAATGCATAAATTTTTCAAAGCTTCACATCGAGTTACAAAAAGGGCAATAAAACATGAAGAAATTCATTACATATTCGTGTATGTGCGTATGCCTGTTAAAAGTGCTCCGGCTGTGAATGCTTGTAATAGTCCTTATGGTGATGTTCTGCTGGGAAAACTTTAGCTATGAATTTTCCGTCTTGATTGACTGAAATCAAGATAGTAAAGCTCGATTTGGTCATTCGAATTATGTTCTTTATAAGGTTTAAAAACTGTGGTTCGTCTAATTTTTGTGCAAGGATTTGTAAAATTGTGGAACTGCACTTTAACTTTTGGATAAATATGTATATGTGGATATATTTGTTTATTGTTTATTGTACAATAACAATAAACAAATATTTGGATATACAGTGTAATCTGGGTGGAGTGAACCCCCGATGGTACGAACACCCCGATAGAGTGAACATCAAAATTTTTACATTGAGTACTCTATAGAGTGAACAATTCTGAATATCTTTAGAGTGAACACAATTTAAAATAAATTACTTCAGTAACTTCAAGTTACTGCCAACCAGAATTTCGGGCTGTTGAAGAGAAAAACTCTTAAAAAAAGCGAATATCCGCGTATGGAAAAGGCAGTGTACAATTGGTTTGTGCGGCAGCGCCAGAAAAATTTTCCTGTCAGTGAAGATATGTTAAAAAAAAGCAAAGAAATTACATGCTGATATTAATAAAAAGGAAGGCGGTTTTAACGCCAGTTGTGGATGGCCAGCCGGATTTAAATCACGCTATGGAATTCGTCTGTTAAAAGTATGCCGCGAGAAATTGACTTCAGATAGCCCGGCTGAACCGTTGAAACAAAAGCTCAATAGTACGATTTGTGAGGTACAACTTTATAAAAGCCAAATTTACAACGCGGACGAGAGTGGACTATTTTGGAAAATGCTACCCGAAAGAACTTGTAACCAGTGCAGAAAAAACGGCTCCAGGCAGGAAATTAGAAAAAGCCAGAGTTACAATGCTTGCATGCGCAAACGCAACTGGACAAACCACGCTCTTTCAAATCTTTCAACATTCTGGTGGACTACCGACATTAAAAAAATGCATGGATGGCAGCAGAAATTTTTAAAGAATGGTTTCGTAAGTGTTTTGTTCCACAGAGGAATTTAAAAAAAGAAAGACAAAATTTCAGTTTTTAATAAATTTCAAAATACTCTCCTCCTGCGTCAATAAATGTATGCCAACGTTTGATCCAATTTTCCCCATACATTTTTTATAGGCCGCCAAAGGTATGGCGGCCTCTCTTTTTATGGCCTCTATGGTCTCAAAACACGTTCCCCGTAATGGCAATTTGAGTTTGGGAAATAGAAAAAAGTCACACGGGCCATGTCTGGACTGTATGGTGCTTGGCTGATGACATTGGTCGAATTTTTGGTCAAAATTTCCGAAATAATCAAGGCTGTTTTTGAATGAAATTCAGCTTTTTTGGCACCAGCCGAAAAGCGACGCGTTTCATGCCCAAAATATCAGTTAAAATGTGTTCGGCTGATCCAAATAGGATGCCCAACAACACAGCAATCTCTCTAATCGATACACAACGATTTTCCAACACGATTTGGTTCGCCGATTCGATTTTTTTCTTCGGTAACAGACGTTGATGGCCGTCCAGGGATGTTATCGTGCTCTAAGCTCTCTCGGCCGCCTTTGAACCTTTTATACCATTCGTATGCTCGTGTTTTCGACATACACGCTTCACCATTTGCCTTTTGTAACATTTTCAACGAAAGGCACACGAAAGTTCATTTTGAACACAAAATTTTAGGCACGCGCCTTGTTTTAATTTTTCATCCATTAGGAAAATCGCCACACAACAATTTTTCGACTTCTTCGTATAGACGCCACTCAAATACTAATCTTACGATATGCGTCAAAACTTGACAGAACACCAATATAAGTATTCCCAACGTTGAGAAAATAAAAATTTACCGATTGGATAAGCGCGACAATTCAAAATTCCCTATATATCTTTTTTGATCATAAGGTATACTCGTAAGTTCGTAATGGTGAACAGAAAAACTCAATCTGGATATAGTGAACAATCTGGATTCTATGAACTGGCCTTGCATTAATTAGTTCACTCCACCCAGATTACACTGTATATATACTTTTATATAAACTTATGTATTCTCAAGTAGTCATTACCAAATTATGAAATATCACAAAGTCTACACCTTTCGCTCAATTCAATCGTTCAATTCAATTCAATTGATTCTTTAAACCATTGCAGTGGAAATATTTTCTGAAATATGCCATTAGCTTTTACATATTTCCAAAACAATTAAATGAAAAATCACGTAACTTTTTACATGTTTGACCGATATTCTGAACAGTCAATAACAAAATGGCTTCCCACTCTTTTAGTTTTCCGCTTACTTTCGAGCAAGTTTGAAGCCAAGTATCAGTAGCTGGACTGCAAAACAAATTCAATTGAAACTAATGAATAAATTATAAAAATTGATGAAAAGTTCACAAGCGCGCTGAACTCTTCTTCGCCATTGTGTGTGCGTCTATAAGCAGTCATTGTTGCCATTAACAGCAGCAATAGCAACAATGTCGCTTCAACACGACGGCGACATTATTGTCGTAGATAGTTTTATTTGTCACTTGAACATACATATGTGGCCGCCTACATAGTAGTCGATAATAAAGAACGCTCTGGACAATAGCTGCAACAGCCACAGTAACAAATGGCAATTGTCGAGCAGCTGACAAATTGTGCTTGAATGAACAATGGATGGAGTAATTGAGCATTTAATGTATGGAAAAATTCTGATTGAATAGCTAAGAAAAGCTATAAGCTACTAGTAGTGTGTTGCACGTATTGTATACATACTTGTACATATTTATACATACTATACATATGTGTCTTGGGTGTATTGTCCTTCGAATGTGTCAGTTGGCGGAGGAATTCAGAAATATTTGTAGAGTAATTCACAGCAGTACTTTCAGTTATATTCGATTTATATTAAATTTATTTATATAAAAGTTGTTCAGAATGTTATGAAAACTAACGTTTGGTAGAAAACAAATTCTCCAACAACTCAACAGTTCAATATCTCAACCAATTACATTAATGCTATTCGCATGTTTGATAGTCAAGACACAATCAACAAATTAGTAAGTCACTTTCGAATCAATCAACTTTGTGCTCTACGTGCAACAGGTGTGTTCAATGACAAAAGCCATGTTCAATGAAAGGCATTTTTTTAATTAAAAACTCGGCTCTGCTGCCAACAGCGATCATAACTCAAACCTCAATGGGGCCAAAATCAATTCCCCGAACCAACGCCACGAGCGGCAACCGAACTTCGTAGCCGCCCTTCTACAACTTCATCAACTCTTCCACTTCTCCCTTACTCAAGCGCTCTGCTTCTTTGCTGTTGCTGTCGAGTACGGTCATATAAATTTTTTTTTCAATTTTTCTTGCCTTAGCTGCCTTTGGAGCGATATTTGAATATTTGCATGCAGCAGCGTAAACAGCCACTTGTGGCATTACAAAACGCATTCAGCCATGCGCCGCGCTCCACGCTACTCCCTCAACTTTACCAATCGACGCTTTGACTGCCCGGCACTTGTGTGCCTCCGCGCCTCCGTGCATGTGCATTGCTGCAGCAGCCCATTCCGCATGCAGGCCATTGACGACAATGACAATAACAACAACAATAACTACAAGTGTGCAAGAATTTCTTTTGTGTCAACAACAAACAATACGCCGCAAAGGCACAAACGTACGTACAGTGCATACATATGTATGTATGTGTATGTATGTATGAGTGTGCGTGTGTGTAAGTTGGCGCGTAAGGTTTGTATGGGCTTGCAGGTCCCTTGAAATCACCTCACCTCAGCGTCTCTGGCACTCGTCGCTTCGATGTTGAGTTTTTTTTTAGCGTTTCAGTGGTTCAATGGCTGTTGTTGTCGTTCTGCTGTTTCGTTTAAATTTTAATGTTTATGGCTGTGCTTGAACGTAATTGGTTTATTGAGCAGTGAGACACGCATGATTTCCGTGCTTTCGGAAAAGTTGTTTAGAGAGCGAAATATTTAAAAGTATTTGAATTAAACAAATTATAAAGGAACTTCTTTTCGCAATGTATTTTCAATGTTTTATTTACTTTGCTTCATCTTTTTCTTATCTTCATCTTTACTTCGCCTCACTATATTCAATGATTTCCATTTCCTAAGTGAAATGGTTTGCTCATATTTCCTCTTACCTTATTCCAACTAACTCTAAAGCTCACCAACCACATAATAACTGGCAGCTGAATAATTGTGTATTGATTTTAAAAGTCTCATCCATTATCTGTTCGATCACTGATCAATCACTCAATTTTTACGCGACGCCATATTCTCGGAGCCGCCCTTTTTGCGCTTCAACCAGTCAGCGTTGCTATTAAAGTACAGCACAAATCTGATAATTTGTTGTTGCTGTTTTTTATGCCAACCATAAATCACAACGCCTTCAGAAGCGAGCGTTTAAGTTGGGTACAAATAAGACGCTCTGGCTTCTTCACCAGCCAAACAACGCACACTTTTTGGTTACAAACTTTACGCAGCCAACGAACAAATAATGTTTGGACTTTAGTCATTTGGCGTACGTCAGTTGCCTAAAATGTATTCCTGTTAAGCGTGGCTGGCCTTTTTTAAAAGTTTTTGCGCATAAATCATGCACGCCAGGACATCAACGATGTCTGGAAGTCAATGCAAATTTATTTATATTTTCGAATTTTATTTTAAGAGACAACAAAACTCGGATCCAATCCGATCGTAAAAAAAACGCAGATGCTTTAAGGGGCCCGAACACTGTAAACTGCGATTTTTCATATGTTTTTTATTTTATTTATTAAAAAAAAACGGACGTTCCGATTTACATGAAACTTTACACATATGTTAATAAATGTCTAGATTATCGAAAAAAATTTTTTTTTTTTTTTTTGGCGGCCATGTTTGTATTCTGTAGCTGATCCAAAATGTCGTCTTTTTAAAATTACCCTTGTCGCGTTGACAGCAAATCAGCATAACGGAGCCTCCTAGAGCAAACAACAAAAAAGATTCTTGAAATATACATTACTGGCTACTGTTTGACGTAGGGGATTTTAAAAATATTGATTAGAAAAAAATGGCGGCTGTTTGAAGAAAAAATTTTTTTTTTTCGCGTAAAATTTTGCACTAAATTATTTATAAAAAAAAAAGTTTGGCATATATCGAAAAACGGCTACGTCGAGCAGAAGCGACACTATTCCCGAATAGAATGCAATTTGAATCAGGTCGATCGGATAAAAACTGTTTCAGTTATGCTGTCAACGCGACAAGGGTCATTTTAAAAAGACGACATTTTGGATCAGCTACAGAATACAAACATGGCCGCCAAAAAAAAAAAAAAAAAAATTTTTTCGATAATCTAGACATTTATTAACATATGTGTAAAGTTTCATGTAAATCGGAACGTCCGTTTTTTTTTAATAAATAAAATAAAAAACATATGAAAAATCGCAGTTTACAGTGTTCGGGCCCCTTAAGCTCTAAGATATATTAAATTCCCTATTAATCACTCTATTTGTGCTCTGATCTCTCATTAATAAATCTTCTGTCTTCACTGAAGGGGTGTGTTTACCACATTTGATTTTTATTAAGTACCCTACAATGCAATGTCAGGGTATATTCACATTGGTGTAAGGTTTGTAACGCATAAAAGGAGGGGTGACTTGAGGGATAAGTTTTTTTAATGTCTGGTCAGAATCATCTGGAGCATAAATGCAAGTGATATAGAAAAACTGACTACCAAGACAAGTAAGAAGTCTATGTATATTTGTCGTATAATCATAAATTGGAACTTGGATATGAATTTGATCTCGTGTGTCCTACACATCTCAAAGCAAGAATTGAAAATAGATGTGATCTATGCTGCATCTAAGCAGAGTTGTCATAAACCGATGTCCTAAATAAATATTAAGTGTTCAACTTTGCTGAGCTTATGTGCAGGGGGAACATTAGTCGGTTGTTAACTTATTGCTATTATTTTTTATTTCCCACACCAAAGTGGCATTTCTCCTCTAATGAAGTGAGGTGAAAATGTCCCACTGAACATAAATTCGTCTTGAATTGGTTAGACATTGTCGTTTTTGTTGTTGTTATTTTTTCCTTGTTTTTCTGTTAATTTATGACAGAAATTGGTTTGGTTAATTTAGATCCATCGAAATTGTTTCATAAGCTTTTAATGTTTTTTTTTTATCATTATTGTCTTGCTGTCGCTTCGGCGCCCATTTCACAGATTGTAATGTCAGATTGTAGCTTCATAGAAATAAAAATACACGCACACACTCGACGGTATTAAAATATCTTCGAGATGTCGTCGTCGCTATTTTAGTGTTGGGATTTTCGATTTTATTATTTTATGAACACTTTTCATACGGCGCTGCTTTTCACGTTGTTTGTCTGTATGTATGTATGTATGTCAAAGTGTCTGTGCTTTAGTCTAATTATTGTATTACGCATTGGTTGGGTGAGCAGGCAATGAATGCCAGCAATTTCGACTGCATTGGCAGCAATTGTGAAATGAAAAGTATTTATCACACATTACTCGCCACCAATAGACGCATGTGCTCTATATACATACATATGTACGTACATGTGAGCTAGCGAAATTCTTGTCCGAAAGCCAGAAAATGCGTTTTGTTTTTTATTTACGTTTTTCAGATTTCTTTTTTGCAATTTCAACTTTGATTGTATTCACATATTTAAAATACGAAAATAAGGTCAAATAAGGCACTAGTTTTCGTTAAACAGCTGTCATAAAACATTTTCGGTGTTCATTTAACCGTAGACCTACGTTGGAGTCGTTTTCGACCAACTTTTTTTTGTACTTTTAATATTTTTTAAATTTGTTATTATTTTGAGCTGTTTTTTCAAGAATTTCTTACTTGGACTATTATCCATCGAAGTCAAACCGTTTCATATTTTAAAAACTAAGTTGGCTTGCATTTTTTGTAATTTGTGTTATTTTTGTCAATCCGGGTCGTTTTCGACACGTTATATGTCGAAACGTTTTGTATTAGAATTTCATCGTAAAGTAAAAGTGTAAATTATTATTTATTTTATTTCAAATAAAAAACTGTATTGTGATAAAATGTCAAATTGTCAATGTCAAAATAAAACAGAGCTTGTGTGCTGCGGATGCCTGAAAAATATCTGCAAAAATAAGCGCAACCGTAATGTGTGTAAAATGCCTTGAAAGTGTTTTACAACTACAAATAAATATTTCCATTGTATTTTATTTTAAGGTTTTGAATAAACTGTACCAAAAAGTTTTTTTTTCTTTAAATAAATGTTCATTTTTGTACCAACTTCCATATATGAGTGTCGAAAACGACCTCGTCGTTTTTTTTTTAACGTAGGTCCACGGTAAAAAATGTTTCGATAGAATAGGAGCGCAGCAAAGCAGTTTCGGGCAAGATTCAAAATGGTTTCATTAGTTAAGCAATTTTTTTACCTGAAATTAATGAAGTTAATTAAAAAATACATACTTTAAAGTTATGAAGAAAGCTTAGCTTCTAAAACCACCGTTGACTTCGCCTGCATCATAAAATGTTTTCAAAATATTTCTAAGTTCGCAACGCCCAGAAGCACACTTCTTTATATGAAAATTGATCAGTGTGAAAAAATTCTTGATTCGATTTTTCCCATTTCGAACAGTGAATTTAACTCTCAGTGAGATTTGCCATAGTCCGCTTAGAAGCAAGTTGACAAATGAAAAATTTTAATTATAGATTCAGCCAATTATTATCTGACCCAGAAAACTGTAAGTAGTGGAAAAATTGTCATAGGCAATCTTCTTCCGAAACGGAAATGTTTCAAAGGAAAGCAGCGTTGAAATCATTTAAAAGTCATGGCCATTAGCGTAGACACAGACGATAACAAAAAAGAACAGCAAAATGGCACGTCCTGGCGGCACCGGCGCTGACCAGCCAAACCTAGTATGTAGCATTTCCATTGTTGTCTCGGTTGCAAATGACGCGCAACCAGACGCCGAGGCCAACTAAAGTGTTGCGCTGGTGTTGTTGCATTGAACTGATTTGAAATTTCCACTTAATGAATCCAGCAACGAAAGAGAAACCTGCCGTTGTCTGTCGCTGTTTACTGTTGGCGTTCAGCGATCAGGTACGCTTGCACTTGTCGGCGCGTTAGTGGCTGGCACTGGCTGCTAGCCAGGACGAGCGATTGCAAGCGCGGCCGAGCGCAGTTGCCCTCAATCGGCAGTTGCCTGGCGAGTACGCCACGGCAAATATATTTGCGCCGCCGGTGCCGCGGCTATGCGGCTACGGATTGTGCCGGCCTGCTGCGCCGTCAATATACATAGTTGCACTTTAAGCGGTGCTGGCTGTTATTGTTGCCGTTGTGCTCAAAGTGCACTTGGTTTACACATACCCCTACAACGCACACCTACACACGCACATATTTATTGTACGAACACGAAACGTAGCTGTGACTTGCGGCAATTTATGTGTTGCACTCGGTTCTCATTGCTCGCGGCCCGGCAATTGCCGGCGAACGCGCCTTCGCCATTCGCATAAGGCATTTTTCATTTTCCTGCATGTTGTCTGCGCCGCCTTTAATGTATTTCGATTGCTCCTTTTCCTACTCTTGCCTTCGCCGCATCATTCGTGCCCAACGTAGCTGCGGGCCCCGCTGGCTGCATTTGTCATCAGGGTGGGAGGTAAACACTAATGTCTTCTTGTACATATGTATGTACATACATATGTGTATGCATGTTGTGAGTATGTTAACAAAATTACAACAACAACAACTATAACTACTAATATAACAACTCACCATCACAACAAGTCACAATTTTGTAAACACAACGAGAAAGCCTGCAACTGGCTGGCCATTAATTTTGTTAGTTTGGGTTCGATGGTTGGTTGGTTGGTTGGTTGGCTAGTGTTGGCTTGAACTTGCAGCAGACAAATTTAAAAGCGCACACCAATTCGAATCAGCTTTACGTTGGGGCAGCCTCGCATTTGAGAGATTTTTATGGCAGCTGCATTGCATCTCTGTTTCTACATGTTTTCCATTCCATGATGTTTTTTCTTGAACGTCACTTTTTTTTTATATGTTGGATTTGCATTATCCTATTAGAATATATATTCTTTTGACAAACAAGCTACAGTTAACTTACGAAATAACTAACTAAATAAATAAACAAATTTATGACCACAACAAATTCACTTTTCCCCCACTGCCTTTGCACTCAAAATCCACTCAAACTGGACGCTCGAACATGTCGTCGCAACCTCACACAACCAGCCACGGGCCAACTAAACGCCAAAGACCATTCGTTGGACTTTTGTATCCAGCGTCTGCGGCGAGTCTAGTTCGACGCGTGTTCGAGTGCGGTTTGTGTGTGCGGCTGAAAAAATCCCCCTGGCAATAATAAAAATAAAGTTTATTTGTGAAATTTTGTTAAACAATTGAAAAATCAACAGCACTAAACAGCAGCGTTAAGCGACTGCGGCAGAAAACCCGTTAAATGGCTGTCGGTGCGGCGGTGTCGATTCGATAGAGTGAGTGCTGGCGGCGCATTGGCTCCCACCGCGCTGAGTGCACGCGTGAATACGCAAATCCAAAGTGACATTTTGCGCGGTTTATCCCCCCTCCGAAAAAGTCAGATTCAAGTCGCGCTGGCGACTGCTGGCGCTTGTGTGCCCGATACGCGGCCGCTGATAAAGTGCATCCTCGCGATACGCTAACAAATATTGGCAGTTGCTGTGGCAAACTGATGTTCAACTCTTTTTAGTGGTGTGTCGTTGTGTTTGTTGTGTTGTGTTGTGTTGCTGCTTTAATGTGTGCGCGGGCGCGGAGTAGACGGCGCTGGCTGCTGCCGAGCCTGGCCTGGTGTACGGTGCGCGTCGCGGTACGGCACGGCGGTTTTTTAATGTTTTTATCTGATTGAGTACAAGATTTATTTCTTGCTTGGCTTTTCCTCTACCTTTTCGCCTGCCAGATTGCGCCGACTACGATCCGACTCCTGCTGTCGTTGACGCTGCTTTTGTCTTGTTCTTATGCTGTATTTAGTGTTGTTGTTATTTATGTTTTTGTTATGTGCCTAACCCGTTTGGTCGGCTGGCTGGCTGTCGGACGGCAAAGTGAAGCGTATCGCCGAGATATAAGCTTCGTCGCAGACTTCGCCAGTTGCAGCGCGCAGGCTCGAACGCAGACACAGCGGCCGGGAGTGGTGCGCGTGCTGCTTGTTGTTGCTGTTCTTATTGTTGTCTTTGCTTAATGCTTATTTTCGTTTGCTTATGTGAAGGAGAAACAAGTTTTTGAAAAACAATAAATGCAACAACAACAACACAACAACATAAACTAGAATAACAACAACGACGGCGACAGCGACAGCGTCAACGAACGGCGCTCAGGGGGAGCGCAGTCGATTCGAAAAAGGCTTAAAGTTCAAGAGAAGCTGCGACCGTGGCTACGGCGAACATTTCACGTGAACGCGCAAGAGACGCTGCAGCACTGGCCGCAATAAACCAGCCCGCAAAGAAACGCCGAACGGGCAAAAGAGTTAATTAAAAGCATTTCTGTGAAATTCACTGGCTCGTGTTTGTGTTGTTCGTATTTGAAAATCTTCAACATTTCTTGTTATTATTTGTGTGAGCTGAAAACATTAAAGTCGACGCGCAGAATTGGCCACAAATCAACTCGAAGGCAACTCGCATGAAATGTACAAAAACAAAGAAATACCAGTCAGAAATCATACGCAATAAAAAATCAAAACCCCAAAAAAAATCTGCAAACATAAAAACAACAACAAAGAAAAATGTGAAAGTTTTTTCCCCCAAATATAAAAATATTTTTGGCACAACGCGCCGCTTGTTGGCGTTGGGCGCCGTTGTGATTGCGGCGGCCAGTACACATTAGCCAGATCGTAGTCTTGCTTTTGTGCGCGTCTTCGCAATGCGCCTCACACCCACTTGGCGGTTGGGCACGCAGCGGCGATTCGACGATTCGGCCATCCGCGACGCGCGCGCGCTCTTTCTGTGATGAAAATAATTAATTAGGCTGGCGACACATTTCACAGCCCCTGTCCACAGTCCGCCGCAACGCTGATCGCTTTTACAACAATTCAAAACAAGCTACAACCACACCAACAGTAATAAAACGAAAGAAATACCGAAAAAAAGCAAAAGTGCAGCGCCAAACCGACATACTTCGGGCAGCTAGTGGCGGCCAGCGTAGTGTCGAGTGGCCGCGCACCGTGTCATGCGCGTTGCGAAAGACAGCGCACAGCGCGCAACAAGTGTTTCCGTTACCACCCAGCAAATTCACTTCGCCCGCGTAGTCAAAAGCGTGACAAATTTTGTTTATGTAAATGTCTTTCCTTTACGTGTGGCCAGTGTTTTTTAAGAAACAATTCAAGCGATGAGCAACAAGCGTCTTTAAGTGCCTTCATAATTTCGGCTAATGAGCAACATTTTCGTAGCATTCAATTTGTGTGTATTTTAAAAATATTTTTCATCTCCAATTCTCATAGAACTGTATATGATTATTTGTTGTTGTTGCTGTCACGAGAGACTCGTTCTGAACTAATCCGTTTAAACATTGAAAATGGGCTTTTCATCGGCCCTGCAGGGTCGTGCCGCCCACGAGGCGTTAATTGTGCGACAAGACGCCGAGCTGCGTCTCATGGAAACGATGAAGCGCTGCATACAAATGAAGGCCAAGTGCGACCGGGAATACGCCGCCAGTCTGGCTGCAGTGGCGCAACAGGGATTGAAAATCGATCGCGCTGATGACCTGCAAGGTGAGTGCAAACAAGTCCTACGACACTGCTTTTTACATCCTTTACATATTTGTTTCACAATTTTCTCTCGAACAAATATTATTTCTGCACTAAAATAACTACCTCTAACAAATTTGAACAAAAAGAAAACTTGAGAACAAGACTATTGCACTTTTTGAAACATATTTTTGATCTTAACCCATTTTTTACCGCCGTGTCTTTAACTTTGAAAAATTCTGAAAATAACAGTCTCTAACGCATATTAAATATTTTTACATTATCGGAAAGCTACATTCATTGGCTATTCATTGGCGAACAACTATTTCCGAATTTTAGGGTTTCACTTAGTGTAAAACTGGTATAAACAGGACCACCTTTTTTAAGGGTTTTAAAAAATTTTTTTGTATAATACAAAATGAATTTTTGTTTTTAACCCTGCTTAGATTAGATTTTTTGCTCTCTCTCTCTCAATCGCCAAGAGAGAAAATTCTCACTTTCAGTTATCTCAGCCGTTAGCTACGTCTTGTCGGGGGTGGTTGTTTTTTTGCTGTGAGTGCAATTGTTTCTGAGATATTAACATAGCGTACGTCTGAGAGACGTATCGTTATCTTTTGTGTAAGTGTTGACATTTTTGTGTGTTAGCGTTTTTTTAATTTTCTGTTGAATTCTAAGGTGGCTCGTTACTTTTTAAGTTAAAATTTGTTATGTAACGTATATTTGTAACGATGACATGTAAGCGTGGTTTAAATGACACACAAATTGGAGGTGTTTTGCAAAAGTTTTTAACGACTCAGATTCTTCGGAAAATGTCAGCGAAACAGAAAATAAAATACTGGGAGGTAATATTCAAAGCGTTATGGAAAATCAGCCTATCACAAAAAAGATGAAATACTGTGGTTTTTGTCCTTCAAAAATAACACGTATGTCAAAAATGAAGTGCGTCAAGTGTGGTGTACCTGTATGTGGAGACCACAAAAATGTAGTTTGTAACTCTTGCATATAATACTCTGGGATTTGTTTTTTTTTTTGTTTATATAACTTACAACAGATACTGTTACCTAAATGAAGTACAAAGTAAACTTCTTTTTTTAACTTTAGTAGGCAAATTGGAGTCCTTCAGAGAAGATCAGCTATTTTGTGATGAATTTTTAAATCAAATGAAATTGTATTATTATTTTACCAAACAAACATTATTTTACTTCAAAAATGATTTAATGTTAACAGAAATATATTAAATAAATGATCTCAATAAGAAAATTATCAATATTCCTTCCAACAACACTTTTAAAAGGATATAAACTAGCATACGTCTCTCAGACGTATCGTTATCTTTTCAGTACAAAAAAATAACGTTATCTAACTAGGGTTAATAAAACACTTAATACTGCTTACCAAAAAAACAAAGTTGACATACAAATTATGAAACTTTCAGTTTTCTATTGTAAATTTTTAAACGTGTTCTAGCTTGAAATATTTTGGTGTGTCCTTAAAAACACGGAAATCGCATTTTATTCAACTTTCTCCTTGGTTGCAACTACTTTCGATGCGTAGTTAAAAAGAAACAGTTACTTAAACTTGACAAATGTGTAATTTTCCGAATTTGGCTTACGTATTTTGCCAGTGTGTCTTAAAAGTCACATCTGCTCCAGCCCAAAAAAAAATTTTTTTATTTTTTTGAAAGCAGAAATGGCATACGGAGGCTCTGAATAGGCTGTGTTATGAAAATTTTCAAAATCGATCCACGAAATCTAGGGGCGGTAAAAAATGGGTTAACGAAATGATAGAATATTCGTTGCTTATTTTGTTTCCATTTCAAGAAGTGCTAACAAAATGGTTGCTGCTTACATTGAAATGAACAATGAAATGTTAGTTATTATCAAATTGAAATGAACCATGATTTTGCTGGAAGACGACAAAGGTGCAAAGTTCCTCCGAGACAATTTTAGAGCAGGAAATTATCTGTTGGATTTGTTTTCAAAGCAGGGTTTCACTTTGTTGAGTAGATGAACTCAGAAATTTGCATGGGAATTTGTCTAATGAATAATAGGCAAATAAAGAATGAAGAATAAAGAATAGTTCTTGAAAATTACCTCTCGAAAATCATAAAAAATAATCGTGTCTGCATAAAATTTCATTAATTTCGGAAAAAAATATATGTAGATGAACAACAAATTAAACAAATGTTTATGATTTGTGGTGCTTTGCTGTGGCCTAGACGACAACCACATCGACGATTACACGCCAGTTCTACTTTACCTTACACGTATTAATTCAATTTCCAGTCATTAATCCGGCCAGAGGTGCCAGGGGGCATCTGATGAGCTGTGTTGCACAAATATGTTAAATGTTAGCAATCAAAACAATTGCCAGCATCCTAATTGTTGCGCATTAACCTGGAAATTTTCTAAATTGCTGCCACACCACACAAGACGCACACCTTCACACACACACAGTCACCCAAAATCCGTGGTAATGCTGAGCCAAGCCAAAACAACATTTTTGAGATTAATTACAGGGATTTACAAATTGTTTTCAGCTGCTGGCGCATTGGATTTGGGTGCGCTGCGGCTTTTCGTTGCAAATTGTGGCGAGACCATTTTTAAATTGTTGTAAAATGCACTGAAGTCACGCGACAAATTGCGCCAGCACACACTTACCCCACCTGCATACATACATACATATGTATCTATTGTAAACTGTCTGCTACGAAAATTACAAATAACTGCCAAACGTTATAACCTGCAATAACGTCTGAGCCGAACAGAGACGGCAGCGTTGCATTTTTAGTCTCGGCAGCGATTTAAGCAGTTTAATAACTGTCTCGTAAGTTCGTGTCAAAAATTGCAGTCACACTGCGTACATACTTTTGTATGCTTTATGTACATACATACATATATTGTGTTTGCTTATGCAATGCACGTTAAGCTGTTGCTTTGCGTCCCAGCTTGCTTACATACAGTTTTTGCTTAAAACCAAAATGCATGCAAAAAAGTTGAGTGACCACTGCACAGCGACATACACAACAACACAGACACACAGCTAGAAAAACGCCAAACTGCACAGACACTCATAGCAACAACAACAGCGGCACAAATAAAGTGGAAAAAGTGAAAGTGCATTAAAAATAAATCACGCCTGACTAATGTTAATAACTCGTCGCCACACCGACGGCGACTGATACATTAACACCGGCGTTGGACAACTGTAATTGTGATGTTGTAAGTCCACTGATGGGCATTTTCTATGCCACTCCGACGACGGGAGTGCGGCTTGCGCGAAACGATCGAAGCGATGTGTATGCAAATATTGCATCATCCGGCAAACGCATTAAATGCCGTTATAACGCATACAACAACATCATACTCGTACAATGTAGAAACATGCGAGTATAGAAGAAACTGTCAAATGTCTGTCAGCGGGAATGAAGTTGGCAAGATCTGAAGTGGCGGCAACGACCGCTTCTTTGAAGTGTGTAATCAACTCTCTCTGAACTGGTGCGGAAAAGTAAAGTTTATTTATTTCACTAATTAGTTATTTTATTTGTTTTATTTTATTTCTTGTTAATTGTATTTTGTTTTATTGACTCTCATTGAGATGAAGAGAAAAAATTATGATAGCTACTTTTGTTTTATTTGTTTCATAGCTTTTATAATAGGTAAATGCTTCGTATTATAAAGCAAAACTAGTGCTTGTTTGCCCGAATATGGTTTATCCAATTATGGTCTCTAGTCTGACGACCTTCCAAAGAGATACAATCAGTCGTAGTGATTGTGATGTATTTAATTTTTTTTTGAATTTATTAAACAACTTTAATATTCGTTCGCAAATTACGTATTGACTTTTCATTTAATCGGATTTCGAGAATTGAGAATTCAAACTAATAAAACAGGGATTTTCTTTTTAAGAAATTATAATATATTCTAAATGCCTTAGAACTTGTATTTATCTCATAGTGTTGTATTTCCAGACTTAATTCTCAAAATGCCGGATACAGTACCCAAGTGTAGGCATAGTCTGACTTGCTTTTAGATTTTAAAAATACTGCATTTTGCAAAATGTCTCTTCGTCCAACCACTTACAACCACTCAGAGTCCGCGAGCTACCTGCTGCATGATTTCATAAGGCCATGGCTAAAGTAGTAATACCAGATCTAACATATGCATAATCGCGTTGACGTATTCACTCAACGCCCACCAATCGCTAGTCGCTGGTGTCGTTCCACTTTTTTGAAGTAGATTTCCGCTTTTGTGGTTGAATGCAAAAACCGCGCTCACCGCTGTCGGCGTCATCTGGAGCAGAAATCACAATGAGTGTCGTTTCATGGGTTTACACTGGCAACTCGGTGGCCCGATAAACAGCTGGTGGTTCCCCAGCTCCTCAAGACATACGCGCAGAGGGCAAAGTAGCCGAGTGTGGAGCTCGCTTTAATGACGCAAAAGTAGCGCGGGTGAGTAAATATGCATAACAACTCCACGCTCGTACCACCGCGCGACTGATAAGGCCGTCAAATGAATATTTATACAAGTCTTCACACACACACACACACACATCTTACATACGTAGTATGTGTGTGTATATATTTTGCAAAGCGTTCAAAATGTGCCTATAGTTGAATGTGGAGAATTGAATTTGATAAGGTTTGTCCACTTCAAACGGCAGACACGGCTGCAATTGCGTTGCGACAACCAACAGCCAAATTGTGTGTTGGAGTGTGTCAACTGTTGTTATTGAGGATATAAGCCGTTACGGTATAATGGAAGTTTTATTGACGCACAAATTGGCAAAAAAATAGGCAAAAATTATCAGAAATATCAGAATCATGTTCTTTGTCAAAAGACTATGCTATAGACAATCTATAACCTATAGTTATATGGCCTCTTTCGACTATGAAAGTTTAAAAGTATTTTAAAGTTTGAAGATCTGACTCATTGTCAGAGCTCACAATTTCGAGAAGGAGACAAAGAAGAATAACTAGATTTATTGAATTATTATTGTTCTACAATTTCGCTATGGTTTTCAGAAGTGATCAATATGTTCTTTTTTATTAAGGCCAACGCCTGGTTTAGAAATTTGAAATTTTTGAAATTTTTTTTCCCCAGAATATGATAGTTTAATATATTTGGAATTATGTCCTAAAATATTTTGTCTCTACTCGGACTCCTTCATGTCCAAATTCAGGAACAAAGCACCGCGCTCCGCCTACGTGCGGCTTTAAACCGGAACTTTAAACTCGTTTCCTGAAAAGTTAGTGTTTTTCCATCGGTTCCCATCATTACTCGTAAACTTATGAATCGAATTTAATAAAAATTGGCACACACACTCTTCAGATGGGTTCGCGTAAACTGGACCATTTTGACACTTTGGCACATCGTTAAACAAACAAAAAAAGTACGCTCATTGTGAGCGTACCAAAAAAAGTACCATTTTCCGACTTATGCCCCCATTTCCGGAATTTTCATTACTTTTCACTCAATTTAGGTTCAGTTTACAGACAAATTAGTTCTTAACAGAATGCCATTCGATTTTTTCAGATCTGACGAGATTTGCGAACTGCACGCTGGGACCCATGCAAAATGAACCCCAACTTCACGCCGCGATACGGCGGCCATTTTATAACACAGCGGACAAAAAAAATTTTTTTTTACATGTTCAAACAATAAAACATTTATACCAAAAGAGTTTTTGACAACCAATCTACTCCTTCCTTGAAAAAAAAAATAAACAAAAACACACTGTCTAAACCAGGCGCTGGCCTTAAGAAAAATCATTAAATTTATGTAATGTAGTAAAATTCGGCCAATTGTGGTTACTAACTTGGAGTTAAGGCAACATTTTTTAACTGAATGACAGCTAAAGTTTATTCTTATCCGATTTTGAGAGCTACCAGTGTAAGGCAGTCGTAAAGTTCATAATCTACAATGCCTGGGATTTCAAACTGCAAACATTCATGAGCACGAAAGCATTTTTGAACTTTCAAAGATATATGGAAAGCAACTTTAAAAGCCGTGTTCGGTTATTGCTCGCACTGTCAAACATTTAACTACTTAAATTGTTTAATCTCAGCACAGCTGAGATGGGACTATGTACTGATTAAACTGATATACAATTAAGTGAAATTCAGTTAAAAATTGCAGACGTCTTTTTCTTCTTGAAGTATTACTTCAAAAGTCTAACCAAAATTCTAACCAAAAATCTTTAGGACTCAATCTAACCAAACAAATTATGCGCCTAAAATGTATTCCTGATATTAAATAGGCTCGAGTTTAAATAATAAAAAGTTTACATGTGGGCGTGTAGGAAATTCCAAATGCTATTTCAACTGCGTTCAACTCGCGCAAATTTACTCAGTGTGCGTTTCTCTTGAGATATGGCCATGTCCGAATCTGGCAACGCTTTGCTGGCATTAAATGCACTCAATGCGCGCACGTACATAACTCTACGTATGTATGTACATGTGTTGCTGTGTACGTACCCGTTTGAAGGCATGCACAATAAAAATGCAACAAGTGCATTTTCTGCACACCTCGCCCGTGCTTTGCGCTCCAGCTGATTCGTTGTTTGCGCTTGTTTCTGAGGTAATTACTCGGCTTTTCAGTGTCAGTCGTCGAAATTGGGGCTTCGGAGTAAACACAAACGCACCGCAACCACAGCCAACAACAAAACGCAGACATGAACGCCAACACAAACAACGGCAGCAGCACACTGCGAGATGCTTGTTTACGAATTCCAGTGCGCAGCCGTTGATGCAACACAGCGCTGCCAGCAACAGTTGGCAGCAGAAATTTGCTTTGGCGATGCCATTTTTTCTTCAAGTACACACTCTTTACGGCTGCATTCAACTTTTTTTGGTATAATTTCTGTATTTGTTTTAATACTCAGACATGCTCTTTAAGGAAAATGTGGGGGGAGGGGTGCATGCGACCTTGACCGTGAACTTAAGCCAACAGCAATTCAAGTATATGTTTGTGTTTATGTGAGTGTGTGTGTGTGCCTGACAAATTAAAGTTTAAACAGCTGTCAGCGCGCAACTTCTCACGATTAACAACTCGCGCTGATTTTTCATTTAGCAAAACCAAAAATTTGCACTTGAATTTGTTTGAATTCATTTTTTCCGGCGATACGCCCAACAAGTTCGCGCAATTAAATCAAACCGGAGCCAGCCGCAATTAGCGTAATAAATATTTCATTCATAGCAGCGTTTGCAGTTTCTTTTGGCCGCTTCCTTCGCTACGGCTCGGTTCCGCGATTCACGCAGCGCAACTAAGTGCAGACGTGTGCACGCAATTAACATTTCAAAGAGCACAAAATAATGCAATAAAAATTATAATTAGCAGCAGCAAAAAGTAGCGGTTAAAATAAAAAAAAAAAAAGAAAATACAATACACAAATTTTAATTGCGACAAACGTAACGAATAAACGGCTCATTGTGCGTGCTGACAGCAACAACAACAACAGTAAACAGTTTAATCATTTAGCCAAACATTTAACACTCTCGCCCATGATGTAATCTTGACAATAATTGTGGTTATTGTTGTTAACGTTTGTAGGGTTGTAGGTGTTGTTAAAATTGTTAAAGCATTTGCTCATTTTTTCGATATGAGCTTCAAGCATTGATTTGAGTCATAATTGTGCATGTGTTTTTTTTTTGTGTAATGCTTACTTACAAAGTGTTTTTCTCTTTTGTTTTGCAGGCAGCCTGATTACGAAATCCTGGCGCTCCTACATGGACGAATTGGACCAGCAGGCAAAACAATTCAAAGTCAATGCCGAACTACTGGAAGTGGTGTGCGAGAAGTTGGCGCACTTATCGCAAGACAAACGCAAAGCACGCAAAGCTTATCAGGAGGAACACGCCAAGATTGCAGCGCGCCTCAATCACGTAAGTGCCATCAGCACGCAACAGTTGCATTTGGTATAAAATACTTAGGGTACTTTGAAGATTTGATTGGAATGGGCACGTCAATCTGGCTGATTAGCCCAATCCCAATCAAATTGTATCAATCAGTTGTGTGAAGTCTGTTCTTTTCAAATAGGAAAAAAACGTTTAACCCATTAAAGCCGGGTACAAGTTCCGACCATACGATTTTGATAAAATGTCATACACGACCTGGAATTGACCCACAATGATCAGAAACAAATCAGCTTTCTATCTCTGCACGTTGCTGAGATATTCATTGGGTATTTTTTAACCATTAGGCAGCAATGGTAGCTTTTTTCCATACTTTTTTAAGTGATCAGCTAAACATGTGAACAAAAGATGTATTGTTTACAGGTGAGTTAGAAGGCAGATATCGGTGAAGTTCTAAGGAAACTACGTTTCGCCACATTTTCCACCTCCGGAAAATTCACAATTTTTGGAGTCTGGTAACTCTAGCTAGATGCTGAATTTTAGGGTGACCTCCACTTGAATAAGGTAGTTCCATCTTTACCCCAACTATCCCTATCAATGATTTTGAGATATCTCTACCACGAACTTTTCTGTGATTTTTTTAAAAAGTCAGTTTTCATGGGTAAAATTTTACTCATTAGGCAGCAATGGGTTAATGCCCTTAAAATTTAAATGCTTTAAGCCCTTAAAATTGAAATTTTACTTTTTAGAACTTAGGTTAGGGTTAGGTTGCGGTGGCTGCCTCTGTATGAGACACACTTAGGCCTCTTAACCCATTGCTGCCGGGTACCAGTTCCGCCCATACGATTTTAGATTCTAGAAGTGACCCAAAATGATCAGAAACAAAATTTCATTAGGTATTTTGTACCCATTACGCAGCAATGGTAGTTTTTTTCCATACTTTGTGAAGTGATCAGCTAAACACGTGAACAAAAGTTGTATTTTTTACAGGTGAGTCAGGAGGCAGATTTTTATGAAATTCTAAGGCCACTACGTTTCGCCACGTTTTCCACCTCCGGAAAATTCACGATTTTTGGAGTCTGGTAACTCTAGCTAGATGGCGAAATTTTAGGGTGACCTTCACTAGGTTAAGGTAGTTCCATCTTTACCCTAACTATCCCTATCAATGGTTTTGAGAGATCTCAAACATTGTGATTTAAAAAAAATAAATTTTCATGGGTAAAATTTTACCCATTAGGCAGCAATGGGTTAACGGGCCCGTTGTGATACCACAGATTCCACCCGTTTGAAATGCGTATGCAACACTGTTTTTTTCAACATGTGATACAACACACATTTCAAACGGATGGGGAAAGGGAGGGGAGCGGACCTACAGTTTAACGCCGAATCCGAACGGCGATGGGCAGTTTTTCTTCCACACTTGGAGGTTTTGCCATTGCCTGCCAAGAGCGCACTTGTGCGATTCTTGTAATTCGCATTCCCTTCATGTGGATAGCGACAGAAGTAGATGAGTGTTTTTTCCAGCCCAAGCCAGGAATCGAACCCGGGGCGCTCGGTATGAGAAGCCAGCGCGCTACCCGCTGAGCTATCGAGGCCGACCTTTAGAACTTAGAGTAATATTCTTATAAAAGTGTTACTTAATATAGAAGTATAAAGTTGTTTTCCAGTATGAAAACATAAAACGCGACTGTACTCTGGTCTTGAGTTAAAAACACTGGAAGTAGAAGATTCAGTCTTTCATCTATTGTTTTCATTATCTATGAATTTGAAGATTATTTCATCATGATTTCTTCTCTCCGTTGCCCTTTTATATTTCCTCAAGATGTCTGCTTCACTGAGTTATTATTTTTTGTCTGTCATAATCAAACTGTAGGCCACGTCAATCTGATGTAATCTAGTTTTTCATTCATCCTGAACCCCTGCAGGCATTGTCCCGAATTGAACGAATTTTACAGTCAATTGCACAGTGAAGTATTTAAATAATCTAGCTGTCACTCATCTGATACTCTAATCGTTTATATCTTTAACTGGTTCGATGGCGCACCGATCGAGGTTTTGTATGCAAAGCATTCTTTGTAATGACGTCAACAAAAAGTTATTTGTATTCTTCTATAAAAAAATATACAGTTATGTCAAAGAATGTACAGTAAATATTCTTGGGTTATATATTCTTCTAACTTGTCCAACTTATACTTACTTATTAATTAACTTAATATGTATGTATATTTGCTCAAATCGTGGATTGTTTACTTAGTACATATCTGTGTCTGTATTAGTTTACGAAAATGTTATATTTTCCACAGGTTTAAGTCGCCGCTATTCTAATACTTTCCTGTCCAAGTAGTTGACATAAATAGTTTAGCGTTGGTTTGAACTGTGTGAGTTTAAAAAGCACTCTTGGCACTGTAAAAACAGTAGCAATTTGTTGCAGTTTCGCTGACCCAATTCACATACAGGCAATTTAACTGCAAACTTATAAGTAAGTCAAAGTCGTTCTTACGCTACTGAGCATTTATCGAAATCTGTTGCACTTTGCTATTTTCAAATTTCTTTCGTGTGACTCATTGCCAGCTGGCAAGCCGACTGCGCTGCCATTGCACCCACCAGCTGTCGTCTGTTGGCAATGCAACGTGTTTTGCTGCGTTCCTATTCAAAGTGCATTTAATGTATGTGAAAGATTTGGGCATTTGCATACGCCATGAATTTTCCACAAGCATGGCAGCCAATTTTATTTTCGGCATTAGTTTGCCGCGGAATTTTCGGCGTTAGCGCGCATTGTCCAGGCTTCTTTCAGTCTGACGCACATGCACAATCTCAGCGATTGCTCATCAGCGCCTACAAATGTTTATTGACTTAGTACAGCAAGTGCCAGCGCCAACACTCATTGTCAGTTGTTGTTCGATGATTTGTTGATGTGTTGTTGCTCGTTGGGTTTTCGTTGAAATAATTTGTAATGCCAGTCAGCCAGACAGCGGCGAGCATTTTCCAGAATTATTATTAAATACCACAATATTGTTTAATGCCTTTTGATTTCTTTACTTTTTCTCTTCGTTTTGCTTTTGTGGCGAAAGAGCATGAATCTTTTAAGCAGCTTATGATTGAAAGAAAGAATAACAATTAATGCGCTGCCAATAAAAACCAAACGGCAGCGCAGAGAGTGATTGAGTGTTGCCGTTTCAACTGTTACGTGTGTTTGTGTATGTGGAGCGCATGGCTGTAGTAAGTCGGTGCTTGGATTTGGAACATAGTCTCGATTAGCCTAAAAACTGCTTCTCTCCATAGGAAAAGTTGCAGCCATTTTAATTATTGGCATCAATTTGACCAGTTTGCTGTTTCGCTCTGCAAAATCCAGTGTACCGAATCCGCTCGTTGTGCCATCAACTCGTCAGCGCCTGTTTTCGCTCATTCCTCTCGGCCAGTTGTCGTGGTGGCCACTGCATGTTGACCCACAAATCATTGCACTGAAATAAACACAAACAACGCGTCGCATTTTATAGACTTTTAGTGCAAATGCTGAAATCTTTCAAAAATGGTTTTATTTATATTTCGCTCATTGCATGTTGGCTGCATTCGCGTGTGCGCGCTCACAAACCGCAACACAACTACAAGTTTGGTGGTCATTTATTTTGCCTGGCATTCATGCAACGCTGCAGGCAGCAGCAAATGTTAATGTCTAAATGTTGGGGTTTTTATTGATTGCCGCGCAGCAACATTCGCCGAAATATGAGCTAATCACAATATTTATAAATAAACCATAATAAAAATGCGCACAGCTACAGCTACAGCGTTGTGTTGTCTCGGGCCGTGTGTTGGCAGAAAGGATGCGATTTTTGTTTACAGCAGAATTGCAAAAATAAACAAAATATAAATTTAAAAAAAAAAACTGTTTGATCACATGTGGCATTCATATTGGGCACATTTTTGACACAATTTTCACAAATGTGGAACAAATTTGGGTCGGATGGTCTGCTTTGCTTTGTAGTTCTGTGACATCAAATTTGTCTCTGTGCCGCTCAGCTGTCTGGCAAACATTTGTTGCGCGTTCAAAAGACAATGTTGGGTTGTTTGTTTATTTATAATAATTGCATCAGCTGCAGAATGAAGCGATTGACAATTGCTGGGCATAAGGCGCAGCATAGCAATGTTGTTGTTGAAGGGGTAGCAGCATTGAGTGTGTGAGTCAGTGCGCACACGTATCTTTGCTGGATTATCGAGACACTTGAGCACTTCGCTGGAAGTCGAGAAGTTATTCACGCAGTTGTGCAGCCATTAATGGATAGAAAAATGGCTTCAATAAAGCAGATAAAATGAATGATAATAAAAAATATGTTTACACTGAAGAACAAGATTGAACTTTATGAATTAATGTGAACGTGACATCAAAAACATTCTATACAAATATTCAAGTAACATATTTAATAATTTCCTTATAATTCAAGAAAATTTACAGTAAAATATACAAAATTTTTATAAGTATTAAGCAAACGTTAAGTCAGAGTGGCAGACTTCTAAAAAACCTCATTTAAGCACAAACCTATTCAGAATAGAAGTCTTTTTTTTTTGTTGAATATCAACTTAAATCAACTTAAATATATTTCAAAATCATCTAATACAATTTCTCAATAGGTAAAATTAAAATTAATGAAACCACCCGCCATGTTTGGTGAGGTTATGTTAAGTTTGGTTAGGTTTTGGCTTTTGCCTCACACCTTTCAACTATAAAGTTTATAAGCATTTAACATTTAAACTATTATTGTTAACATCAGTATAGGAAGTAGAATTTATGCAAATGTATACAACCTAACTTCTCAACTATAAGTATATACAATAAACTTGAAACATATTGAATCACACAATCTTCTTGCTTCATGGTAGATTCACAAAGTCCTTCAAATTTATTGTTAAAACACCAGCACACTTCTCATCCATTGTGTTCACTGTCTTTTTGTGTTCTCCCATCCCCTGTATAAAAATAACAGTAAATCAAAACGATACGCTTGAACGCCACATTTTATATAAACCCAACTTTGTACGCATTTAGCTTTGTTGTTGTTCATGTTTTTAAACCCTACTAATCCGAGCATTGATTAGCTAAACGAAACTGCAAAAATCTGCTCTTTTGATGCCACCTTCACCCCCCAAAGCAACATACACGATTAATCGCCAACAATTAATATAAAATCGCTGCTTGTTTGCTTTTCCCCCAACTTCATGCAGTCGAACCCAAATGTTAAGCATGACAAATGTGGAATAATATGCTGCAGGCAGCAAAACGTGCTCTATCACCAATGAAAAGTAGCAAATAAATAATATAAACGTCGGAAACAAAAATGCAAGACATTAAAATACCACAAAAAAACACGAACAAAAGAAAAACAAATTAAAACAAACAAACATCAAATAAGAAAAACTCCAAAGACGATCATTAATATTTGGACAGCAATAAAAACTGTGCCACACTACACCAATAACAACAACCACAACCAGAACGAAGCAATAACGTCACATAAATTCGCACTTGGTCGGCGTTACTTAATTTTCACCAAAACGACGCCAATGAGAAGCGAAGAGTGGCCACGTATAATGTAAGGTTATGTGGCGTGCAGTAAAAAGAGGGTAGTCGCTGCGACCGAGTACAGTGGTGGGGTGTTGCGGTGTTGTTTAATTGATGGCGTGGCGATAAATAAATTTTAAGCAATAAAGATGTTGCACATGTGGCATATTTATGCGTGTGCAGGGGTTTGGCGCTTCTTTTAAGTGCTCTGCGCCCGAAACAGGACATTTAACCTTACGGTTAAGGCGCTTTTGTGTGCGTCCCGCGTCGTATGTATCGTGTGCACACTGGCTGGCCATATGAGTTCATATATCAGCGACCGGTGCTATCTTAATTCAGCAGCAACGCGCAGTCGCTCCACCTCCAGCGCCAACATTTATCATAAGACACCAACCACATTTGCGAGCCCGCTGCAGCTTGTTGCATTTCATGGTCAATGCTCTCCGAAACTTTTTACATTTATCGCTTGGCTCTGCTGGGCTTTTGTCTTGTGCTGCTTCAATCCGATTTTCATGGCAGCACATCGCCAACGTCACACCAACACAACGCCACAACGTCGCATTTGCAGTCTTATAATTTACTGCCCGTTTGAGTTCATTGTGTTCTGGCTTCTTTTGTGCGGATTCCATGTTGCACAACAAGTACACGTCTTGGTTTTGCTACTTACGAGTATGCTGCCATTTTGCCGCCAACTAACTGCCGCTCTTGCGCTCTCGCGCTCCCGCACTTCTTCGGCGTGCACTTGAAGTTCGTTGAGCAAATGGAGAGCTTGCTTGCTTTCCACATGAAAATTTAATTGCTAGCTAATTTTCGTATCAAACTTGTTGAATGTTCAGAGAAATAATAAGTGACTTAAGCCATACATTAGCGATGGCGAGTAGAGCGTGACTGGTTGGTGAGTCCGTTGGATAACAACTCATATAAAGAACGAAATTTCTTCTGATACTTTTTTTAAGATTTTCATCTATTTATTTTTGTATAAATAAACAAATATTTTAGAGTTATATACTCTAAGGTAAAAGAGGCATTGCCATAGGGTATTCGCAGACATCAAAAGATCTAGCAAGACATCGAAAACAAAATTCATTCCTAGAATCCAAGCGGGTTGAGATTCGCAAAGTTGGAGGCAATATTACCAAATGATACGAAAAAGTGAAGGTTCAGTTATATGATTCGTATTTGCACACTCTTGATCATATCGTTATCAAGATCAAATTTCGTCTAATAAAAATAAATAATAAATAATCTTCTTCTATATATATAAAAATGAATCGTGGTTCGTTCGGCTGCTTAAAATTTGAAAACGACTGGACCAAATTGGATACTTCCTTCGGCGGGTTTGTTCGTAATTGCTTCGCAAAGGTTTAGGAAAAAAGAAAAGTCAAGAAAACGGGGCGTGGCACTAACAGCATACATTTTTAGAAAATAACTTTGGAACCATAAGTCATACATCAATTAAATTTGGTACGAACTAACTATTTACTAACTACTAGAAGAAAGATTGTTTGTCCTGACTGACTGACCGATTGATTGATTAATTTATCATCGCCCAGCCCAAACCGCTGAGTCTACAAACATGAAATTTGAACTGTAGGTACTTCTTGAAGAATGAACTTCCGCTAAGACGGGATTTTTTGAAATTCGGGGTCTAAAGGGGCAAAACATGTGTTAAGGTGTTGTGGGAAGAAACGTGATTTAATAGACATATTGATTTCGAATTTGCTGAAAATACTCTAAGTCAAAAATAATTTCACACGTATTTTATAATTTTTCGAACATCAAAATTTAACTGGGCCAACAATGGGTTAGGATTTGTTTACGGAAAGACTCCGAAACAAAAAATTCGAACCGATGGGCCTATTGACTTAAAAAATTGTAAAAATAATTGAAATAAAAAAATAAGACACGTGTTTCTCATTATTTTCAAAATCGAAATCTAACTGGATCAACGATGGGTTAAAAGTATGTATGGAGAACAAAACTTTGTTGAGCCTTTTGACTTCAAACTTGACGAAAGTACTTCAAATGTAAAATAACTCGATACGTGTAATTTTTCCGAATATTAAATTCGGACGGGCTCAACGACGGGTTAAAAGTTTGTATGCAGAAACTGTGAAAAACATGAATTATTGGGCCCATTGACTTTAAACTTGGTAAGAGTACTCTTAGTGAGAAATAATTTTACACGTGTTTTTCACTTTTTTGAAAATCAAAATCTAACGGGTCAACAATGGGTTAACAGTTTGTATGGAGAAACAAGATTTATTGTGCCTTTTGAATTCAAACATAGTAAAAGCACTTCAATCGGGAAATAATTAAAATAATTAAAACGTGCTTTTAATTTTTTTAAAATCGAAATCTGCCATGGTAAACCAATTGTTAAAAATTTGTTTACAGTAAATGTGAAAACACATAATTTAATGGGCCTTATAACTTCAAAATTTTTGAAAACACTTAAAAACAAAGATAATTAGGCGCATGTTGTTTTTTTAATCAAACACTGACGAGGTCAATAATGGGTTAAGAATTTGTATCGGAGTAAACATGAGCGCGCGTGCAAAGCCGCGGGGCCCAGCTAGTAATAAATAAAAATTATCTTAGTCAAAATGGTGATAGTTCCATCCACAACTCTTCTCATTCGATCATAGTCGCGTAACTAGCAATAACAATAATGAGTGCGTTCGGTGAATTTTCTCACGCAATCATGAAGATGTAAGAGGAAAGTGGCAATGATTTGCACATGAATGATCAAACCCTGGTAAGAACCCAGACTACATAATAGTGCAACTCCTCTTTCACTACTGCCGTTAAAGTCTTCTCTCTCACATACCTAACATGTAATAATTAATATCTCATATTTCCACATATTTTCTTCTGCGAAATTGTCTGCCATATAGGTATTTGCTGATGTCGGTGCATCGAGTGTTGCATATTTTAGCTAATGTCTGCTAAGCCGTTCCATATTCACGCCTACCTTCCGGGTGGCGTTTTGCCTTGCGCCATGTGCAAGTACGATTTTTGTACGGCTTCATTTGTCATTTTCAATAGCGCTTTGCGACAAGGCGCATCGATTTGAATCAAAGTCTCAACATTTTGCTGCCAGACGCGCATGCAACTCAGAAATCATTTGCAGCCATTTCTACAGAGACAAAGTGCTTGCAAGCGACGAACAGATGACAACTACACACATGTTATAAGGTTTTCTTATTTACCGCGTAGTTATACATATACTCATGTATATATACATATATATACATGGGTGTATGTAGTAAATAATAGTTGTGGATTTTCTGAAGAACACTAACTGAATGCTATCTGCAACGAACCCTACACAGCTGCTTCGAGTGAGTGAGTGAGTTGCAAAACCGCAAAGATTCTATGCAGAATAAATATTATAGAAACAGAAATCAGCAACAAAAGGCGCAGCAACAAATTGCATTGAAACTAATACGTCTGATATGAGCGCAGATTAATTACGCGCAGATAAAAAAATATCCGCGTGCACCCACAAAACACAGACGCCGAGCACACGCAGCCACACAGCGACGCAGACAGCTGGAAACAGTGCAAAAATTCTAAACGACCGTCTGTATGCACAACCAAACGGGGCCAAGTGTGTTGTTTGCAAATCGAAAACTGTCCAAATGTATTCGAAAGATTCGACGCGACTGGCGCTTCGCTATCGCCGGCCGCCAGCCACTTACACTTTCGACTGCCCTAATCCCCCTCGTATTTATGCGCAATGCGATGCTTGATTACAATTTTTCGTTGAAGCGTAGCGCAAAAGAGTCGGTGGCCAGAAGTGGAGAAATGCTTTTAGGTTTCAAGTGCTGGCGCCAAAGTTTTAATCGAAAATCGGGGGAGATAAAACGGAGGGCGCCAGATTCGAGGCGTTGCAGCAGTCGTGCGATATGTGAGAATTAGCAATGGTGGTTGCTGCTGCTACGTTCAGCGGTTGTTGTGGTTGTTTTCGTTGCTTGGCAATGAACGCTTATGTATGTAAGTGTATTTATGCATATTTTGCTGTACCATTTAGTTGATGCAACACGCAATTGTCTGTCGGTGGCAGCGCACGGACACATGCAAATGGCTGCTGGCAGTCGACTGTGGAGTGAACGGAAAATGTAAGAAAACATTCAGCTGCAGAAACCTACCGAAACAATGGCAAGTGCACCCTTGAGACAAATGTCCTTTTGCAGTTGCTTGGCGCCTTACGTTAAGAGACTGGCAGATTTAATTGTGGCCAACAGTGTTCTTGTAGTTAAAAGTTCCGATTACTTTAGAAGTTGCTGAAAAAAAAAAAAGTAATTTTAATTAAAGTTCAAGTTTGCAAACAATCATTTGAGCTGCGGATGAAAGTAATTGAGAGAACCATGAAAGAAATAAAGACTCTTTTACTTCTCTGTTCAACATTCCATGCCTATCCGAGATCTTCATTGAAAATGGTTTTTCATGACGGGTTTGATACCACTTCAAAGTGGAAACTCCAAATTTAGAGTACAGAATCATCGATGATTTGTGAAAAAAAATAATAATTTTAAACAAATTTTAAGTTTGCAAATAACACTGCACAACACAAAAAAAATCACAAGGTTCTGACAACGGACTCTGGCAGAGGGGACCAAAACAAATATACGTGTATCGGCGTTTTGAAAGTTTACATCTGAATTATTTTTTAGGGGGGTCAAAGTTTTCCCCCTTTTGCACATTCTTATGGTGAATCGGCATACGAAAACCATGTAACCTTACATTTTAGGTATATGATGGGTTCAGCAATTTGATGTAAAATACTACGAAGAATATTTTTGTGGAGCATTTTAACCCTGTAGCTACTATTTTTATGGGTCGATTTGACCCTTTTTTTCTAAAATGCCAAAAATGTCCGGTAAAACAGGACTTTTTAAGGAAAAAATGTACCACGAAAATATTCGCCATAAAATTCTACTATAGGTCTCTGAATACATCAAAGCTCAAAAATTAACTTCAACGCCAGAATTAAGCCAAAACTGAAAATGTGTTATTTCGTACTTAATCAAAATTGGTACTAAAATCTCCTACAAAACTTGATTTTTGAGGGTATTGTGTATGAGAAAAATGTTGAACGCTAAATTTCACTATAAGACACCGTACAAAAGTGAGCTCTAAATATAATATATATATAAATAAAAATATGAGAACAAAATTTGGGTTCCATTTACATAAGCTGTTTTTATGTCAGGCCAACAAAAACACCTCTTGTAATGAAGAGACGGAATCTTTTTAATTTTTTTTGGTGTGAAACAATTGTCATAAAGCAACGATTGAAGTTTATTATTTCGCAGTGCCATATTGTGTAAAAAATATTCGGCGTTTTTTTTAAAGAATTGCAGCCGATATTCTTTTCAAACAAACCTGTGTGATTCACTTAATACTGTGACGATACTACATTTCGCTCTGCATAGCTGTAAATAAGGTGATAACGGTGATGAACTGCTTTAAAGGATTTTAAAGAATATTGAATTTTCAGTTTTGCTAAAATGGCGAATTGTTTCACACCTGCAGTGTAATCATTTGAGCTACGAATGGAAGAAATTGGGCGAGCCATAAAACGAAGAAAGACACTTTTTCTACTTTTTTTCTTCTTCAAAGTACAGAATCATCGTTGATGGGATACCAGATTGCTGGCCAGTAGGGCTAATAATAAGACACTGTTTCCTATTAGCTTAAAGAAGGCACAGTAATCGTAAAAAACCTTAAAACGTTAAAAAACACACAATTAATTTCACTGTGTATTTAAGTTTCAACTTGTACCTAAAACCTTTGAAATTTTAACTCTTGTAGTAAAGTATTTTACATACAAATCGACATAAAAAATTATGCAAATTTATCAAAATATTTAAATTTTCTTGCAAAATTTTTTTTGGGACTTTTTATTTTTTTCTTCTCGTTCTGATTCTGAGCTGGAGCGCGCCAACAACTTGTGGAAAACTTTTACTTCACCCACAAAATTATTAATGTCACTCCATCAGTGAGGCAACGGCGATAATGCGACCGACGCAAACTTACTCCTTCATTGTCAGCGTAGAAAAAGTTTGTTGACATTGCGACAAAGTCTTAAATTACCATCGCTCCAGTCTTCCATTCCCTCCTTTACTTCCATTTATTCCTTGTGTAGACTTGCAACTTGGAGCAACTGCAATAAAATTTCAGCTTATTGCCAGCGCACTCAGCGCATTGTGTGCACTTTATCGTCAGCTATGGATATTTATCTCGCACATCCTTCCAACTACAATTACAACTGACAATAACAATAACAATTACAAGTTGTAACAACTGCGAAGAGGCGGAAATATGAAGTGCGCCAACAGCAGCACCCGCACAGCAATTTGTTGACGTTGAAGCCTGTCCACAGCAAAACGCGACAAAAAAACGTTGACAATAAAAATCGTCAATAAAAGCGAATAAAAAACGGTGCAAAAAAGGAGCTGCAAGGAGTCGCACAAAAACGATACAACAATTACGTTGCCATAATTTTGCGGCTATATGTATGTGTGTGTATATATATATTTTTGTGTTGTACGCCCGCTGATCCAACGGCAGGTCTGTCTGTTGTGGACGGACAGAAGAGCTGACGCACAGTTGCTTGCATGCGTCCAGGCAGAGGGACACACACACATATGGGCACTTTAATTGCTATATAATGGATTTTGTCGCCAACTCCACCCAGCCAGTCACTGCAGCGCGCCAGCGTGTCCCGGTTGCAAGCGCGGAGGCGGACAATACGCGGTGTTGTTTTGTTTGACGGCGGAACCGGCTCACCGGCCTTTCGGCTTTCCCAATGTTCGTTATTTCGCGTCATCGTTAATCTTTGTGCTTGTTCGACAATCGACAGCGGCTTGTTTTACGTCGTGTAAATCTGCATGGAAGGAAAATGTCAAGAAATGTATTGCCAAATTGTGACAACGTGTTCATAAGGTGGCAGCGGATTATGCCGTTAACATGTAACAGCGCTCGGTCCATGGCAGTGGATGGAGAAGTTCCGGAGGCGCTGGCAAAGAAGCGCAGCTTAAAGGTAGCGCACAACCTGCACCCGGTTTTCGACAACGCAGTGTGGCAGTGAGAATTTATTGTACTTGAAAGCAGACTTTGAAGTTTGTGCGGCCCTAACTTGTGCAATTCTGCCCAGAATCAAATGTTAGTATAGCAGCATCTAGACCAGACATTCGCTTTTTACTAAGTTGAACAGATAAAACATTTAACTAGAAAATCTCCCATCGGCGCGAAGATACTGACGAGACTCTAAACGTCTTCTGCTCACATCTCCTAACGAAAGCTGTTCAATCTAAAAGTAAAACGTCTGTGTTTATAGCACATTTCATTTCGTTCAAATGCGACTTTGTTTCGGCTCAATTTATTTCAGCTTCTGCTGCACAAAATAAACGCTGATTTAGTTCAGCTCTTGATCACTCGGCCCTAAAATTGTCCACTCAAACCGCAATTTCAATAGTTGCACAATTTCATAACCGAAAATTGCAATTTTCCGCCGCCCCAACCGCCGACAGCGGCGGCGCCACACTGCACAGCAGGCTTTCGGCAATTTAGAAGAAGGAGCCATGAAAGTATTTTCCTGGCTAGACACGACCATGTCACATGACACACAGTCACACTCACACTCACTCGTACACTGGTAATCACCGTTTCTACGCCACTGTGCGCCACATGCGAGCCGTGCAGTGCAGCGCCGGGGAACGGGAGGCACACAAAATAGCCAACAACGCGCCAGCCGCCTTGTCTGTGGGCTGAGTTTGCGTTTCGGCTTAGAGCGCTGCCAGTTTGGGTGATACGCTCTGTGCGATTTTCGCAAAATTTAGTGATTTTCCAACTTCCGTGGCGTTTGCGGCGCTGGCTGCGGTTGCGGCGTGGACAACAGTCGTCACGTGCTCACACCAATCACATTGGCGCTTGTCGTTGTGACTTTGAGCGAAAGGATCTCTCGTTTTCCACTTTTTGGCGCAACCAGCCGACCGGACATGGCAGGCGCGCAGGCGGTCAGGACAATTTGCCAACATGCTGGCCGCACCGCATTGACTTCTATTGTGTGTACAAATTTGCGTTTGCCGCAGCCGCTGGCACTGTCGGCCGGCGTAATTTACAGCAACGCTACTGTGTGCTGTGTTTTTGTTTCATTGAAAGTGTGAAAACCGTACGTAATTGTGCGGTCTGCGGTGACGCGTGTACCTAACTTTCAATTTAAATGCAGATTTGTTGGAAATTCAGCAAAGTTGTAAAGGTGTAATTTTTGTAATTGTCACTGATTAGAATTTAACGTGACGTTTTAGTTAAAATGAATTGCTTTCGTCGCTGTTTCGTGCTGGAAATCAGAAATGTTGATTTCGATGCATCTTATGGTGGTTTGATTTTCGGAATTCAAAAATAATTACACTGTGCAAGTCGAAAATTCAGACATGGGGGGGACCCACTGAGCGACTTTCTATAGGTATACTGAGTTGAGATCCACCAGCCGTTTGGCTGGATTGGCTCTAGTTTAAGAGAAATCCGCCTTTGAAGTTTACTCATTTTAGTCGAGTTCGTCGCTTAAGTCTTCGAACGTTTAAATGCTAATAGGTCCTTAATCGTTCCGAATATCGCTTTACTGTCTTCGGCAAGTTTGTAGATATTTTAACGACCAACAAATTTGCTTAAGACACCAATCCAAAAGAAATACATTCAAACTGTGTTTTCGACAAAAATGTCCCAAAACCCCCACTTTCGTCGAGGCATAAAAACAGTATAGCGAACCCTCGTGAAAAAAAGAAATGAGTATGCTTTAATATAGAGGGTTGGCTCCTGCATCTAACAAACTAAAAATTTTGCCTGGGAAACGCCCATAAAAGGCGTGGCTCGGCGTCAAATTTCAAAGTTGTTATCAAAAAAACTCAATTAATCTCCAACTGATATGGGTATCAAACGAAATTTATTTTTCATACCTTTCTTTTGATGTGCAACATTAGATACGTAAGATTACTAAAAAGTTTTACTAAAAAGTTTTAAGCGAGAAAAACATTTCTTTATAAAAATTTTTTTTAACGGATTTTTTTCTCGCAAAAATCCATTACTAAGGTACAATAAGTTTGCTACCATATTGTAGCCTGTGAAATTCCCTTTACAATGAAATGGATGGTGGATCGCAACTCAGTATACCTGTAGAAAGTCGCTCAGTAGGTCCCCCCCATGTCTGAATTTTTGAGGGTAAATTTCACGCACAGTGTTATTATTCTTCGTAGAACTAGAATTCAAAAAAATATTTTATACCCAAAACTTACGCAATGACTTGAAACCGCCACAGAGCAAATGTACCAACCAAGAATTTTCTAATACTCGTATACTCATTTAAATTATCAAAAGTGAACAGCAAAATGCTTAAAAAGTTAAAAAATGACTCACTTGCGACACATTAGCAAACTGAGTTTTACATATATTTTGCCCTCCGTTGACTTTGACCTCTGCCCAAAACGGGCACAACAAACTTGTAAAGCTGCCAACTTTACAGTTCGACTGCGCGCACACGCAGCAAAAAGTGCCTACGTTCAATTCCTGCCACTAAAATCAATTTCATTAACTGCAGCGCATCAAAATCGATTTTATGCTGCACCTTAAAAACGCCATCAATTCGCAGCTTAATGAGTTTTCCGAGCGCATCAGGCCAACTCAGACAATCGACAACCCCGCCCAGCCAGCCAGCAACTTGACGCACAAGATGTGCTGCTGCGAGTCGTGCGCGTCCTGCCAATTGGCAAATCGACGGTTAATGTACGCCATAAATTTTCAAAGTGCCAGCCAACATAAATTTCACTTTTGCAAACAACAATCGGCCCGCACACAATGGCGAAATGGGATTGAATTGTGCTGCCCGAACCGTCATGACAACAACAAAAAACTGCCAAAAAGTTTATGTTTTCAATTTGGCCAGACGCCAAATGAGCGCAAATTATATGACGCTCGAAATTTGTTCGGGCAAAATCGGATGCAAACAGTTTAACGCAGCGCGACAACAAGGGGCGGCAACGATTGTCTGCTTGCTTGCATCCAATCCGCGTACACGAATCGAACAAAAGCGTATTGCAAAAAGCTGCGATGCCAAAATACATACATTTTTGCCAAACTTACACCCCCGGATGACGACACTGCGCGAGCCACGGCGCACTGACGGCTGCGCGTACAATTGGAAAAGCAAATAGACAAATTGAAAAACCGAATAAAAAACTATACAGCGGATGAAGCGAGAAGTGCAGAATGCGCGCGTTGTTGTTGGAAAAAATTAATGTCGAGCAAAGTATGGAGTTGGTCGAGAGAGAGGGAGGGGAAAGGGGAGGGAATGGAGAATGGCCAAGCCGTGTGTGCGCGTGTTTTTTTAGACATTGCGAATTGTTGGCGCAACAATAAATTTCTTTGTTAATGTTGTTTACATTTTAGCTGACTGGGGCACATGCAGGAAATGTTCGTTGTGTGGATTTGGTGAACGTTGTTTTTTTCTTCGCAGCACAAAGTGTCTTTTCACTAAGTCGAATGTTGAACTTCGACGACTGTGGGACTGCTTGTTTGTTTCGGTCTGCAATGGATTTAGACAATTTTGTAAATATTTTGAATGGTTTGAAGGCGACGCATATTCAAGCAGATAAGAGCAATCAACTATAAATTACTAAAAACCAAAAGTTGATTGGGCAGGCAAAAATAAATATTAATGACATAATGCTATGTTTTTTTTAAGTGGAAATTGGAACATAGATTGGAATAGCTCGCATTTTTACCAAGAAAAATATTTAAAAATATTTTGTTTGCTTGTTTGAATTTGTTGATAACGTACCCAAATTTCCATAGAACGTTATACATTTATACAAAACTATATCATAGTTTGAAACAGTTCTTTAAAAATTGTATCAAATAAACTATAAAAAATAAAAATAAAGAGGTCATAACATAGAACAGAACTACTAAATACTAATTATGTATTACTTCTACGTTCCAAAGTAAACAGAACTTTTACAATAGGGACGTTTCTGGTGGCGCCATCTATGTGTGAGGACATGCGTTGGAAAGGTACATCTTTCATTCACATCCTGTCAAAATTTCATGACATTTGGTCTAGTAGAAGCCGAAATATCCCGCTCAATGTGACAGTATGTTTTTAACTTTGGTACGAGAATGTCGTTTATTGCATGATAATGCACCGGCTCACAGAGCCGTAGTTACGACCGATTATTTGACCAAAAATCGCATTTTAACCATCAATCATTCACCGTATTCGCCTGATATGGCTCCCTGTGACTTCTACTTATTCGGTCAGTTGCATTTGCCGATGAAAGGAAAACGTTATAAGGACGTTTAAGACATCCAAAAGGCTTGTACCAACATTCGGAAGGCGATGCCGGATGATGACCTAAAACACTCATTCCAAATGCTTTTGGACCGTGCAAAACGTTGTATCGAAGCAGAAGGGGAGTATTTTGAATAAATAAAAAGAATTATACAAAAATAATCATCCGTTTTCTTTATTTTATAAAAGTCCTGTTTACTTTGGAACGCACCTTGTATGAACAGGTTCTAGAACCTTACTAATCAAATTCTAAGAATAAATTAAACGAAAATCGTAAAAATATCAAGGACATTTTTTTTAATCACAGAGGAAAATTTATGAAATGTGGCATACAACCACATTTAAACTTTGAAGTCTAACACATGACTGAAAGAGCTGAAAAACTCTGTAAAATTTTGATTTCCTAGACCCAAACCTTTACGTTGTTTTTTTAAGACAGTAAAGAAAAGAGACAACTGAGTTGAAATATATCATTAACGATTTACTAATAGCGGAGTTCACTCTACATAGCATTTTAGGTGTAAATTTGTTATCGTAGCAATTTTTAAATTTTCGTAATGTTTTCGAAAGCAGCAATGTTTCAGAAAGCAGTAGCGACAAATTGCTACGATAGCAACTTTACATCTAAAATGCTATGAAGTGTGAACTCCACTAATGTTTGCTTTTTAATATTTTCTTCTTCTTTCTGGGCTTGAGATTAGCTTTCTTGAACTTACTCGCTGATTACTGCAATTTTATATGCAGAGCACTTCAAAATGTGAAGCCATTTATCAATGACTTAATTCGAATTTAACTCAACTTTTCATTCACTAATCAATATTTTGTTTTTAACACATGTGCAACGCGTGAAACTAATCAATCTTGGCGCTCAGCCACAAATTAGTTCAAGTGCCGAGAAGCCAGATAAATGAACCATAGGTCAAGAAGACTATAATTTTTGCCTTGACTCAGAAATGTGCTACTGCAAACGAAAAACCAATATCGGAATATGTCTCTAAAAACGCATTGCTTTTGAAATGTGTTTGTTGCTCTTTTCACTCTACACTCACTTGTCTGGGTATATTGGCTTTAGTGAAAATTTAGACATTTGTACAATTTGTTATAGGAAAAGTACTAAAGATGATAACACTTACAGCTATACTTACATCTTAATGAAACGGACCTAAGATTGTACAACCTAACGCCTGCAAAAATGAATTATAAAAACTGTAGAATTCTCTATTTCTCTACTCGATATCCGAGTCAAGTCGAAGAGAAAAATAATAGTGGAGATAAGATTCGCACAGTGGCGCACGCCCAAACCTCCCCAAATTCAAAAATTGCTGGTACAAAATATGGTTTCGAATGGTATTCGGCTCAAAAGTTGCACGCAAAACCCCCCAAAATGAAATCCTGTGTGATAATTTTGAGATACTGGTACAAAATATGGTTTCGAATGGTATTCGGCTCAAAAGTTGCACGCAAAGCAACCCAAAAAGAAATCCTGTGTGCTAATTTTGAGATACTTACATATATACAAAAACAGTTACTGACTACTTTATTCCACTTTTTTCAAGCCAAAAACGTTTCTATTTAAATTAGGTTTTGGTTGAGTTGTGACTTAATGCCAAGACTCTTGAATCAGAAATCACAAAACCACTGCTTCCGCTGCAAGTTTGGTGCAGTGTGTAAATAATTAGTTGAATACCAATATAAACGTTTCGACTTTTGTAGCGTCACGCGTCGTTATTTTACTTTCGTTTAATTTGTTTAGCTTTGCAAACGAAGAGCGTAAGCAGAGCAAAATCGATGCAAGTGAACTATTGTACTTGATTTTGCTTGTAACCTTTGTTATTGTTGTTGTTGTGGTTTGCTTGTTGCTATAAGCCAGCGTGAAGGGAAAACGTGACATTGCAGTGCTTGCACAATAAAGAAAGCAAACAACTACAACAACCCAATACTCACTTGCAGTTCGCCAAGCAAGAAACCAATACACAACTTTGTAATATTTCGTCAGCGACGACTTTCCGTCAAACATTCTGCTTACATTTGCATACATTTGTATGCATGTATGTATGTACAATATATATTTACATATGTAAGGCAAAACCCAAAAACAATAACAAATGCAACGCACGAAAAACGCCACGCAAGCACACAAAAAGCGGTGCAGTGCAGAAAGTACAACAACAACTCAAAGCAATATTTGTGCCATAAAAAGGGAGAGGGGCCAAAAATCAATAAAATGCATAATGACAACAATAAACTTTTGATCGTTGCATTGCAAGTAATACCTGAAGCGGCCGCCGCTGCCAATAAATTTTCGCGTCATTCGCACATAAAAGTGACGATTGTGCTGACTGACGACGCCATTGAACTCTCGCACTTACGCGTTCGGATCACTCATTCGGAACCAAATATCCACATTTGCATACAAATTACAGTTGCAGTTACTTTACGCTTAACACTTATGTCACACTTGTCGTCAAATCGACACCGCCAATCGACGGCAAGTTGGGATTTTTGCCGCTGTCAATGACCAACCGTGAATGACTCTGGAACAGTGTCGCGACAAAAACTTTAGCCGTTCACCACAATTTGTCAGCAAACAAAGGGCACTAAACAAAAACACTGCAACAACTCGGTAAGTAAGTGTTTCACAAAGTTATGCCGATCGAAATGAACTTGTCGTCGCACATTGCGACAACAAGTTGTGCAACCTTGTTGTGGATCGTGCCAACTTGGCGGCACGTACGCATCCGCCTTCAAATCCGGCTGCGCTGTATTAGCCGCCGAAAGTAGAGCACATCCTCAGCGTGTATTGGAATTTTTATGCGCGCAAATACTGCACAAGTGACGGTACCACACGGCGTCCCGTTCAGATGGCTGCCTCTGTGTGGCGTCCGTTATACTTTAAGCTGGTGTGACAAGTTTGGCTTTCGTTGTTTTGCTGCATTTTTCACTCTCTTTTGTTTTTTCTTTCGCTCGTTTTGAGACGCGGCTGTGGCTTCGAATTCAGCTTCGGCTGTGGCTGTCATTATTTAACACACTTTTTCCGCTCGGCTCCGGCGTCCAGTTTAACTCGAAATGGATTATGGCAATTACCACGAAAGAGAAATTCTATGCGCAGCAAGAAGGAGAATGCAATTTGCGCGGCTCCGCAGAAAAAGTGCTGCACTTTGTTTATAAAGTAGTGCAGTTGATTTCGCTCGCGTTGCAGGCGAGAATTGAATGCATTCAATTAACCAATGCGAAAGTTGACTTTGTGCAATTTCTCGTTGCATTGTGAAATTTATGGCTTTCAATTGACCAGAGGAAAAGCGGCAATGGCGATGTTGCTGCCATTCTCGATGCAATGAAAGTTGGTCATAAGATTCAATTGTTGGCAATTTAGTTATAAGTAATTTAAAATGATAGTAAGTAATTAAATTGGTAGTTACTATTTGCATGACTGATTATTCGCAAAGAGATTTACTGGTGTAATTGAGTACATTCAACGAAAGTCTATAAAATCAATGAAAGTAAAGTGATACAGTAGAAAATATAATTAACAACATGACTTGATGCTTTTAAGTTATTGCATTTATCAGTATTAAATATTAAACTAATGCTTTTTGACCAACGGTACTTAACCTTATCGATCCTAAATTCAAAAATTGTCCAATACTTTACAGACATAAAAAATGTATCAAAAGAGTGTTAAGCTGAAATATGAAGCTTCCACAATCAGAGGTTTGCCACTTCCTGCTTAGAGGGCAACCGTCGAAGAAAAAATGTTATATGTGAAAGTGAAACGTGAAAAACTTTATTATGCCTCGACGTTTCGCCCGCTCGACATTTCGTTTCGCAGTTCGCTAACCTCTTCAGGGCAAAACACTGGGCAACACTGCCGTTGCTTGCAACATCTCGTCCGTTATTTTTAGTGTTGGCTATGAAGGGACTTCGAACTTGCGTTCGACCGTGGCTACGGCCGACTAACCAGCTGAACCACGGCAGCCGCCGCGTCTGTAATAAACCAAATACTTGCATCGTCTTTGGTTTATGAACAAATTACTTACTTCATGTTTTATGCATTTTTTCAAACTTTAATTTGTAAACTAAATTTCCACTTTACTTTAATAAAAATATTTGCAACAACTACAGAGAAACAGGAAAAATTATCCATAATGTTTTGTTCATTTCCCCGAGCAATTTCCACAAATCATTTTTTTGTTTGCAGTAAAATGCCAACATTTACCATTATTCATACACAAATTTGTTTCCCCCATGAGAAAACAATCCTTTTGACAAAATGTTATTAAAGCGCCATTGGCGTTGCTCCAACCATTTGCGACGGGACCAGTTTGTTTAATTTTATCCACTAATTATTTTCAGAACACTTTTTGTGCGCTCGTTGCAGAATTATTTTTATACGCTTGTATTTAATAATAACAATGAAACGAAGTTATATTAAAAACAAAAGGAAGAAGAACGTCGCTAAAGTTGAATGCCTTCTAGGTTGTGGTGCGAACTGGTACAAAGGCCATAAAAATGCATAGCGTCGCGACGAAGTATGCGCACCGAGCAGCGGCAGCGAAAAAGCGTTATCGCTACGGTGACAACAACAACAACACAGCCATCACACATCAGTGACGAGCGTGCGGCTATGCCGAGATGAGCAAAAGTGTCATTCGGCCTTTTATGGTAATGGCCATAGGCGGCGTTGTTGGTGTTGTGCAAAGAATTTGCTATGGCCGCGCGACATTGCATGAGTGTGCGTTGAACTCCAACAACCGTTAAGTGCGAAAGTGTTATTGACTCTTCATGATTTTCTTTGGCCGGCCGGCATGTAGTGAAGTAGCATCGCATCTTTTACGCCACGCCACTGCAACCCGGGACACGGCAGGCGTTCGCGCCACCCGGACAGCCTGGAAACCAGAAATCGTTCCCACGCTCCAAACCGAAATTCGATAATTGCACGCAAGATATCAGCAGCAGCAATAACAACAACAACAACAATAACAAGGGATCTTTGGTCCATTTGCAGGCGTTTGCGACAAGGATCGTTCAAGCAAGCCGTTCTCGGCAATTGGCTTGGGGCGTATGCAGTCGCGTTCGCGTCGCTAATTGTGAAATGAAAACGAAATGCATATCGGCACTAAAACCGAGTCCGGTCGCTTCAGTGCGCTTTTCCGTACGCGCCGCATTTAAACTTGTCCATCCTGCTCGCTGCATAAGCCGTCGTCGCTAGACGCAACCACTCCCGTTCTGTCTTCTTCGGTTGTGTATTTTTTTCATCAACAACTTGTTCAGCGTTCCTTTTTTCTTGCCTTTTATGCTCCTCTTTGAGATACGAACACAGACACACACACACACACACATAAACTCACTTACCCCACCATACGCACGTGCACTCGAATTCGTTTGTCGGTCAAAATTAAAATCAGCTTCAAGTCGCTTTGTTCGTAATTCCAAGAAACGTGGACCAGTTGTGATGCTAAATAAAACACAACTACAACATGGCGTTTTGCTGTTGGTCTGCGTGTTGGCCTTATGTGCACGTACAAAGTGGCAAAAGAACTGGCCAACAGGCCGCAATAATAGTAACAACACAGCGCGCGGCAACTTGCTGGTTGCGCATGCGCACTGTCAGCCGTTCACATAAAGTCAGGCAGCCAGCAGCAACAACCAACAACCCAGCAGGCGGGCAGCCAGCAACAACAACGACAATTCATTGTGGTCTTTTCCTCGACTTATTTTTTTTTTATAATTTTTTTGCTCAGTTTCTTCTCTGGTTCATTTTCGTTGCCGTGTCGGTGCTTCGGGCTAAACTATAATAAAAATAAACAACATTTGAACAAGAAAAGAGAAAAACTTGTCTACGTTGCTATTGTTGGTGTTGTGTAGAAAACCTAATAAAAATAATAAAAGTAAATAAGAATTACAGAGAAGTAAAAGTGCCGAAGAAAAGTAAAATAAATTAGTTATGAGTGGCCAGTGCGCAAAGTGCTCGGCATCAATGAAGCCACAGGAGAGTGAGCACAATTGTTCAGGTACATATATGAAGGTTTCGAAAAAAGATCAACGATCAAATGCAGAATCAGTGGCTGATATACATGGACTCCAATACCTGCAAGGATACATTCCCCTCAAAAATTGAGATCCTATTACCGATCTCGCTACACCATTGAATATCACCAACAATTATTGAGTAAACATGACGATAACCATGAATCCCAAATTTAGTAACAAAATCAGCTATGAGGTCTATTAGGAGCACCTCGGACGAAAATAAATGAACTTCTGGGAAGACCAGAAGTTTAAAGTTTGTTCAATGTTTAAAATTTACTTAAAACAAATATTGTAATTCAGCATTTTTAGTAGTTAAGCAATACATTTTCCAAAAAGTTTACGATTATACATACTTTCAGTCAAATTTTACCTCAAACATTAAAGCTCTTCAGTGCTTTCTCAACGTTCATAGCGGTTAAACACATCAACCTGAAGGGTATTCCACTTCATTGGGTCCACTCTGACGCATTGATTTTTCTTCACTGGAATGAACATCGTTTAAAAATTGCGCAACTCTGTCCAATGTTAGTCACCTATCTTCTTCAATTTGTTGTGGTAAACAGCAATGCAACGCTCGAATGTTCATAATCCCCCTAAACTGATGTCTGCCAAAGTTTGTGTTGGCAATGGCGACGGTGGCACCGTTCGCGTCATAGCCGCCATGGCAGTGTCATAAATTTCCCATAAGATGTTAAAATCTAAAATGCGCGTTAATTCGCTGCGCCATAAACATAAACACACGATTTGCGCTGTTCGTTGGCGTTGCTAAATGCGTCGAACGACATGGAATGAGCGAGTTGTGTGTTCCATTTCTTAGTTGAAAGCAAAAAATCGAAAACTTATTTCAAGTGTGCGGCTTACGGCCAAATGAACGCCGCAGAACACGCTCATGTGTTGTTGTATGTGGGTATGGCGTTTCTTGGCTCCTATGTTAGTTGTTGTTTTGATTTTCAAACAACAGTCTTGTCTTGAAGGCGCTTTTGAGCGGGTGAGAATTGCATCTGTGACCGCCTGCCACGATTTCATTGCCACAGCCCGGCACTATCGAATTGTTTGACATGCTGTTTCATGCATGTTTCAGCAATTCGAAACATTTTGCATTTGTGTATACATTCGACTGATTTATATTTCTTTGACTCACACTTGGTTGCAGAAACAAAAGATTTAAGCAACAAACTGCGCGCACAGTAAAATGGAAAGTGAACTGGAAATTGGTTATTGTAAAGGTTGGAATAAACTTTTGCTTTCTGCTTTTATTCTGCTTCACCAAATTTGATAAAATGCTTTGTAGAAAGTTCGTTTCGAATATTCCAAAAAGAATGCCAACTTCGGCATCACACAAAAGGCCACGGCATAGGCTGAAGCGAGCGGGAGCAAATCTCGAATGGGTGCTGGCAAGCCAAATTAAAAACAAAACATTGTATTTGCTGGCGGTGTGTTGAATGTATTATGCAAAGATGAAAATTTAAATTGTCTATGCCATTTTCATGCTGGTCAATCAGTGTTACGGTTTTTGTTTTTGTTGGTGATTTTTATTTTATTCAGCATATGAAAGTGAAGGTTTTACGGATTTGAAGATATTGTTATTTGCTCTGAATGCTGCAAAACTAGAGCCGAATAACAAATAACTATGAAGGCTGTGTAAATTATGGTGCAATAGGTGTTAGAAACTACATATATAATGAAAGATATGGAATGGATTAGTCACTTGGCTTATTATAGATTAGATTTTAGTCATTATCAGTAAACGCCTGATTCATGAAATGGTAATAAGAAACAACGTTGTTTTAAAAGCAATAATCAGTGCAATTAATTAGTGTTATTTCAGAAAACTTATTTCTAATTATATCTCTTACGGATAAATGTTCATGAGTGCGAAATATTCCATACTCGTATGTCCATGACACAAAAATAGATGCACCTTCTTCTAGTATGAAAGTATCCCTAAATCTCGTTTTAGAAGTCTAGAATTTGTCTGTTGAAAACATTTGTTAGACTATCGATGCGTCTTAAAAAAGTTTTATTGTCCAACTTAATACCCATTCCAGTTCCTATGTGATAAGTAGATTTGTCGTGACCTGTATTAAAAAAATGAAAAAGATAAGTTAGAATAAATTCATGCGAATTGAGACTATTCCAACAATTTCTAGAGAGCTTAGAAACTTCCTCTAGCCCTTCATTTCTGGCGAACCTTCAGATGTTCTGTGGTACTTTCCAAGAAGATGTACTCTGAACTTTCATACACCTCTTGTCGGTAGCGATATGTGTAAAAAGTTAAAAAAAAAATGCTTTCTATTTGATTTCTCGTCATTTATTAGTTATGATTGCCCCACTGATTACTCAACATTTAATCCCAATAAACTTTAATAGAAAATAATTTAAGTCTATTTATAGGCAGAGAGTTAAAGCAATCAATTACACCTTACTATGATAAATTATATATTTAAATTCATTGTTGTAGAAGGTAATCAATTTAAATTCTTAATAAAATTATTATTGCATAGAATAAATTCCACAATCTCGCACAGATACGCCGATACGACGTTTGCTGTTTTCTCTATCGGTTCATCTTTCTGGTTTGTCGGGCGTGCTTGCGATACGCGCTGTGCCAACTCACGTTTCCAGAAAGCATTTCCTAATGGTTTTCATGGCGCGCCGAAAGCATATCGACGACAGTTAGTATCGGCCGTTGAGTTGAACTTTTTACGGCGAGATAAAATTAAGACAAATTACAAAACATTAACGCAAATTAAATATGTAAATTCCACAGACGGCAACATTATCTGTATGGGTGCAAGTGTGTGTATGAGTCGAATAGGAATGTAAATAGTTCATTGCACCCAGCCGCAAGTGACTGGCGTCTGCTTGCAGATGTTCTAAATCGAGTTATGAATTCAGCGCACAGACACTAAATCAATATTAACAACGTCAATAACGCCGCCGTAAAGTGACAACGATCGTCATTGGATCTGCTGATTTAGGCAGCGCACAGCTTGAAGCGAATTTATTTCGTCATCCAGTGCGGTAATAGAATCGATATCGAAGTGAAATTGCAAATCATAAAAGTCGGCGACCAGTTGCGATTAATCATCAAACAAAAAACGTCAAATAAGTGCGTATTGCATCACACCTCGCGCCAAAGAATTTCAGCGAGCAAATATAATCGCCGACACAATACCCACCGCCGCCCTTTTTATCTGCTGCTAATAAATTTTCTTTGTAACTAATGCAGCCTGAAGTTCGGTAAGCATGTCTTTAAGCCATACCAAGCGCAGCGTGTTGCCTAACCATTTGACACTGAACCATGCCATAGCTGCACGGAATAAATTAAATCTGTATTGGCGAACATACAAAGTACGAACGAACGCAACACAATCACAAAAGCTTAACATTGAAAAGAAGAAAAAGAAATGAACTGCTGTGAAACTGAAAGTGCTGGCGACAAAAGAGCCTTCACAAAAGGTTTGTCCAGACATTGACACATGGAATCTGTAGAATGGAGTTACGGAGTTAATTTCGCTTAAAGTTTTTGGCTGCCGGCTAGGTTAGGTCGAAGTGATAGCCAAAGCCAGCAGCATAGTGTTGCCATATGTTGATTAGTTCTTTTAAGAATTAACTGAAACTCTTGAATTCTAACTACCATTCATCCATTTGCAAACATCATCCAGAATAACTATGATTGTCATGCCCAATTTCCATTTTTTTTCCACTGAACCAACCATTCGAACCTTGAAATTCACAGCCCACTGAATCACCACAGCCGCAAAATTACGGAAAAGAAATTAAAATGAAATATTTTTGCCTCCAGCCGTAAGTTAGAGTTGCTGTTTGCGAAATTTACCGACAAGTGTTGGCAAACGAACGTGAATTCCCAAATCTCTATTTTGCATGTAATCAGCTGTGCGTACAAAAGTGCAAAGTATTTCTTATGTCAACGTACAAATGTTAAAAGCCGAAATTATACATACTCGTATGTGTGCGTGTATACGTACATCAAAAAACATTAAGCGAAATAGATTTAGCAACTCCAAAACGCTTCTGACATATAAGAAATATTTATTGTTCATAACAAAATTTTTGCACAAAGCAAAGCCTGAGGTTTAAAGTAAAACAACGTTTGAAATGCTATGAATTGGAATTGTTTTCAAATCTATTCAATTTTCCTCAATTCAATTTAATCAAACTTTTCCTTAATTAAAAAAATACATAAAATTGAAGAAATTAATTGTATATGAATATTTTTTCGATAAACTATTTATTTAAGTGAAGGCAAAGCTGATATTTCACTTTTTTTTTGTAGCATCTAATGATGCAAACAAATATTAAGTTGTTTAATTATACAAACATTTAGTTATTTATTTGTATAAATAATAAAATATTTGCATTTCATCAAAATAGCTGAAATGCTGTTCAATTCCTTCGAGACATTTTAAAATAGTCAAAAACGTCATTAGCTGGTTGACTTTATTTTGAATTTTTAACGAAATTTTGAAATTATTCGGCTCTATGACGGTTCGACTTTCAGTAAGTCCTATTTACTATTCAAACATCTCATAACGGTGTTTACGTATTTTCACCTTAGAACTGGCCATACATTTTTCAATGCATTTTCCACTTTTGGGGTGCAACACTAATACGAGTACAAATACTTTATAACTAATAAATATAATAATAAATATTTGATACATTATTTGTGGATATCAATAGAAATATATGAAGTTGGTCGATGGTCGATGAAGCTAGCTGGGGGATCCTAGCGCTCGTTAGACGATTCGAAGGTTAAACTAAAATGTAAAACAATCAATTATATAATGGTTTGTTTTCTTAAGTATAGCACAAATAGACTTCTCTGTGTTTCATGTGGCAAACGATGTAGTTCCATTCATGTGTCGAATAGGCCGAATAGGTTTCTTATAGTAGTATAATATTCGTATAGTATTTAGTTCCATTGTTTCGTCAAATAAGCCACATAAGCCAGTCAAACCAGATGTTGCATTCATGAGTCAGTAAAGTAATAACCCATGAGGATTTCTATTGAACTGCAACAGACTTTTGTTGTCTTCTTTTGATTGCTTAACTCCGGCCTTCAAGTAGTATAATAACTGATTATACTCAATGACAAATAAAATGTTCAATATCACTTGTGTACCTAAAATTTTATCATCACCAATTTTATCAATTCACCAATTTTACTACATTCAAACACATATTATTGCAATTTTGTGCAAACAAACATGTAAAAACAATTTCTCAAGATAGCACAGACTGTGAGAAAATATTTCTATTTTAATACTAAATAAATAAAAAATATAAACGCAATGCAATGCAATGCAACGCAGTGCAATGTTAATGTATTCAGCAGTGCGATGTCGTTGATTTTTTTTTTCTGGGCACAAATCTCTCAGTGCGAATATTTGGGCCAATACTTCATAGATCTAAAAATATCCGATAGCATAGTACGCACATATCTATGGTTCAGCCGAAATAGAAAAACCTGTAAGCCAACATAGATTTTCTTTTGAAATTTAAATTGAATTAATGTTGGCATTGCTGTTTAAGATGCTCAAGCGAAAAATACATATATGTTGTCTGTCTCAATATCAATTTGACTATTGTTGAACGTTAATTAATATAAAATGTACCACATTTGTCATCGACGCGCCAGTCGCCTCATCTGCCGGTTATTGTTGTAATTTGTGGACAAGTTTGAGCTGAGTTGAGATGCGGTCATCGCTTGCGCTGCAGACAACAGTTCGGAATTGTATGCATCATGCGCGACTGCTGCCAAACAGTCAACGCAGATCTCGTTTTTTCGCTTTGAAGCACTTGACGTACATTTGCGTCGGTGACGGCAAATTAACGCAGCGTCTACACATTCACGCCTTGGCCGCAGTTAACAACCGTTAACAAGTATTACAATTTATTGTAAAAAAAGATAACAACTGAGATGAAAAGAGTTTAGCGCAAAGAAAACAAGACCAATGAGCAATCGACACACACACCCCACACACTTAAACACATACACTCTCAAGCCGCACAGGCATGAATATTCAAACAGCGAACGACATTGGTATGTTGTCAAAATTCAGCTAAAGACCGGCTGCCAAAGTAAAACCTCAGTCAACACCGCACAAACTTACATACACTTGTTGTCATACATACATATTTATATTGGAGATACATATTTACCGGCGAAACCAGGCGCACAACGGCGCGTTTTACGTATTTGGGTCATTCGTGAGTTAACTATGAATACATTTGATTTTGAAATTCTTTTGTTATTTTCATTTCATATTATTTTCAAATGAATTTACTGAATTCATGATTTTTGAAGGATTTCTAACATCAATGAATGGCCGTACACTGTAATGTTTAATGTATATAAGTAGTACAATGTCTGCCAAACTGATCAGTCATGCTTGCCACGATCCATGGTTGAAGTGTTTGTCAGATTTTGCCATGGTTCAGTTGACAATGAGAATAAAAACGATGCATATGTTGATGAACTTGTTCGCAAATTTATTGTGTGCCAACACTTTCACTTATTCGAGAACGAAAATTTGAGGATGCGATTTGCTGCTTATGCCAAATACAAAACTGATAAACTTCAAGCAACAGAGCAGTTGAACAGCTATAACCAGGGAAAGGATTTTGAGGACCTAAAAATCTATAAAAAAGGCAAAATATAATAGCAAAAAAGGCACGGCAAGGCACTAAAAATTGCCAAAAAGGCAGAAAAAGGCACTAAAAACTGCATAAAAAGGCAAAATAGGGCATTAAAAACTGTTATAAAGGCAAAATAGGGCATTTAAAAATAAGAAAAAATACTAGAAAATCTTAAAAAAAGGGGAAACGGTATGTATTTTTTAATAATTTTATTTCATCTGACTTATGCAACATACAATATTTATACCTCGTTTTTTGTAAAAGAAAAGGAACATCAAGGTTTTCAAAGATAGTTTAAAAACTAAAACTAAGATATTTTAATTGAAATGGAAGCACATATTTTAAATTCATATTTTAACTTCTCATATAAAAGCATAAAAGCCGTACTTGTATCATAAAAAAATAAATGAAAGAAAGGATTTCAGCACCTCTCTCAGCACCACCAAACTCTGCTATCAGCACGGAAATTTTTGCGCTAACAGAACTTTTTGATCTTGGCATGTTTTTTTCTTTAAATTTTTCACTGCACAACAAAAAATAACGGCTTAGGAATGATCAAATCAATGTAAAAACATCGATAAGTTAACGAAATTGCAATGTTGCCACTTTTTAGTTTTTTTTAGTTTCAAGGTATTTTTGCGAAACAAAAGGAGGATTATATTAAAATAAAAAAATAAAACGGCGCTCGACAAATCTTGAAAAAGGCATTTTGTGGCATTTATAGGTAAAATAGGCACTAAAAAGGCATTTATGGGTGAAAAAGGCAAACTGAATTTTTAAGGCAAAAATAGGCAAAATAAAAGTGGTATATTTCTAATCAGGAGGACCTAATTCGTTCTCATTTTCAATCAGAAATGCTCTCACCAAGCCACAAAGCGATGGATTCTTGTGGTAAGTGAATACTTACATAAAAAGGCAACAAAACATAAAACCAGACGACTAGAACTACGTGGCTAAGTCTAAAATCAGTCTTTCAGTCTTATCAGTCACTAATGAACATAAAACATTTGTTTAACTTTAATTTCAATAAGATGTTTTTTGAAAATGATCTAATACATTTGTAAGTATATGTTTGTATGTGTCTATATAGCGATATAAGTAATCTGTTTTAATGCATTCAAGAGGAAAATGCACAAAAAAGCACAGATTGCATAAAAGTGGCGCTTGGCATATTTCCGAGTGCGTTACGTTCTTCATTAGTAGGTCAGCCAATGCTGAAACAGGCGGCCCAAACAGTCGATTGTCGCACTTAAAATGCGTATAGACACCATTGCGTGTATCTTCAAGTGGACAACGCTTGAAAAAAGCGCCTATGATTGCAGCATAAAAAGTCCTGAGCAAATAGCTGTACTAGCTGCAATGAATTTGGTGTAATGCTGCTCTTAGCCGTTAATAAATCCCCCGACAAATGGCCTTTGGCAATTAACAATTCAAAATTCTTATTAATGTTTGCCACTTCAGCGATTTTTATATCTGCAGCAAATGCAGCCACTGTACTATAATTTCTCGTGCTCTGCCTTTGGCCATTTAAGTGAAACTTTTAGAATTGCCACTAACAACACAGCAGCACAGCATGTGTGCTTGTGTCTTTGTATGTATGTATGTGTGCGTGTGTGCAACTGCAATGCTCAATGGCGAGCAGCGGCATCATCAACACGCCTGTCGCCAGCACTATTGGCAGCGATGCCCGCAGTGCGCGGTGCTGCTGTTGCTGATGGCAGTTGCCATTGCTGTTGCTGTTACTGTCATTGTTCATTGCCCCCAATGCATTCGAGTTTTCGCACATGGTCACCTATGTGGTTTTCCAGCAATGTTTCACCGTCAGCATGCGCCGATTTTCCTGTTATTTGCGTGCGTTTGTGTGTGTGTGTGTGTCTTCCGTGTATTTGCTTGACTTGCGGTGGCCATGTGCCAGCACATGTGGCTTCATAGTCGCCGACGACGAACAGTCGACTGCCAGCAACAACAACACCTCTAAATATTCAATTAACAAACGCTGTGTGGTTCAACATGTTTTCCGGCACATCTGAGAGCAATCAGCAACAACAACAACAAAACCAACAGCGAATAACAAATAAGCAAAACGCACCCAATAAAAGCCGCGACCAAAACAAAACTGCAGCGCTACGGCTCAGGTGTGCACAGCGCTATAATGCAAAGCGGTCGCCGTTGTTGTTGTTGTTGTTGTGGTTTGTTGTTGCTTGGCGCTCGCGACACCAACTGCCACGCTGTTGATTGCAGCTGCAGCCGCTGGCAGCGCATAATGTTGCACCGTTTCGGCGCGCCAGTTGTCGACTAAACATTTTGCATTGGCAGCGGCCATTCGGTTTCTTTGCCAAAAGCACCGCATACTAAACGGTACGCGCCGTTTTCTCGGTTCGTTTGCTTTTCTATTTTTGTTTGTACTTAATGTGCGACTCACGTGCACCTTGAAAATTCCACTATTGCTTACAAGTTGCGGCAAAAATCTGGAAAACAAACAAATGTTGACACTTTCGGCTGCTTATTTTCCATTCATTCAATTTGTTCTCAAGTCTCCCTCGCCTCATCGCCAGTCGTCTTGTGCCTCGCACAGTTTGTTATTGACCTTTTTGTGTACACTTTTCGTCTTCTGTGGCTCTTATCGCGTTAGCGGCGTTATCTAACTTTGCCGCTGCAAGTGCGCGCCAGAAACGCAAAAATTACATATGTACATATAAACAGTTTGCATTCTAAATTAAAATTTTTAAAAGAGAAGCAACAAGTATTAGTTCGATAACAACTTCTTAACGCTTAGGATTTATCCGGTCCAAGGAGAGCTTTTGAAAAGAAAGTCTAAACTTTTTCAATACAAACAAATTGCATACAAATGCAATTAATTGGCTATACATATTTATTTTAATTTTCATATGGGATTTGTAAAGCGGAAAGCACTTTATAAAGCATGGGAAACGTAAGTGGTTGCAATTAGCTGAAGATGTCGTCTTACTTTAACCCTTAAATACTAAACCGTGTTCACTTTTAGAAGGCAGAGAAGGGCTGAAGTTAAAAAGGTGCCTGATTCAAACAGATAATAAAATGATTTCATCCACTTCGAAGTTGTTGCGTAATAATATATTTTATTGTGGTTGCTTGATTTGATTTGATTTATCGTAGGTAATATACTCCCACACACACCCCTACGATTACTGACGCAACAATAAGGAAGGAAGGAATGTAAATAATCGAATGACATTTATTGTAGTTCTAAGAATAGCACAACGCATTGATGCGTTACAATGCCTCCGCAAATCAGACTATAAGATAAGCTGCTATTTATAAACCGCCACAGACCGCATATAGTGGCAACGTTTTGATAAAAGTTTAGCAATGATTGTGCATTGATTTCGGTTACTCAATTATATTTGCCATTTTTCTTTTTTACAGCTCACAGATGAGGTGGTTCGCAAAAAAACCGAATACCAAAAACATCTAGAAGGCTACAAGGCATTGCGAACACGATTCGAGGAGCATTACATAAAATGTAAGTAGTCGATATTTGTATTTAGATGGTTGAAGGCAATGTTATTGAAGAACAGGGTTCGTTTCTCCAATATTTGAATTATAAGTAGCCCAAGTTTCAAAACAGTCGCTTTATCGAAACATAGATTGTTTCCTCTCTATTGATCACATGTCGAGCCCAAAGTAGTCGCTTGCAACCGAATCAAATGTTTTAATAATACTAATTGATTTATTTAATTTTTTTGAAAATGCCTCACACCGCACAGCTGGACGCGGTGGTCGAAAGTTGGACGATGTGCGCGATAAGTATCAGAAAGCCTGCCGCAAACTTCATCTCACCCACAACGAATACGTGCTGTCGATTACCGAAGCAATCGAAGTGGAGAAGGACTTTCGCACAGTATTACTTCCAGGCTTGCTGGAGCACCAGCAATCCGTGCAGGAGAGTTTCATACTGCTGTGGAAGAACATACTGCAAGAGACCAGCCAGCACAACGATTTGACTTCGGACAAATTCAAAGAGATACAAAAACGCATCGACAATGTGATAAACAGCATAAACCCCTGCGAAGAGTACAGAGAATTTACCGAGAAACACAAGCAAGTTGCACCATCATTTGACTAAACACTAAATAAATAACTAATGATTTATGATATTTGCAGAACCTCTCCCACCACGCCGCTCGTATTTCAGTTTGACGAGACACTAATTGAGGACATACCCGGAAAACTGCAGTCGAACACGCTGACCGTTGACAATCTAACTGTCGATTGGCTGCGCTCGCGCCTTCTCGACCTGGAAATTTCTGTGAAGGAATGCCAGGAGAAGCAAGTGAAAATGATTGAGCATGTCAACGGCGGCTCGCCCATAGTCAACGGTAGCATTACAACAAATGGCAACAACACAACGAATGGCATACAATCAAATAAGGATAGTCAAAAGTTAGTATGAACTGAGTTGTTGCGTTATCACTTCGATAGCTGAACAGTTTGTGTTGAATTTTGTAGCCGGCAATCAAAGGACTTGAACGCGCTGCGGTGTCAGGAGAAGCAAAAACAAAAGCTGGTCGATATGATCAAATGTGCGCTGAATGAAATTGGCTGTGAAGAGTTGCCGTCAGGATGTGACGATCATTTGGAACAGAATTTCATTGAGAACAGCTTCAACAACGATCAGCAGGTAGTGTATTACTTGTTGTCCATCATCCTTAAACAGTTTCCCTTCAGATGAGCAGAGATAGTCTGACAAATTACAAATTATCATCGGAAGATTACAACCTTGTTTGAGGAGAACTGTTAATGTTGTGCAGAACATTTCGATTTTCTATTAAATTTGTGACATTTCCAACTAAATCAAAACAAATTCATATTTAGGAGGAATAATTTGCAGTTTTTTACAACTCAATTCTGTTTGCTTCGGTAATTAAAGGATAATAATTAAGTAGGTTGATTTTGCAGTCTTTTACAATTCGATTTGATTTGATTCGGGAATAGAGGGAGTCCGTTTGGAACTTCAACCTGTACTGCACACTTTTAGCCTAACCCCAACTGATCCAACAAAATATATTTGTATGGTGCATTGTAAACTAAATGAAGTGATGAACTAAATCATAAGATAAATTTGATCTTAGTCTTCATAAATTGTCAGGTTTAGGTACTTCAACTTTAAGTTATATAGAGGAGAACTAAATTAAAGCTGCAACATTTTCGTTTAGCGTGATTGTTAGCAATCGAACCTTCAAGAAAATCGAAAACGAAATTTCAGGAATCCAAAGTTAAACATAAGCTTCAGCTCGTATAAGCCTGCCGGTGGTGGTTAGTATAAATGCAACAATTCAATATATTTTAAGAACTCTAATCAGTCAACATTTCCAAAACGAATATTTTATTCATCGCTTTTACCTGCCGATAGAATGTTTTAATTTCAAAGCACCAAGCAATTTAACAACTGGTGATGTGTTCTCTATATGAAAATGCCCACGTTTAGATGCCCCAAAATTATATCTCCCTCTCTCTTTATCTCTTTTTCGTATTATTATTGAACTTGTTCTACTAATCACACAATTGCAAAACCACAACGAAATTGTATCTGCCAAAAATGCAAAATATGTATTTCAAATCGAATTCAAACAGACTTCAAATGCATCGACCAACTCCGCCAGTATCGTGAACGAGCTAATGAGACGCGGTGGCGTGCTTACGCTGTGGCGCGGTCGCCACTTCAAGCGCAAGTCCACGCCCCAGCCGACGACGCCCACCACGCGCACGCGCGCTCCGCGCTACCACAAATTGCAGCCGCGCTCGCAGAGCCTCGGATCGCTGTCGGTAAATACCAGTCCCGCCAAGTATGAGCCCATTACTAACCCACTGCGCATGGCTGCCAGCGTGGAAGCTAACATCAGCTACGGTCTGCATGACACGGACTTTGACGCCGTGGTCATGTTCGAGCGTGGCGGCGGCGACGGCGACGCCGTCAAAATGTTCCCCAAGCTGCGGCGCACGCAGAATTCCATGTTGTGCTTGTGCGAGGAGCCCCGGCTGTGCGATAACAATGCGAATGTCTCCAACGCTTCTGTGCCTTTCAAACCTACTAACACTAACTTAATCAACAACAATAATAACAACAACAATAACATCTACGCCGAACTGAAGGCAGTGTGTGGTGAGGAGCTCGCACAGCTTGCCGGTGATTGCGACAGTGTGAAAAGCGGTGAGCTGGCGTTGCGGCAGCAGCAGAATGTGAAGATCGAGATAAATCGCACGGACAGTGCAAATTGCAAAGATAGCGGCTGCAAGACAACAGCCGAATGTGAAGTAAAGACTGAAACTGAATGTCGACTACAGCTACCAGTGCCGACCACTATTGGGGTGGTGGGCGGTACGGAGGCAGCGAAGGCTCACATTGAGAACTCGATTGATGCGCATTTGGACAAAATAGATCAACTGAATCGCGTGCTGGACGATCGATTGAAGCGCAATTTGCCACTCCCACCGACCCGGCCGCAAGTGGACTTTGACGCCATAGAATCGGCCGAGCCAGCCGTCGTTACGCGCCAGAAATGCGACGACAATGCAGACGTTCACGCCGCCTCCAAGCGCACGTCCAGCTCCAGTTCGGACAGTCGACCGAGTGTGAGCGGGCGCAAGGACCTCCCACCGAACGGCAACAGCAAGAAACGCTCGATGTCCTTCTCACAGAAATCCATCAATGCCATACTGACCAACATCAAAGAGTTCTCCAAGAGCCCGCTGCAACGCATGCAGCAAAAAACGAATAACATTACGCTTTTGGAGTACAAAGAAAACCGAGATCAGTTTGAACTCATCGAAGAGCCCGACGCAAGAGCACCGGAATCTCGGACTTGCGACGCGAAAGGTTCCGATGTAGACTGCAGTGCCACCAACTCGGCTCCAGCTACGTCGAGCACGCAGCAGCCAAATCACACCACAGCCAACGCTGCAAAACCAAATGGCAACGCAAACGTGCCGAACAACACCAGCTCCAGCTGCGACTCCTGCAGCCACGCCAACACACCGGCAACGAATGCAACGAATCCGTCCAAAGACTCGTCCTCGTCGGCCTTGTCTTCCAAGCTGAAATTCAAAGTGCCAAAAATTCAGAAAAAATCCAAAGCCATACGCAACACATTCCGTTCGAAGCTCATCAATTTCCAGATACGGCGCGGCAAGCTGTGCAAGCACTGCACCAAGCGCCGACGCATCCACCCCAGCAAGAGTGTCTTTGACTTTGCCAAAGAGTTCGGCGGCAACGAGGAGTTCTGCTCATGTCCGTCGGACAAGATGATCAACTGTGGCACCAACACCGAGCACTCCTTCGATTCGACCGACTCGGCCGACGCCGAGGACGAGGGCAGCGCCGACGACGTGCTGAGCATGAAGGAGCACTGCTACTGCGTGCCCAGCCTGGCGACGAGTGTGAGTAGTGACGGCGAGGACCTCCAGCTCGCATGACTCGTAGAATGCTCGTACAGTAAATAGCGGCAGCGTGGCGTTCTTCTAATTATTTTGAGTTCTCTAATTTTCCGCACACCATCGACACAGTCATCCATTCGCAACAATGTACAGCAAAAATGAATAAAAAGCATCAGCAAAAGTAGCGCCTGGTTCCCTGTTCCTTGTACTAAGTAGAGTCGTTTGCACCTTTGCGATTATATTTGTATTGAACAAATTTGGGAATGTTTAGCGCACATTTCACTAATGCAACGCATGTTGCTTTTTTTGCAAGTTTCAGTTTCGATCCTTCAACGTTGTAAATATTTGTTGTTACGCTAAAAAGTTTTAAGTTGCATTGCAATTGAGTGAAATGCGCCAAATGTTGAGCACAATACATGAAATTTCAACCCTCAACGTTTTTTTGTCTCTAATGTGTGCATATAAATTCTATGTAAAAAGTTTCCGGATAGTAATAAAAGATCAAATATGAATTCATCAAAATATTAAATAGCCATAGTAGTAAGTAGTAGCAGTAGTAGTAATAAAGTGTAGTAATTAATAAAGTCTGCCAGGTAGCAGGAACTCTCTCTTCATCGTACACTTATTTTCTGACAGTTAATGTCATTATGCTGACAAATATCAGATTTCATAACCCGTTTGTACTTACTTACTTACTTACTTACTTTATGCTTCATGAAAATATTAAAAAAACATATTTGAAAAAAGTAAAGACTTCTGCACCAAAATCAACTCCAAAAACGCAACTGCATGCCGGGAAAAACGTGCTGTCCCTGCAAAACAACGCACGGCAATGTAGTTTCTCTGTTTTCTATGTTTAGGAAGTAGCCTACAAACGAAAGCTAGGCAGTGCTTCCTTCATCTGTGCGCTTCGTTTTGATAAAGAAGCCTTTGGGGAACACTAAAAAGAAGCGACTTGATGTAAGTGCTGTTCCAACGAAAAACTTGCCAGATGATACTGTCGCGAAAATGTAAATGTTAAATTTTGTTCTATTTTGGGGACAACAAAAATTAAGGTTAATCGGACTGACACAAGAAAATTGACACATTGACAATAAGAAGAGAAATAAGTGTACGTCATCTACTTGGTACACTTTATTAATTTCACTGTGAAATACCCGATCTGTCGATTATATTTATTAAGGTGTAGCCTTCAGTTACTTCATCTAATTCACTTTTATATGTAGTCTCAACCAAGACAGGAGACGAGAAAAGTTAGAAAAGGCGATATCAGACACTTATACGATTCATTAAATTGTTTGTCAAAAATTCTTGTGCCAAAAACAAATTTAAAAAAAAAACTAAAATTAAAGCCGCAGAGTCCTCCATAGTATGATCAAGAAGAACAAATGATGTTTGAGTAATGAAGTTGGTTTTCACGTTCCAACTCTGTGAAAAGTCTTGTGACTACATCTTTAACGCAGGTCATTCAAATTATGATTTCCGAATACTTTTTACACAGAATTTTTTATATTTTACTTACACTCATACTTCGTTATTTTCATCATTTTCCAAGTATTTGCTCTTTCTATACTTTATGTATTTTAAGTTAGAGATAGTTATTACTAGCAAGTAGGGTTCAACTAATTTTCGAATAGATATATAATGTATATATTGTGAGATAAAAAGCAAAACAGATTAATTTTCTTTTATATTTAAAGAAACCCTTAGCCTTGACCTAACCAAAGCCACTGCGGGCATTATTAAATTCGCCATCACATTGAAAAATTACAGCTCCAAGGCCGCGACAACACCTACGCCACCACGCAGTGAACCCACCCACCTGTACACAGCCAACGGCAGATTACAGTAATTTGTGCTTAATCAAGGCAACAAAATTTTGGCCTGCATCCAGAACTGACTCACGCTTCCATGCGTCAAAGAGCACCAGCAACCGCAAATATTGAATCCATTCAGTGCTACGTATTTTGCGCGATCCATGAAGCTTGAGAAAATTTGAGACATTTTCAGTGAAAATTGTAATGAGCACAGCGCGCTCAACAATTCGAGGCATCTGGTGCGTTGGGCCATTTCTCCGCCATTCAAGCGAATTTGTATTTGCTCTGGCGCGATCCCACTCGGAAGCGGAATTGACTTTGAACTGAATGATTGAGCAAAGTGAATTCTCCTTATTGTGCTCTGCGCTCTCGTGCAGGCACCAACAACAACTCCCAGCCTACAGTTGGTATGAATTTTCGCTAGTTTGCGTTCAGTCGATTCATCGCTGCCGGTGGACGCAGTTTGCCAATTTCAATTTTTAGCCACAAATTTGTGTATATTGAAGTGTTTTTTTGTCACTTTGCATTTTCATTGTGTTGATTTGTGTGGGCTAGACGCGTTCGAATTTGCCGCGTACCATTTTTCACCCAAAATAGAAATTACGGCGAGCACTGCTACGTGAACGTATTCGACGTTGCCGGCTGAATTCAGTGAACTATTAACCGAGACCTATACAAACACTTTGCGTGAAGCAATGAGCACCTCGGGTCAGAGCAGCTGTAGTTCCGTACAATTTGCGGTGCCAGCGGCGCAGATCATTGGCCCGCCGGTGGCGCCGTCCAGAAAAAGGCGTCCCAAATCGCTGTTGCTTGTAAGCGAACAATTCAACATTTCACCAATCAGCAACTAAATGACATTTCCCAAAAGAAACCATAAAATTGCCAAAATTAAATGAAATATTACCATTGTGAAGACGCAAATGTCAATGCATAAATTTTCCACCACCGCTGAACTGCGAAAGAAAATCGTCGGCGACCGGATATTCACAACGTGTGCGTCGGAAATGCCGCGTCACATTTAACACCATCATTTATATTCTCCGTCGTATTTTGGTTTAATTGCCTTTTAAATTTTGGACTGATGAAAAATAATATAAATATTGTCCATGCATTTAATTTTTTTTCGCCGCATGTGTAAAGCTATCTTTTTTCATAGACGACTTATATATGTACTGCACGTATATTCTATATTTAGTAGCACATATGTAGCTGTGTGTGAGTGTCGCGCTTTAGAGCGTCAGCCATGAACTTCAAAATAACTACGTATAAGTATGAAAGAATTTAAAAACTAAGCACACATATATCATTAGTTTTTTAATAGTCAACAGATTCCATGCACATCGATGTACATACATATTTAAGTTTATATTGCAGCCACAACCTTCTTCTTTTTAATATTTGATGTTCGTTATTAATAATTGCGATTTCGCTCTTTCGATTCCATAATCGGCATGTCATCTTTCGAAACCCTAACAAAATTTTAGCTTAGTTTTATTTATGTTGCCAGCTTTTCGACGCCATCCCCAAAACCATAGTCGTTCAACTTTGGTCGCCATTGCTAAGTCCCCACCAACTACAATTCTCTCCCGCAGATGTCGCTGTCCACGAATCGTCCGCTATACGAGGAGGAGTGGTTCCACGGAGTGCTGCCACGTGAAGAAGTCGTGCGGCTGCTCAACAACGACGGCGACTTTCTGGTGCGCGAGACCATACGCAACGAGGAGAGCCAAATCGTGCTGAGCGTCTGCTGGAATGGCCACAAGCACTTCATCGTGCAGACCACCGTAGACGGCCACTTCCGGTTCGAGGGTCCACCATTTCCCAGCATTCAAGAGCTGATCATGCATCAATATCAGTCGGAGCTGCCGGTGACAGTCAAGTCGGGCGCCATACTGAGGCGACCCATCTGTCGTGAACGCTGGGAGCTGAGCAACGATGATGTGGTCTTGCTGGAGAAAATCGGCCGGGTTTGTAGCTGGAGTGCTGAAGTGTTTCATAGTTTGAACGAAATTTTGTATTGCAGGGTAACTTCGGTGATGTTTACAAGGCGAAACTGAAATCCACCAAACAGGATGTGGCGGTAAAAACCTGTCGCATGACACTGCCCGACGAGCAGAAACGCAAATTCCTGCAGGAGGGACGCATTCTGAAGCAGTACGACCACCCGAATATTGTGAAGCTGATTGGCATCTGTGTGCAGAAACAGCCCATTATGATAGTCATGGAACTGGTGCCAGGTGAATAGAGCGCAACTTAGAGACGCATGTGTGTGTCGCCAAAGTTCAGGCACTAAGATCATTTATGTTGCATTTCAGGTGGTTCGCTGTTGAATTATTTGCGCAAACACTCAAATTCCCTGACTGCACGACAACAAATGGGCATGTGCAGAGATGCGGCGGCAGGTATGTTGAAATTCCATAAAACAAGACTTACGATACGACTTGGTTGGGTTAGGTTAGATTTGAGTGTCCTTCAACTGAAAAAGCACAAAGATGTGAACCCCACTATCCGCCCGATACCAAAAGTTGAAAGCTTATGGTGGAACGTCACTATAGCACAGATATTTCGAATTTAATAAACGTGTTACGGGTAGTTCAAGACAATTTTCATGTTATCAACCTGACGACGATCTGATCGATTTATATATTCTTTCGATACAATATAAATACTTCATTCTAATCTCTGACCAAAATTTCTTCTTTCAGGCATGCGATATCTGGAATCAAAGAACTGCATACATCGTGATCTCGCTGCCCGCAACTGTTTGGTTGATTTCGAAAACTCTGTGAAGATTTCCGACTTCGGCATGTCACGCGAAGAGGAGGAATACATAGGTTTGTTGTGCAACGCAGCTTGTTGCAACAAGACATTTATTTTTTGTGAAAACGCGTCTTTTTAAAAAAATTTTTCATTTTCATTTCCGTGTTCAGCGACTAAAAATTAGTTTAAAACTACTTTTGTTTTTCGGTGCATGCGATTAGCCCATTCTTTATAGATTAGTGTATTTGCATTCGCATTCGAAAAGATTTCATTCAAGTATCATTTACAAAAATAATAATGAATATAACAACTGCGCCGTTAATGCCATCATTTCAACATCCATCCATTTCCTATCCAGTGTCCGATGGCATGAAACAGATACCCGTCAAATGGACTGCACCGGAGGCACTCAACTTCGGCAAATACACTTCACTATGCGACGTTTGGTCCTACGGCATTTTGATGTGGGAAATTTTCTCCAAAGGCGATACACCCTACTCGGGCATGAGTAATTCGCGCGCACGCGAACGCATCGATACCGGTAAGTGCACGTCGAAGCCAAACGCACAAAGGCATTCTAATGAAAATCGTTTTATTTTGTTAGGTTATCGCATGCCCGCACCGGAGAATACGCCACCAGAAATGTACCGACTCATGCTGCAGTGCTGGTCTGCGGAGGCCGAAGCTCGTCCACATTTCGATGAAATCTACAACGTTGTCGATGCACTGATTATACGCCTAGATAATAGTCATTAGTCCTATGTGTGTCTGCACACCAAGGGAATTAATTTAAGTGAAACATATTTGCCTATTTACGAAATTTACAATTAAGGTGATGTATATGTATATGTATTGTGTGTATGTATACTGATATAGGATATGTACTTTTCGAACAAAGATATGTTTACAACGAATATTTTTACTACTCGTATGTGTATTTAGCCTAAGAACTTGAAGTATCCTGCAGAATTTTGTAAATACTACGCATAGAACACATGACCGCAGCGCATACTTTTTCATACTCGTACATTACACATTGCGATTCCCATGATTTGCACATTTTTAAGAATTTCATGTTTTTCATTCTGTCTTTTTTTTCGTATGTCCGACGTGCCAAAAATAAAAGTGAACGAAATATGGAGAATGCCAATGTTTGTATGCGATCATAGCGTAGACGTAGCTTTGTTTTTTTTTAATGTATATAACGTATTTTTTAATTTGATGTGTTTAATTTGTACGTCGTTAGGACACATACATATATGTAGAATAGTAAGCGTGAGTACATAATGCATGTAACATTATGTCGTATTAACTCTCATGCGAAAGCGAGACTTGTGAATGCGTTCGAGTGCTTTTTCCTTACATTGGTCAATTTTTGGTTAATATCTACGTTAAGTTGTCAACCACAATACTTTTGTAATACTTTGGCATAAAGTGCATTTCTCTTCACACATGCTATCATTTACTCCTATGATAACCCCCTTCCCCATTTCCATTGCATATGTCAGCTGATTGTTTTATGTACAACGACGAATGATGAATTTACTCAACTAGTACACTATCTGAACAATTCAACTATGTAAATGAATTTGTAGTCTGTCATGCTAAATGCAAACATAATGGCATCGCTTTTGTAAAAATGACTGTAAGGCATATGTAAGTTCGGTTAAGTCGCTTAACTGCTTTGTTATTGAGGCAGCGCGGCGGTGAGCGAAGCTTAGCTGAAAACTATTGAAATATGTCCTTGCCAGTGTTGTGCGATTATTTACCTAATTTAAGTTTGTTTAAGACTCAATGTTTTCAATTAACATTTAAGTCATCGAGTGGAATGCGAAATATTTAGCAGAGATCAATAAAAATCAATTAAATTCATTTCAATTCGACTGAGTTGTTTTATTGATTGTCACATTTTTAAACAGTAAATCGATGAAAGATAATTACTCAAGGCTCTTCCAAACTATAGAAGAACAAAAGTAATGGAAATAAAGAATTGCTGATGACTTTTACAAACTATCAAAGAGCAAAACGTGATGGTTCTTTTATAGTTTGGCGTTAGTTACAAATGTAATGATCAGGGAAAGGAATTTGAGGACCTAAAAACCTATAAAAAGGCAAAATAAAATAGCAAAAAAGGCACGGAAAGGCACTGAAAACTGCCAAAAAAGCAGAAAAAGGCACTAAAAACTGCCTAAAAAGGCAAAATAGGGCATTAAAAACTGTTAAAAAGGCAAAAACAGGCATTTCAAAATAAGAAAAAAATACTAGAAAATCTAAAAAAAGGGGAAACGGTATGTGTTTTTAATAATTTTATTGCATCTGACGTATGCAACATAAAATATTTTTTTTGTAAAAGAAAAGGAACATCAAGGTTTTATGAATGATCAAATCAATGTAAAAACATCGATAAGTTAACGAAATTGCAATGTTGCCACTTAATTTTTTTTTAGTTTCAAGGTATTTTTGCGAAACAAAAGGGGGAAAATAATAAAAACGAAAGAAAAATAAAAAGGCGCTCGACAAATCTTGAAAAAGGCATTTTGTGGCATTTATAGGTAAAATAGTCACTAAAAAAGGCATTTTTGGGTGAAAAAGGCAAACTGCCTGTTTTAAGCAAAAAAAGCCAAAATAAAAATGGTATATTTCTAATCAGGAGGACCTAATTCGTGCTCAATTTCAATCAGAAATGCTCTATCTAGCAGCAAACAAAAAAGGCAATTTCCACAAAATCCTTTCCCTGGTAATGATTCTTTTAAAATTTATTATTGTAATGCAATTATAAAGCTTTATGATAAATGTTTGAAAAAAACCAATACTTACGAAATGTTTTTATTTTTATGAAATATGTATACAAAATAAAGCAAACCAAACACGTACATAACATATTTTTGTAATACAAATAAATGTTTTCAACATACAACGTACAAAAGACATTAACACATTGTTAGCTAATGTATCAGTTGCGATTTATTCAATTAAATATTGAATTGCAGCCAATTTGCTGGATTTGTGACAGTCATTTGTTCCACCTGATCCACTGTTAGGCCTTTGGCAAACATACGCGGCAAAATATTCATGTGAACGTGATGGTAGCCGTGTCCACCGTATGCGGTCTGGAATAATTTCACAAAAAATTAAGAATGCACAATTTTTCGCCGCGTACAAACTTCTTACCAGTCGATGTTTAGTGTGTACATCATGCGACATTAGCAACTTATTCACCAAACCCTCCTCAACTAGTTTTAGCAAATTATTAATGCGCTGCGCATCGCTGGGCATGTCCACGGCCGGATTGAGCTGATAGAATGAGCATTCGACGCCAAACAGATCGTACTGTATATAGGAGCCCAATTTGGCGAACTCCAGCAGCTGATCCATATCGAAAATGGTACCTGTTGAAGATTGCGTATTGAAATTGTTCATAATATTTATACTATACATTTATACAAATGTTTGTTTCATCACTTCTGACACTTACGATCCAAATGGGACATCACACATTTGTCCGCACGCCCACCAGCCTCCAGGTACAAGCGCATTATCTCGAATGGTGCCTCCGCTTCACGACCTGGATGGAACGACACACCGCAACCCAACACCTCCTGGATTTCGCCCGTTGCACGTATAGCGCGCTTCTCAAAATCTGCACCAAAACACAACCATAAAAGCGTTGCTATTGAAAACTACTTTCCAAAAACCTCTCTAGTACTCACCATGCAGCGGATAGACACTGCCCACCTCGCCGATAAAGCCGCATTTCACCATGCCCACACCCTCGACCTCGACGCCGGTTATGATCTCCTTCGAGTATAGATCGGTCATTTCCTCGACACGCATATTCGTGTCGGCTTTCTCTTGCACATCGTGTATATAGTGGCCGGTGCCGGCAATTACGTGCACACCAGTGCTTTTCGAGACCTCCACCATAAACTCCATGTTGCGCTTCAGGCCGTGGGAGCTGTTCTCGACAATCGAACCGCCGCCGAATTTCTTATACAAATTGAGATCCTTTTTGACCGCCTCGCGTGTATCCTCATCAAAGAAGCGAATATTTTCCAGCGACGAGTAGGGATACTGGCGCACGTAGCCCAGATTTTCCATGGAGATTTTGCGATGTAGATCTTCCTTGAAATCGTCGGGCGGTGCGCATCGAAAACCCTCGAAATCGAGCGCAACATGTTCGTGTGTCAGTGTGCGTCCCAAAAGATTGGGTTCGATGGGGCCCAAAACTGAACGGTACAGAAATGTTGAAAGTGAGTGCAAGACAGGCGTTTGAAAATAAGTGTTGTGAGAATGAAAGTCAGCTGCATCGATTAAATGCTAATCGCTTCGTTAGCCGTTAAATGTTGAATTCTTTCACTTGCCAGTAAATAGCTCTACATCATATTTTATCTGACAGCTATAGAAATAACTGAGGCAATGTGATTGCGGTCGACTGGTGTTTGGACAGTGCAATGTCACTGTTTAATTTAGGAATTTATATATTTGTTAGATGTATATAAATATTGGCCTTTAAGATTTTCCCAAGCAAATTATTCCAATAAAAAATATTCATTAACTATTAGCGCTTTCAGATAAACATTTATATTTTGTAATAATTACTACTGTGATTTAGTCCCATGCCAAGACCTAACCTAAACTACTATTGGGCTCAGAATAACGTAAACACGTAAATTAAGAAACTGTCATAAATTAAATTAAATTGTTTAGCAAAGAATTTCAATAGCTCCAAAGCCACCGTATGCAACTTGAAGCACGGAAATATTAGAAAGTATCTACTTAATGGGTCACTACGCCGTAAGATCAACACATCTGCAAACGATTGCAGTCATGTGACCGCTCAAACGCAGCGGCAAAAGCGTATGAACTGTTTTGCGGCATCGCAACTGCTGTCTAAATAAATGTGATCCGATTGTGGTCATTAATGTACTGTGCACTTACCGGTCTGCACAATCGGCATTTTGTTCTATATATTTCCAATGTTCTACAAACAAGTTGAAAAAAAATGTACAAATTCTTAACAAAGCTGAACTCTAACTGGCACCAAACACGGCGAGTGTTGCTGTAAAACTGATCGACACCGAAGCCCAATGAATTTTCCATAGCACAGCTTCAACGGTACGAATGCTTCACAATAACAACAATACGAAGCAAATTCAAAGAGTAAAGGCAAAAACAAATACGAGCCACTGATGATAAGACATACAATTTGTATGATACAAACAAATATATAGGTATATAATTTATATATTCTGTTCAGTGATGTAGGTGAACTTTCTTAGCGATGCAATGACAGTTATATTTTAAATTCTTTATATTAATTAGATGTAATGTGACGAGGTGGAGTTAATTTTTAATGGCTCACTAGTTTTTGAGTCAGTATGAATCAGCAAAGTGCTGGTATATAACATTAAAAACAGATCCCTTGATAAATAATTCATAAAGAAAAGCTTCGACGACTGCTCAATGAAAAATTTTAAAAAGTGTCAAAATTCATTACATTTGAATTTGTTTAGTAATTCCTTTGATATTCATAAAGGTTCAATAGATGAGTTTGTTCTAGTTTTATTAGCCATGCATCTAACAGGTTGCAGTGTAAAACACACTTTTATAAATCTAATCGTATCTAAGATTGTAAGAAATGCATTCCCGAAGAAACATCGCACATTTCATTACTCTAACTTTATTAGTTCGAAAGTTATTAAAAACGATGTACATACTTCTAATGAAGTACAAAAATTCTAATTTATTTGAGTATCAGTATTTTAAATAATAAAAAGATACAAAATCAATGAAGCGAGAATAATGACATTTTGACACGTGATCAAGGAGATTTAGGGTTTTAACATACTTCATTTTCAAGCAAATTCTATGTAAATTTTCAAGGATATAAAGGATTAAAATTTTCAAAGGACCTTTTTCATATCCTTTTTTTACAAAAAGATAAAAATATCAATTTTATTTAAATTCTTGAGCCTTTCCTCTTTCATTTGATATACATATCGCCATATTTTGAGGAGGTTAAGTATTTTTAAAATTTTTTTATTTTTTATCCCCTTCAAAATTTGAAGTCCTTTTAAAAGGACAAAGGATGTAGAAATAAAAAACTGAGTACGCAGTATTACTATGTTTGGTCTCTAGTTTCACGCCCATATGGATTTTTTTCGGTGTTGTAATGAGCACTGGGATGGATTTAAGTCCTTTTGATATAAACAACTGTGTAAACTTTTAAGACAAACTTTATTTGCGTGTTCTAACAATGGCGTCACAAGTAAAAGTAAAGGTAAAACGTAAAGGTAAAGGACCAGCATGAGCTTAGCTGCAAGCCCGAGTTGCCACACTGCTTGACAAGCCCAACCACAACAGGGTTGCATTCACCATGGCACCACCTCCACCAATACACTACAACTCGGCCTAACCTGACATTCAATCGACCTCGATTGCTTTTACAATGAATCTTCTTCTAGCTTATCATCTAAAAATTCATAATCTGTACATTCATCACTTAAATTATCACCATCTGTGTTGCCTTCTGAGTCCGTTTCAACTGGCCTACCTCGAGGTTCCAACCATTTCTTCATTCTAGACGAATCAATTACATTGTCATATGGCATCTGAGTAACCTGACAATTTTCAACATCCGTAACAACATAACGATCATGACCTAATTGCTTACGAACTACATAAGGGCCTCTGTACTTCTGAATTAGCTTCTTATTCTTCCCTACCGTAGTGTCTACATTTTTAACCACAACTAAATCTCCTGGTTCAAATTGTTTCGCTGGCCTATGGCTCCTCTCGTAATATTTCTGATTGTACAACTGAGACTTCTGTATTGCAAGCTCTGCCTGCTCCCTTATTTCGGACAAATTAACTTCTTCTCTTGAATACACATCATGCAAATACTCCGTCAATTCATCAACTACTTTGCCGCGCTGCTCAACGCCAAAAAGCAGCTTACTAGGGGTCGTCTTTGTGGCACAGTGTACAGTATTATTCATTGCAAACTCGACATCCGTCAGTTTCTGTTTCCAATCTACATGGTTTATAGGGTCAGTCGTTTTGGCCAATATTGCTTTCAACACCCGATTCACCCTCTCAACCTGACCATTCGACTGTGGCGAAGCTACCGCATTCAAAACATGTACAATGTTATTGTTCCCGCAAAAATCCCTAAACTCCGATGACGTAAAAGCTGTGCCCCGATCATCTATGATTCTTCTGGGACGACTGTATTCAACAAAATATCTCTTCAACGCACAAATCGATTCTTTCGCACTACTATTCGTAGCATACATTTTGACAAATTTTGTGAAAGCATCAATCACCACAAACACATGTTTATGCTTTGAGTTCACACTCTCCAATGGCCCGAAATGGTCAATGTGCACTGTATCGAACGGTTCTGGCTTCTTTGGAATACTATATATATTACGCTCATTGCTTCTAGGCGACGTCGAATAATAAATGCACTTCAAACAATTTCTGATGAACACATTCAGCTTTTCGCGCATACGGGGAAACCAATAATGCTTCCGAATCTGATTTGCACATTTCTCAATACCCAAATGACCATATTTCTCATGTATCAATCGCATAATGTTCTCTTCCATCTCACCCGGCACATACAACTGTCGATTCTGACCACTGACACGAAAGACTAACCCATTCTCCAACTCATATCCTGGCACTTCCCCTTGCTCTAATTCTTCCCGCAGTTTATGAATCACAGGATCACGCGTCTGTATAATCTGAATGTTCAAATCAACCTCATTCTCCTCAATACTACACACAGCTGACAACCGGCTCAATGCATCAACATGCTGCATCTGTTCACCCTTTCGGTGTCGAACTGAAAAATCAAACCCGGCGAGACCCAATGTCCATCTGGCAATTCTTGGATTAATTGTTTTCTTCTCCAATGTCAAGACCAAAGAGTTGCAATCAGTCACAACTACAAACGGAATTCCATCCAACATAGTCCGGAATCTTTCCAATGCATTCACAATTGCCAATGTTTCCAACTCAAAGCTATGATAACGCGACTCCGGATCCGTCGTTGTTTTCGAATAAAATGCCACTGGGTGAAACCTGCCGTCATCTTGCTTCTGTAACAGTATAGCACCATACCCTCGCGAACTTGCATCCGTATGCAACTCTGTCTCCCGCCCTGAATCAAAGACACACAGTACAGGGGGCTCAGTCAATTTAGATTTCAAGGTCTCAAACGCATTCCTACACTCTTCTGTCCATTCAAACTTTACACCTTTTCGCGTCAAATAACTCAATGGGCGCGCAATCTGAGAAAAATTATACACAAATCGTCTAAAATATGAAAAAAGACCCACCGCCCTCTGCACCTCCTTTATGTTGGTAGGTACTGCGTAATTCTTTATCGCTACCAAATGATCTTCATTCGGACGAATCCCCCGTTCATTCACACAGTAGCCTAAATACTTCAATTCTCTATATGCAAATTTGCACTTCTTCAGATTCAAGCACAATCCAGCCCCTGACAATAATTTCAAAACTTCTGCCAAAACCACATAATGTTCCTCAATAGTCTTCGTGGCAATGTTAATATCATCTAAATACACCACAATCCTCTTCGCATCAATCAACGGCCGCAACACTAAATTAATAAACCGCTGGAACACTGGTGGAGCATTAGTCAAACCAAATGGCATAAACCGATACTCATACTGTCCCATCGGAGTCACAAACGCAGTTATCGGTATCGATTCCTCATGCATCGGCACCTGGTGAAACCCATTCCTCAAGTCCAACGTACTGAAGAAACTCTTCCCACCCAAATATTCAATACAATCCTCAACTAACGGCAACGGATAATGATCTCTGACAGTCAACTTATTCAACGCCCGATAGTCAACACACATTCTCAATTCACCGTTCTTCTTCCGCACTAACACAATCGGAGACGCGTATGGAGACGCACTTGGCTGAATAATGCCCTGAGCCAACAAATCATCAATTGTCTTCTGTACTTCTGTCTTTTCCCTATATGACAACCGGCGCGGACCACTGTACACCGGCGCATCACTCTTCAACTGAATTTTCATGCAATAGCCACTCAACTTCCCCCCCTTGTTCTTCATTTTCAAATAGTTCTCAAAAACAACTGATTTCAAAGCATCTGCATCTGTTATAGACAAGTTTTCGTCCACATCAATTAGATCACCAATTTCATCCATCTCAGTTGCCCCTACCATCAATATTACTTCATCATACAAATTCAAGTCTTCTGTTCCAACTAAATTTACAACTCCGATACACGACTCAAGTCGAGTTTCACACAAATTTGAATCACCAATTACATTTACCTCTGCATTAACTGAATTAATTTCTGACTTGCCACACTTATCATCTGATTTCAATAACTTAACTCTGTTTGGAACCTCTGTTATCTTAACTACTGGACTCTTTAATAAATTAAACAACTTAAGTGCACTGATATTCAACGGAACTTCATTTTTATTGGCATTATTAATCTCCAGCAGAGTACGTCTACTATATCTCACTGTGTCCATTTGGCACAGGCTTATATTCATTGCCTTAAGTAAATCGCGTCCAAAAAGTAGGGGCACCACTGCCTCTTCATCTGGCAAAACAAACAAATTATGGTCAAATTTACGGTTATCAAACACAATTTTACAAGTCACAAGGCCGTACGTACTTAAATTCATATTTCCCATCCCCCGATACTCTGTCACAGTCAATTCACCCGTCACTTCAAATGGCACAAGAGAACGCTTCACGAAACTAGTCGGACTGCCATTATCAAATAAAGCAAAACACGGAATTAATTCAGTGCACTTATTCTGTTTCAAAAAGGCAACACTTACAAGATTTCGGTGTTTCAGCTGTCGGGCTAAACGTCGGACCTCCTCTACCTCCGTCAATGGCGTCCCTGCCTCCCACTCCTCGACCTCTGCTACTGGCTGCTGTTGTTTCGGTACGGCTGGCATCCGTGTTTGCGTCTGGTTTAGTGTTGTATTCTGCATCCGACTACGACGTGGGCACTGCTGGCGCATGTGGCCTACTTCATGGCATATGAAACACGAGTTCGGTGGGCGTCGCGGGGCCCCGCACGCACTTTGATAGTGCCCATATTGAAAACAGTTGTAACACCTGACGGCCGACAAATCCGTGACTTTTGCAGCTGTGTTAGCAACTGGCACTGTTGTATACGACCTCGGCCTAGGCACGGCACCCGACATGACACTGATCTTCGGCACAACCACTGGCGCAGCTGCCCGACGCTTCTTCTCGTAACGCTCCATCAACCCCTTCAATTCACGCAAGGAAGTGGCACTGTACAGCATCGAAACCATATTCGTATCGTCGTTAAGCCCCTCGATGATAATGTCGATTAGGTCCGTTTCTGACACATCGGCGCGGCTGGCAATGTACTGCATCTCAACAATATATTGTCGTGGTGTTTCGTCTGGTCTCAGGACACGGGCACGTAACTGTTGCAGCACATCTCGAACCGTGAATATACGACGGTATTCAGTCATCAAAGCCATCCTTAGCTCACCATAGCTGCGAACACGAGTTATGTCCGCGAACCGCTTCGCTTGCCCAGTTATCAGATGTCGTGCGGCAACCAGCTGGTCTCGCTCACTGTACTGGAAACTCTCGAACACATTCTCCAAGTCGGCCAACCATTTGCTAACGTCCTGCAACTCCGAACCATCAAATTTGCTCATCATCGCGTCCAGTACACCCAGGTCGATTCTACGACTCTCGAACTCGTTCAACTCACGCTGCAGCTGGACAAGCTCACGTTTCTTGCGCATGATCGCCAACTGCCGATCTAACTCAGCCTCTTCAGCCTCAGTACTGGTCACATTCACCACACTCCCTGCATCAACTGTATCATCTTCTGTATCTGGCACATTCATGGGTCGCTCCCTCTGGCTGGCCCCTGGCATCTGTCGTCTAGTCGTCTGCACACTCTGGCTGGCATCTGGCATCTGTTGATTCAGCGGAACATCAGGCTCGCTATCCGCTCTGGCCGCTCTTCCGCTACCTCCGACACGACCTGCTACCGCTTGTTCATACACTGTCCGCAACTGAACCATCGTGGCGTCTTCCTCGAATTCAGCTCCCGCAGCCCGTAGTGCAGCAATAACCGCATTGCGCGTTAATTTGTTCGCCATTGAACCACAATAACTTTAGAACTTAGATAGAAAAAAAATTCCTGCTCGAACCCCACACTTGACGTTGTAATGAGCACTGGGATGGATTTAAGTCCTTTTGATATAAACAACTGTGTAAACTTTTAAGACAAACTTTATTTGCGTGTTCTAACAATGGCGTCACAAGTAAAAGTAAAGGTAAAACGTAAAGGTAAAGGACCAGCATGAGCTTAGCTGCAAGCCCGAGTTGCCACACTGCTTGACAAGCCCAACCACAACAGGGTTGCATTCACCATGGCACCACCTCCACCAATACACTACAGTGTGAAATTTTTTTTTTATTTTTGTCGCACGGTGTAATAGAAAAGCCCATTTTTGTTTGCGACTGCAGATTTTTCATATGGAACTTGATGCCTGCACTTAATCCTCTTCTAACTACGCTACTGTTTCATTTAATGTGGACCAATGTGTTGGTGTTTTTATTGCGAAGAAGCGTGCCAAGTCAGAACTCGAGAAAAACCAAAACGGCCAGTGAGAGTAAAAGTTATAGACGAAAATTCAATTAGACGACCTACGCGAATTATTGTGTACACATGCCCCACCGCCATCCAGTGGCATGTACTCCCGCTCTGACACTTGCAAAAACTCGTGATTACAGATTAAAAAAATGCTAAAACACTACTTACGTACTTTCTCACTGCTGCAACGTTCAAGTACTTAGAAACGCCATTCTTTGACACGCCGATATCTTATCAGTTGCCGGCAAATAGGCGAAGCATATGATAATTTTCGTAGATATTTCTTCGTGCATATGTTTTATGTGTTTACAATGTTAATCTCGGAATGCGCGGGCCAGTTAGAAGCGCGAATAGTTAGTTGCACTGTTGATCGCAATCAAACCGAGCTCTCATCATATGATTGCAATTGGATTGTGCGTGAGTCGGCTGGTTAGTGTGCTATCTGCATTGTAAAAAACAGCACCTGTCAACGGAACATTTGAATGTGACGTTATCAGCTGGAGGCCAATGGATTTCAGTGCGTACGAGTAGATTACACCAACGATTAGGCCGAGATTAGAGTTTAAGCAATTTAAGTGTATCGTATTACTATATTTAGATAAACGCAAAAGTTGGCACGAGAGATTAGGAAGTTTTTTACAATTGTATGCAGTTAGGCAAACATACAGTGGTGAGCAAAATAATAAGAACAAGAATATGTATGCGTTTAAACTTCGCACAAAAATAAAACCAATTAAAAAATTACCATACAAGTTAGCAGACCATTTTATTTATAGGTTTGTTAACAGCGGCTAAGCATTGTTTTATTTTCAAGATTAGTTGCAGCCCAAGAAGACTGAAATTAACAAAAACATAAAAAACAAGTTGTTCAAAATTATAAGAACAAGTTAAATGTTAATATTATTTTTTGCTATTTAAACGACCAAATGCATTCTTTTGTTTAATATTTTGTGTTGTAGCCTTTGCTGGTCTCCACTGCAATGCAGCGCCTATCCATGGAGTCAATAAGGTCTCGACATCATTGCGCAGGCATTGCATTCCAAGAAATTTGTGCTGCAACCCATAATTCGTCCGTATTTTTAAATCTTCATTCAAGGTCGCCGTTGATACAACTGCAATGGGCGAAAGTGTGTTGACGAATTGAGAAAATTTAGCAACTTGCATTGCACCTCACAAAATTCATACCAACGAAAATTCATTATGTAAACAATATATACCAAAGAGGCGAAGGATTTATTTATCTTTATTTCACATACATTTTATTCAGACAATTCATCCGATACGCTAAAGTTAAGTGATTTTAAATTATTTGGTGGTTAAATATAATGAATTACTCTTGTTTATTTGATAAGAAACGTTTGTAATCGTTACTTTTACTACTCCTACATTCAGATTGCTTTTTACTTTTACTCATATGTTGAAGATAAAGTTCACGCGCTGCAAGTTGGCACTCATTACGCTGGCACACAACTCAAATCGCAATAATGCGCAACTCCTGCCACCTGTGCGCCTCCCGTCTTTTAAACGAATAATTCCAATCGTACACGTATTCGTACAGTATCAGTTCCGGTGTCCAAAGTAGACGCTTTTGTGTCTGCGGTTTAATTTTGAGGGCATCCGCTGCTCGTTGTTAGTGACAAATTTTGGGCATTTAATAAAACATTAGTCATTGCATTTCGTTTTGTGTTGAAATATTCTTTTATGCCGGTAGTGAACTAGATACATATACAATTATCTCGTACATAAACATTAATTATTCAAGTATTAAAAATTTAAAGTAAAAATTAAAAGCAGAATATTTGGGGGGAATATAGTGAAAGTTGTTAATTGTACGTCTAGTCGTCCATGCTCTCGTTATTTCGGTCGGGCGACGCGTTTCCATTTTTCGGCGAAGCCGATCGCGATCGTGACCGCGACTTGTTGTCTACGGAGGCGGAACGGTCACTGAAATTTCACCAAAGACAAAATGTTGAAATTAGCAGAGAATTTGGTAAATTTTGATGTAGTCGAGTGTGTTTAGTAAGTAAACCAAAGTAATCAAAACTTAAATGCTTTTAGAAAATATACGAGTAGTTAATTTTTTAAACGGACAGCAATCCAAAGAAACGAAAAAGGTTTGGCAACAGTGTAAAAAGAGTGAAATAGAATAAAAAGAAATTAATTGAATCAATTAAAGTGCGCAAACATCGAGGCTGCCAAAGCATCCACTTACCGTGAGCGTGAATCCCTACGCGACTTGGACCGGGATCGCGAACGTGATTCACGTTTTGAGTTGGAGCGTGAACGGGATCGGGAGTCACGCTTCACCGAGCGCGAACGAGAACGGGAGCGGGACTTTGACTTCGACTTAGATACCTCGCGAGATTTGCTGTAAAACATCAAGATTCTATGTAACAACAATCTCGAACATGTGCGATTGATTCAACTTACTTGGATCTGGAGCGAGAACGCGATTTAACTGGCGACTTTGACTTTGAGCGAGCGCCGCGAGACTTGGAGCGGCTTCGCGACTTTGAACGTGAGCGTGATGAACGGCGGGATCTGGAGCGGGAACGTCTACGCGAGCGAGAACGCGAACGAGAGCTGGACGAGCGGGACCTTCCGCGTCCGCCGCCGGCACGGCCTCCACGGCGATCTTCAACCAAACGAATGCGACGACCATTCAAATCGGTGTCATCCAACTTCTCAATAGCAGTCTTCATGTCAGACAGTGAAGCGAACTCTACAACTCTGCAAGCAACGCAAATATGAACCGTAAAGTAATGGACAATCACACCAATGCACCTCAGGCCACTTACCCCTCATTGCGTCGTTGCTTATGAGCATCAGCATAAGTCACCTCTCCAGCTTGACGCATATAATCTTTAAGGTCCTATACACGTGCACCGCACGCACAAGTTCAAAAATAATAAAAAAGCAAAGAGAAACTTATTTAATAAGGATTACGAATGTGTTCGGTATTGAAAGCAATTAATTAGTGTTAACGTAAATGGGGGAAGGGAATACAGCTCGGTCATTTATTGAAGGCTGCTTGTGGGCACGGCGTTTCAGCAGAACGAACGTACGAGCGAACACTTCTAGCCATCTGTACACATCTGTTGTCTGTCAGCCCATTCTCACTACACGACTCTTGCCCTCACTGTACACTTTGCTATCGCATCTCGGGTGTCAATATTGCATTCTTTTGTGGGAACTTTGGGGATCGAAATCGCAGAAACCTCGTCAGTTTGCACACATCACAGCCCACAAGCGCACACCACAGAAGGGGAGTTCTGCATGGAACGCCGTACCACACGCCAGCACCTACCTTCAACAAACTACATATGGGAATATTTAGTTTATAAAACGAATAACTATCAACTTATAACTAGGCCCTAGACTTTTTTACTGCTTTATCTTATAAATGTGTAATAATGGTAATAAAGATATTGCAATTCTTACTTAGAATATCACATGAACAAGATGGCATATTGTCTGTAAAACCTTGTTTGTCAAATGTTTCATTAACCCTCTTGTGACCTCAACTCAAAGCGTGATTGTGATTAACGTCAACAGCACGTTTGAATGTTTCGCGCTTTGCATTCGACACTCGATAGTTAGCTGTATGCTCGGTAGGATATTGGTCTGTGTACACTGAAATCCAAGCAAACACTAAGGGAAGTCGGGCAGCTAAGCGACAAGAATCACATCCAATGAACACGTGAAGGATAGACGGTGCGAATTGGATCTCTACCAAACCAGCTCAGTGTTGTCATCGTATGTGAGCCACACGCACATGCCACAGCAGTGTTGAGTGCAAACCGTTGCCACGGCACTGCACGCTACCGTACGATGGTATTATACGCGCCAGTACATTACTTGGAAGAAGCCTCTTCTAGCAAATGGTATCATTGGCGCGCGTCGTGTCGTCTACTCGGCACTTTAGAAAAGCCGTTCGGATTTAGCTGTCATCGTTGCGCATTTCGTCGCATCACCTCAAGCACACCGCCAGCTCGGATCGGATAGTATCGTAGCAACTTGTCTCTACAATTTGTTTGTGGTCCACGCCGCCATCAGAAACCTTCGCGGACAACTCAATTGCTCGGTATCGAACTATTTTGCACTACTGGAAAAGAAAGAGAAATATGTTCACGCCCTCAACGGGAAGGCGTGGCGTCGTTTTCTCTGGGCGCTCTGGGCTCGGGCATCGTCTTGGATCGGGGCATGGTAGCAGACGGCGCTGGCACTCTGCGCAGTCATCTTATCAGCACAAAAGACAACTAGCGGATGGCCGAACGGGCGGAGCGGGATGAGCAGCTGGCCACGCCTCAGACGACATCGTCGACACGTGGGCACAAGTAGGACCGGATAGTAGAAAGGCAAGCATCATTGGCGCGTCGCTATTTTCGCAAAGGAAGACACACAGTGAAGCGCCACCAGAAACACCACATCGCACTTCGCGCACCACTCACAAACGTTTGCCGAAAACTTTGGACAAGGTGTACTAGGTACATGTGTGTGTGGGACCCATGGCATTTTTGGATTCACTATAAGGAATTCGACAGTTCTAAAAATTAAATTATTTTCATAATACAACATTTGCTTTATATTCATATGTACCTAAATGTACAAAGCACGTGAACTTCTGCCCCAAGCATCAGCTCCATCAGCGCGCACGTGCACCGCATGGGCGCCGATGCCAGAGGATAAACTTCACGCGCTGTGATTTGTTAAAATTAGTGTCGCCGCTTCTTCAACCTTGATAGCTTGCTGGTGAGTTGCGCTGGCATTGTCCGCGTGCCACCTCATTCTTTACACGAAAGCCACAAAAGCCCTATCACTTTGCGCAAGCGACCTTCCCTCAGCGCACGTGCTCGGTTCGATTTCGTTTGGCTTGGCTTTCTGTTTTGACCACTGCGTGTTGGTGGTCAGTCACTTGCCACTCAGCAAAACTCATGGGAACGAGACGCATGTCAGCGCGTCGTTTGGCATCATCCCAATACGATAATTTTGCATTCACAAAGTACTTGCGCGGGCTGTCGCAAATGTTCGCACCCGAACATAGATGAACCTCAAACTGATCGACCAGCTGATCTGATTGCCACGCCAGAGATTTCAAACGATTGCGCACTCATTCAGTTTATCGCTCAAGACGGTATCGTCTGTCATTTACAGCGGCGCATCTTGTCAAATGGACACCAAAGAACCGTGCTGCTGTCCCACAGACGGGATGAAAGCGTTCAAAAAACCGTGTCTGTGCATGTGCCTGTGCCTGCCTGTGCATGCGTCTGAGCCTGCGTGGATGTTGCATGCGGGGCGTGCGTGTGGGCGCATGTTACCAACCACATTTTCACAGTAAATAAAGCCTCATCACTTCATCACTCATTCAGGGCGATGATGAACCCATTAGTTGCAATTCTTTTGTGTGGAAAAAACAATTTACGGGATAACACCGGTCAATTAAACTTTTCATTTACATATACTTATATACATAAGATATTAATATGTAGATCTTTTGTTTTTGAAAAACCAAAAAATTGTTAATGGGGGATATAAAGTATGGAGAATAACGCATAAGCCTAAAATCCCCATTATTAAAAACTGCGTTTGGTTTGGCTACTATTTATCTGCAAACGTCCATTTTTTTTTTAATATTAACAACGACTGCTGAACTTTGAACATGAAAAAGTGTTATATTGTTCAAGTCTGCTTCTATATGTTTGTTAAAATATTTAAATTTATTTGTGCACTTCAATTTCGTTCTACTTTGCAGATACGGAAACTCGAAGTTCCGGGTAGAATAATGTAATGTTTCCAATTACATACCAACTGATATAACAAATTGTAAAAGCAATCAGACAATGAAATTTGATATGCAATCGAATTAACATTGAAAATGACTCAGAAAAACTTATTATACAAATTTTTAATAGAAAAAATAGACGGTCAGTTGCGCGTAAAAAGGCATCAATAATCTTATGTGTATTCAAAAATTCTCAATGCAACTTTTATTAATTTATTAAATGAACATTTTAGCAACCAAACCACAGACGCACTACTCAATGTATGGAATTATCGCATCTGATGCCATTCACACACAACATAAAACATTAAAAACTAAAAAGGATTTTATACGGGGAGCGAGCAGTTAGTAGTCATAAATAAAAGCAAAATATCATTCATACGGATTGGTCATCTACAAAATGTCAAATGTTTTTTCGACCCAAAATCTGCATGAAATTGCTGCTGCAATACTCGGAATAAACGTCATAGAAAGCAAAGGAAAGTCCATATGAGCTCGGACGCCACACAAATCGCCAGTCCAAGTGATCTGCACAATCCATGGCCGCCACTTAGTGTTCGCGCTGTCGCTGTGTGCTCAACCGGCCTTGTATCCGAAATTTAAACCCCACTGTCTGCCTGCCTGTCTGGCTGCTTGCCCGTCAAGCAATTTCAAAACAGATCGCACACATAGAATCTCGTAGATGACCAATCTAACGATCGAGATGTATCGCACAAAACGCCATATTAAACCAAACAAAACTAAATCAACTAGGCCATACTGTACGCTACTAAATAGAAGCTGTAGTACTCTTGTGTTTTGCATACCTGCCAGCTAACTCGGCTCGATAGATTCTCCACAATCAGACGGTATTCGGTGCGTAGAGGCGGTCCATACCGGGAGGATGATCTGGAATTTTTGTTTCTGGTGAATAATTTAATGAATTTTGAATTAGTAGTGACACTGCTGCCGTTTGCTGGACATGTATTTTTATGGTATAATAAATTGCTTGCTTTCTTTTATTCATGTTTTCGTTTGTAAATCGATTTAGTTATTTAATTAAATTCAAAACTGACAAAACAAATTGGGAGGGAAAAACAAAACCAATCATTCATACGAACATTTAGTATTTTTTTCTTTTGTAAAAAGCGATTGAGCGATGTGGTTATATTTTTAATAGAGCAATTCAAAAACGGAAAGAGACTTTTGTTAAATTTAAATTAATGGAAGATTCGTTGACAATTTTTTTATTTATCCACAAAAATGCATCTTCCGTTATAAGATGTGCAATTGCTTTCAACAAAATTAAGATAGTGAAAACAAAAATCATGCAATAATTAGCGAAATCATTTTTACTCGGGTTTACTATGAACCGTACTGGGGAAACAAATAGTAATATCGAAGGTATTTTCAAATTTCCTAATACTTCAAATCCTCGTAACAATCCACCTAAATCATGTTGCCTACACGATCTCCAGATTCACTTGTATTTTCACTCAAACACTTTCTCACGCCCACACTTGTTCTAAATTACACGTTCCTGTCCATAAAAGCAACTGCCAACATCTCATAACGAACGGCTTCATAAGCAATCTAAAAATTTCATGTCTACGCAGTGTCAGTGCCTTCGAATTTTTGAACTAAGGCCAAGGTGTTTTAGTACACCTTGGCTAAGACTACAGAATATTTCAGATGTACTACAAAATGCCAATTTACTGTTTGTTTAACTGGATAATGGCGGTTTGGGGAAACACGTATGGTTAATAAGCTGCAACAATTACAATAACGTGCCAAACGAAAGCCATTATACATCAAGGGTTATACTCACTTATCATTGTATCGACCACCACCGCCACGACGATTGCCATATCGATCGTCGTACCTGTCTCTATGGCTGCCGCGTGCTGTACCTCTGGCTGGTTCAACCACCACTCTGAAATAAAAAGACAGCGTTAATTCAATTAAACTTCCAATGAGCAACGCAACCACGACAGTGTACCTTTCGCCCAGCAACTCTTTCCCGTTCAGCTCGTAAACTGCATCATCTGCATCGCGATAATCTTCAAACTCCTAAAAAAAATAATTTGTGAATTATAAAACAAATTGCAGAACTGTACGCGTAACGCCCAGAGTTCAATGCTGACGCCAGCGTCACCAGACGTGCGTACACACTTTATTTGAACACAATTTCCCAACCCCTAATGCTTCAATATCGATTATTTGCACTTTGTTCCACAACTCACCACAAAGCCGTAGCCATTTTTTATCAAAATGTCGCGTGTGCGTCCATAACCTTTGAAGAAACGCTCCAAATCCCTTTCGCGCACACCATACGGCAACCCGCCGACATAGACGCGTGAACCGACCATCGCTTTGCTGCTTATGGCTGCAATTGTCACTGCTGCAAAATGTTCACGAAATCATTAATCAATTATTCACAGCAGTGTAAAAGGTTAACAAATGCTGTACACAATTATCACAAAAAGCAACTTATGTACACACTACATATAGACCTTTTTTCTATGCAAAATGGCGACAAGCAGCATCAGCGTACCATCAGATTACCAAATCTGCCGACTCCTCCACACAGTCCATTTTGCACATTATTTATTTAATTCGTTTTACACTCACCTTATTCTAAAAATTAGTTAGAATTGAGAATATATATTATCCAGCTATAATCGATACTTTCACAAATATTTATATTTCTCGCACGGCACAGCAAAATACTACACACCTCGCGGTCTATACAAAACGGAAGTGAAAACTTTCGACCACTGAACCGACACCACTCTCTGAATATGGCGGCAAAAGTGGCTTGGGTAGTGTTCGACTGTTCAAGAGTTGCCAGCTCACATAGCCCAGAATTCAAAATAAAATTGTTTTTAACTTGAAATAAGAAATAAATTGAATCGACAGGTAGTGTTGGAGAAACGTCATAAAACTAAATTCACAATTCACGGTGATTTGGTAAAAATGTCAAACCAATCCAGATAAATTACATGACCTGACAGTAATCATAAGGTCTCTCGAATGCAACTTGGATAACAAATATTACAATCGGGGATGTCATCAAAACAATGCCGCTTTTAATCCTAATTCCAAAGAACTTCAATTTATTGGAATTTTTATTTTTCGAAATTAGTTGAAATTTGCTTTTTCAACATAGTACCCAATAATGTCTATCATCAATACAGTGCCATATTTAATCTGAATTTTAAGCCGAGCAGTTGACAGCTGATACCAACATTGATCAGTTTAGTTTATACTTATTGTAAAGGTTTGACATTATGTGTACGAAGTATGCAAGCGTTTTACAATTTCATAACCCGCGGTTCGAAGTACATTGGTTTTAAGCTATATGGCCTCACTGAGTCGCAAGTTATACCACAAATTCAGTGGTTTTGGTGTTATTATCAATCAAGTTTGAAATGATATAAGCGCTAAAATGATGTCTGATCATATATCTGAATTATGGTTACTTGTGATATACCAAACATTTATTTCCTTGAGCAAACCCATTAAATGAATTCTTTAACTAACAACTTAAATTACTCTAGAATGTAACTATAGGTTATACAATAGCTATTTTTCCCGAACCAATTCAAATTCAACTGGACAATTATTTGTTTAGCTATCAAAGGACTACTTTTAAAATCGTTGTCAGAATCGGTGAGGCGCCATCGCATATTAAAACACCTTTCCAAACTCTGTCTAAATTATCGATAAGAGCATCTGCCGGCATCGCCAACGCTGCAATCGTTTTATACACTTTTAACACGACGCCATTTTCGCAAGCCGAAGCAGAAGTTGAGGAGTATCGATTCATTTCTCTTTGTGACGCGCTCGTGGATAGTGTTTTATAAATTATTCTAAAGGCGCTCTTGAATTTGCGTTTCTGTGTGAAGTGAAATCTTGGAAAAATAAAGTAATTTTGCAGAATTATCAAAGTGATAAAAGTCAGCCGCAAAATGACCGAAGTTGAGAATGGAAATTCAAACGGCAATTACAGCAACGACGAGGTAATTTGTGATGTTTTTTCCCCCATTGTGTTTAATAGAATTTAGATGCTGTTCTTGATTATATTATATATATTATAATATTTGGCTGTGTAAAGTATTTACATTTGCAAAGATCGAGAGGAACTGCAATTCCACATCAAATTTTTAATGGCCCACATGGGCCGAGTCATCGGTGAAAATCAAAATGGCGGGCAAGCCGATATTTTTCTATTATTAATTTGCAGTAAAACTTTATGTTTGGGTAGTTCATCTTATTAAATGAGTTTCAAGTGGGAAGCATTTTCATGAAAGTAATTTCGGTATTCGAAGCGGTTGAGAAAAAATGGGGTTATCCTCTAAAGCAATGGCGGCTCCAAGTGATAATTGTCGTTGCCACATTTTCTTTAACATTTTGTGTATGTACCTGTTGTTTTAAGGTTAAAGAGAGCTGTATAACAAAAAAATCATTTTAAAGAATACATTTTTTTCTTTGCATATTATTGAACCCTTGTTTTTTTGCAATAGAGAAAAGTTGGAATTAGCTTTAAATGAAATTTAAATTTTTTTTCATATTTGGGTATAGTCCATCACTGAGCCGGAGCAATTGCGGAAACTGTTCATTGGGGGCCTGGATTATCGCACCACCGACGATGGTCTGAAGGCACACTTCGAAAAGTGGGGTAACATCGTAGACGTAGTAGTCATGAAGGACCCGAAGACAAAGCGCTCACGTGGTTTCGGATTCATCACGTACTCGCAGTCGTATATGATTGACAACGCGCAAAACGCACGCCCGCATAAGATTGACGGACGCACTGTTGAGCCGAAACGCGCTGTGCCGCGCCAAGACATTGACAGCCCAAATGCCGGCGCCACTGTGAAGAAACTGTTCGTTGGTGGACTCCGTGACGACCATGACGAAGAGTGCCTGCGTGAGTACTTCAAGGATTTTGGCAACATTCTGGGCATCAACATTGTATCGGACAAGGAAACGGGCAAGAAACGTGGTTTCGCCTTCATTGAATTTGATGACTACGATCCCGTGGACAAGATTATCCTGCAGAAAACGCACACCATCAAGAGCAAGACGTTGGACGTGAAGAAGGCCATCGCCAAGCAGGTAGGCTAATGTTTTTTTTTTTATTATCACTTCTTAGTAACAATTTGCGAAATTCGCGTGAAAAGCACGCATTGTCGAGACCCTTCATGAGATTTTGTGAAAGTACCTGCGCAGCCTTAGCTGTGCGGAACAATCTTTGCCTCTGCTGAAATCCTCGAAAAAAAAACCGTTGCTGTTAATATGATTGCCTATTTTTTTTTTTTGTAATAATTTTTTGGTTGCAAAATATTAAAATTTGAAAGGCGTGGAATCGAGTAGCAATAACTAACTTTAATTTTTATTTTTTCGTTTGCGCGCTTAGGACATGGATCGCCAAGGAGGTGGCGGCGGCGGCGGTGGTGGTGGTGGTGGTGGCGGCGGCCGTGGTGCGCAAGGTGGTCGCGGTGGCGGTCGTGGTGGCGATCGCGGAAACCAGGGCTGGGGCAACAACCGCCAGAACGGCGGCAACTGGGGTGGCAATAGCTTCGGTAACAGTGGCAACTTTGGTGGGAACCAGGGCGGTGGCGGCGGCGGCGGCGGCTGGAACAGCCAGCCTGCGCCCTGGAACAATCAGGGTGGTGGCAACGACTGGAACAACGGCGGCGGCTTTGGAGGTCCCAGCAGCGGTGGTAACAGCAGCTGGGGTGGCGGCAGTAACGGTGGTGGCGGCAGCTTTGGCAGCGACTACCAGCAGAGCTACAGCGGCGGCCCACAGCGGGGTAACAACTTCGGTAGCAACCGCTCGACGCCGTACAACCAGTACAACAAAGGTACGCAGCACTGAGTCCAACACACACCATAACCCCAATGCAACGAAGTTTCATGCTCTTGTGTCTTGCGCAGGCGGCAACCAAGGCGGCCAGGGCGGTGGCTTCGGCGGCAACAGTTACAACAGCGGCGGTGGTCCGGGTGGAAACATGGGTGGTGGCAACAGAAGATACTAGAGACGAGGTAATTTGATCTGTCGCATTTACGCTCTGCCTGATGGCGGTGCGTTAACTTAACTGAATTTGGTTTGGCTTCTTCAAGTAGCAACTTCATGATTGTTCCTTTAGTCGTACTAAGCCGTAGTTTGCGGCTGCGCCACACACTACCATACAATTTCTATGTGTTAATTATGCTCTAATTACTTTTTCTCCTCTCTCGCAACTAGGTAAAAATACGTAGAACAGTTACAATCAGACAGGCAGACAGGCAGTCTAGACACAGGCAGGCAGGCAGTGAACAAAAAAGAAGATGAAGTAAACAGTTCAAGACAAGAATGAAAGCAAATGAGTGCTACCTACCATGTTTAGGCAAATAAGGACCTAAAACAAACAAAGCATACAAAGAAACAAGCGTAGAATAACTAAATTTAAAATTTTGTTATTTTAAAATCCACAAACAGCAGCAAACGGCAAAGAAAGAAAACAAAAACAAAAATGCAATGCAATCTAAGTAGAGTTCATGACGTTATTTTATCTAGATGTTATTTGAATAACAAATCATACCATACCATACCACACCATATGTTATGTACTTGTTTGTAGCGTGCAGAAGCGTACGCGTGTGTACGTGGTGCGGCCATATTGCTCCTTTCACGTTCGGCTATCTTGTGAGTGTATTTACCTGCCTACTCTAGCTATCTAGCGTAACGCCGTCTACTCTATGATATAATTTACTTGTAAGACATTTATAATTTTAAATATTTAACGATTAAACGTATTTAACCCAAATACAAACTCTGATTGAACGAGTGCAGATGAGAATAAGCAGAGCAGCCAGAGCAGAGTGCAAGGCTGCTTGCCATGCAAATGTTCAACACTACAGAAATACATATAAACATTATGGCGAAATGAAATAATAAATTGAAGATACAACTGAGTGTAAACCTGAGGTATGACTTGCCGTTGCAAATTTACTAAAGCGCGCGTTGAGGTTGCCGTAGTATGCGCTAGTTGAGGTCTGTCGGGCTTCCCGGTCACCCCGTTCATTGTCGCGTTAGCATTGTCGCGCTTGGTAAGAGTTGGTCAGCAGTGCGCCCGAGCGGGCATTCAGCAGCAGACAGCTAACAAAGAGCTCATTCAAACAAATGTGAGGTAGTGCAGTGTCCAGGCCAGGCAAGAGCAGTCGAGCGAAGCGAGGCTCAAGCTCACGCAGTCAGAAGCGCGTGCGGGCATTTTGGAAGGGCATGAGCTTAGCTTTTGAGGCAAAGCATTCTCTCGAAGCACCACTAAATTGCATACCACAAGTCGCTCTTATACGAATACTAATCATGTCCGTGTTTTTTTGCAAGACTGCCGTGCAGTGTGTGCATGCTGCGTTTGCGAAAAATTTCCCTGATGCCTCTTGGCGTGTGTTCGACGATGCCACGGTTGTAGAGTGGTAGGATGGCCCGATCAACAGTCGTGCTGCTGACGGAAGCGGCGCCCCCTGAGTCGTGCTCACCAACGAAACGGACAGGTGTCAGCAAGGTAAGACATTCGTTAATTGAATCGTTACTCTGTAATTTGCTTTCGTCGATAAATAAATCTCAAGTCAATGAACTCAAAAACATACTTTTAATTGCGTGTTGGGATTTGGGGTCGACTGCCTGATGCAATCGTCACATTTTAATTTTAATTTGCTGAAATATTTATGTGTACAAATGTTTTAAGCGAATATTGCAAAAATTTTGAAATAAACTAAATGTTCACCAAAATTAACAAATGTTAAATTTTTTGTGTGGTTGAAAATTGAAATCTGTTTTTGCGCAAAATATGCGTTAGTACTTCATGAGAGGCAATCAATACGAAATTTGCAAGACGGAATTTATATGCACTCGTATCAATTTTTTCAACTATTCCTGAACCAATTTGAAAAATTCACCAGTAGAATGAATCTCTTTAAATGTGCATAAGCAGAAATTGTCTACTTTGTTAAAAAATATAGGTGAATGATGAAAATAAACAAGTAGCACTCGTTGGTTGACAATTGCGCGCGAAAATGTTCGAGTTTTAGCCACGGCACGACACTAGTAATTATAAATACAGAAACGAATTTGAGTGAAGAACGACCAGACTAGAATAAATTTCGTGCAAACCCGTTTTCTATATACTCAAGAAATGTAACGCAATGCACGTTAAATATAAACCAAACTAATATGCGTGCATTCTCTTACCCGGTGCGATCTCCTGAGATTCATTAAAGAATCCAGGATATTTATGCATGAAGTTGTGTGGCCCTCTTCCATACCATAACTCCACCTCACTTTCCTCTGTGACGCTTTTCTTGAGCCTTAAGAACAATTGGCTAAGTAGCCAGAGTGCTTGAGCATATCCATCCATCCAATATACGCCCATCATCACAGCAACACGAGGTGAAAGAGCGCTAACATCGACCCGCAAACGAGCAACCCGAGAAATATCGAACGCATTTATGTTAACTAGCTATTTATTCATAAAAATCAGTTTAGTAGTAATTTCACTATGCTAAAGATAAATTGAACGGCGTACTGAACTTCTAACTCATTCAATTAAGTGGCGTACTCCACGTTTTCTTGCACAACGGACAGTTCGAGTTGCGCTTCAGGAATGTGCGTATACAGTCCCGATGTATTTTTGTGTTGCACTTGGCGCACTTGACATCCGCCACACAATCGCCCGTTCCAGCGTTTACCCACAAAACAATTTTTCCGCATAGCGGACAATCCTGCACGAAATCGGCGTAGTGCATTTTCAACTGGCTGGCGTACTCTACCAGCATGCGTGGACCAAAGTATAATTGGTCATCTTTTTCTAAAAAGTAACCTTGATCGGTCCACTTGCGCACCAATTCCTGTATGCGACTTTTCGACAGCGGCCGCTGTCTAAGCGCTTCGTGGGCGCTAGACAAGCTGTACACGTTCACCCAGGGAATGCCGTAGTCCTCCTGGGACACAATCTCTTCCAGCAGCTTGGCGAAATACACTTGGTCGGTTTCGGTGTAGTGCGCCTGGCGCTGGCAAGCGGGCGTCTCGAACGTCAGACCAAAGACAAGAAACTCCCTGTTGACCAGCGGATGCTTTATAAACTTAAGCTCTTGATTGATGTCCTTCAGCTCCTCGTTCAATTCCTGCACAAACTTTCCCATGTCATTGAGCACATCGTTGTCCACCTCATCTGTAAAATAAAAACAGCCAGTTATTGTCGACCGGCACTTTCCAGCCGTTTTATTGTCTACGACGCACTTACATTTTTCGCATAGATTCAGCAGAATCTGTTCTGCGCTTACGACACTCAGGCTGCCATGGTTGTTGCAGGCCTGAACAAATGCTTTCTTAACTTTATCGGTCATATTTACAAATTCAAACTACTTTCGCGCTACGTCGGTTTGTTAATTTGTGATCAAATACAAAACTACAGGGCAGTGGTTCCAAAACGTTGGTAAAGGTAAGGCATGGACTTCAACTGAAATATCGAAAAGTTTGCATTTTTGGGTATGGTTGTTGGATTGCCAAACCGAAAATTCACAAACACTCTTTAGGATGAATTTAGCAGAACGCAAAGTAAACTTTATAATTATTGATGCAAATGTGATGGCAGTGACTAGTAGTCATTGTGTGAACGATTGCGAGCCACTGGGTTTGAGGACAGCTGCAACCAGTGCAGACAGATTGCGTGTGGAGAAATCCTGCATTTGAATGCCATACCTGCTTTCATTTTCGACCAAGTTCTCTATCATCTGCAAGAACTGGCATTGGAAAACGGATTTTTCTGGAAAAATCGATTTCTGTGCGAAGGGTTAAAACGCTGAAGGATTACAAGGTATGCGCGATCGGGAGGATCCAAAAGGGATTCACGTTTTTGTCAATAAACCTGACTTCTATAAATGAACACATTCCGTATGGAACTGCCAGTGGTCAAAAACTGTAAGAAACCTGTAATTTTGCAATAAATATTAAATTACAATTTGCAATTATTCGTAGCTACTCATAATGATTTATCTGTTCATATATTATATAAAATTTAAACAGAATTTTGAAATTAAAACAAACATTTTTCATATGTATGTATTAATTTTTTTGTGTTGCCATATTCAATTAAAGTTTTCATGTATACTATATTTTATTAACTGAGTGAACATTTTACATCTTTCTAACTGTAATAAAGGTCTAGCTCAAATTCATTGGAAGTAATCATGATTTATTGCCTGCAAATAAAATAATTTGAATCAGAATAAAAACACTTGAAAGGGAAGTTTATGCTTTCATTACTTGCGCCGCTTTCAGCCGATTCTTAGGGCTGTACACAACCAAATTAGAGACTAAATTTATTTCTACCGCATGCGTACAACTTGGAAAAAGATTGTCCCAATGTATTCCGGGCGCATTTGGAAAGCTAAGCAATTCGTTTTCGTAAGTTTTCGATGTCATTAAAATATATAACACAAATAATCGTGATTGTTTACCGTATCTTGTTATAGTCCGGTAGAGATGTCAACTCAGGCCACTCATTTAGTCGTGGACTGCCTAATGTCCTTATGACTAAAGCCAGTTGCTCAATATCAGTGCTTCCCTGAAATAGACGGCAATTTTCGTTGAGTTTCTCGAACTAAGTGCCACATCGGACTGACTCCGACTGGTTTGGTATTGTGGGTCGTAGTGTCTTCAAACGTTTTTCTTATCATGCGAGTACATACTTTAAAATTTCCGTAAAGCAGGCAGCCATGTCCATGAAATCTAATCAACTGATTTACTTACCGCAAACAATGGTACGCCGCGCAACATTTCCGCTATGACACAACCTGCCGCCCACATATCAACCGCAGGGCTATACTTTTGACTGCCCCAAAGTATCTCCGGTGCACGGTACCAGCGCGTGGACACTTGCGGTGAATACAGCTTGTTTTCCTCCTCGGGAAAGTACAGTCGCGCAAGACCAAAGTCTGCTATTTTGAGCGTTTCATCGTCGCTTATTAGTAGGTTAGCTGGTTTAATATCCTGACACAATTTAGGATAAATAACAATTAAAACAATTATAAAATATATGCAAATACAAATATTTTACTATCTTATTTACGTTATCCCGTTCACTGTTATCCCATTCACTTACCCTATGCATTATATCTAATTTATGCAAGTAATCGATGCCCTTCAGCATCATTAGCGCAAACTTTCGCACCTCTTGCCTACTTAAGGGATTCACCTCGCTCTTGAGCTTGCCGGACAGTGTGTCCGGCATGTAGTCCAGCACCAACGATAGTCCAATCAAATCAGGGTAAATATCAATAATTGCAACAATCTGCAAATTAATTTTGAACATGGAAATGTTAATAATGTTCTGGCCAACCAATTTCATGATTAAATTGCTTACATATTCCGATTGGCAGAGTTGAAGTGTCTTGATTTCGCGCAGTGTATTCAAGGAGATGTTGCCGAATTTGTTTTTCAACGCCACCTTCTTGATGGCCACAGGCTTCTTGCGATGCAAATCGATGGCCTTAAAAACAAAACCGTGCACACCTTCGCCGATTTTCTCCAGCATCTTATAACGACTCGGCGCGTAATCTTCCATGAGTTTATGTTATTAGTTAACAATTTTTACTTGGGCGCGTTCGTTCAGTTAAACGTTTTATTAATGAAAATGCTGCATTGTTTACGCACACACTTCGGTTACCTAAGCTTCTGACAGTTTGTTATTGACAAATTTCCTTCATGTCCATTGCTAGGGCAACCGCGTATTATACATTTGTGAGGCTAATTAAGGCGGAAAATATTGTCTGCTAGTGCACACCGTTCATTATTTTCTGTTTACGTTAGCTATCCTTTTTGCTGTGTGCTCATACACCGGCAGTTGGGAATCAGCTGTTGTCATTACCGTTAATGTTTTGTTGTGAAACTGAACGGAAGGCAAAATGTCAAGGTTCGGCGCATGCCCTGTCGAGTTGAGTTATCCTGACAGTGGGTTAGCTGTCAAATGCAAAGGATACACAAATTTTCACATTCTCACGAATACGAAATTTTTCGCTACTAGCTCTGGAGAAATGTTTTTTCTGAAACTTTAAAAGTGAGTAGAAATTAGTACATCATAACCAAGTATCTGTGTTTAGGAAAGCAAATTTGAAATATTTTCGTATAACATTGTGTGTGTTGAAGTCGACGATGTAAATTTGCTATATTAACGACCTCAGTGACACTGTGAGTTTGTTGAAGCAAACACTCAATTGGGTATTGGAATCTTAGTGCATTTAATGTAAGATTAAATAAAAAAATGGTACTTCAGCAAACTGAAGAATTAGTCGTATTCAAAAATGTAATCGTTTCACATAAATACATGCTACTTTCCACTGAAAATGTGGTACCCAGAAATATGTTCTTCATTTCATATCTGCATAGTTGGTATACACATCATCTTGGGAGTATATAAGAAGGTGGGAAAGTGCTTAACACTAAGTGGTATGGCGGAAACAAACAAACAGTAGTGACATTTAATGTTAGATTGCCCTCAATTTTATTGAAATATGTCATCCAGCTCACACAGTAACAAAGACGAGGGAACTAGAAGAATAAACAATTTCTTCAAAGGGCCCCAAATGTTAAACATAAAGTAATCAAATGAAAAATAAAGTTTTGGTTTTAACGCAACCTTTTTTCACTTTAAGTAAGAAGTATCACCGGTGCGGGATACCGTTTCATGACTTCTGCACAGTTTCAAATGTACACCCTTTGGGATTTGGGTTCATTGTTTCTATGCGTCAGAGTTTCTCAAAGAAACTAGAAGTATTATATAAATATTGAATGATTTCAGTTATTATTTCTTAATTTCAACGAGTTAAAGTTTTTTAATTAACTTTGTTGATCAAACTTTTGTTGATCAATAAGAAATGTTGCTAATGGTCCTCATACAGCAATACAAAGCACTATTTACATTTTCTGAGCTGGGACTTTTATTTTAGACGGTGTTTTATCCATAGCAGAATGTTGGCAAAGTGCGTTATTGTTGCCATATTAATATGCATAACAATTTGGACTGCCGTTGGTAGAACAGCCAAACGTTCCGATGTTTACATAGCCGGTTTCTTTCCATATGGTGATGGAGTCGAAAATTCGGATACAGGTAATATTACACATTATTAGATGCACTAACACTTGCTACATACATACACCCATCATTCATTGCATTTTGTGCAGGACGCGGCGTTATGCCCAGCGTTAAACTGGCACTCTCGCACGTTAATGAGCATCCCAGCATTTTGACCAACTACCGCTTGCATATGTGGTGGAACGACACTGAGGTGAGCGTCAATAGCACCGGAAGCCCAATTTTCAAATATTAACCATATCCATATGCAGTGTAATGCCGCTGTTGGCGTTAAATCGTTCTTCGACATGATGCACTCCGGCCCCAACAAGTTAATGCTATTCGGCGCCGCCTGCACGCATGTAACGGATCCCATTGCGAAAGCCAGCAAACACTGGCATCTGACACAGCTTTCGTACGCCGACACCCATCCCATGTTCACGAAGGACGCCTTTCCCAACTTCTTTCGTGTGGTGCCGTCGGAAAATGCGTTCAACGCGCCACGCTTAGCCCTGCTCAAGGAGTTTAACTGGACGCGTGTGGGTACGCTATATCAAAATGAGCCGCGCTACTCGCTGCCGCACAATCACATGGTCGCCGATCTGGATGCCATGGAATTGGAAGTGGTCGAGACGCAGAGCTTCGTCAACGATGTCAACGAGTCCCTGAAAAAGCTGAGGGAGAAGGATGTACGCATCATCCTAGGAAATTTCAATGAGCAATTTGCACGAAAAGTTTTCTGCGAGGCCTACAGGTAATGTTATCCTTTGGCCTTGCGAGAAAAAATCAGCGTTTTCTATTGGGCGCTATTTCAATTTCCCATTCGGCAGATTGGAAATGTATGGACGCGCTTATCAATGGCTCATTATGGCCACCTACTCGACGGAGTGGTGGAATGCAACACTAGACACCGAATGCACCGTAGAGGAAATAACAACAGCGCTAGAAGGCACCATACTGGTGGATCTTTTGCCACTGTCGACCAGTGGAGACATTACTATAGCGGGCATTGTACGTTTCCGCACAACTAATCGGTTTTGCAACAACCGCTTTAGATTTATGATCTCCTTTGCAGACCGCCGACGAATACCTGGCCGAGTATGACAGCTTACGCGGCACCGAGTACTCGCGTTTTCATGGCTACACTTATGACGGCATTTGGACGGCGGCGTTGGCTGTTCAGTATGTTGCGCAGAAACGTGAGGACTTTTTGACGCACTTCGACTACAGGGTGAAAGACTGGGAAAGCGTTTTCCTCGAGGCGTTGCGAAATACATCGTTCGAGGGAGTCACGGTATGAATGAATGAGAAATTGTAATAAGGAAATGTGTAATATTTGTACGATTTTTAAGGGTCCTGTACGCTTTTACAACAACGAGCGCAAGGCCAACATACTAATCAACCAGTTTCAGGTTGGGCAAGCTGAAAAGATCGGTGAATACCACTCCCAACAGAGCCACCTGGATTTGACGCTGGGTAAACCAGTGAGATGGGTAATTAGCTTGCCGCATTTTATTAGTTAAATACTCACAACGATTGGGTAATATCATCGTACAGGTGGGCAAAACACCGCCAAAAGATCGCACGCTTATCTACATCGAGCATAGTCAGGTGAATTTAACAATTTACATAGTGTCGGCGAGCGCTTCGGTGATTGGCGTTGTCATTGCTTGCGTTTTCCTGGCCTTCAACATCAAATATCGAAATCAGAGGTATGAGTGCACAGCACATGTGAACACTAATCGCTGAAGCATGTATGTACATAAATATGTCTTTCGGCAGATACATCAAAATGTCAAGCCCTCATTTGAACAATCTCATCATCATCGGCTGCATGCTTACTTACATGAGTGTTATATTCCTGGGCTTGGACACCACCCTGAGCAGCATAGCAGCCTTTCCGTATATATGCACCGCGCGCGCCTGGATTCTTATGGCTGGATTCAGCCTGGCGTTCGGTGCTATGTTTTCGAAAACGTGGCGAGTACACTCGATTTTCACCGATTTGAAATTAAATAAAAAGGTGATCAAGGACTATCAGTTGTTCATGGTTGTTGGCGTGCTGCTGTTTATCGACATTGCCATTATAACAACATGGCAAGTGGCTGATCCATTCTACCGTGACACCAAACAGCTGGAGCCGAGAGTAATGCTGCTATTATGGGTTTCCGGCACTAGAACATAATGTTTAAAAAATCTCTTTGCAGCATCACGAGTCCATAGACGATGTGCTCGTGATTCCCGAGAACGAATATTGTCAGTCAGAGCATATGACAATTTTCGTGAGCATTATTTATGCGTATAAAGGTTTGCTATTGGTGAGTAGCAACCAACATGCTGAGACCTATAACATACTTTTATGATATTAACTATTATTATTATTAATTTTTTTTTGTGCTAGGTATTTGGCGCCTTTTTAGCTTGGGAAACTCGTCATGTCTCCATACCAGCACTAAACGACTCAAAACACATCGGTTTTTCGGTGTACAATGTATTCATAACGTGCATTGCTGGAGCGGCCATTTCACTAGTGCTCTCCGATCGCAAGGATTTAGTTTTTGTCTTACTCTCATTTTTTATAATTTTTTGTACGACAGCAACTTTGTGTTTGGTGTTCGTACCGAAAGTAAGACTGGTAGTAAGGAAGTTTTGTAGTTTTTGTAGCTGTTATACGTTATATGATACTTATAAAATTTAAAAATGAATTCATATACATAAGTGCGAATTTTGTACTAGACTTGTGGATGCTAAACTACCATACACCTGATGTAGTATAGGTTTCATTGCAGGAATTATTTTCACCCCTTCAGTGGAGATAATATCAGCTCTTCTGTTGTAAAAGATACCTGTTTTGTATAAAACCAATATGCAGTATAAAAATTTTAGTAACTAAACCTTTGCCTTATAATTTTCCAAAGGAAAATTGTTTATATGTTTTTAAATTTTAAATTAAATATAATGAGATTTTTAATTTTATGATGGATAATTTAATCAACAAAATTAGATATTTCTTGAAAATGTGTGTTCATTAAACTTCAAGTTAATATCCAAAAATATTTAACGATTCTAATTATGGCAGTAATGCCAGTAATCGTTATTAGGATGACTTGGATACATATGCACTCTTCAAGTGGTGTATTAGATTATAGTCCAGGAGGTTTCACCTCTGCTTTTATGTAGATATTTTTTATACTTTCTGAGGATATCTGAAAGGAAGGGTGTATGGTAGTGGTACAAAATCGCACAATGCATAAATGTTTGCCTTCTCGGTTTTAATTCTATTTTTTCAGTTTGGTGTACAATTTGGACTTGACTTTATTTATACTCACATACACAAACACTTGCACTCAACCATAACTACAAAAAATATTTTAATACTGCTTTTAAGAATACATCTCAAATGTGTGTTTTGGTTTGCTTAATTTTTTGATTCCGTTAGACATCGCACCATTTTCTGTAGTTACAACAATTTCAAAACTTTCTTTTTCGCTAGCTGTAGTGTAGCTGTAATTTAGTAGAATTCGACGGCGACTTTAATCGTTGAATTCTGTTCCCAGCTCGTCGAATTGAAACGCAATCCGCAGGGTGTTGTCGACAAACGTGTGCGCGCCACGTTGCGTCCCATGTCTAAAAATCGTCGCGACTCCTCCGTCTGTGAGTTGGAGCAACGTCTTCGTGACGTTAAGAACACGAATTGCCGCTTCCGAAAAGCGCTGATGGAAAAGGAAAACGAACTGCAGGCGCTCATTCGAAAACTGGGCCCTGAGGCGCGTAAATGGATAGACGGCGTATCGTGTACGGGTGGTGGTATGAGCGGCGACACAGAGCCCATACTGGGCGATACCGCCAGACTGTCAGCACCGCCAGTGCGCAGAGAAATGCCCAGCACAACAGGTATCTATGTACATATGTGGAAGGGATTCGATTGGTATCAATAACACGCATTTGTATAGAAGTTACTGAGCTGACATCGGTGGATAGTGTTACCTCAACACACGTGGAAATGGACAGCTCAATGGTGTCGGTGCAGTCAACCACCTTGGCACCATCATTGCCTCCGTAATTATACATTATACTATGTATGTATGCATCATATCTACTTGTTTTACATTTACCTTATTTACAGCAAAAAGAAAATCAAGAGCCAGATGCAAGACGGCCTAGTACAATCCGCTGCTATGCCCTCGCATTCCCAACCACAACCACAGCAGCCAATGCAGCCGATTCAACAGCAGTTGCAGCAACAGCTGCAACAACAACAGCCGCAATTACACTCAGTGAAGACGGAGGAGCCAAACCAACGTCGAATAGTCGAGAAACGCAACTCGGTTTCAGCCCAAACTGATCCCATACCAGGCATGAAGAGGCAGGAGTGCAATAACGTGAAACGAGACGAGTCGGCATCGCGCGAACGACGGCAATCAGTGGCGTCAAGGGTAAGTTCTTTTTTGGATATAACTTAATTAAGATATAACTTAATTAAGGATACTTACTTACATATGGTCACCATTTTATTAAATTAGGATCAAGTGCGTGTCTTTGCGATTCTAATGATCATCTCAATACTTTCAGCATGTTGACAGTGGAAGCCAAACACCAACGGCGCGGCCAAAGCATTCCACCAATCACAGAAACTCATCGACGAACATTTCAACCTCGAATACGGATTTGAATAACATGTGCCCGCATGGTCCACACGCCAAAAATAATAATGTCATTAAAAGTACGTCGCACATTTTGCATTACCTTTTCTTTAACATTTAATTTGAAAACATTGTTTTTATGTGTAGCTCCCACAGCCTCCGACAATCGGCGCGGCACTGCGTACGCACTCAAATCCAACTTCGTTGTGTCCCAAAGTGACCTCTGGGACACGCACACACTGTCACATGCTAAGCAGCATTCACGCCAATCGCCCCGCAACTACGCGAATCCACAACGCTGTTCCGAGCACAGTCACATCATTCCTTACGACCAGACCACTTCGCCCATACAGCGCTCTGTGTCCGAAAAGAATCGCAACAAACATCGCCACAAACCACAGAAGGGCACTGTCTGCCAAAGTGAAACGGACAGCGAGCGCGAACGTGAGCCCACTCCGCCCAGTACGCAGTGCATGCAGCAGCGCAAGCTTAACAAAACGAACATCCAACATGCCGCACACCATCACTCCTCGCCGAACGTTGCGCCGGACAAGCAACGTAAGCACCGCAACAAGACCGAATCGTCGATTTATGGCGCCAGCTCGGAGACTGAGCTGCTGGATGGCGAAACCGCCATTCTGCCTATATTCCGGAAGCTGCTCACCGAAAAGAGCCCGAATTATCGAGGCCGCAATATGGTAGGCCAGAGCTGCCCCAATATATCAATCAAATGCGATATTGTGGAATATCTGTAGAGCGCAGCTACTGCGCGACCGTTGACTTAAATACAATTTAAGTCATCGCAATGCGACGATCCACACACACTTACAATTAGACGAAGAGCAACTATTGTTTTTAAAACTACAAAAACAAAAAGTATCTGTATTTAAAAGCAAAAACGCAATTACTATACTACCACCATGCACGACGTGAAACATACATTTTAATCAACAAATTCGTAGAATTTAATAAAGTGATCGAAGTACTGCATGTTCCCATTATTCAAAAACGGCCGGTTGTTTTTGTTTTAGCAAGTAATTAAATGTCAAACTTGGAGGATAAAATAGTGGTTAAAAATGTGTGTTTGAAAATCGAATAAAATTCAGACAATTAATGTGAACACTATTTTTGTTTATTGTTATATTGTACATGCTCATATTACATACTTTAAAACATTTAACCTATGCTAGGCTTTAATTAACGTTTATTTTACTTTATATTTTTCAGTTTATCACAGTTATATTATTTTCAGAGAGATTTTGACATGAAATTAGAGCCTTTACGTTAACTTATAAATAACTGAAATACAGTACAATATAATTTGATAATGGTTTTGCATTCTCTGCTGTCACATCCAAAGTCAATGTATAGCGTATTACAAATTCTTATGCTATACTCAGATGTAGAGTATCTGAGGGCATGCGTTAATCTAACAATTGCTTCACTTTTCATCAATTAAGTAATCAATTAAGTACCGGTACATATTCACTAGCATTTTCAACTACACACAATTAGTAAAAACACCTATACATATATGCATATGTATATACTACACATGTCTGTATATAATAACGATAGTAATTCAATTATACTTTTACAAATATCTAAAATAGATTATATCAATTAAGTACATAGATAAAATCTTCTGCATATAGAAACTTAAACTACAGCACTACTATATGCCATGTCTGCATGTGTAAATGTGTTTCTTTGTATATGAATATAGGTAGCTGCAAAATTGTCCGAATTCCATTCCCCTTCAAAATGCACACCAGTAGACGTGCGCGCAGGTATTCGTATTGTTCAACAATTTAATTGAATTTAAAGTTGTTGGCATCTTTAGCAGCAGCAGGTAACTCAGAAGTTGCACTATCAATAGACGGACGTTTGTGATTTGTAGTGGAGTTGGAAGTGGTGATGCAGCAAACACGAGCGTCAACCTCGTCCAGCTTTTCACTTCTATTATTAAATGAATGCTCAAAGTCCACGCTCACAGCGTGCGAACACTCCATTCCCGAAATCGTTTTTATCAGTGAATTTGAAGTCAACGACTCCAGCTCGTGTGTTTCAGAGTTTATCAGTTCACCCACCGCCGAACTTGATGGCGTCAGCAGTTGTTCGCTGGCAATAACGTGGCTCTGCTTCCTACATAGAGAAAGATATCATAACTAAAATGAATTGACATAATGTTAATAATTATGTACCTCTCATAATACTTGATGCCGTTGGTAGTGGCTCCCTTGCTTATTCTGGGATATTTGAATTGCATAAACCCGTATTGCGGGCCCGCGATTTTAAGCAACCCCATAAGAAAGAAGGTGCCATACAGCCAACTGACCGTCATCACGATCACCAAAAAAATTCCTATTTGTATGTATGGTAGCACGTTTGAGGCGATCATCAAGCCGCCCGCAAAGCCCGTGGTGAGTGCTGCCATTGCGGTGGGACCGACTATGCGTGACAGCGTAAATTGTGTCGCCGCTAGGCGTTCACAAGTCGGTGACATGCGATAATGTATGCCATAGTGCAGGCTAAAATCCACAGCCAGGCCTATTGCCGTACTCACAGCAATGCTCTCGAGCACATTTAGCTTCCAACCAAGCAGTATAAGCACAGCCACTGTTGTAAAAATTGTCAGCGATACTGTCACGACCGCGTACAGGGACACCAGCACGTTCAGCGTTACCAGAAGCAATAAAGCCAGTGAGGCACTCATGGCAACGCAAATGGCGACCAGCGTATCATGGGAGAGTGTATTTTGCGTGTCGAAAAATTTCAGCTCGCTTATGAACCAACCACCCTGCAGCTCCGCAGGCGCACGGCGTAATTCTTGGGAAAACCACTGGTCCACGGTCTGCACGAAGGACTTCACCTCACTGTACGCAGTCGTGTACGAGACATTCGATTCGAATTCAATAACGATTGCCTTCACTAGTGGCGGGCTACCACTAGTGGGCTGCGTAAAGTTCTCATCTAATATCTCATCGGAAATATCGAAGTGCTGATGCGGTGCGAAAAATTTGGGCCCTGCTACACCCGGTATGAAGTATTCGCGCGGCGTGGCGTAAAGCGAAGAAATACTCAGCGGCAAGCATAGCTCAAAAACATGCGGCTCATAGGGAAACTTGGAGACGTCGCAGCATGGCGTGCGATCAGTGTTGTCCATGCCGTCAATGCACCTACCAAAGAAACGACTTTAATTTCAGACCACAGCTCAGATTCGGACATTTTACTACTTACATGCGACCCATGAAAGATATAAAATTTTCGATGAAGCAATTGGGCAACAGTAGACCGAAGGTTATTTGATAGAACGGTTGCTGCCGCAGGCGTTTGCAGAACGATAACAGCCAAATTTGTGCAGGTTTTGTTGATACATTAAAATTATTGTCATAATGTAAATTCCCATGCGAGAACGGATCAGTATAGTCGCCATCGTCCACTGGCAAAATGCCCCAAACAAAACGCAGCGGCAATTTAAAATTCTCGAATGCCTAGATTTAATTACATTAAAAATTTATATTAATAAAAAAAATATGAAATTTAGTTAAATTTTAATTTGTTAACATTCAACTTACAGACATCGATTTCTCGAACCAAAATTCATTCTTTATTTTAGTATTGTAAATCTCAAAGGGATGATTGCTGGTGAAGAGCTGGAAATGCGCAGTTTCTGGCAGTTGCAATCCGGGCGCATAAAGAACTATCACCGCACTACAAATACCGACAGCACCTGTGAAAACAAAAATAATAAAGGATCACACATTTACATACGAGACAAAAACATTTTACCGAATAGAAATATCCACAACGGTGCATAATCTATAACAGCCCTCGTGATAATTGTCTCAAAGAGATTACAGAATCTATTAATTGACTTATTTAGCATAAGCAGCAGTTTTTGGAGCGGCAATTTACTGCTGCAATTTGTGCATGCAGACAGACGTTCCATGATGGATACCACCGCCGGCAGCCAGGTCATCATTAGTAAGTAGTTCGCAATAGCCACAGTGCCCGCGAAAACACTGCAAAAAATGTTTTAATTGAGCACATTTCCTATCCTCTAAACTGTGAATTAATATGACAGATTACACAAATGTGCTGAATAGCAATTAAGTGTTTGCACAATTTACGACTCCAACATACCCAAAGCATTTTATAGCCGTTATGGAACTGGTGTAGGAGGCATAAAATGCGGCGGCTGTCGTCAGCGACGACACAAACATCGAAAGCGCTGCATGATTAAATGTCTGGGCCATTAAATTTTGCAGCGTTTCTGTGTGTTCGCCGTCGGACGTGGAGTGCGAATACGTTGTAATGGTGGACGTTTTGGTGAAACGTTCCGCCAGGACACACTGCCAAATTTTTACAAACAAAAATGCATTATCGGCGCCAATACCTGCAAGAAATGCAATGTTATCATGTCAAAAATGATATAATTGTGTATGTGTGTGTGTGCTTACCAATTATCACAACCACCGCAAGCAAGTTCATGTAGGGAAAGAAGGACATCTCAAAAACCAGCGTGTACACAAAATACGCCAAGCCCAAAGAAAAGAGCACCGCAACGAACGTCATCAAAGTGACAAACACCGAAGTGGTGTACAGCCAGATGCAGGTCATTACGAAAGCACCGCCTAGGCCCACCAGCCAGCCGTCCGTAAGGAGGCACTCATTGAAAAGTTCATTTTCGAGGCCCAAATCCATCGATACCACTTGCACTAATTCGTTTTTTAACTCACTGAAAAATAGAGAAGAGAAGTTTCGATTTTTTATGTTTTTATTTTGTTTTGCTTAGTTCTTGCCACAAAACATCAAATTCAAAACAACGTTTACAATTGCCACTGCACATCTGCCACTTACTGCATCATCATGTTCGAACCCGTGCCAGATTTCGAAACCACGTACCAAGTTACCTATAAACCCATCCCGCCTGGAAATTATCCCCCGAAAGGCGTCAAAGTTCCTCAACCCGACGAGCCGCTCGTCAGCCAATATCTGCGATGTAGTTTGCAGGTTAACGGCCAACGGATCAGCAGCAAAGTCTGGCCCAAAACCCTGGTTGGAATTGAGGAGTATCGGGATTTTGTCAAGCGCTTGGAATGCTGCAAAAAGCAGCTATACAAGTTTTTTTTCCGCCGCCCGCAAGTCGACATTTGTGTAATCGACAAAATGATGAGGGACTTGGAGAAAACCATGTATCAGATTTCGTACTCGCCCAATGACTATTGGACGCTCAAAGAATCGCGCCGTTTCCTTAAGGGATCGAAGGACAATATGACTAATATGAAATACTACGAAACCACCTATGGCACATATTATAATCGGATCAAGGAAATGGAAAGCTTTAAAGACGTGATTTTCAGCAGGCTGAGCCGAGATGACCAAGCACAGTTAAAAGAAGAGCTGCGCAGGCTTTACAAGCTTGGCGTGACCATATACTACACCGGTTATTGCGTTCCAGCCATTGAGGCGGCCAAAAAGAAACAACTACGCGATGCGCCGATCGATCGCTATACGTTGCGGCGCGTTTAGCATTTGAACACGGAGTGATGATGCTGTAGTGGTGGTGATACTCTACTTACACGTGCTCCCATGCATGAAACAGTGGAAGAACTTTTGAGGAATGTGCAACAGGAACAAATATCATGGCATATTTCAAAAATATACTCGTACCCTGTGAAAGAAGATATAAATATGAATATTATTTTTTAAATTGTAACTCGTTTTAATTTTTTTTAATTTTTATATAAATTTAAATAAACACGGATTAATTCATATCCAAAGGTGACTTACATTCATCTTTATAAAATTGTAGTCAGTCAAAAAATGCAGAATATTGAAGACAATATTGTTCCGCGTACACTCCAATGGAGCGGGACAGCGACTATATTCGCTGCAGTCATTGCTTAATTTCAAATCGTGAAAATACTCAAAACACCCAACTAAAAGGTTGTGCAAAATCGCAACATCCGTAACCTGCAATCAAAAGTTAATGTTAATGTAATACACATTTTACGCACTCAAAGTGTCTCACGTTTAGGTCGAAACAAGAACTCTTGTTGACCAACAGTGCTGCATAATTTGGCAGTGACCACGGCCGACAACAATTGTCTGTCAGCATCTCTTTTTGACAGAATTCTCCGTAGCTGGGCACGGCGACAATTTGATTTTGCAACTGGCACATCGCCAACATACCATTCAAGTCGAATAGCGACGAGTCGCTGGCATTTGGGCCGATGCGCTCCACCACAAAATGTGAGTACGCTTTGGAGGGTGAATCACAAAAGTGTCCCTCGATGGACACCACCGACCCATCTATGCCCCACGTCGGAGGCACAGGCGCTTGCTTAAGCGTACGCCAAGTCTTCTTTTTCTTTTGAATCTTTACCCGGTGGAAGTCCTCGTCAATAGACGTTGTATTTCGTCCGTACTCGAAACGCTCAGTGCGATTCAGTTGTTCCATAGATGACCACGAATCGTTAGTGATTTCGTAGTCACGAAAAATACCGTTGTCGCCGTTCCACTGCGTTGGCGAACGCTCAAACGCCTCTGGCTGATCTGTTTCATTATAAACTGTACCGTGCACCGGCAAAGACACGTTGGTCAGTTGATTTTGAAGCACTGCTGTCTTTCTGTTGAGCTGTTCGTTCGATTTCTTGCGCTGACCTTTCGGTTTGTGTTTATTCTTTCGCTTTCGGTTACGACCATGGTGGTGTTTGCGCCTCTTCGCTGCATGGTGATTCACAGCACAGAGCTGAAGGTCGTTGGGATCGGCCACCAAAGCACCCGTTGGACCGGTCTCTTGTAATAGATTATGCCAGGCAGTTAGACGTTTTCCCAGCTCAGTGCCACGCGTCTCAAAACCCTGCGAAATGACATAATTTTCATGAAGAAAACTCTGAACTACTACTCGGACTTGAGCATACCAATGTGGGATCACTAAAGTCGGGCTCCGAGTTCATCGTCAGCGAAACGATAATGCAAGCCGTGCACAATACCGACACTGCAAGTACCATCAAGTAGGGTCGCCGTACGATGAAATTGTAGTACCAGTGCATGTACATCACTCTGGGGGGCGAGATAGTACGCAGGCGGCTGGACAAACAAGTAACCACTGAAAACGAAGAAGCCTCAAAACATCGAACTCTCTGCAAAAATTGCGAGTGATTCTGGTACTTTGGATTTACATCCGCGCGCTGGTAACGCCTCGCTCCAATGGACGCCTTGCTGTTATGTACAATATCTTTAGACGGGCTGTGGACCCTTTCGCGGCAACAGCTTCCAGCAAATTATGCGCTTTTGCGTTTGATCAATGCCTGCAATCCTTTTTACAGCATTTCCAACGACTCACTACTGCTTACATTTTCTTTTGCACATTTACTTAATTTTTTCTTTTCAATTGGTTAAACTGCACACGATAATATTTTATGTCCCTGAAGCGCGTGAGGATATGCAATTGTCCTCCTTTTCTGGTATATAAACAATTTTGACGGATGCAACGCTGCCATTTACATATTCAAAACTCGTTAATGGCTGGCAACTCTCTATTCGGGGAATTACCCAAACGAAAATGTTTACAAAACCTGTATAAACATTGTCACTACAAAATCAATTGACTATAAAATCAATTATGATCTATCTGTAATCGTCTAACTTTAGGCATATCAAATCAATTGCTGTATATTTCTTTCTGTGGATAGTTGCCATTAACTATCTGTATTATTTACTTGTATGACTCCATTAGAACTTGCATCTTCTAATTTAACTATAATAAAAAAAGCTTTTTGTGAAGCATCAATTGCTCAGTAAATTCAAAATTTATAACATAAGAAATAAGAGCTTTGTATCACAATACCAATTTCCATGCGGCACACCAGTGGCGGATCCAGGGGGGTTTGGGGGTTGAAACCCCCCCGAAATATGTGGATCGACTATAAAACTACATACAAATTAAAAGACATTTTATAAATTTTAAGGAATTACTTTTTAAAAGCCCCCGAAATATTTTTCTGGATCCGCGCCTGCGGCACACTATCCACAAACAACGAAACTATATTCATGAGGTGGTCACCTTTTTTCAGTCTGATGCCATTATGCCATATTTGTGATATCAGCTGTTTGTGGAGTTTGCGGCATTTGTAGCAATTTTCATTATTCAATCGGATTTAATTAGGGAGGACACTAAAAAATTAAATTATAATTGAAATGATCCGGCAACTGGTGCAACTGTCCAAACTTTTGCAGGCATCCAATACAACATGCTCGAAAGCACTTGCTTCAATGCCAAAACGTCCAGGTGAACGCAAAACATTTTGCTCTAAGGCCAATGCGAAAGAACAAGAGCCTGAATCGGATCAGAAAAATAACAACAAACATGAGCAGCAGAGCAAAAACAAGGCCAGTAGAGTTAGAGTGCCTGCTGTGCAGAGCGCCTTCGAAAGCACTTCGAAGAAGACTAAGGAGACCTACCTGAGCATGGTGGAGATATTTGAAGAGCGCGATGTGCACCGGCGTAATCACGTCGAGTTCATTTACGCGGCTTTGAAGAACATGGCCGACTTTGGTGTTGAACACGATCTGGACGTTTACAAGGCGTTGATAAATGTGATGCCCAAAGGCAAGTTCATACCGACCAATTTGTTCCAGGCTGAGTTTCAGCACTATCCTAAGCAGCAACAATGCATCATAGACCTGCTTGAGCAGATGGAGGACTTGGGCGTGATGCCCGACTACGAAATGGAGGCGATGTTGTTAAACATTTTCGGCAGGCGAGGTCATCCGTTGCGCAAGTATTGGCGCATGATGTACTGGATGCCGAAGTTCAGGAACTTGTCGCCGTGGCCGCTGCCTAATCCTGTGCCCGACGATGCGCTCGAGATAGCACAAATGGCCGTGGAACGCATGTGCACAGTGGATCTGCGCTCACGTGTGGTTATCTATCAGACAAAAGACGTGAAAGACGCCATCGACGACACGTGGATTGTGAGCGGTATGAGTGCGGACCAGACGCAACTGCTACGCGAGCATCCGCGCCAAAAGGCGCTGTACATTGAAGGACCATTTTTAATTTGGCTGCGAAATAGGTCCATCAACTACTTTACGCTGCGTGCAGAGCCGGATCCGGAGTTCCTTAAGAGTTTTCAAAACAGCGAAGCCGATAAGGATGGTAAGCAGTGGGGCTGGCAGCTACTTCTTTCGTATTAAAAACATAAAACTTCCACAGATGTATCACGACTGGATATGCCTTTCATCGGCGTACCCTTACCGCGCAGAAGCCAACAAGTTGGCAAATGTCGGTCCGTACACCAGCAAGACGACGGCACGATCTTTGCGATTTGTGCCACTGGAACTTCTACCAAAGACTCGCTTCTGTCTTGGATACGACTGTTGGAGACGAATGGTAATCCCGCGCTGGGTGAAATTCCAGTGCTCTTTAGATTTACATCGCCCATAGAGCCGGCTGCCATACGAATCGAAGGTCAGTCAGATACGGGCAATAGACCTGAAGCGAGCGACGCAGGTGTGCCCAACAAGCAAGTAAGATAGCGTAAATATACATAAATGATCTGATGACTCCAGCTACTTTGAAGCTATCTAGTCCGTCGACACAGGCAAGATGCATAATAAAAGATATCACTTTGTATAAGATATGAATTTAAATTGAGTTATTTATTAAAACCACGTAGGAAATTTCTACAGAACCTACTAGACTAATGCTAAATATGCATATTTACAGGGACGCAAGTGAGGAGTGTACAGTTACATAGACATCTCGTACACCCTCTAAACTAAAAGTAGTAGTAGTTCGCTACTTAAGTACGAAAATTTGAATCAAATTAAATTAAGGGGAAATTCACATTTATTTGAGCAGTCTGATATGATCGAAGAGTTTGGGAAAACTTTTTTGCAAAATGCCGCAATTGTGCCCCCTACTAGAGACTACTTATATGATAGATACAGTAGATATCTTACAGGGACACGATAAAATTTACAATTCGTACTATTAAAATTTAGTGGGATTGAATAATTGCAGCCCACACTGTCAGTTAGGGCAGTCATTACGGCACTTTACGTACAATCAAAACTAGCTCATAAGCTCAATTTGGCTTTTAATTATTGCTTAGGTTGTATTACAATGCGCGTGGTATCGCAGACACCGCCTTTTCAAATCAAAAGTAAATTACCCAAGTTCAAACACGTATTCACGTTTGTAAAATCAAAAATCACAGCAATGTTTTTACAAAACAAAAAACTACTTCTGTGGTCGTTCTCCTCGGCCCTCGGAGCCGATACTGACGCGTATCGCTTTTACACTTAATTTAAAAGGATATTACAGGGTTTTTGTCATTTTTACATTTTTTATGATAATACAAAATCTATTGAATAGTATTTGAGGTACAATACGACGTCTAATTTAATGCTCAGTAATGTCTTGCAAATAATCGAAAATGTTTTCCAATGTTTTGTGTTATGTAAGTTTGCGTTTACGTTACAAATTTTGCTTAGCCCAGCGTCTTGTTGAGCGGAAACACTTTGCTCACCACACCAATACCTTTGCTGGTGCCCTCGCGGAACAACACACGCATTCCCGGCCGAACGTACTCGGGATGCCCTACAAACTGGAAGATGACCGTGGCGCTGTCGTTGGTGCCCATTTTCTCGCGCTCCAATATGGCACGTATGACGGCTGTCTGCCGTATGCTGCCGATGTGCACTGTAGTCTGAAAACCAACATAAATAGCGGTAGCATGAAATAACACCGACACCTCAGCCTGCAAAGAAATACGCCCGTTAGTTGTTAAAACTGCAAGCAGAATGGAATGCAACTTTTACCTGAAAATATATCGTGCCACGCGGTTCCTCATCCGGGTTGCCCAAGTCTGCAAGCAGCGCCATACCGCTTCGTAGTGGCGGCAGGTTCTGATTCGGCGTAAAAGACAGGGACGCACTCTGGCCGGCGCGCACAACACGGCACGGCGCCTTGTTGCGATGTATAGTGTGTACAGTGACCGAGTGAAAGCTGCCATCTGCCAAAGGTCCAATTTTCATTGGCATATTTTCGGTGAGTACGCCCTTGACCAGCAGCCCACCCACCACCGGGCCCACTTCGGATACCCGGAAAATCTCATCGATGTGGAACTCGCACGACTCCTGCTCCAGTCGTTCCTTTTCCAGGTTGCTAATGCTCGGCGAAAGCACATACAAGAATTTCGTGACTAGATTGAGGCCGGCTCCGGTCACATTCGACACACAAAATATGGGCACAATGTTCTCGGACACTTGATTAGAGCCAGCAGATATTACTTCATCGCAATTGGTGACCACGAACGGTACCTTGCGGCAACCCACAGATGTCAGCAGGTTCTTCAGCTCCTGCACCGTCTGCTCGGGCGAAGTGATGTCTGTCTTTGTAACTACAATAAAGAAGGGCATGTCGAGAGCGCGCACAATGGAGAGGTGCTCCTTGCTGGTGCCATTGCAGCCGCCGCCAGCTGAAACTACTAGCATGGCGTAGTGCGGCGAATAGCCCAACAGTGCCTGTACTGTTGTGCGCATATATCGACGATGTCCCGCCAAGTCCATGAAGGTAACCAGCTTCGTCGAGCGGTCACTTATTTCCTCGGCCGTCATCATCTCATTGTATTTGTAGTTGATGATGTTACCCTGCAATACAAACATGTTCTAAGTTATCTACAAATGTACTAGTTTCATTACAATTAGTTGGTTTAATTTTATTCCGCAGTTCTCAAAAATCTCGCAAAGTGTGGATCATTTCAACGTCTTCATTTAAACATTTCACATACAACTCACCTGAGAATCGAAACCGAGCGTCTCGTGCGAAATGCTGGACGTGCGACCCGACTGTATTTCATGCATATGTCTGAACATTATTAGCCGCGCTAAGCCACGCCCATTATCGAATTCGCCCTGTGTTAGCACTCCGAGCAGCGTCGACTTGCCAGCCTCTGCGCCACCTAGTACTGCAACGCGGATCTCGATATTGTGCTGATCGTCGGGTATCTTGCGCACCAGCACTTCAGCCACTGAACGTCGACCAGCGACATACTTGCGTCGCAGCACCGACGTGCTGGCGCCTAATTTGTGTGCCATCTGCTTCAGGGTGCCCAGCGAGGCGTTCATGTCCTTTTCGTTGAGACCATGCAGATGCCCCGAATCCGAAACGCCAATCTCGTAGACTGCCTCACCGTTGCCCTCACGCAGTCGCCACTTCATCTGCGTTACCAAATGTTCAAAGCGCTGCTTCGACGGACTTATCAACTTCAGCTTATATTCGATATTGCCCAGCTGTGGCTCCGGCGGCAAGATGCCCTTCTCGAAGTCGATTATGATCTTATTGCTCTGTGCATCGAATTCACACTCACTGCCATTACCGTTTGCAGTGGACACGGGGGCGCGGCCGCTCTGTCCATTGCGCACAGTACCCGTGTCAAAGTTGCTGTTCTGTACATCATTCTCCTCATTGAAATCGTTATTGTCCGCTAGGCTGGGATCAAAGAGGCTCAAAAACGAGGCCATTTTGTGGAGACTATCTGGAGGCAAACTGTGAAACATCAGACATGTTTACATTTTTTTGGCGCTTAATTGTATGCAAATAAAAAATGTGTTGTTTCCCGCTTGCATGTGGCATGACGTGTTACGAATCTCAAGTCAAAATAAAAATACCATTTACCCCAGCTCGACCGTCACTATTGCTGCTACTCACTACCAGACACACTTGATGCAGACAAATGTTTCGCGTTGTCGCCCGGATTCAGATGTGGTGCGGATGGTCGGGGTGGTGTGAGGTTGTGTGCGGGATACTTGCACAGATGGGCATAAACAAAATACAGTGCCAAAACGGAGTGAAAGATGAAAGTGGATGGGAGGGAGCTGCGCGGAACTGGCGTTTTCAATGACCTTGAAGGTGCCAGCGCTGGTTCATTTGTTGATAGACTCGTCGTCGTACGCTCTCGGACTTTTCTAATTCATATGGCATATGTGGCCGAAATATTGCACGCAAGCATACAGCAGTAGCATTTACAACACACACGCACTCACAAACGTGTGCACAAATTTGCTAAGTACACAAATGTAGGGGCATACATACAAATGTATGTATGCATATAGTTGTTTGCCTTTGCCATCTTTCACAACACTTCGTGTTTACTTGCAGCAAAAAACTGGTTGTTACACTTTTCTTCAAGCTCTGTTAAAGCCACAATTCAATTCCGCATAAGCCAAACCAAACTGACAGAGTAAAAACTGAAAGTGATTGTCAGACATTACCTTAGCAACAAAATAGACCGTATTCTTATTTTGGGCTAGCCGAAATGCCAAACTATAAGCTACTGGTTGTTGTAGCTTCGTTAAAACGAATACAAACAGTGAATGGCAGAGAATGATAAAAAATCGATTCAGCGCGTAACGCGCCGCACAAAAGTCAGCACGCAGGAAAGAGAGACAACACTTTAACAACAAAAACACAGTGACCGGCGCAACAGAACTGAGACAAATGCTAAATTTTTCCAATCTTTCCTTCTTATAAACGATTTTTTTTTTTAGAAAATTTAAGCGACTAATCATTTGTGACTTTGTAGTGATGAAATAATGTATACAATTAATAATTTATTTCGATGAATTCATTTGAAACACATTTGTGATACTTAAATGATTATTAATTTTAATATTCTAAATAATTTTAAACTATATTCGGAGATGTTCATGAGCTATGAAAACTGGTAAAATTTCAGTACTTCGGATAATTTTTTTTTTAACTTCTAAATACATATTTAAAGAACTCTTCAAGGTCATATACACGTAAAAACTCACATAAATTATATTTGAAGAAGAATATGGCACATTTGGAGATTTTATATGAACACACACAGTTTTTATGGACAAGATTTTCACGATAGTTGAACAATTGAATGACTTAGGAACATTTTATGACATCTCGTAAACGTGATATTATTTTAAAAATATACATCCCATACATAATGTACCACAATTCAATACCGGTAATATAATACCGCAGAAACAAGCAGAAAATGCTGCTTTGGAATATCTAAATCAACAAAATCTTTTAAATGTATTGCAAAATTATCCAACGATAATTCGTATTGTATTGGCTAAGTTTTCGTAACACAAATGGCGCACAGACGGAATGTAGAGCACAACCGGTATTTGCTGTTGGCGCTCTCCTGTCTGTGTTTATGTACAGAAAATGTTTACTTTCAAAAAGCTAAAAACCTTTGCCAATCGCAAGCACAAATGCCTACTTAGCACAACCGGGAGTATCTAAAAAAAGGAAAATCATTTGAAAAACGAAACCCTGTCAACCCGATATTAAATAACTATGAAATAAACTTTAATTTTACGAGCTATCGACAGTTGGAACAGCTGCAATTGAGAGCACAAATTCACTTTAGGCCAACTATTTGCAGCTAATAAATACATTTTAAGCTCATAACGCTGGCAAGAAAGCAAAGTCCCGCACATTTACATACCTACGGCTTATGTGAATCAAAAAAATAGGAACGATTGTAATGACAACGAATTAATAAAATTGAGTGCAACAAAAGAGGTCTGAGACCAGGGTTACAGCAACCAATATATTTATGCGAGTAAAAACATTGTAATAGGCATTTATTTTACTTTCAACGTTGGTTGGGTTTAGAGCGCACGAACCTTTGTTTTGTGTACCATTTACCACAACGTCAAATAATTTGTTAACAGTATACGAAAATTTATATTACACTTGTTGGTAAGATAAAGGAAATTTTCAATACATAAACGATTCGTAAGGACCGGACATGGAAATATCGAGCAGCTGACTGGTTTCAATACAGACCATTTAAGAAGCAAAAACCCACCGGAGCGATGCGAGCTAACACATTGCTTGAGTCAGAAGACGTCAACATTGGCGAAAGAAAAAGTTAAGCAACGTCAGAAAAGTTAAACATTTTCCCGTCATAATAAAATTACTATTACTATTCAGTTAAATTCTTTGACTTGAGTGTGCATAAATTGCGGTCACTCTTCAGTTTGAAGATCACATTTCTTGCACCTTGTTCCGTAAAATACACAAAGCTGAACGAGATACAATGCAAACCAAAATTAGTCCCTAGTTTGGTGTTTAATTCTTCAGCTGTAGTGAGCTGTGTGACCTTGGATAGACAATGGCTGCATTTGTAAACAAAGAAATAAACAACACCATCTATTCAGCTGTATATGTTGTTGGCCATTCACATTTTGGCAAGTTGACAACTCTTCCAAGCAAGTCAAGTACTCGCTACGCGCTCTGCTAATGGATGTGTATGTTCATTGTTGTTTAATATTTGTTATTTCTTACTCATTGCTCTTTGCGCATATACTGTTTGGCTGCTTTTGAATTGTGGTTTGTTTTGAACGCGCCAAACAGCAGTGCGATTGCAAACAGCGCGAGAACAATGCACTCTACAAATGTGCAGTGGGCAGAATTCTTATAATAGACCGCTGTTTCTATTTGAGAGCTTATTTTTGGTCACACGTTTTTGATAGCGCGAAAGGCGAATCATTCGTTTTATACTTTTATGGTATAAGGTGACAGCTGACTGTATGGTACCAATGAAAATAAAACCACCTAGAGGTAATTTATATATCGAACCATTGCAAAGACAATGCAATACAACTCTATAGAATCGGCAATAGTGCTAGTTTTCTTTTTTAAAATATAAAGCGATGTATGATGCAATATGGCACAATGCACTCTAATTTTGTAGCAAACATACAGATTGGCTGCATATGTTGTGTAAGAAACAAACAATTTCTATAAATACATATTCAAGTTAAACATTCATACCCAAACTGTCCTGAATACGTTTGTAGGGTGTTTTTATGCGACTGTTGGTTATTCTGATTGTTTTTACCAATATTAAACATTTCTCTGTCTTTGTCTTCTAAAAAAAGAATACATACGTTTTTCTGTTTTGTTTTGGCAGCAACAACAACAATAAACCAAAACGAAAGTCCCAAAGTTCTGACTGGCAAGCAATATAATTTAATTGTTTTCGCAACTTTTGCTAAACGCCAACTTCCAAGCTCACAAATTTAAATTCATGCTATCACTGATCACGAAAACAACTATTATGATTTATTGTGCTAAATTTCATCATCACCAGTCATATTGCAGCAACGCGTTTACTTACATTTCACAATGTTGTCTGTGTGCGGCTATGGTGAAACACACGTTTGGATGATCGCTTTCTGCTGTTGTTGTCGACTTGCGTGCGCCAAACTGTTATTGCCAAAGCAAAAAACAACTAATTGAAAGTGCAGCAGTTGTGGGATTATATTGCGATAGTAGTACGCGCGGCACCGCTGCACCCCATCATTCTTCAAACCAGTTGCTTTCGGTTCTTTCTTTCGGTTTGCCAGTATGCACCACCTCCCACAGCGAACACGAATGGCTTCCACAGAATTTCTATACAGTTTGCTTTAAAAGCTGTATTGGCTTATCGTACACACGCCTCTTGACCATGCCAATATTCAGTTAATGTAATTCACTTTTTATACCAATAACAAAACACAACAGAATTTATATAAAACGCCTTTGTACACGAAATACCGTAATTGTTATTCTCCTAGTTGGGACTTTTCGCAGTTTTATTATTTGTTTCCATTTTCGTCGCACAGGGTTGCAGTAAACGGAAGTTTCAGAAACAGTGCTGTGCATTCGTTTAGAATCCATGCAGTGCATAATGGATTTCGTGTAGAGTTTAGTAATTTTCCGAAACTAGTTGCAGTTATGTTTTACCACCCTTTCGCCACAGGTTTTTACTGGGGAAAGCTAAAGTTTTAAATTTATCGATTTAGTCTGCTGCGGGGTTATATCAACATGACATTTTGTACGCATAACTAAAGATCGAATATTTTCTCGTTTACTTCAGATAAAATTATTTAAAAAATTCATCTAAATTGAAGTAAAAAGTAAATTTAGAAATTTATATTTTTCTGGATCTTCTTTCTTTACTGTGTGAAGATATAACTTATAACTTCTCTTCTTTAATTTTAAATATTAAGTTTATTAATTTCATATTATTCGTTAAACTTCATAATATTCTAAGAACTAACAAAAACATTTATTCTTGAAACCATAGAGGGTTCAGACATCCACAAAGTAGATGCTGCCATTTGGCAACATAATAGCGAAAGGGTTAACACAAAATTGATTCAATTTTGTCTGCTATATCTCGCATAGTCGGTATTGCTTTGTGAAGCAATGATGTTCAATGTAACTTAATTTAGAACCCATTCAATAATGGGACAATTAAACCAAGTTAAGAATATTTTACAAATAGTGAAATATTCAGTGTTTTGCTTTTTCTATGAAATTGGGATATACAAAAAGTATCCGCGGTTGAAGTACATGTTTGACAGACAGACAAACAGTCAATGACTTGTTCTGATTTTTAACGAATCTTTAACCACTTCATTTTCGTATTGCTGCAAGTAACGTTCTTTTATTTTTTCTAAATATATACTTGATACTTACAAAACGTGCATAGTCTAACAATTACATTTAATCTAAAACATTGTCACTTACAACACAAATTGTTCGCTTAAAAAAGCCGTCTTGCTTCATATGTTAAGGAATGGAATACAAATCGTGCGAATTAAGAATATCTAACATATGTTATATCAAAATGAGCGTTACATATTTACGGAGCTGCTCAAAAGTCAGACATTTGCGTATGCATTTGTGCCTCAAGCATTCAAATACTGAGTAAGCTCCTCACAGCATATTCCACACTTAAGATAGCGGTGCTTATCATCATCTGTTTGGTTAATTGTCTTCATGCAGTATAATACTGCGTCTTTGCTGTAGCCGCATTACCCTCTGCGATTGTTGCACCTTCTTAAAATGCTCCAGTAGTTCATCAAAATCAATGTTACTTTTGTACTGTAGTGACTTCTTCTCGTCACTGCAATGCAAACATAACGGGAAACCCTTAGTAAGAAAATATTGCAAAATGTTTAAATAATCTATTTACATTGGTGTTTGGCCCCAGTAGTTGGGCACGCATTGGAGGCGATTTTTCAGCATATTGAAGGCTTCGGTTTGCGGCAGTAGCATAAGAATACCGAAGAGCGCATGTGCCAAGTGCTGCGCATCGGCGCAATTATTCGTTTTGGATACCAGCGTCAGACGCAGCGCTAATTTGGTTACAAAGGGAAATATTATGCTTCCCATTTATTTGTTATGATGGCAATGATAAAGACAAATATGCTTACGCGCAAAAATCGGTGACTCGATAAGCTGCACTAGTTTGTCCAATTCGCTGAGCAGTTCTAAAGTGATTTCCACATCGGCGCTGTATAAAAATATTAACAATACAAGCTCAATAATAAATACGGCCCATACAGCCACTTACAATAACACCACCAATTGCGAAACGTGCTGATAACTTTGTGCCAGCAGGCATAATGACAAAGTGGAGACAGGGCAGTGCGCCCAGCTCTTGTAGAGGCATCTAAATAAGTTCGCCGAGTTCTCATTCGTTATGTCGCGCAAAGTATTGCGCAGTTCAAACAGCTCCGACGAAGTGAGTAAAATCATGTTCAGCAGGCGTACCATGGTTGAAGCAAACTTGAACACTTCTTCGTCGATTATTTCGGCAAAAGTGCGATAGATGTACTCGGCATTCAACAAAACGCAGAGTTGCCTGCAAAGTAATAAGAAATAATTTAGTTTCAATTTAAAACTATTAAATAATATTATTGTGTATACCTTATTATGAGACTTGCGCGATTTTCCAAGAGTTTTTTTTCTTCTGTGAATAAATTCAACAAGCTCAGCAGAAATTTTCGGTAATGAGCTTTGTTGAAGTCGGTGGAGTCTGTGAAATAAACGAGACACCCACACGAACATTGCATTCAATAGAGTTGAAAGTTTACAGTCATCGTGTTTAAATATACCTTTGGAATACGTTGAATTTAAAATTTCCGCCAAAACGGACAGACACTGCAGCACAACCTCATCTGAGTTATCAGACAGAATACCGAGCAAATTATTTCCCAAATTATTTGCATGCGGTGACATCTGCAAAAACAACAGCAAGATCACAACTATAAGCAGAGATAACAACGAACTATGTATGAAGCATACCTCATTAGGAAAATGCGTGAATAAGTGGTGGATCCATTTGAGCACCGCCACTTTGGTGTGCACTGAATTGTGTGTCAAATACTGCGACAGTACCTCCATCACCGAACGCAAGTCGATCTTTTCGATATTTTGTGACTTGTGCTCCTTCGATGAGATCAACTGCATCATCGAGTTGTTAACAGCAACGGCGCACTCCTTAATATCTACAAATATCCAAAATAATGAACACATCAGCCATACACAACAGGCAAACTTTACTCTTCTTGGATTCGCTGCTGTACTCCAAACAGGGTAGAATAGCAGTAAAGATGCCACTCGCATAGGGCAGCACATTTGGACCGAAGATCTGCACAAATTCCCGTATCCACGTAATAGCAATGGACTGCAGATTAAACGCAATGTACCAAAATTTTATAAACAACTTAAAATCACCTGTTGAGCTAAATAATCTTGAATTTCTGTACCTTAATAAGTTCATTTGGCGATTGTGCGTGAATTATTAAAATATTGATAGTATCCTCCATGTTAACTGATGAAGAGTCATTGCGTATGGACTTGAGAAATTGACTTAATGTAGTCTCACACCTAATAATTAGAAAGCATAATTTGTTATAAGCTAATATTATATTTTCGGCGACTTCTTCTGTTTATACACACATTCGCTGTATTTCGGGCGTATTGTCTTCCAGCATAGTAAAGAGGCCGTCAAGAATATCAGTCAAGTAGTTTACCATATTGATTTCAGGCACTGCGTTCAGTATGGATATCCAGGATATTACGTATTGTCGTGCAAATGAGTTCTTCACGTAAACTCGCTCTTTCAGCAGTGGTATGAACGCTTCCAGATTGAAGATTTGGGATGACTCTGTTACAATATCCTTTGAAAGAGCAGCCACTCATGTAAATATTATCATACCTTAAACTGCAAATTGATTCAATACCTTTAATAGCCGGTCCAGCAACTCGCTGCCATCCTTGACCATTTGATCTGCGTCGGCCACCAGCCGCGATAGCGCCGAGAACAACTCTGGAAAGTAGGGTATTATAGCCGCGCGAGCCACTTTAACCACGTTGTAAAGCGATTCGCAGGCGAAGTAGCGCACACGCAGATCTGGATCATTCAGACAATTCAGAATAGGAGTCACCAGTTCGTTTACATATTTATCCGAATCCTAACCACGATACGAAAGGTGAATATGCTTACTAAATACGCAAATGAAGGCATTACTCACCTTGCCCAGGCCCAAACTTGTGGCCGCTAATCCTATAAGTCCGCCTTTTCGGCGATTCGGGTCACGCGATGTGGCAAAATCATTGGAGAGAACTTCTATCAGCTTCCGTATTTGCACCGCGTTCTTTTTAATATTGAATTCCGTCACCATTCTGCGGGGGAACGAAAACAATAGTAGTTACTGTTTGCCACTTGGCTTAAATACGATGACTTCTTACTTCTCTATTTCCTGCGAGGCCACTTTGCGTTTCTCGTACACCTTGTCCGCCAGCGCCTTGGCGCAGCTCTCACTTAGCGGGGCATACGGTGACTCCATACCTTCAGCTATATAATGAATATGTTTTAACAATGGGTGGACACCGCTGCAATCTAATATAAATCCCTTCGACTTCTTCGGTTGTAATGCGAGCTCATCAATCAACAGTGTTGTTTTTGCTGTGACTGCTGCTGTTGCCTTGTATGTAGAGTTGGAAAAATAAATCAGCTGTTGCCCAGGGTTGCTGTGTCTCAAAAATTGCAAAGCCATATTTCTTATTGAAGCTGAGACTTTTTGAAAGCATTTCATTTTTTGCCAAATAAATTAGTTGAATTCAATAACTTACTTAAGTTATTAAAATATTTTTAAATATTGTGTTTTGAATTTACTTTACACATACATATATATTTTCGGTAAAATTTATATATGTTCAAAGATCTCTAAAAATACTAAGCAAAACTGTTTTGACTGGACTAAAACATTGAATAATCATGAAAACTCCTGAAGTGGTTGCTGGCGTAGAATGACTTTGAATTAAATAGAACAACGCATGGGACACCTTAACCCTTCTAAGTTTGAACATAACAGTCTTAAATGTTGCAGTTTATCAATAGCCTTCTAGAGATACCCCAAATTATTTGCAGATACTGTAATGGAAACAGACATTAGTTTACTATCACTGCAGCAATAAATAAATACAAGTTCACATGACGCAGTGTTCTATTACTGAATTGATGACATGCTTTATTTCAAGGGTTAGGTTAAAAAATGTATTTGCAAAGACATGCACTGATTCTGTAAAATAAGACTGATTACAGGCATACGTTTGGTTGTCTTTTCACTTAAAACTTATCCTTTAAAAGGCAACACATGACAAAAATATACAAACAAAATAAAATGTTTCACGTACGTTAGGCTTAAGAGTACAGAAAATTCACGGATAAATACATAAAACTGGTAGCTGTCGACTATTCGACTATTAGTTCGTACTGTTCCACCTCTTGGCACATATCGTTGAAACTGTGAACGAACGATTCCAACTCGGGGTTGGATTTTTCTTCCTTCCTTACGGGCTTTTGCCGCTTCCTTGTGCGTTTTTTCTCCTTTTCATCAGATTTATTTTGCTCATACGATTGATCCTCAGCGCCTTCCTCTTCCCCCGACTCATCACTATCAAGGAACATGACAAAGTTGTGGCGCAGCTTGCGCTTCTTTTTGTTTTGACGGCCGTAAGTCCGTCGTGATTGCTGAAATACAAAACCATAAAATTTAGATTATAGTATAATTGTCATATAATTATGTTTCAGTGTGATGGCATAATGGAAGCATTTAAGATTTAAACTGTTCGAGCTGTATACTACCAAGCAAAGATAGACTGGAATCTTTGAGGCCCTGTTGGCTCTACTCTCACAACGCAAGCGGTATTGATTGTGACAGTTGCATTGTTCTAGCGATCATCAAAGATACTTGAGCCTAAAGTCGAAGAACTTGAAACCGAAATAGGCAGAAGCATTGATCGCAAAATTTAAAGCTTAACTATCTTTAAATTTTCTGGTGGAAAGGCAGTCGCCAATGCAAAGATTTGTTTAAATCAACAACTACTACTAGATGTCAGTACCGTTTCGTTAAACGTTATTTCGGGGTCGTTAAAGAGCCCAACTTCTCCTTTGTTTGTATTTCTTCTCTGTCCATTATTATGCTCTTCGGCGCTGTCGTCTTCATCACTGTCCACCCTTCTCGTTTCTTTCGTCTTTCGCTGGTTGATCATAGTTGAGCAGAGCATTTCCTTAATACCACGTTGTCCACCTTCACCGTCATCATAAATACCACGAATTGGTTTCACTTTCTTTGGTTCCTCACGTAGTAAATTCTCAACCGCTGGTCGCCATTTCTTCAAGTCATGCAATTTCTTGCGTAGATTTTTCGGGTCAACATAGCTTGTGGCCAAGCTTGCTTCACTTAATTTGCTCTGTGCTTCTTCATCACTCTCGTCGTGATCGATAAACTCATCAAAGCCAAAGAGATGTTCAATATTCGATTCGTCGTCGGTGTGACTGGGCTTTTCCTTTTGAGCAGGCTTTCCTGCACCATCGGTGGTCGGATGCCACGGCGGTAACGTCACCACCTCCAGTATGTTAATGGCTTTTAACGGACTTCTGTGGCTATACGTTCTACGTGGATTTGACTGTTGTCGCAAATTGAATATATCCGCATTTGCATCGACTTCTGGGGCTACAGATCCTGTGGACGCATGTGGTAATGGTGGCATATTTTCTACATCGGAGTCGTTTAAAGTAAGGGAGGAAGATTGTTGTGCGAGTGAAGCGTTGGCTGCTGCTTGCGCTGAAGTGGTGGGAATATCGGATTCTTCCAGCGCTCGTGATTTACTGTATTCAAGTGGGGCGAATTGAACATTCTTCCTTGGTGTTGGAGGAATAAAATCACTGGAAAACGAAGGGAGTTGCGACGAGTTGTGGCTGAAGTTGAAAACGCTTGGCATATGCGCTTCATCAGGCACACGCCAAGGTGAAGCTATACCATGTAAGGCGTTTTTATTTGCTGTACTGAGTTTTGGTGCTGTGATGGGTGAAATATTGGCGGTTTGCAGTGTGGCGCACTTTGCTCGATTAACTGGTGTGCTGACGAATTTCCGTGCGACGTCTAAGAGCTTCTGCTGGTGCAAGATCTGTTGGAAAACATTCAGTGCAATTATAAAACTTTATTGTATTAAAACAAAAATTACCGAGCGCTTCCGTACGTTGCTGTTCTTGCCCGCCTGTTGCAATAACACTGAACGTGCTAAACGACTAAAAGTTCCATCCGCAGACTGATTGTGATTATTGGTTTTGGCAATTGAAGAAATTTCGACTGCAGTGTTTTTCTCGATTTCTTGCTCTTCCGCAATCGGGCTTTGTGGTGGCGAAATCGACGCGGCACCGAAATCAAAATTGTCTTCTTCAACGGCAGCTGGACCAGCTTTTTCAGACATATTTTTCATTCGTTGTGGCCACTTCATTGGTGCTACGCGCTTTTTAACAACACGCTTAAAAACGCGTTTGATTACGGGTCGACCGGTGCCTTTTCGCGTAGTTGCTACTCGCACCTTACCCTCCGCGATCAGTTTCTTAATGATGTCAGCCGCGGGATCAATGTGTTTCCCTGGGTCTGAGTCAGAGGTTTGCGACTGTGACAGAAACTCGTATATGTTTCCCTTTGATACGCGACGATCCACGGTATAGCGCGGTCGGGCACGACGATTTCGCGCAGTGGTTGCCACTTTCGGCCTGGTCTTAACATTGCACTTATTGTTGGCGGCCGTAGCGCCTGTGCGGTGGAAAAATTTTTGCCTTTTAGCAGCAGTCACCGCTAAGGTATTAGCGGGCTTCTGAATAGCCTTCGATTGTACGTTATTTTCTTTAGATGCTACTTCGTCGTCTTCCTCTGAGAACAGCATTTTTTCGATGGCATCATTGTCGTTTGCTATATTCTTAGCGGAGGTGTTGACTGAAAATTAGAAATGTAAATATTAGTTTTGTAATTGTTAACTTTCAGCGGATCACGGACGCTTACGTTGAGAATTCTCAGAACCTGTAGATATGTCATTGCTGCCACCATCTGCGATATCTACGGCATTTGTTCGGCTGGTCGTCTTTGCAGTATATTGTCGATGGTCTCCCACAATATGGTCAGCATTTGTGCGCGTCGAAACTCCAGACAGGCTCAATTTCTTTAGGCCATTACGCTGCGAAATGCTAAGATGCTTGATGTGAAGTTCATTTCTTCTAAGTGATTTATGCAATTCACTCTTTTGATTTTCTGTAGCCACTGTTGTGGATGCGTCCTGTGCCTTTCTTTTTCGTCCTTGCCTGCCACACGTGGAGGCATTCTCTTCAGTGGGGATTGATAACTGTTTAGGTCCATTTTTAACTTGTTTAAACGCATTTGCACGCGATACTTTCGTTATATTTTCTAAAAAAGAAAATAAGAATATAATAAAAAAAGGAACAGTGTTCGACAGGCTTTTTGTATTATTTACATTGATCCAAAATGTATACGTATCAATATCAATTCTTAATAATATACTAATTGTGCTATGAATTTGACCAACATCGGAAAATTGCGGGAATAATTTCTCATTAGTGTAGACACAGTCCACACAAATTTAATAAAACAAAATAATTAAATTCAACCTTTTTCCCGTATGCCATTCCTTTTACTTCCACTGTTGATGGCATTTGTTTGGGAGTTCGAATGTGGCACTTGATCGTTGACGGTGGCTTGCTTCACCCCCATCACCAGTTGTTTCAGTACAGGCGCTGCCGCGTTCAGCTTCTCAGTACACACTGCACTTGTACGGAGGCTAACGCGTTGTTTCCGCAACGCTGTCGGGCTGCCTTCCTTTGTTATGGGTTCAGGACACACATGCGTAATTTTTGTTGCCAATGCTGGCATTTTACTGCGTTGTAATTTTATAGCGCACTTTCGTGTGACGATTGGCGATAATATGGGGGGTTGCGCTAGCGTTTTTGCATACGGCGCTGTACATGCACTGCTGTTGACGCGTTGATCCCTCAACGCTGCCGTTCTTGTTTTCCCCATTTGTAACGCCTGAGGAAGTGTCGCGGCCGCCAGCGGCTGCAATTTAATACGTCGCAGTTTTACAAAACACAGCCGCGTCGTGGCTTTGGCGCTTTTCGCTAGATCCTGCGGATTTTGAGTTAGTATTTCATTCGCTCGTTTTTTGTCCACCTTTTTCGCAATTGCTGGCGGCTCGTTGGGCTTCTTTCGCGTTTTGACCATTTAACAAATTTACATGTCGGCGCAATTTGGCGCGCTTTTCAATTTATTTTTGTTTTATAACAATTTTTACACAAACACGAGAAATTTACACCAGTGATATCATTGATTTACACTGACAAGCATTTAAAATCCACAAAATTACTTTTCGCTCTTTTTCTAGAGATGGCACAATGATCGATACATGTGGATCCCAGCGTTTACTCGATACTTTTGTGCGAGTAGTGCTCGTACTCGATAGTATAGAGCACCGAATAATGTGGATTTTTAACTCAGCGACTCGGTATAGTTTCATAACATTATACAAATGCATTTATCATAGTTCCACGCCATTGTAATTACGATTGTAACATATTTTAAAGCTATTATCGAATTAACACTATGGTCCGATTAATTTAAAAAATTGACAATGGAAGGGAGTTTTAAAAGATGATTTACGAAGGGGTCATGTCACATTTCCTGGCATAAATATCTGACGATAACAGCTAATCCAAACAGTTTTCGCACTCGTTCAGAACTGTAGAAAAAGGAAGCTGTCTCGATTTAACTCAGTGCAAATAATAGTTAATGGAATGTGCAATTGAAAAATATTCGAACTTATCTTGCATTGCCAATAGTTTGGGTTATTCGAGTTAACGAATGGATTTGCCTTTAATTAGCTTTGATATTTAGAGAATTAAGAATATAAGTCGACTGTTTTGAATGTTCATAAAGTCCCTCACTCTCGGTAGTTATTTATTTAATTCGTTAATGAAAGTTCTATTTCATTAGCTTTTCCCCTGGTTATTGTCATACTTAAGATCTATATATAACAATTTATGCTTTTTGCTTAATTTATGTACAGTTGAAATTGAGTTACAAGTCCTTCAATAGCGCCACTGCAGGAGCACTAACGCCAATTGAGAAATCGTTGGGGCTTGTTGCCGTAGGTAGAAGTTGCCAGAACACTACCAACTACTAGTTAGTTAGATTCTACTCCGCAAAAAGCGAGTGTCGCGTCGCCGCATGGGCACAACAGGTGGCAGCACTCACGCACACTACTTGTTTAGTTTCTACAAATGGTGATTTTGTGAATTGGAAAATAAATTAAAATTTTGAACAATTGCCCCGAAAATATTCAAACAATGAGCAACAAGACACTAAAGCAGCCGGAAAATAACGAGAATTTGTGTCCACTCACAAGGTAAAGAGGGAAAAGTGCAGCTTCGCGGGCGAATAACGATTGGTTGGATTTTCATTGATGATCAGGCCAGTCATCGCATTCGCCCCATTTGTGTGTCGGTTCAAATAAGAAAATCCCAGAGGAAAGGCGCAATTTTGCTGTGGAGACTTTTTCTGTGCGCCTCACATGGCATTTGGTGTTGCTGTCATCGGTTTTGCGCGGTCGAAGTGCATGTCCGAACTGCGGAAAAGGAGGTGGAAGAAAGTTGTAGAGAAAAATGTCAAAAACGCGAAAGTTGTCAAACAAAACTCAAAAGGCGGCGCAGTTTTTTTTTGTTGTGCATTGCAGTTTTTTGCAGCTTCAATGGTGACAACTGCATTGCGGACGAGTTGAGCATAGATATTATTTGGCAGCAGGTAAACAGTTTGCGGTAGATGTGCTAGCCGCTGTAAAATCAAAACTTTCATTTAGAAAATTGGCGCTAAAGTAATAAGTGTGGAAAAGTGTAGTGAATTTTGGAGGGATTTGTGGTAGCATATTGCTCAACGGGCGACGGTGTGGGGAGACGGCGTAGCGTATGGGACATTTGTGCTGATTAATTAAATTAGGGTGCTTGACCTTATGTTGTGCGGCTGCTGACCCATAATCAGAATGTAAGCAGGCTTAGTGGGAGAGCGACAGCGGTGCGGAGGATTGAGTTCAACGTCGTTTGTAGTTGCTAGGGTTTTTTAAGTACCTTGGAGAACGCTTATTTAACTAAAGATGTTTCCTTTCTTCTGCAGAAAACGTATTAAGCCGGCGCCTAGTACCAAAACCACACCGCATTCAAGTTGGAAATTGGCCAAGCTCGAGACATCCTCTCCAAGTGCTTTGTCCGCCGAGTATCTCGAAGAGATGGGTATCGGGATGCTCGACTCTGAGGAGAGCTCCTCCTCTGCTGCCTCCGCCATTGCGCTGGCCGTCACCGCTAGCACCAGCGACGAGAACTCCAATGAGGCCACTCCCAATCTCGACGCGGCCAAGTTATCACACCATCGAATCGCGCAATATCGAGCAATAGACAGCTCATTGGACAGTTCTCTAACACTGGACAACAGCAGCTTAATTGGTGGCGTTAGTGATACATGTGCGGCCGGTGTTCTGGGCAACAATAATCCGCTTGACCCGTTCCTGGACGAGATGAAGCTGCAACAGCAGCAGCAACCACAGCGCAAAAACAGCGAGAAAGTGTTGCTGCCGCAGCACAAGAAAGTGGCGATACTGGGCGCAGGAGCTGGGTCCGTCACGAGCACAGCCTCAGCATCAGATAACGCATACAATTCCAGCTCGAATGCGAACTCGCCGTCGGCGGGTCGGAGTACGCGTAGCCCGCTGGCCACTGTCACCAGCAACAAGTACTATAGAATTGCCAAGAGCATCCTGCAACAGCAGCAACAGGTGAGGTGCAAGTATGGCGAAGGAAGTATGTAGTATGTAGTGGTAGGACATTATTTGCCGTTTTTTAAACGTTTTCGCAAAGATTTTGAATTTTTCAAATACATACCGTTACTTGTAAAAAATTTGACTTCTTTTTAGTTTGCTAATATTTGTATCTATTGTTGTAGGTATTGAATACATCAGCAATATTAATTGGCAATAGCAATGGCGTGGCCACTCCGCACGCGGTGGTAGGTGGCACGACTCTGCAAAATGCACTGCGAGCACTGTCGCCATCATTGCCCTGCACGAGTCAACAAGCTGCTCTAATCGAACAACAACAGTTACGAGCACAACAACAACAGCAAAAGCTACAAGCACAACAACCGCAGCAAAGTCAGTACAACCAACTTCAGTTTGAGAATTTCTTCTTGTTTCGGCAGCAAACAATGCGCGAGCACGGTTCCGACGGAAAGGATCATTTCAGCCGGCTATCGGACGAGATTATATTGCACATTTTTAAATGGCTCCCGAAGAAGGCGCTCATTCGCTGCAGCTACGTTTGTCGGCGCTTCAATCGCTGCGCGAGCGACGAGTCGCTGTGGGCGCGTCTGGACCTGGGCGGAAGGTCGTTGCGGGCAGGCGCATTGGAGAATATTCTGATGCGCGGTGTGGTCATTTTGCGCCTGGCGCAAGCTGAGGTAGGCGTGACTGCACTTAATGCCATTACATTATTTGACTTATCCAATTTCACAGTTAAATCATCCCGTCTTCTCACCGGAGTTTCTGTTAACTGAAGTGAACTTTGAGTCGAAGTTGCAGTTTTTAGATTTGAGCATGGTGTCGGTGACGAAGCCGTCGCTGAAAATGCTGTTATCACATTGTCGCCAGTTGCGAAAGCTCAGTCTGGAGCATGTGCCCGTCAACGATGAGATTTGCAATGAAATTGCACGGAACGTGAACCTGGAGGCGCTGAATTTGGCCATGTGTATCGGCCTAGAGGCGTGGAGTGTACGAAAAATGATGGAGTCGTTAAAGAATCTGAACAGCCTGAACATTTCGTGGACGAATTTGTCGGTAGACGCGGTCACATCGATTGTGACGAATGTGACACCGAATTTGATGCGACTAAACTTAGCCGGCTGCCGCAAAACTATGTTCGATTCACGTAAGTTGTGCGAAAGTATGGAATATCGAATTTTTTAAATACTCTTTGTTATTGCATATCGGCAGATTTGGCTAGTCTGGCTAAACGTTGTCCACAGTTGTTGGAATTAGATCTGTCGGACTGTACCGGACTCACCGGCAATGCCATCAACATCATTTGTCGATTTAAAATGCTAGAATATTTGTCGCTGTCACGATGTTATCTCATACCTGCAATGTCCTACACGTAAGCATAGCATTCGAGTTACGACTACTCCGATTTTAGTCACATTGTAAGTTTGATTATTTCGCCCGTTGCAGAGAGCTAAGTAATCTGCCCACTCTCACTTATCTTGATGTATTCGGGATGCTCTCGGATACAGCTATGGAAATGCTTGAGCAAAGTTTCCCTGCTGTGGGCATTAACAAATTTATACACAGCTCAGTGGCACGGCCCACCGTGGGCACGCGCCGGACATCCATCTGGGGCCTAAGAACACGCGATTGAGCTGCTATGAATGTGAATGTATGGAATGATAAGCATAGTTTTTGTTAATGCACAGCTGTACGCGGAGGAGTTTTGTATTGATTTTTTAAATGGTTTTATATAAAATAATTAGTTCTTAATAATAAATCATAGCCTTGTCAAAAATAAGCCGAGCTAACGTTTAGTATTCTTGAGAATTAAAAATTTTGTGTTTTGCGTTAAGTCAGGATAAATATTCTTTAACTTCTCCCCGAAAAGTACTATTACTAACGATTTGTGTGATATGCTAAATGTTTAAAATCAAAATAATTGAGTTCATTGCAATGCTAAATAAATAATTCAACGTGACACACTTGCTTCCTCTATCAATTATCGTTGCTGTCAAAAGAAATCTCAAGATGTATTATATAAATTTTATTTATTTTCGATTTTTCAATATATTACAAAGTCTTTTTTAACATTCTTCTGTCTTTTATTATTATTATTATTAATATTAAAAAATGCAATCGGCCTTTCCAATACAACTGACACTACAATTCATTCAGCGTAGCTAATTTTGTTCGCTTTTGTCTGTACCTAATTGCGCACACTCAAAGGGCAAATACGATGTTTACCCATATCCGTTTAGGTGTTTGGGTGTCATAATTTTAAAAATCTAAAAATTATATTATTTAAAATGGTATTCGTTAAACAATAGTTTGTCTTTCCTTCTGCTCGCATTATTTTGGCAAAAGCACTTACATCCGTGCACTCGTACTCTAAACGAAGGGAGAGTCTAAATATTCTATAGTTACTATTTACATATGTATGATGGCAATCAATTAGTCGTGCTGATGCATTTGTTTGCTTGCGAGTGTAAAGCAATTTCCGTCTCTCATAATTTATAATCATAAGTTCGAGTGACTGATGGTTTTGAAAGTATTTGTTGTTGTATAAGTACCTTAGTGTTAGACAATGTGTTCGTTCGGATGTCGAATATGTAATCGTAGGTGTAAAGGATTCTCTTCTAAAGATATGATTTTCGAACCAAAATGCTTTCGTTTGCTTTAAATGCCTACGATTTTCCGAAGAACAATCCGGGGAGTATGTGCGTAGTTTATCGAAATGGGAGTAGCTACGTATTTTTGTTGTCAACGAAGTGAAAATGTGTTTGCAATAAATTGGGGTTTTAACAAAGGCAAGCAATCTAAAAATTGGACATTTTAAAAATTGCGTATTTTTGGGTGATAATACGTTGTGCTATTGGGTATTAGTATATGAAAGATTTGGCGCTTGTATATTTTTGGAAACTATATTTTTAATTCATAGGAAAACTCGCCAAACAATGCTAATTACAGCAACAATGAAAATTTAATCCGATTATTACTGAGCGGAAACGAAATCTTTAAACATTTTAATGTGATATTTAAATTTAAAATCAGTTAAATTTAATTTTAAATTGGTTTATTGTTTAATTAAATTTATTTATTTAAAGCGTTTTCATGTAAAAACAAAACACAAAAATCGGACCGCTATTGTAGAACTGATGTCACTTCAAGTGTGGACGTGGGTGAACCAAAACCAAATTTGGCAACAACTACTCCCTAAGAGCAAATGACGTCCAACATTGCTCTTCACATCGAGCTTTTAGATTGCAATTGTGTGTCGTTTCGTCGTTTTGTAAATGCGTAAACTGCGAGTATAAGTTCAAATATTTTGATGCCGGGTAACGCATTTGTTGACATTTGCACAAAGGTTGGATATACTAAAGTCAGATTAACATAAACAAATCGATGACTGCCTGACTGGGGCGTAGTGTGCATCAAGGTGGTGCACTTTTGTAACTGGGTGAAACTGTAGTGTTTTAAAGTTGGTCAACTCGATTCCCTTGGATTCTTTGCAATCAGTCTGATAGTTTGGCAAATTCAATTTTGCACACATGTTCTTTCTTAATCCATACTAACTATTGTATGTATTTTTTTAAAGTAAATATTCAATGACGCGCAAACTTTGCTCTACTAATTTCTTCTCGTCCCAAGTTATTTTAACTCCGTTTCCTCTCTTCACACACCCAGTTATAGTGTAGTGCCGTGTTTTAGTTATTATCAATTTAACAATTTCATATTTTAACATATGCCTCAGAGCTAAAAAAAACTACAAATCTTTGAAGAATTTGAGCAATTACAAAACAACATTTCTGGAAGCTTGACTTAACTTAGATTAGGTATTTATAGAAACTAGTCAATTGGCGGCATATGTGGTGTGTGTGTGTGGTAAAAGTAGTTTAAAATATTGCGATTCATTACATAGCGAAATATTGCTGCATAAATAATGCAAACTGTAAAACGCAATAAATGCTTTTCGGTTCTTATATTGGAAGCAGTAAACTGGCTCAGCTATGGAAGAATTGAATATCGGTTTTTCAGGAAGAAAATACATTTCGATTGGAATTTTAAGCCGTTGTAGTATTGTATAATTTGTCCTCATTCGTATTTATAGTTCTTTTACAAAAACCAATGCATTCGACAATATTTCTCATTGCAATCGATCAAAAGTATCTTTGAAAAATGGCAAAAAATCTAATGCGAACGAATAGTTAATGTTGAAAATGTTACGTTTAAATATCTGTATTAAATAACATATATTGTTATTGCAAATATGTGTGTGTACACAAGCTCGAACTTAAATAGTTCCGTAAATTTCTCATTGCAATCTTCTGCTAAACCAATAGACCACATTTTGGCTGACAAACCGCCAAATAGTTACGACAAAAGCGGTACTTGCTCACGTCTTATTTGGTTATTCTATAATTTACAATACGATTCTAAGGTTCTCCACTTTCTGCACGGATCCATTTCTGATCCATGTCGTCTGCCGAAACGGTTGAAATTCTAAAGCATATAAAAATACTCGTACATATGCATAAGGAAAATTCGATTTGACAATTTGTATTATTTGTTATTTTTTTGGCAACTAATTAATTGTAGGAATTAATGTATATGCTTATATGTATTGAAATATTTTAATCATAGCCAACTCTCGAGCAGCTCCACAATTGCCGGCTGTTGCAATCTTTTGCATCTGTGTTTGAAAGAAAAACGCTTGAACAATCCAAGTGTTGTCATAATTTGGCATTATTAATTGCATAAAGTTCTATATGTTGTGTAATGCTACTAGCTAAGTCGGACACTTCAAAAGGGGAATCGAACAAAAATGCTTCAAGTATGTGTTTAATTTGACACAGAATTTTATTAACTGTTTTATATGCATTCGCGGTGTTCATTGTTCAAGTTGTTTTCGTATATTGACTTGTATCGTTTTTGAGAACTATTGTTTTGTACATTGAAACGATACTGGACTGTGTAAGCGATAGCTTAGATCTTAAGAAATCTTTACTGCATAAATGTATGAACTCAGGTAGAAGGATGGTAATGAAAACATGAAGGCATCCTGCGTAATAATGTCTGTCGATATGTAGTGAATGATTTTGTGGTCTGGAACGTGCTCGACTCAACTTGTAGACAATTAAGCAGATTATTCTACAATTATAATTACTTCAAAAGTATGGAGGCAAAAGTTTTACTTTTACTTGACAGTGATAAACATCATCAAAAAATTAGTATGAAGACGCAGAAAACTGCACTTTTAATTGAATCGAACTCTTTTTATTTCTAAATTTTTCAAAATATATCTTCAGAGTTTATGAATAGTTAAAGAATTCTTTAAATCTGTAGCACAAGACGACAGGGCTCGATACAAATGGTTGTACGATTTGATTTGAAACGTAAAAGATGATTATTTTGAATTATGTTTGTCTAAAAATATTCGTAGAGATATGACTGTGAAATTTCTTATAAAAAATATACCTAGAGTAAATTTAAAATAAAATATTCACAGTTAAATTAATATTAAATGAAAATCAAAATAATTTCACTTGTTATATTTGCTGAAAATATATATTTATGAAGAAAGTTTATGAGAAGTGTAACACTTCCTGTAGTAAAGAATTCTTGAACTAAGCTCATGGCTCACATCTTGCTTGGGAAGTGGCAGTGGATAGGTTATGCATCTCCTAGACACACACATAGATTACTGGAATCTGCAAAAGTACTAAGTGATTTTCGATAAATATTTGTGAAAACAATGAATAATTTCACCAAAGTTTAGAATAACTCCAACACTCAAAGGGTTAGTTTTAATGTAAGTACTTGTAATTTCATAGTCGATTGAGTGACTGTGAAATGTGCCAAGTTTCTACTTATAAATCTGCGTACACTTGTAGACTTGTATAGACTGCACTCTGGGAATAAATACGGTTTTCTCACTCGGTTTTGTGTGGGCTTCAAAATATCAGGAAATGCGCGCATAGTCTGATGCGTTTCGTTTCATATCATTACAATTTACTACGTAAATGGGATATTTTTGGAAATCGGGACTAAGCAGAGAACTATTATAGCTTTGTTTATGGCATTAAGCATATCGGTGCCATAATGCATTGCCAAGTACTCAGTTTATGTATAGGTATTATATACGATAGTGTTGCATTCTGCGCCCAATGGAGAATTTTTGTTATTTGCACGTTTGTGGGTAAAAACACTTTGTAGCTTACGCGAATCGAATGGAAATAATGCTGCATGCATACCTATACATGCACATAAGTAATTCGTCTGTGAAAAGCTTTCGTTACCAGCGGGCTTAACAATACATATTCTACGTACGCAGACGTCTTACTTAAATACGAAAGGACAGTAGTGAGACATTGCGCTTGAGTAGTTGCTTGTGCGGCTTCGAGGGCGAGATCGAAGAGGTGTCCACGACGTCGAGCCCGTCCGTGTTGAGGCTGTGAGTGTCGTAACTCAAATCCTGCATTGGTACAACTTCCGGCAGCAAATGACGTATGTGCGAGGGTGATCTCCGCACTTTGAATTGATGCCTGCAGACGGAACAACAAAAAGGTTGTTTTGTATGAGCTCGAATCAGAGGTAAATCTTATATGGGTGCGTTGCAGTACAAGAAGTACATACATACATTTTGGTAACTAACAAATTGTGGTTAATGTGGCAAAATATTCTAAAATATGAAATTAGTTGGTAAGAAAAATCAGGCTTACGCATTATCATCGACGAAACTTCTTGAAGAATTTCTGCTTCCGATGAGCGAGACGTTAGCAATGGATACATACAAATAAAAAATGTTACGATAGAAATTAGATTTGAAATAAATTCGCTTGTTATTAAGCACACAAGAATGCACAGCAACAATGACAGTAAGAACACAACAACATGTACACAACAAAACAAGGCGGCAAAACAAGCAGATTCCTGACACAATGGCGGTCGAAATTGGCGCTAGGAGAAGCTGGCTACTACTCACTTTTTATGTCGATTTGCACTAAAACATGCACAATGACATGAACACATTGAAGTATTTGTTTCGCTACTGTTCGACTGGGCGTCGTGTCCTTCGTACCCACTTAGTATGGATCCATTTGCCGTAATGACATCACCTTCCAGCTTGACGGCCACCTGCAGTGCCTGCAAAATTGAACGGCGAAGAAAATCGAAAAGGCGATTTGTTAGCAGGATCACAACACAAAACCCTACACGGTCTTAGTTGTTTATATTTGTTGAAAGGAAATAAGAACATAAACGCATTATGAAATTAAAGTCACAATAACAGTGGCTTCAAACCAGGGTCTACGAGTACAACAAGTCGCTGATTCGAGTTATAACAGCGCGACTAGAAGTTCGGTGTTTGTAGCACGCATGTTGTTGTAGTCCCTGATTTGTGCTTTTTACATAGATTTGAGTATTCTGTTGGTATTCTGTGGTATACGGTATTGGTAGAAGTTTTTGTTGAGTGTGCTTGGTTGGTGGGGTTTAAGGAAGAGTTTGAAGACAGCAAAGTTTGTCACAGTTGATAAGACGGTTTAAATTTGATTTTGTTGGTGGTATTTTTGCAAGAATTGTTGTAATTAAATGTTTCTTGTTGAAGGAAAAAAATTAAATTCAAAAGCCGCAATCACCTCGTTTGTCCAAAAATTGGACTTGGTCATAAACTATTGTACACAGTGTTGTTGCCCAATAATTTGTAAAGAAAACCAAAAGAAAATATACATTTTCGCCATTAAATGTTAGTTTGGTTTTCAATTTCTTTGTATTTATTTTGCTAAATTAAAATTGCAAGAACGAACGCATGAAGGAACCAAGTGCTAAAAGTCGAAACAGCCAAATGCAAACTGTGCAAATTGTAAGTATTTTAATATGCAAAAATGTATGTATTATTGTTTACGGTTATAAATGTGAATAAGTGGTATGAGCTAATTTTGGTATACCCTACAATCCTTTTTCGGTAAACTTAGTGAAAATATTGCTACTTAGAGCTCTTTCACATTTCAAATCTTTTTAATAAATTAAATTGAAATTAGTTTAAGAAATTTATTGAATGTTACTTTTTGTTACTAGTTGAATACTTTTCAGACACACTTTTAACACGAAATTAACTGTTCATTGTGCACATAAACTAAAACCTTTTTATTACCTATTAAATTTCATCAAATTTCCCTAAAACTGCTTTGTGTGTTCAATGAACTTATCCAACCGGTCGACTTGGGGAAGTAAACATGTTTTGAGAAATTTAAATTGAAATGTTTTGTTACTAAGAACGTTAGTTCTGAAATCGATTGAAGTTGGCTTTTGATGACGTATCGATTTCCATCGGGACGGCCAATACTACCCAATCTAAGCAGTAATATTCTTTATTGTTGATATTCTTAATTTCCATATTTTCCACTTCATACTTGTTATTTCAATATTATACTAAAGTGGACTTGATCAAGCATTTATCATTTATCTTCTTATCGCTTAAGGGGGTCGTCTAGTGTGACGGGTCAAAAAAATTGGTTTTTTTTTTTTCATAAATCACTTCTAAAACATGACTTTTTTGAAGAAAAACTCTATGGTGTACTCTATGGTCCAGGCATAGCAGATTGATGGTGAGACAATTTTTTTATTATGAATAATGTACACCAACTTAAAAACGCGTTTTTCTCAAAACACGTTTTTTCAAAACTGCTGCCACGATATCTCAAAAACTATTTCACTATTAATGCTCAACTTTTTACACCATCTTGAGTACATGTCCGACTACAAATTAAGCTAAAAGAATTAAGATTGCTTCGTTACTTTTTTTTTTCTTCAATTATATGCACGTGAAAAATAGTCGAAAACTCATATTTTTTTTATGTTTAGGCAAAAAAATACTTTTTTTTGGAATTCGAACTTTCTTTTAGCTCAATTTGCAGTTTGAAGTCTCAGGAATGAAATGGCGTTTGGTTTTTTGATTTCAGATAATTACAACGCCCGGAATCATGGCAGCAGTGGAGCAACTTTTTTTTTTACGTCTTCCTGTTGAGTGGTGTAACTCCGATACTAATCAATAGATTGGCTTCAAATAATTATAAAACTTTGTCGAAATGTACTCAAAGAAGAAATAAAATTCAAAAGTTATTTTACTTGAACGGTTTTTTTAATAATGACTGTCAAAAAAAGGCATACAAATACGGCCTTCACACTAGACGACCCCCTTAATATTCACAAATTATACACTATATGTATAGATATCGTAATAAAAAGCAAATAAGCTAAGCAGCAACACTTATAAGTTATAATAGTTCTATGCATTGAAGCAGAGCCTCTTATCATTTTGTTAAAAAAAAAGTAAGTGCTGAATAATAAAATTTCGTTTGAAAAATAATTGGGCATATATAAAATTGATATTAGCAGTGGTGCAAAGCTTTTAACTACAACAAAACGTAAACCAGACTGAACTGACGCCGTACATATGACCGCATTTGTCCAAACAACAGATTAAAACATTTATTTTTTATAATTTTCAATTCGACCAAACAATTCTTTATAGATTGAGTTATACTTTGGACAAACTCAGTTAAGTATGTTTTGCGCATAAACCATCTAAAAAGCATATGACTTATGATATTGTGTAATATAATTGCTTCGATTGTTGATTCAGTTAAATAACTATTAGCATTGTTATTGTTTTGTTTATGCAGGTCATACACATTCCAGCTTGCGTATATTGTCATTTGAATTAAATATGTATTTTCTTAATGTTTGGAGAACAATATTCCAATGTTTTGCAAATTAATTAATTGACAAAAATGGCATAAAAAATGCATTCAATTCAATAAACAAATATTGCAGCAGTGGGCTTTTAAAAGATAAGATAATTAAACAGGTCAATATATTTGTATAAAATGAAGCATATAATGTCTATTTCGATTAATTGCACCTCTGCTTAGTAAAATGCAGTTTGAATTGAAAAGCATATTTTTTTTTCATGATTATTTAGTAAAATATTTGGCACTAATTGATTCAGCTAATAGCATTCAAATGCGCCGATCGTTATTAGTGAAGTGCATTGATCAATGTACAAATAAAATTGAAATAAGGGAATTTTGCATGAAAGTTTACCAAACAGAAATGTTGAATGTTTACAAAATGTTACGCATTACTTTCATAAATGATTTGCAAATTGTTACTATTACTGAAAATACGACGTTAAATCAGAGACGTAAAATAATTATTATCCATATTTTGGGGAATGAAAAAATTGCCCTAATTTAAGAAATTTATATAATTATTGTTTTATAATAATTATTCCCAATAAGAAAATTTTTACGTCGCCTATAACTATTATCATGTAATAAATATTTTTGAGTTGCATAATAACTCTTATAAGTAACAAGTATAATTTTCGTTGTCGATAATTATTATTTTGGGATTTATGTTTTTTACATTGCTTCATAACTTTTATTTATGGCTTTTTTAATTTACGTTACCGATAACTATTATTTTGAGAAATTTTTTTTTTACGTTGCTTCATAACTTTTATTTATGATTTTTTTCATTTACGTTGCCGATAACTATTATTTTGAAAAAAAAAAATTTTTTACGTTGAATTAATACATTTTGGATATGAATTCATTTTTAATTGTTTTAAATTTACAAACGCAAATTAACTGCAAAACCTTATTTCCACCAACAACTAAACTATTCAAAATCAATTCATACTCAAAATGTGGTAAGGCAACGTAAATAAAAAAATTTCTTTCATAAAAGTTATGAGGCAACGTAAAAAAAATTGTCTTTCAAATAATAGTTATCGGTAACGTAAATAAATAAAAATCATAAATAAAAGTTATGAAGCAACGTAAAAAAAATTTTCTCAAAATAATAGTTATCGGTAACGTAAATAAGTAAAAATCATAAATAAAAGTTATGAACAACGTAAACAAAAAAAATCCCAAAATAATAATTATCCAGAATGAAAAAAATATTTATTTCTCATAACAGTTATTATGCAACGTAAAAATTAATTGTCGCAAATAATAATTATAATCAACAAATAAAATTTATGTTGCATTGTAATAGTTACATTGCAATTAGTTTCTTAAAAAACTTATAATAGTTAAGTCCCTGCGTTAAATTATGAACAAATTTAACGGATGCATAATAGCTTCATTTGTAATCTCAACTCGCAGAAATTCATAATTACAAGAACAGGGAAAACACTAAAATTATGTAAAATTCTCTACCAAACACACACAGTACGAATTCGTAAACTCCGAGTGAATAGAAAATGTGAAAAAAATTGATGAAAATATGGCAAATGCGAAATGCGAACTGTAGACGATTTGTAGCAATGTCCATTGGCGGCTTACCTGCATCGCTTGCGCCTCGTCTCGTCGCTCGTCCTCGGTGTTCATGGTGACGAACCGCAACACCAGCAAGTTCAGCGAGGCGGCAACAATAGCCAAACCGAACAATATGAATATCAGAGCGAACATTACATATTGCGGTTTGTTATTGAGTGCGTTATCCTTTTGTAAAGCTACCATATCTCCAAAACCTGAAATTGCAAAGCGCAAACATGTGGTTAGTTGTCGCCTGTGCGGCTGAGAGAATCGAGAGCAGCAATAACAATGGACGCTCACCTATTGTAGTTAAAGTAATAAAGCAGTAATATACTGAATCGAAATAGCTCCAACCTTCATAGCTCGAAAAGGCCGCAGCACCACCTGCTATCGTTAGAGAGCTGAGCGTTGTAACAACGCATATTAAATCTACTTCGGAAGCTGCAGTTCGTTTACATCGTAGTGACGTCCTCACTGCTTGTATAACACAGCTGCGGACGGCGGAAGTGGGAGGGTTTTAAAAATATTACTCATTGTCGGCTTGTTGATGCGATGTGTGGACATACATACGTATGTACATATATACCACATGCTCACATATCTGCCGTACATAAAAATGTTCAGCAAACGTTTTAAGGTTTAAGAACAAGTATGTGTGTGTATGGGTAAATATGTAAATATATATGTATGTACGTCCAGTTGCATGCACGTAGTGGATAATCAATTAACCTGCTCAGTCTATTCACTCTTTCTCCAATGCTTTGAAACATAACAAGGCCTAATGGTATGCCAACAATAGCATAACACATGGTGAACAGCTTCCCACCGATGGTGCTCGGTGTGGAGTGCCCATAGCCGATTGTGGTCAGCACCGTGGTTGCATAGTAGAATGCGCCAGTGAACTTCCATTGTTGGCCGGCCTTGTGTGGCTCCGATTTCAGCACGACCGTTTCCATAACCTTAAAGTCCTCTTGGGAGATATTGTATTTTCGTATAATCATATCTTCAACGGCTGAAAGAAGAAGATATAGAAAACGGCATTTCAACATGGAAAAAAGCATAGTTATGTTGTAGTCAATCACAGTGGGATACGACGAGCGGTTCATAGGTCAAATTGATCACTTTGCTATAGATTCTAGTACCCGTGTTTGCTTGTGTACGACTCCTAGTTATAAACTAATTTTTGTGGTGCATCACATTTTATAGTTTCATGAATGAATATTAAACGATTAAATATTTTAAATTTTTATTTAAAATTTATTTTGCGAATTTATCAAGTGTCGAGTTTTTTACATAGGAAAAGCGAATCGATAATTGGGCCAATGCAGTCAATGCTACTTCAATTTTGTGAAAAGCTGTTCAACAGCTTGAACGAGCTTCGTAACGAGTTTCTCTCAGTAATGCAAAGACACTTCCCGGCATACTGATGCTTCAATGCACTTATAGATGCCTCCTCTTAGTAATTACGATAATAATGCGATAGATAATTTAATTAAAATTCACTGAATTAATTGCCAATTTACAGTTGCTGATTTCGTCTGCTTTGAAATTAAACTGCCTTCATGTGATTTTAGCGGCACTAAGTATGAGTTTACCTATCAAACTGCTATTCTCGTTAGCAAACATACGTCAGTATTTAATTTGTACTGATTTAAATACGGGATGCAAATATTAAACTTTATGTAGTACACAGTGTAAAGTAGTAGAAGTGTGCGAGTTTGTTTTATAACGCAATGAACGGAATCTTTTCAGCGACTTACAGTTCATATGTTCGGATGGGCTTCAGGCGGGAATTTAGTTTCGTCTAAGGGTTTGTCGGACATGCATAGTAAGCTATGATATAGTAAATTTTTAAATCTTTTAAAGTAGTTGTGGCATACGAATTTGAACTAATCAAGACTGTTTTTAATTAAGATCTTCAAGTACATCTTAGGATATTCCGTTCTTTTCTCCTCTGTCTCTCAACTCAACTCCTTCGAATTCTGAACTAAGCTAAAACTGATGAAACTGGTGATGCTAATAGCAAATATTTGCACAAACTTAAGCCAAACTAATTTTATCTATAATATCTAATGATGATTCATGCCTTTATTATATCAAAAGAATCCACAGGTCAACTACATAAGTATGTCCTCAGATCAGTACATGTCAACAGCAAAATTCGAGAGAAAAGTTTTCTTCTTCGTTTCATCTAATGACTACGTCGTTAGGTCAGCAACATTTGCAAGTGTTTAACATTAAAACAAATCCCAAGTCGTTGAGTTAATACGCTTTTGCATTTATAATGCCCACTCGAGTGTGCTGATACCCCCCACCGGCGACGACAGCACCACTAATGTCAGCTAAAGTGGTGCGTATTGCATGCATTTCCGTTCGCGTGCGCTTGCGTGTGTACGTGTGTGAGTGAGTGATGCGGAAGTGGCGCATACCTTGTAGTGCCTCCCAGCGTCGCTTCTCCGTTTCCGATTCAAGTGAATCAAATACAGCAGCTCCAACCAGCAAATATGTAAATGTGCACACGATCAAGGATATCGTGCGAACATTTTGTTTCTTCATTCTTCATTTAGGCGAAGTTTTTGTGAATTTATTATGCATTCTTCGCCATTAAATCACTGCGGTCTATGCTCCGTCGATCGTGTGCGTTGCGCGCAAATGTTGCGCAGTGTGCTGTGTGCGAACCGCAGCGTTTCCGTTTCCGTTGTTGGTTGCGAAGCGCCAAGCGCACTCCTCTAGCTACCTATAAATTCACTTATTTATTTGGCCGACTGCGTTTTTACGCACTTCAGCGGCGCGTTGGCATTGCTTTGGCCGGCAACCGGAACTGGAACTGGAACACTGGACACCATCGCATTGGCCCTGTGGCGGCCGCTGCGTTTCTAAGTCTGCTATTTGTTTGTTGTTTTTGTTGTTGTTGCTTTTGACACTTGAATTACTGCACTGATGAATTTCGGATTATGATTTTTGCGTCAACACTTGGCGACCTTGCACTCTTGCGGTTTATTCATAAAATACACGCGGCATGGTGAGTTTCATTGCGCCGACCGTTAGCACTACCCCCAACACAGCACACACTGATGCCTGCTGCTTGTTGCTTGCTGTTAGCTGGCCGCATTTGCAATATCCTTGCCAGCTGTGGTGTGACAGTGTCATTTTAGTGGGGGTGTGCGGGATTAATGCGGGGAGTCGCTCGATTGCCGTTCTTGAAACCGAACACGTACGCGACGGCTGGCTAGTCATAATCCGGCGAGCCGTGCATTTCGGGTCTCCTCACTGACGGTCGACATTATTCACACTGCTTTGTTTTCACTTAAACATAATTACAAATTTTCTGGTGTGTGCCGGCGCACGCCATGCGTATGTGGCGGCCTTATTCGCTGTGACATTTTCAATTTATAACGTGAGGATTAGTTCACTTCATGGAATTTTGAATTTTCAACAAAACTATATTTGCAGCAATGTACGGAATAAAAGCAGCAATATCAATTTGAACTTTAGTTTATTTAATTTTAAGTTTAACTTTGTAGCTTTTTTTTCAAACTTTTTCTTTTTAATTTTATTTTGATTTGGTGGATTGTAAAGGATTCTGGTTATACAAATTTATTTATTATTATTTATTATTAAAAAAAATAAAACAATTTATTACAAAACTAAAATAATAACGAAGCAAACAGTGTTAGCACTTGCAGTCAGTGGGTAATGTGTCCTGCCCAGCAACTCAGTGAATAGATGCGAATACTTAGACGGCATACACAATCAAATTTATGCTTAACTTTAATTAAAAAGACTTTAAGATAAATGATAATAGAAAACAACAAAATTTTCTTGAAAAACTATTGCAAGTATATTATCAGCCGTGAGCAGTAGATGGCACGCCGTTGTCCGGTGACCTGTCACTCCATCTAATAGCCAGCTAGATTCAGCTTCAGTGCCATAGCAACTGTGACCCTAACCCCGCTAACAACAACTGCATCACATAATCGACTCTCTCGAGAGCACAGTCACAGCTGTCCTGCGCCAGTGCAGAGCAATGTGAGCATTCCCACTTCCCTAAATACTCCAACACGCCAGTTTGCCGCAGTTCGTATTTCAAGTGAAAATAGTCAAATTCAATTTTGATTAATAGCAAATAATATTACTTTTCGCAGCGGAGCCACTGGCAACATGCGGCAATTGAAGATAATTAAATAAATTGAAAACATGTTTGAAAGCTAATAATTATAGTAAATCATTTGAGCATAAACACAGTTTGAAGTAAGGCAGGTGAATAGTTTGGCCTTTGGCGGCACTGTGGCCGTGGCAGGCTGACTTGTTTTAGCTGATGTCCTATTGAACTAGGAATGCAATGAGCTCTTAAGTGGAGCATAAAGTGCACTCATTCATTTATACGAATCGCCATGAAACTCGACAAGTTGAGTGTAATTATTAATTAAGCGTCGTGTGCACTATATCCGGCAAGAGCTGTGCGGCAGCGCATGTTTTATAAATGCACTACGCGCTCTCTGAGGCGCATTCATTTGGCGTGCTTGGCTCGTGTTACTTCGCGCCGTGTCAAATATGCCTACGATGTAGGCACATACGTATGTATGTATGTAAATATATATATACATATATGTATGTATGCAGGCTATTGCGTGTGTGTATGCGTGCTGCTATCGGCGAGTACATCTGCTTCAGCTTTCCGAAAATCGGAAATGTCTCGAATTGCAATAGCTGTCTGCAGCATAACTCTTCGTTAATTTTTAATGTATGTAGCACAGAAATTAAAAAGCAAACATACAAGCAAACGGACAAAAAGGCAGCCAGCCGCGGCCATCATTGATTTTCCCTGTGAAGGCCTGGCTGTGGCATGAAGTCATGCCGTCCTCTGGCTGGACTCTATATGCTTTCAGTACTGGCTATCTGATTGGCTGGCTGGCTGGCAAGAATATTGCTTCTACCCATCGACAGGCACCCTTGAGGATTGAGCGTGTCAAAGCACTTTTGTTTTCCTACAAAATACGCTTTAAGCGGCCTTTAAGCGGCGCAGCAGTGCATAGATAGTAGTTTTTCTTCGCCTCGACCAGCAGCAAGGGATCTGGTTCAATGTCGTTGCTGATGACGACTTTTGTGACGCGCCGACTGCTGCTGGTTCCATTTGAATTGGACAACCGTACCTACATATGCATTGCTACGTGTGCAAGTGTGCGCCAGCTAGTCGGCAGCAACTTACAAGCCTCAATTTCTTTATTATGAACGATTTGTCAAATAAATTCCGAAATGTCCTTCTCTTCTCCTTCTGCCTCGCGATTTCGCACACAATTGAATAATTTATTTATAACTCAGCAAATTTTCTTTCAGCTGCACATCATACACGCACACACATTTGGATTGGATGTTGGTACTAAGGAAGAATGCCCGCGACCTTTTTGTAAAGTCAATTAAATTCGACTACATTAAATTTGGCAGATTTGGAAGATTTTCCTTTCTTTTTTCACTTTTTCGTTTTTTGCAACTATGTATTAAAATTCTTTCCGATATCGCGTCGCGCCTCGTCTCGTACTTTCCGTACGCAGTGCACGCGCGTTCTATTATCCGAGTAATATGCTTTTGCCACTCGGCGATTCCTTTAAAATGGGCTAAGGCAAATATAATATCCCGCGAGCACAAAGGGACCTTGTGGCTTGTGTGAGCAGCCGAGTGTAGTGTGACTTTGTGTGTATGTGCGCGTGTGGCTGAAAAGTGAGCACTGCATATGGTTGGATGTGGCTGAATGGCAGGACGATTGGGAGAGCGTGCACACAACGTGCTCTGACAAGACGTTTTTCAACCCCCAGAATATGAACAAGTGGCGGGTTTGCGAGCACAACCACTGCATTGGTAATTCTCGGCTTCGTCCTCTCCTTTCCCAAGGCCAATGGTGCGGTGGGCATTTCTGAAAAGACACACATGTAGCCATGTGTTATTTAAACTTTTGAAATTCCCAAATCCGTACAGCTCTCCACTGTTAAAATCAGTCTTCAGGATTTTGTTAATTTCCTTAAAGTTCGTTTGCCAAACAATTTGTTGACGCAAGAACGTATTGGCTGTTCACTTGACCAGTAGAGGAACTGATACGGAGTATTTTAAAATGCGAGCAATGTAACTGCCAGATATTCATTTTATTCATATGAGATGCAAATCTTATATTGTTGCCTTTTCAGGCTTTTACATCACTAAATATCATTACCATAAAAAATATCAACCATTTCCTGAAAATCGTATATTTTATTTCAAATGCAAGAAATGTTCAGCGTTCCACAGTATCAGACAAAACAATGTTACAACCCAGTAGGCCGCGGCCGCTCCAAGTCTTTGGAATTAGAACTAGCTCCAATTGCAGTGACACGCGCTGTATTTTAAGTGGGATCCTTTGGTTTTGCATATGACGCACCAGCGCAGCGATTTGATTCAAGTCATGATTGAAATTTGCAGCGTTTATTGAGCCAAACTCGATGATTTCGTCGTCAACACGTAAACCCTTCAACAATTAAGACCAGAATTTTGTGTAAATCTTGCAAAGGTAGTGTTTTCGAAAAGTGTTCCAGAACTTACAGCGACTTCGGCTGGTGAGCCGGGACTGACCATATTAATCTTCGCGAAGGCACTGCCAGTTGGACTCGCTGCTTCGGTACTGGCATTGGCGCCATCAGCGGTATCATCCAATTGCAAGCCAGCCGCCTTGTTCGACATATCCTGCTGCTGTTCCTCGGCAGCCTCTGCGTGCAGCTTGTGCATCCACTTTTCAATTTCCTTCATCAACGTCTTGTGATCATTTTGCAGGCAAATTATTTGCTGGCGTGCCTGCCGCACTTGATACACATCAATGTCGTTACGCGGAAATCCTTGCGCATCGACAAGCGGCCCGCTCATGCCCACATCACTGTTCTGCAATTACCAATTTAAATTTGTGCAAATCATCTCCGAAGGTAAATCACCAATTTACCGCTGCTAGCATGGCGCCATATTCAGAGATTTTCGCTTCCAGTTTATCCCGGTCGGCAATCAGCTTGAGCAGATGCTCCTTGGTTGCATTTGCCTTTGGAACCACCATGTTTCCAAATATTCTTCGCTATTTGCACCAATCAAAAATTATTCTTTTTAAGGTTACTTTTGTTCGTGTTGCCTTCCAACTTGGTATAAAATGTTTTGTTTGGGGTAAATGTTTTGTTCGGATAAAATTGTTTTGCTCTCGTACTTTGCCGTGACGTTCTAACATTTTTAATTGGCAAGTTGCAGTCAGCTGTGTGCGAAAGAAAGTGGGAGTAGGATTGACGGAATGTGGACACTTGACTGACATTTTTAAATTTGGCAGCACTCGCAACTATCGTGATTCAAAATTACAACACAGAGAAGAAGCAGCGAAACTTTAGAAAACCGTGATTGTTGAAGACGAAATTGGAAAACTTGAGTGGTGTAAAAATTGTGCAGCAGCTTTTATTGAGGAATACCGTTAGGGGAATGTGTGTCCACTGAGCAGCAGTGAAATTGTAATTGACAAGACTGTGTACAGGGTAATCCGGCGCGGAGAAGCTAAGATTCGACGAATTTGTAGCAGCCGCGATGAGTTTCCACAATTGGCTGCTGCGCCGCGAGATTGGCTTACTGCCGAATCGGGGCGATCAGGACTTTATAATGAGACGTGTATTCCGGTCGATAGCGCCATATTACCACTGGAACGACCGGCCGCACATAATGTCGGAATTTGGCGCTGTGTTCAACTTGGAATTCTCGCCCGAAGGGTACGTGATCCGCAAGCGAGGGGCGCGCAAACATTTGCAATTTATGAGAATTTCTGAATCGATGCGTCTTTTCTGTACAATTTTATGGAATGCAGAAACGTGCTGGTGGCGGCCTGTGAGAAGAAATCCATCCTGCTGTTTGATGCCATAACGACGAAGCAGACAAATAAAATCACCGATGCCCACACCGACAACGTGAACTGCATAAAGTAGCGAGCGACGTTTTCACCGCGCACTCACTCGGCTATACTAATAGACTGGCATTTGGTTTTTGCAGGTTTCTGGACAATCGCATGTTTGCGACATGTTCCGACGATACGACGGTGGCGCTATGGGACCTGCGTTGCCTTAAGATGAAAGTGCGCAGCCTGCACGGTCACTCGAACTGGGTGAAGAACATTGAGTACTCGCACAAAGACCACCTGCTAGTGACGTCCGGCTTCGATGGCAGCATTTTCACGTGGGACATAAACTCGCAAACGGAACAAGGCCTGATTTACCAGAAGGTGTTTCACACGAGTGGTCTGATGCGGTGTCGTATCGCCCCCGACAGTACCAAGCTGGTGATATGCACAACGGGCGGATACTTAATGATCATACACAACTTGGACTTGACCACGTTGCATAAGGATTTGTCCGGTTTTCGTGTATGTTTGGTGGGCAATAGTCTTGGTGTATTCTAATGAACATGGTTTTCTTTAGCCCAGCATATATCGCCTGATGCAGATGGGTCAACAATATATACCGCAGGCAGCGAAATTCGATCATGTCTTCTCGAAGAAGCAAATAAAGAATCGGGTTGAGTTGGTGACGGACTTTCCAGAGAAAAATGATGCGGAGGTCATATTGGCATTACAGGTAACTTGAGATGACTGCTTACTAAATGAGTGTGTACATTTGATGCGTGTTGATAAAAATAACTTTGTAGTGGAATGGTTCTTCTTTTAGTTACTAGGATTAATGTTTGTATCCTTGAACAAGTTTTTAAATTATAGGCCAATGCTTATTTCACGCCAATTATTCCCTAACGATAAAGTTGCAAAGAATGTTGAAAGTTTTTGTATTGGGATTGAGTGTTTAATAGATAAGAATCTGTCCGTATATTAAAGCTCAGGCTCAACGCAGTACATCATCAAACACATTTCGTTTTAGTCTTATTTTGAAGGTTAGGTGAAATAAGTGAGCTCTCAAGTGAAAGATTTAGTCGCGGTTAAACCTACAATGTATTTCTTGTGACTCCACCTACAGATACACCCACGCGGACACTCGTTTCTCAGTCGTAATATTAGTTACGATGAAAACTCTGAGTGGTCCTGCGTGCACGACCTGAACGAGGAGCCGGACGACATTACTGAAAGGACCAAAGAATTCGGTACCAAACGAAAGCGGAAGATAAATAGCGACAGCGATCGGGAGGTAACCGGAGAGCAAGATATCTTACAAGAGGGTAGCGGCGATTCCACTGATGATGTGCTTTTCAACGTCAACCGACGGCGGCGAAGAGGTTAATTCACACACGATATTCCAGCAAAAAATACATAAAAATATATCTTCAATATATTCATATTTAGCGACCGCATCCGCGCCTGCACCACCCACGCCGCCAGTTGCCAGCAGCTCAACTGCTGCGGGCAGTTCGCGTAGTTCAAGCAGCACCGCCGCCATGCCAGCCACCAACCGCCAAGAGTCGTTTGTCCCCGATATCTGGGCGGCAGAGGTGACCGTACAGGAGCGTGCCTCGCGTCAAAATCGTGCGCGAAACTCCAACTCGGTGACGGGTTACAATTTTGTGTACGCCATCAGTAGTGGCGTGCTGCCCGCTGCTGCGCCGCTGCGTGCCCAAAATGCGGCATTCCGCAGCATCAGCGCCAGCATACCGCCCGGCACAACAGTTGTGCTGGCCACTGGAGAGCGCCGCGTCATACCCGACACCTCATACGCGACCGCCTATCTGGCTAACAATGCGAACAACGCTAACGACGGCAGCAGCACGTCGAGTAGTGACTCGCCGCCGCATTCGCAGCCGATGCGGCCGCACGTGCGTTCGCTGCTGTCGCCGTTGCGTGGTAGTCCGCCAAGGCCGCGTCAGATCTACCAGAATCCGAAGAAGCTAATGTACTACATTCAGGAGTCGAACAAGGGCAAAGGCTTCATCAAGGAGCCGTGCTTCTCGTCGGATGGACGGATCATCTGCTCGCCTTTTGACACCGGTGTGCGGCTGTTGGGTTTCAGTGACAGCTGTGCCGAGTACCCATGCCACGGTGCGCCTTTGGGCGGCGAACGCCAACCGCGGCCATTAGTGGAGGTGAAGACGATCAAAGCGCACTCGGACATTGTGCTGAGCAGCAAATTCAGTCCGCGCGAACCACTGCTGGTGACGGGCTGCCGCAGCGGTCGTGTGGTGTGGTACCATCCGAATCTCTAAAGTCTGCGATGCCGATGTAGTGCGCTTACACGAAGACTGTTCGTTGGAACTGATGCGAGTAAACTAATTTTCAAGCTCTGTTTCGTGCAATGAAGCAATCGCATTCGCATTGATTTTCCTGTGTGTTTTCAAAATGCCCGTAAAAACTGCCTGATCCTTTGTACTAAGTATTAGATGTTTTGTACGTTGAGTCACAGAAAAAAGTCGTAAATTTTAGTTTTGCTATGCACATAACAGCTCCCCAATTATTACACATGTATAATGCTTAAGTGAATTATAAGACAGTTATAATTATGGCAATTTATATCGTAATAACAAACCGCAGATTAATAAAATCTACGTCGGGGAAAATACATTAAGTGTGGTCGAATATTTTCTTGAAGGGCTTCGCGGGGGACTGAAACCACTGAGCAAACCATAGAACAAGGTTCTTTAAATAACTTTGAAATTGTATAAGATATGTAGATAGCCTTGGCATTTCAGCAAACAAGTTGCTGCTACTCCATAAATGTCTACCGCCAGTATTGAAAATCCTGTTTTTGTTGTAGTTTATTAGATTCATTTTATTTCTCATATGCAAATTATAAACTGCGTTCAAAAAGTAATGTTCTCTGAGCGGTGAATGACGAGCCATGACCAATCGTGTTTTTGCTTCCCAGTGTCTGCAGGTGCGTTAATCGCTTCAATTCAATGTGTTTTAACAAAATCCTTCCATCGACAAATCTAACTGCAGTTGATGTAATAATAGTACAATAATAATAATATTAAAGGGATTTCGAGTAGAAATTAATGTCATCCATATGATTTCAAAAATTTCCACTTCAACGATTTCAATTCAACTGCGTTGTGCGGGTCGTTCTCCTCACGACAATGCTCTCACACACTAGCGCTTGCCCGCTCTGTTTGTCCGGTTATTGCCGCGTACGTGTGCCAGACGCTCTACCAGTGGTTCAATGGAGCTAAAAGTGCACATACATCAGCATGTATAAAATTTATATTGTATTTCTTCTTGGTCAACAGAAAATTCTTAAAAATGTACACATCGTGATTCATCATTGTCGATAGCATTAATATTATTAAAATTTGTTGTAATCATTAGTAATTATCATTTTTAGGTGCGTGGGGACAAAATTAGGGGAGTTAAAAGTTGAACTGAATTCTGCTGTTTAATAGTAGTTCCCATAACCACTCCACTGGCCGTAGCCACTGTAGCCAGAGCCGTACTGCCAGTGGTTGTAGTAGCCGTCGTACGACTGTTGCGCATACGCGCCGCTGTTCTGTTGCCCATAGTAGGCAGAATTGGCCGAATTGTAACCGTAGCCGGTGGCAGCCGTGTTTGAGCCATTGTTGTAAGCGGACTGCACCAATGAATTCGATATCGCTGAACTGTCCTTGTTACTTGACGATGCCTTGCGGCTGGGACTGGACTCTCTGCAAGACAAGATGCTTAAATAACTAGAAAGCAAATACATGCAATTCCATTTCACCTACCGTTTCTTTTTCGCTTCGTTGGCTTTATTTAATGCCAATTGTAGTGCACGTTGCGCGTCCTGCAGTCCCTTGGCCGTGCTGCCGAAATCCTCCAAGAACTCAACCTTGCGCTGAGCGAACAGCACCTTCTGTTCGGGGTCGATGTTCTCGCGTGCCATAAACCGGTCCATGATCAGCACCACCTCGTCTTCGTCCACCTGCGGTCGCTGCAGCACCAGATCGATCATCTGCAACGCAACACGCGTGTTTGCCGTGTCCCTCTCCAGTGCCTGACGCAGCACGCGCAGGCCGCCGTCCAGGTCGTTGCACATCTTGTTGAGGAACCGGGCGTACTTGATCGCCAGGCTGCCGGCTATTGTCTTGTTCTTCGCGGTGTTTATGTAGTGCTCGTACAGTTCACGGCACTTGACCAAATCGCCGCGTCGTCGCTCAACGTTAATGCGCCGGTAAGCGACTTGCAGCAAACTCGGGCACTTCTTTTCCACGTTCTCCAATATCGTGGCGGCGCGATCGAAGTCGCTCAGACACTCCTCGAAGGCGGCCCACATCAGGTGCAAGCTCGGCTTGTCCGGGTGGTGTATCTCGCAGGCACGGCGGTACACATCACTGGTCACGGCCGCGATGCCCGGCTGATCCAGCTGTGTCTCCAAGTAGCGTATCATCTTCAGCCAAAATTCATCGTACAGCGCGCACGCGATCAGACACCGCTCGAAGAGCACAAGAATGCGTGTGCGATCGCCCTTTTCGATCTCGAAGTCGAGGTAGTCTTTCCAGTTCTTCAGCTGACAACGTTCCAGCGGCTTCACATGGAAGTATGGGCGCTTTATGCCTTCCTCAAATGTCCAGCGGGCTGTAACGGCGGCCACCGTCACCTTGTGCATCTTGCGCCGTATCGATATGACTTTGTCTTTGATGGCGGTTATCTCGTCGTCGGTCAAGGTGCTCGGATCGGAAAGGTCGTCTTGTTGTTTATCTGCACTACCACCACCGCCGTCGCGGTCACTGTCGTGCACTTCGCTGACTATTGTGTGAGGCTCATCATTACTCTCTGGCTCCTTGACCACGGGCGATTTGCTGGCTGTTTCATCATCCTTACGGTCATCTCGATGCTCACGCTCACGATCCTTCTCTTTGGAATTCCCACGCCGACTCTTGGAGCGCGACGACGACGACCGTGACGAGGAGCTCTCGCGCAACTCGGTGCGTATCTTGCGTAATTCTTCGGCGGTGATGGTACTTGTTATGGAGTGTTGGTTGATTAAATCTTGGAAACTGCAAACATTAATTGCATGAAAGGAAATTAATATTTATTCAAATACCTATATTTACAAATGCATTCTTCAATCAATTTTCAGACCAAAAAGTTGCTTATACAAAAATATCGACTAAGAAGACCAAACGAATAACGCCTTAAAATCGTCAACTTACTTGTCAAAATGGCCGCTGTAGCCTTGCGTCGGGATCACCAACAATCGATCAAAGATCTGCACGACACGCTGGTAGCGTTTGGCGTCGCACTCCCACTTTATGTAGGCGTCCCAAAGCTTATCGGAGCGAAACTCTAGGCCGCACGCATTCACCGCGCGCTCGAATTGCGACCGAATGTACGAGTCATCGTCGGCGTGGTTGCTCTTGACGTGGGCGAGGTAGTGAATCCACAGATCGACGGACAGTGGTATAGCCTCGAGGCCACGCTCAAACACCTACAATGCATGCCATGCCACACATTCATAAAAACAATGGCGATCGATCGTCGGTCAGCGAGCATTGCGTGTAAAATGAGTATAGTTACGTTGTTTTTGTGGCAGTGGTGGTGTTGATGGGCAGCGGCAATATTTGGCCGGTGCAGAATGTCGATTGTATTGGGAGTAGATAAGAGAAAAAAGAAAAAGAGAATTTGTGCAAATGTTTAGTTGATAAAATGAAATTCACAGATACTTAGCTTGTTTTTGTTTGTTTCGTATAGTGGGTGTGTGCTTCAGGAGGGGGTTTTAAATAAGAATGGAAGCGGTAAAAAATGAATTAGGGCGTAAGATAGAGGCGTGCGGCGACGGCGAGTGTGTAGACAGAACGGATTCAAAATGTAATGTGTTACATAAATTGTTCCAATTAAGTAATGCAGACTTGCTTTTCAATTGAAATTTTGCATATGCTCCAAAAATTGTCCATTAATTAATCAAATTTATGTTTAGCCTCATGTACAGTGGATTGATTAGTATCAAAATGGGATTGAACGCTTTCAATTAATTGCTTAATGACGACAAATAAACAAATTATGGTTACATATTCTTATAAATTCTCAGATGCATTTTGTATTATGAAACTTGGTTAGAATTGCATAGTGATTAACTTTTTAGGCAGCCAATAATATTAAATAGACATTCAAAGATACGACAAAATAGTATCTTTTGTATCGAGTCAAAGCTCAATTGCAAGATTTCATTAGTAATTTATGTTTCAAATTATATCAACACAAACCTCGCTTTAAATATTTTTAGTATCATAAATAAAATTACTTTTTAAATACACAAAAGTGTTTCGAAGCAGCAATCTAATTATTGTTAAAACTAAAATTGATTTGATGGTGGTCGCTAATATTTGTAGTTCCAACTGAACATAAAAAGAGCTGTCTGTTTTCGATACAATTTTACAGAGAAATTTGTTGCAACATCGAAGTAACTTGGCTTTTCGGAACTGATTTAACCTCTAATTCTCTGACGTAAGCAATTATACCACTTTATAGTAACATAATTTTCAGCTTCGCATTATTAAATTTGACCAACGAGTGCTTAGAGCGTAAACATAATTTCGACTAATCAATCAGAAGTCATTAGCTTCAAAATTTTGCCACAAGTGCAACCATAGGTGATTCCCTTTCATTGCAAGTCAATGCAAAAACGTTCAAGAGGGCACGTTTGCCAAATAATAGGTGACAGTAGTTGTTTTCGCGAAAGAGCTGTTGTAGGCAAGGAAGGGAGTGAAGGAAGCCGTCAAGGGATATTGGTGAATAAACAGAGATAGATAGACACACACACACACACACACACCAAAACACACTCCCATAATAAAAAACTCCCGCGAAGCTGGACGCTACGATAAAGTGATTTAAAATTTAACTTAACATATTTACTTAGAGTCTATGTTTACACGTTTAATACGTATGATAAGTACAGTTACAATAAATTCAAATTTCATAATTTCATTTCACTTAAACGCCATTTGTACTTACGCCTGCGTGTTGCATTTTTTGTTTTGGTACGAAATACCTTGCGTAGCTAATTGTGGTGCGCTGACAGTAAATAGGAAATTTAAACGGTAACAAAATTTGCAAACAAAAAATCAATGATTACGAAGCGATCGAAACGGATGCCCGATCGGATCAAGCGCTGACAGGGAGTCATGGTGACTATTGGGGCGGCAAAGCAGCAACCTAGCAAATTGCACCGGCAGCTGATCTCAGCTTGTGCTGTGTAAATAGTGAGTGTAGGCCCAGCCCGACCCCAATTTACAATAAAATGAATTTAATTCGAAAATAAGCACGTGCAAACAAACGCAGAAATGTGAGATAGTACAGAAAGTTACAAAAAACTTAACGACTAAATTTGATCATTTGCCGAGGTAGCTCGATCCCTGATCGCACTGTCGCTCGTGGTGGATTCGAGTGAGTAGGGAGATGGGCACAAATCAATTGACAATTTGCACATGAAATCGTAAACGGAAAATCAACAAAATCAAATGAATGTCAGATGTTGCACTCGACAGCCGTGCACCGGAAGAACGTTTCCCTTTCATTCGATTTGAGATTTTTGTTTTCATAATTCATTTTATTAAATGTAATTTTTATTAAATTATAATAAATTGCATTATAAAAAATATATTGAAAAATACAAAATATTGCAAATGTATTCATGTACGGAATTTGATTTGTACTCACCGCGTTGCAGTTGGCCTTGATGCCTTTGCGCTTCTCGTAGTCGGCGTACTTGCGCCAGTAGCCGTAGCAGTAGGGATAGTGCGACAGGAATGCGTCGTATGCCTCACGCGCCGCCTCGGCGTCCGACTGCAAGGAAGGGTAACGTTAGCCAATCGAGCAAATCTACCTATTTTGTTCGTAGTTTTAACATAGCGCCAAGCAAGCGATTTGTTAACCGCCAGTAAAATACCTCATTGTCCACATACTGCAGCAGATAGGTCCAGCCGGTGAAATCGGCCGGATCGTCTTTCACGGCACGCCAATACTTATCCAAATCGGGCAGTCGCTTGCGCTCCTTCTCCTTGTCTTTCTCCCTCTCTTTGTCCTTCTCTCTTTCTTTGTCCTTCTCTCTTTCTTTGTCCTTCTCTCTTTCTTTGTCCTTCTCTTTTTCCTTGTCACGTTCTTTCTCCTTATCCTTCTTACGTTCTTTGTAATCTACATCTGGAAAATAAATGCAATTTCCATTTACATGTTCAAATTAAAAATGTATTATGCTTCGTTACTTACCGCCGGCGCTACTCTCCACTTTTGATTTCTTCTCGACTGGGGTGGGCGCATCATTGCTCTCTGACGTAGGGCTCATCGGATTGTACTGTTCGTCGTTGCGCTTCTTGGAGCTCTCAGACTTTCGGTGCTTTTCCGGTTTCGTCTCAGCCTTGTCCAGGTCGTCGGCCTTTCTCTTCTGTGCGCTAGATGACGATACTGGTGCAGATTCTTCCGTATTTGCTATCGCCTCCTTTGCGGCTGCATGTTGAGGCGACTTTTTTTCAGCGGCATTTGTTGCTGGCAATTCATCCTCTGATATGACTTCGGCATCGGCCGGCAACTCAGCGCGTTGTGGCGCCGGCAACTCATCATCAGACACCTCCTCCGCGTCGTTGATTTCTGGCTTGGTGGGAAGCGGAAGTTCATCTTCCGATACTAGCTCAGTGTTGACAATGGTAGCGTTGCTAATGTCAGCACCGTTGCCAAGCTCCTCGACAATAGCCGGTTCCGACAGTGAGTCGTCAGAGTCCATTTTCTCGCAATTGGGTTGAATGGACTGCACTTTTGCAGCAAAGTCGTCTTTTTTGGCGTCGATCTCCTCACCTCCACCCACCGACGGTAAGCTATTGGCGTTGTCGCCGGCCAGTGAAGCTAGTAAGGAGCTCTCGACTGCACTCGTCTCGTTGGTGCCCTCTTCATTTTGAGCCTCCTCTGACGTCTCAGACTGACCCACAGTGCCGAAAGGGAATGAAGAGCTCTTTTCGTCAATGCCCGCTTCCGAGACTATAGGTACTTCGGTGACAATCTGTTCGTCCTCATGCACTACATACATCTCAATGTCTTCTTCGTTGTGTGGCTGTCCTTCATCCTCGGCCACAACATGCTCTGGCTCTGGCTCCTGCTCCTCGTACACAATGCAGTCTTCGTCCTCTGGGACTTCCTCTACAATTTGTTCCGTTTCGATAATCTGCTCCTCGTAAATTATCTCATCACCACCTTCGCCTTCGTGACTGCTGTCGATGATGACACCCTGCGCCGCCTCGGCCAGCATCTCTTTTATAATATCAGACTGGTGTGACTCGGAGTTGTAGTCATCGCCTTCGTTCTGCAACTGTTTTTCGGTGTAAGCTTGCTGTTGGTCCTCATCTTCCTCAATCACCTGCGAAAAAATTATTAACGTGTTCAGTGTTTTGCGCAATTGTAGCTAAGCTATTTATATGACAATAAATTAAACAGCGCAATTGCGTCCAAGCCGGTAGTTGCATAAAAATGCTTCTACCGATCGATATTTATTATGGCCGCAATTCACGCTAGACGCTAGTATACTCAGTTGGCCCTTGCAGAAAATCACATTCGCCGTGGCGAATCATTAGCGAATGGAACAACGCCACATTCGCACAATTAATTGCAATTCGTTTCATCACTGCCTAAGCGTTCTCTTGCATTGTCAACAACTTCCTGTCGTATGTCGATACCGACTAACCTGTTGTTCTTGGACCTGTCGTTTGGAAGCACGTCTTGTAGCGCGTGCTGGTGATGCCATTGGTGGTGCCGGCGCAGATACTTTTCTGCCAGAACGTGTCCGCCGACCTGAAATGATAGATTCGATTTACTTAGCGTCGAATATTTTTTTCTTTCTCTACACTTTAAAACATAAAATGCAGCGCTTCTCCAATTAGTTGGCGGTCAAAGGGTGTCGCGATGAAGATTTACTATTTTTTTTATGCCGCAGACGTCACAAACGAAAATCGCCAATACTAGACAGACTGCGGAGCGCCAATTTTCGATTCTTGTTTCTGAACAGCAGTTCAAATGAAAAGTTTGTATTCTTTGTGTTTATTATAGACAGCACTGTTACGCGCGTTTTCCACGTATTTTATGACTATTTGCTACGTTTTTTCCGCCGAATATCTTTACCTGGATTTTCTTCCAAAACGTTGTCTTCCTTGGACGCCATCTTTTATGCAATACAAAAAATCCTCATGACTTGATAGCAAATTGTAATAGATTGGAGGGAATTTAATGGTATACGCGGGGTCACAGAGTTGCATAAAGTTATCACTACGACGAAAATCGTTGGCCTTTCCAGTAACTCACAATTGGCAGTAGTGGGAGAAAAATGTACACGGTGGCGAAATATGGATTAGTATTTTTTGTCCAAGTCCTCAGTTTTTCTTAGAAAGTTGTCTTTCTCCAAGTCGAATATGTCGGTGATAAGGAAATAGTAATTGGTACTGATACAGGCATCTCGGTTATTTGCACAAATGTTCAAATATTGTATCAGTTACAAAGTGAAATAAAGAATTAAACAGATTATTTTCGTGTGAAGAGATGAACTAAAAGAGGAAAAGAGAATCAAAAACCAACTGAAGAACGTCCATGTATTTACGGGCATAGTTCAACATAATTATATAGATATTTATTATAGTGAAATAAATAAAGTGAACCAGCTAGGGAGAGGCATGCTTAAAAAATGCCAATTGCTTTGAAAATTTGTTTCACGTCAATTCGTTTTGAATTAACCCGTTTGAGTTTGCTGATCCCGAAATGTTACCAAATCAAATATGTATATACGCTGAATGTGAAAATTCGCTGGAACTTGCCTTTGCTCATACGAATTACAACATATTACAATATAAAAAAACAATTGCAAAATCTACCTGTTCTACTTCTCTGCTTTCAGCTTTTTTCACCATGAAAACAAAATTTTTTAATAAAAAGAGTTCAGCATTTGACATGTTTTTTCATAGCGACATAAAATAAGCATGCCGATTCAAGAGAGTTGTCAGTATCTGGTTCACTTTATTTATTTCACTATGTATTTATGATATCTGGACGCCAACATGATTTATATGTCAGAATTGAAATGTTAATTTCCAACAAACTGTAGTGTCATATGCGGCGCAACAAGTATTTTTACATTAAGTTTTGTACATTATAAAGGGGTTTAACAAAATTTCAAAATAGTTCTTTTATTATTCTAACAAAAAAAGGTGGAACCAGCACAAGCGAAGAATCGCAAGGAACATATATTGGAAACTGGAAAACATCATAAATTAACTAACAATTTTCAATACCGCGGGTTATCATGATACATTACAGGTAATATTGTCGACTGCAAATTTTTCATTTGTTTCTATTATATTTTCCTAAGCAATTACTTCACAAGTACATTTCTGGGGTACATGCACATTCATCTGCGTAAATTGACAATGTGGAAAACAAAGCAAAAGCACATGTTTTGTTCTCGCAAAAAGTTATCTATTTGCAGTAAATATTAAGCAAAAATAGCGGATTCATGCGCAGTTATTCCTCCCAGAGTAAAAGTCGAATTTTTAGCCAAGCTTTGGTTGGTTATAGTCCAATTCAGTAGATTTTATCATGGCTGAGTAGTTAAATGAACATGTGCCAAATAAATCGATTTGTAACTTTCCAAGGCGAGGGCGGCTATACTCCGCTGCAACCCTGCGACTTCCAGTCGTCAGCTTTCGTGCTTTTGACAAGCGTTTTGCCCAGTGACAGCCAACGATTTTCTTCTTTAGTGGATCTCGGCAGTGTTTTGGGGCAAAAGAAAATAATCTTTTTCACTTTATGAAATCGTATGAGACGAAAATGCACATAATTAGTGTATAACGAAGCTGCGGGAAATTTCAAATGCAAGCGCCGGCAGCAAGAGAGCTGAAATAAGTTGGAGCTGTTGCAGCGTGACGATAGATTGGTGATGGCTTGGTTGGTGATTCGCTCAAAAAAGTATAGTCTGCGCCGAGTTCATCATCTGCGGGTGGAGTAGCACCAACACAAAGTTGGGAAAAGCTGAAGACAACAAACTAATTTGGCATTTTGCTGTTTTGTGTATGTCGGTACAGAATCGCTGAGCAGTTATTTGACCAGTTAGCGCTTATCAGTAGCAGTTGGCCAAGTTGTAGTTGGGTGTCGTACGCTCCGAACCTGCGAGTCACAACACAAAGATGTCTTTCGCATTCAAAATTGACAAAGCGCTTAAGGCGAACCTGTATAAAATCTGTCGGCTGTGCGGCATCGATAGGGATGAGACGGTGCCCATATTGGGCGGGGAGAATGCAGCGAACGCCGAAGGCGAGCTCGAGTTGCACCAGAAAATCAGCGAGCTCATCGGGATAATGGTATTTGTTGTAGCTACTTAATCCGAGTATGCGATTGTAACTGTCTGTGGGAATTGTACAATCTTTTCGGCAGATCTCAAAGGATGATAAGATGCCGCAGAGCGCGTGTACCTTGTGCGTGGACAAAATCAATGACTTTTACGAGTTTCGAGAGATGTGCTATGCGACCAATGTGCAGACCAGAAAACTGCTCGGCTTGAGGGCCGGCGGACTGAAGAAGGTGTGTAACTAAATTTTGTTATTATTGCTGCGTTTTGCTAATATTTAGCATTTTCTCAGCAGCCTGTCATTGCTGAAGTCAAGACTCCTGTCTATGTTAAAGAGGAGCCCACATTTCTAAAGCGCATGCGAAAGCGAAAAGGCGATGAGCTGGCACACAGTCTGGACGATTCGAATGATGTGAAACGCGAGACAGCTCCGTTTGTAGCTTCCAACAAAAAACAGCGCCTAGCCAAGCAGGCAGAAAAGGCACTGAAACCCAAAGAGGAAATGTAAGGTGGAAGTTGGCGCGTCAGCTGATGGACTTTTTATCAAATTGTATTGTTTTCTTGCACCCAACAGCAAAGACGAACCGCAGGAAACTTCTGCCACAGCTACCAACACCGTAACCAAGTTCAGGCAATTGTGCAACATTTGCGAGCAGCGTTTCGGTAGCAAGGCCAAGTTGGAGGCGCACCAAGCCAGCACACACGTCCCGAATATCCCGCGCTACATCTGTACAGCCTGCGACGAGACTATAAAGAAGGCAGTCGACATCAAGAACCACCAGTTGTGGCACAAGCTTTCAAAGACGCCGTATCTGTGCGGGTTGTGCGCGCAGTCGCTGACTAGCTCTTATGCCTATTCCAGGTGGTTTTACTTTTCTTTCTATTTGGTGAGCGCTCTAATTTTAGTTTCGCCGGTTTTACAGACATTTGCGAGAACACTGCGCTAGTGTGTCCTCCAGCCTGTTGGTGCTTGACCGCGAGTGCCCACAGTGCCGCCAAACATTTGTCACGAACTTCCTGTACAACACGCACTCTTGTGCGGTGCGCACTAAGAAGTGTGCCGGCTGCAATCGGCAGCTGCGCAACGAATTGGAGTATCAGCGGCACGCGGCCAACTGCTCAAAGATGTATCTCAAGTATTCAACCCATATCCCGGCTGCCGCCGTGGCCGCCGAGTCGTGCATTCGTATCAAGAATGAGAACGATGTGGAGGCGGCTGCCGCTGCTGAGGCGTTAGCGCGCTGCGCCGGCCTTTCGTTGGACATGGCACCGGTGGTATCATTGACGCGTATGTCGACACCCGTGCTGAGGGCCGCCACTCGTTCTGCTTCATTGCCAACAGAAATGGATGAACAGAGCGAACAGCAAATGGACGATGCAAAGGCAAACAAGAAGAGTGGCAAGAAGGGCGTCTCGAAAAAGGAGTTGAAGCGTGTGGATGAGCTTCTCAAGTCCACATTGGACGCCTTGGTGAGCATCAAGCACGAGCCGGAAGTGCATGTAGAAACGGAACATGTAGCGAATGCCGACGGGCATGCAACAGAGGCTGCTGATAATGTAGAGACAGGCGAAGAGAGCGATAGCGGTCATGTGGCTGACGATTTTCACCACGGTGACGATGATGACGCCGACGATGACATCGCCGATGCCAATGTGGGTGCTGTTGAGGCGGCTGTGGTGTTGTCTGAGGTTGCAGTGAAGCAGGAAGTGTCCGACGAAATACATTATGGCAGTCTACCTATCACCATAAAGCAGGAAGTCATGGATACGGACGATGTTATTTGTGTGGAAGCAGGCAGTACACCTGCTACCAAAATGCCAGTGCTCAAGCTGAAAATCAAGAAGGAACACGGCACATTGAATTCGTCACTTGTGGACGACGTGGGTGTGCGCAGTGAGAAGAAAAAGAAGAAGAAAAAACGAAAAGAATCTGAGAAAATAAAAGATAAAACGGTGAGTGCGATATGCAGTTATGAATTGAACTCTATATGCCCATAGGTTTTAAATATTATTGTGTTTTTGCAGGACAAGAATCCGAATTCTGAAGAAAGTATATCCACCGTCAACAGCAGCCAAGTTGAAGCTACAAACTGCGATGTGTTCATGCCGCCAGCCGATGCTGTGTGTAAGATTAAGCAGGAACCGCTAGATGACAACGCGGATGCGACTAGCGCCATCGATAATGGTGGTGATGTGTCACAAGTCCAGGGAGAAGCCACCGTAATGACCTCAATACCACGAATGCAATTCCAAATTGCTCTTATTTCGAGTGGGGTGGAGTTTGCAGCTGCCGACGAGGCGGAAGAATTGGCCGCCGCAAATGAGGATGAAGATATGTCTGCGGTAACTGCTACGGCGCGCGAAGAAGAAATGCTGGACGTTAAACCGAATCGCGAAGAGTTAGACCGTATGTTGAAAATTGCCAGCGTCAGCGGTGGCGTTGAGATGGCGGCTGAGATGGAAGTGACAGCGGCTGCTCCAACTAGAATGCGCACCACCAAATCGTCGCCGACTAAAGCGGCGCATAGAGCCACGCCTGCACGAACGGGTACTGGAAAGGCTGTGAAATCAACAGGCGGCGTCATGCGGAAGAGCAGTGGCAGCAGCGATGCTGGCGGCATAGTTGGTGATGAGTTGGGTAGTGTCAGAATCAAAGCGGAGCCAATCGATCGCGGCTATGAAGCCGTGTACAGTGGGCAGTACGGTGCAGAGATAGAGAGCACGCCGGCGCAGTTGAACGATTTTTCCATGAGTGAGATCGATAATGAGCAGGCCTACTTGAGTGCCATTGATTTTGGAAATGTTAAGATCAAGCAGGAACGCGACGAGGTGTCGGAAGTGGAGATGTGCAGCAGACAGCTGACGGTGACTGCTGTGCCCAATGGCTTTGCTCCGTTTGAGGCGCGTAGGAGAAAATCTCGAATATCGATGGAAGATAGTGAAAGTGATGGCAGTAGCTGCGAAGACGAAGAAGATTCACAGTCTACAGAAATGGATGAAGAGGAGCAGGAAGAGGAGGAAGAAGTGCGCGAGTATCGTGAAATGGAAATGCCGCCACTGCTGTCAACTTCAGCTGCAGAGCAACCTGAGGAACCAGACAAGCCCACGGAGAATGTAGACCCAAGTGCTAATAGCTTTGAAGGCGCGGTTGAAGAAGTGCGCGAGTATCGTGAAATGGAAATGCCGCCACTGCTGTCAACTTCAGCTGCAGAACAACCTGAGGAACCAGACAAGCCCACGGAGAATGTAGACCCAAGTGCTAATAGCTTTGACGGCGCGGTTGATTTAGCTGTGCAGGATTTTTCAATGCAATGCGAGCAACAAAGTTCAGTTGCACTGCCGGCAATCACAGAGGGAGGTTGCATAAATGCCAGTGGGCATGCCGCAGTTGTTACACAAGCGTGCTCGACTTTGAAAATTGCTGCCGTGGCTTCGGGCTGTACCGATTTTCATGAAACAGGTTCGATGAGGGATGGACATGCATCTATCGTAGATGTTGATAGTGCGGCCGAGGCGGAGACATTGTGCGTTCAAGTGCGCGAGGAGCCGGAGGCGAGCCTAAAAGCACAACCGTTTTTCGACAGCAATGCAAGTGGCACAATGGATCAGGACGAACCGGGCGGCACCAGTGTGTCGGGCGATGCAAATTACGAGCACAACCAAGCAAATGCGGTAGAAGAACAGCAAAACTTGCTTAATCATGAGGTGGCAGCGCAGGTTACACGACTGGAACAGGATGTGCAATCTGAAGCCGCAGTCGAGCTGAGTGCACGTTTCGATTGCGTCTCATTTCCAGATGAAAGCGGTGCCAACCATGCGCCAAACGACATGCTCGAGCCAATCGCTTCCTCGATGCCACATAGTACAGCCGCAACAACAAACAACGACGAAGAGACTGAGAATCTGATAAATGAAAGTGCCGCCGAAGCGCAGCGGCTACAGCAGCAACCGCAGCGGCCCTGCACTAGCAGCCGCGCTGCCAGCGCCATAGCAATTAATCACTTTTTGCTCGATGACAGCAATATTAACGAAATTGCCGAAAACAACAACAACGCTAATATCGAGCGCGAACTGCAGGATGACGTTGCCGCGGCGGAACGCGTGCGCTCAGCAGAATTGGAGCTGGAACGGCGCTCTAACGATGTAACATAAACGAGTGCAGATAGTGCCAGCATCATAGAAGTGTCTCAGTTGAAACTAGCTCTTAAGTCTCTCACAACTAACACACTGTACAACTTTGCGTGATTTGCCCTGTTCACATTTTGACTTTGCCGACGTCGAATTGGAAATGTGAAAATGAAATGATTTATTTGCGTTTAGTTATGAGCGTTCAACAAACAAATGTTGCAATTTGTTGTCGCTACAAAAGGTGATTTTCCTTAGTTGTTCGCATATTTCGTAAGCGAATTGTGTAATTATGGAAATCGTAGCGCTTAGTCTTTAAACTTATGATTACTTTTGCTCTCACTTGGCTTCTCTGTAATAACGCGGAGGGCCTGTGCGCGTGCGAGGGCGCTGACAAACGCAGTCGTTGTGAAGAGTTGGATTCGTTTAACGTTGTTTTTGCTGGCGTAGCGTGAACATCCTATGAGCTGAATCCAGCTGCCGTTGTGGCCCATTCGAGTGTTTAATTGTCCAGATGTGTGGCCAAAAAACGTCGCTCGGAAGGCTCGCCTGTTTTTCTCACTGTTCATACGAGCGCGCGCACCCACACAAATAACTTAATTTAATTTAACAATTTTGTTAAACTTAGTTTGGGATAAATAACATTTTATATGATTAAATGAAATTAATATTAATATTATAGAATCTAGTTGTAAGCTGTATTGAGAATTTTAATACATAATTCGATGTGAAAGCAGCACACTTGTAGAAATCAATCTTATTGAAAAGTATTTGGTAATAATCATTGTGTGGCTACGCAAATCGCTAGTTGTAGACTATATAGCGTATAAATCTATCAATAAATATCTCAATTCGATGATTGTACAACAGCAGAATAAATCAAGATAATTTTTAGTTATAACAATTTTGTTTGATGTTAAAAGATGTGCGGGCCGATGTGGAACTGTCCTAAAAAAAAAATTCATAAAGCTACAAATCATTAATCCATTTGCAAGAAGTCAGACAAGTTGCCTTGGACTAGGTTTTTCATTTGGAAATATTACTTACAAAAATTTTCCTTACATGTTTGGGTGTCATAATGGCCATTTTTTAGAAACCCGGTATTTGTTGATTCATTGGCAGGCTGCGATCTAAATGAAACTATTATTTTCGTGCTTTTAGCAAAATTGGCCATTCGGTCTGGGGTTTTTAAGGGGTTTGCGTTGTTGACTGCTGGGTTAGACCAACTATTTTAATAAGTCAATCAAGGATCCGTTAGTTTGAATAAGCCGATTTGTTAGAAACAAGGCGACTTGTTGTGCCGTAAGCCAAATAAAACAAAAGCCAGTTGACAGAGATTAGTTTTTTAAATTTCCTTTCGTTTTATTTATTCATAATTGAATTAAATTGTTAATTGTATTACGTTATGTAACTTTAAACTTGATTAGTGGTATTTGTATAATTTACACACATTTTAGTATTGCATAGACAAAACACAATCACCACGACTCAACTCGACTCGAGCGCCGCGCCGTCTCGGCCTAAGTATGTGTGCTAGGCATAGATCTAAGTTTATTTTGCAATTAATGCATTGCTGTACAATAATGTCACAAGTCACACTAAACTAAATAAACAAAATCTTTTATGAAATAACCAATTAAGCGGAGAACAGTAAATGACTAAAATTGTTTGCATTCAATGCTATTCATTCAATACAGCGCGATGGTGGTTACACGTTTTACCATTACAAGCCGAAACAAGATACTGGACACACAAAAAGAGTAAAAAATAAAACTAAAACGTAAGATTTTGCAGCTTTGAACACATGCACGCATACGAATTTGATGAGAGATGGATGGGGCGTTTGCGGTGCGTAGTTGTAAAAGGTGAACGGGGAGATGTGATGCAATTGCTTTCGGCGCCATACGTTCGATGGCTTAGCTACACGCAAATGACATGCGCAAGTGTTAACCTTTCAACTAAGAAATAAAAATAGCAATACATAAGCAGCTTAATGCACGTTTCGTTTAGATTGGGATGTTTTCTAGATGTAAATTCCCTACGAAGAAAACCGAGTTTAGCTTTGCAGTGTTTCATTTTTTCGCTTTACTTAAATATTTTTTGTGGTTCTCAGCCATCGGCTGGTGTTTGTATACATAAGTGCTGTACTCGTACGTAAGAGTTTAGTAAAATATTTATATCTATTTGCCTCGACGCACGCACAATCCGCTTGCAAACTCTCAAGAAAATGATGTAGTGATGCTACATTTTAGCTTGTAAGTAGGTAATTAGGCACGTTTTCACAATTTCGAAATACGAGTAGAGTGCTTCGCATCCTTAGTCAAGTTAGATGCCGGTTTAGTAGACGAATTAAGATTAATTTCAATTAACGCTTCGCTGACTGTTTGAGGAAATATAGTTGCATATTTAGATGTGTATGTCTTTAGCGTGCTCTACATACAGACGCTGACATGCACTAAGTTTCGCGCTACTTGGTTTTTTGGCACACTTTGAAAATTAAACCCTAATGTGTTCTAAGTATGTTTTCCAAATTTTAATTAAAAGTTACACAATTCATAGCAGCCGTACTTGAACGCTGCCACAATTTCATAAATTCTTAGCAATTGCGTCCTTCACATTTGGTCTGGTCAAAGTTGTGCACATACGAAGTATACACATTCCCTTTTCGTCTTTAATTACAGAATTTTTCAGTTGACATTTGTGAAGCAACAATCACCCAGTCCGAACATCGACTTGGAACGTCGTTCGCTTCTCAAGTAAATTTTGTTAGTTGGGATATTTAACTACTTAGTTGTAATCCTAATTATAATTTTAATTATTGAATTGAGCAGGATATGCAATCAAATTTTACTTTCACTACACGTTTAGCTCGACTAACTAGAAGTAAATAGTTGCAGATTGGTTATGGGTATCTGCAGCGACTTTTGATCGGTGCTTGATCGCGTTTTGTAAGAACATAAATAATACATGTACATGGAGTGAACAGCGGCGAAAAGCCAACACTGCTTTTGCACGACTGCCCTCCAACGGCAATTAGAATCCAGCAGCGATGCCAACCAGCTTCAGTGTATGAAGTCAATTTATTACGATTGTGTGGGTTATGTACAAATTAAACAAATTTTAACCGAAATGATTTTTTATTCTCGACATCGTTTCACATTTTTGCAGTTTGCTTTTTGTTGTTAATTTTACGATTGGCATCACTGGTTCAAATTCATATAGAAATAAATAATAGTATATATATAATTATATAGACGAAATTTTATATAGCCGATATATATATCGAAAGTAGTAAACGAAAGATGCATTGCAAATTTAACTTTAAAACGAATTTGCCTGCAACTAATACATATTTCGCACAAGTACACCTGGCATTTAGTGCAAATCGAATATAAAAGTCCTATACTGAAAAATCATAAATACAGGGACACAATTACGTTTCACTGCCTGCGAAGAGCCGCTTTAGTCTTCCCACTCATCGTCATTGCCCGACGAGTCCTCGTTCTCGTCATCCGATGGCTGCATAACACGTTCGCGCTCGAGCAGCGCACGTCGCAACGCCACAGCGAGCGCATCGGTGCCTTCGCCATCATCGCTATTACGATTCGCTGGCAGCGCACGCTCCTGCGGTGGCTTCAGCTGCATGCCCGAACGTATCTCGGACATAAGGTCACTATGCGAGTCGCCGCTGCCTGTACTGAGCGCCGCCGTGTCCACTTTCTGCATGGAAAATTGTTCAAAATGCTTATTAGATTCTTGTTGCAACAAGTGCAAGCTGGACGTAGCGCGTACCTTTAGCGTGGTGCCTTTGCGTATGCTTTCCATCAGTGCGTTGCGTGGGTCCGGCATTGCTGGCGCTTTGGCTTGGCTGGGGGCATGCGTCGTAGTGATGGCGGGTGCCTCGACGGCCGCAACCATTGGGGGTGGCGGCGGCGGTGGTGGTGGTGGCGGCGGCGGCGGAGGCTGTAACATTTATACGTAGTGGGTGTGAGTTAGGAAAAGTGCTGACGTCTTTTCAACTTACAGCGGCTGCCGGTACAGGTGGAGGCGCTGGTGGCGGTGGCGCTGCGCTGATCGGTGGCGGCCTTGTGGGTGGTGCTGGGGCACGTGTTGCACCAGGCACAGTTGTGGGCACCGGCGGGGGCGGTTGTCGCGCTGGTGGTGGTGGGGGTGCGGTTCTTTGGCTTTGGCTTGCTGATACGACGTTGTGAGGCTAGAACAAGTTACGGCACAAATTAATGGGACAACTAATACAAGTTTCCAATAAGCAATTTACTGAGACACTTACATGCTGATGCCGACTGGGTACTGGTGGCGGTAGGGGCGCAGCTGGCTTCGGCAAATCCACATGTTCCGACTTCACTGACGCCAACACGTTGTTGCTTTGTATGAAATCGTAGATGAAGGCACGCGTGTCGCGATCCTTCAGTTCGTTCTCGGACACTCCTGCCTTGGCGAAGAATTTCTCTAGCATCTCGTCGTTCTCACTTCCGGTCAGATCGAAGCCTTTGTTTGCGTCCCACCCCACGTGGCTAAGGTGCACGAAATTTGTCGGCGTGCTAATGTCCGCTTTGGTAACTTTACGTTTCTTGTCGCGATTGGAAGATACTGTCGATCCGGACAGCCCAAAACTGGAAGAGAGGAAGTTTTTCGACGGCGCCGCAGGTGCGGGGCTTGGCATTAGCGTCACCGAACCTATTTTGGGATGATTGCGCAACTGTACGCTGGAATCTGTGATCGATTGGCCGTTCGGTGGCTTCGCTGGCTCTCGCGGCACAGGTGGTGGTGCGATGGGTGCGGCCTGCGCCTTGGGTCGACTGCGCTTTTCTGTAACATAAAGGATCATATTCGAGCAATAAAAATGCAGCTCTGTTGTGACATCAACGAAATACGAACCCAGTTTCTTGCGGTTTCTCGTCTCAATGGTAGTGTCCACTGCAACATAGAAAGAGTCACACTCCTCCTCGGACACAAAATTTAAGCCCACATGACCATCCTTGAAAATACAAAAATAATTGTACAATACTCCAGCGAAAGAATTTTTTGCGTTGAGAAGAACTTACATGTCCTTCGAAGGTCAGAAGGAAGGGACGCGATTTCACGATTTTCATGGCATCGTACAGTTCATGTTCCCAGATCAGTTCGTTCTTTATCAGGCAGTAAGCGCGCAGGAAGTACGAGCGGATGGCGCTGTCCTTCACGAAGCACACAACTCCTGTGTGTTTCTTCTTCCAGTGCGAGTGGGCAGAGCCCTCCGTTTTGTAGATTTGCACCACGGCCGTGTTTAGCGTCTGCAATGGAAAACAACGGAAATTTTAATTGCGGCGATTTTCCTCCTTGAGCCAGCACAAGTCTCTTAACTAATGCCTTAACACACTCGAACTTAACACAACCTTCGCTGTGTTAATCATTTGAAATCGTTTGGCGACTGTCTGCGCTTGCTGGCGTTATCTCCGGTCCGAGCCGATGCGTAAGAGCGTCTAAAACACGGCACAGACTTTCGCTTTCGCTTAGCCTGAACTGAAGCTTTGATGGGCGCTTGTGACGAGCGCAGCCGCGACGACTTGGCAGCGATGAGCGCGTCTATTTTTACGCGCAAAAAAATCACTTATTTGAATATCAATGAAACTGATGATGGGGAAAATTATGAGGCAAGCGTCATTTGCAAGTGGCCAGTTGCAACCGAAAGCGAAAGACTAGCGACGGCTGCCGGCGACTTGGCGCATTGTGCTTGGCATGGCGAGCACGTAGAAATGATATCAGCATGCTGTCGTCGCCAGCGTTTGGCAGCAGCGACTGCAATGGAAATGGCCGCGACATCAGGCAGCACACAGCGACCGGAGGATAGGCAACAATGGCAGTGGCAATGTCTTCGGCACGAATAGTTATTGCAGGTGCCCACATAAACACACGCCGGCGGTTTATGTAATTCCATAAAATATTGTATGACTTATCCACACAGAAGCAGCAACAACAATAGTGCCGAGAGGAAGTGCAAGCCAATAATAATACTTACATATATACTTTCAAGTGTTAACGTACGAAATTTGAATTTTTCTATTTCGATACGGCTGCACCGTACACTCGGAAAACGTGAATCGTTTTAGTTGAAACAAAAATTAGATATTTTGGAGATCACTCAGTCTAGACTCAAAGCTAGACAATTGATAGTGCAGTGGACTAAGTTAATAGGAAAGCCGCTTTTCTTTTAGGTGGGTGTCCTCTAAATAGTAGAAATAGTTGCAAATAAAAACTGACAAACCGGTCGTGTGGATATCTGTGGTCCAAAACAATTAAAGCTTCAGTCGACTTGGGGCAATCATGCTTTGTGGACGATGACTTGCTTGCTTTTGACCACTGATCTAACCGTAGGTCTCCTTTATTCATCTGTAAAAAACGCACACATAGCATGGACGGTTACTGGAACCTCAGCCTGTGTGCTCATAGCATTTTCGTGCCGTTAGTACATCTTTGGTTTAAACGCAAATTTAGAAGATTAATTTCAAGTGTAGCCATCCCAACTCGGTTTTCAAGTGAACAATTGAAACATAACAATTGTTAAGCAGTTAAATGCAAATAAAAGAGGAATTGGTTATTTATGCATTTTTTGCACATAGAAAGCCGGAGTATTTTTTCATAATATATTTATTAAGGAAAATACTAAAAAGAGGTTATTGTAGACTGCGTTAAAGCCAATTTGGTTTGGTTAATTAAAGTTAGATTTAGCGAGGTTCAGTTGGGTTCGATGATTGGTTAATGTTCAATTCGATTGTTACTTTTTCATTAGGTACTTTTTTGCTATGTTAGGACCAGTGGCGCACACAGGATTTCATTTGGGGGGGCTTTGCGTCCAACTTTTGAGCCGAATACCATTCGAAACCATATTTTATACCAGCAATTTTTGTGTTTGGGGGCCTGTGTGCGCCAATGGTTAGGACGATGTGTGGCCCAGTTATTGAATTATTGAGGTATGGTAGAAAAAACATTATTAAAGTTAGAGATGGAGATAGAGTTGGTAAAAAACATGGTAAAAAAATGTTAGACAATTACGGTGCGGAAGCTCTAAATTTTAACCGAAATTTGTAAAAAGCCTTGTTCAAACTATTTCGACTTCCTGATGAACTATCGAAAGTATCTGGGTTGCGTCTGCTTTGCTAGATAAGTGTTCTGATACGATAGGATTGAGGGTAGGAAGTCTAACGCTTAAAGTTAGTTTACATCAAACTGGATCAGGTCTATTTAGGTTGGGTAGAGCTATGTTTAAGTCGGGTAATTAAGCTATTTAAAGCTTGTTTAAATATAAGGAAGTTATCTCATATTTTTTCCACTTCTTCCATAGTACTTCTTTGATGGTACTTCGAAAGTAAAATTCACTTCCACATGGTTAAAATAAACTGTCGAGATTGTATTGTTAAGATGTTGTAATAATATTACATGAAACTCGTTGTAAGAGACATTCACAAATTCATAAATTAAATGCAGAGTTAGAAGATTGTTGCAAGTCTCAACTAATAAATTGCATTGGTCACCCTGCACTGTTGTGAAAATTATCGGTTGGAAATTATCAGTTTAAAATTATAGCACTGCAGGCAAAGCACACACATACGTACATATACTTTGTTTCCATCTTAAGGTGATGGAAACTGCATTCACATTTCAGGAGACACACTGGCGGCCAAGTACGAATTTTGGCACCGCTACAGCTAAAGCTTCACAAACAAGGTCACCCGGAATGTCGGCTGTTAAAATGACAAATTTATTGATTTGACAAATGCTGGCCAAACAGAATGGCGCCGCTGCGTTGCAACGACTACATGCAAAACGACTCAAGTGCGCCTTGTAAACATGAAATGCAATGAAATTGCAATTGCGAAATGGCACATGTTCATACCTCAAAGTGGGCGGAGCTTGGCATGAAGGTCAGTGTGGGGCAATTGGAGGTGTTGTACCAGTAGAAATGCAACAACAGTGCAAAAATAATAATGAGCCATCGTGCAGAAAGGTATTCACAAGGAGCGCTGATTTGCTTTCGAATGGATGGTTTTCTTTTGGTTTGGAAGCAGTCAGTAGAAATTCTTACCTTATACATATAAACCATTTGCTGAATAACCATTGGGAAGTTTCAGCATGTATGAAGTAATAATGGGTTAATGACTTTAATCAAAACAAATGAACAAAATTGTATATATTCATGACGAAAGCATGGCACGAAGTACAAAGCGTTTATCGTTTTATGCTATGGTTACATACTCATATGCGGATATATGACAGTGCAATGTAATAATTTTGTCCCAATTACATATTAAAATAGTTTCATGACAATTCTCAAATTACCATGACATAAATTTTTCACATATGTACGCCTAATATACGCGCATTGGGAATGTTATATACGAAATTATGGATATCTTATCAGTGCCATAATTAAGGGAACCAAACAAATAATTTTTTTTAAATAAAATCTTGTTAGACTGCAACCAGGCGATTCGACTTTGATTCTTTCAGTTATTAAGCAAACTGACTTAAGCTGGAATTAAGGAAATTGGGACTCCGGAGAAGAAGAATAAGAATCAATTTTAAATAACTTGAATTACAAATATTCCTCAATGCATCTCGCAATGCATCTCGCATACATAATTTCATACTCGTACGAGTATTTGGTTAAATATACTTGCACTGAAAAATTTCAAATCATCGAATTTCCGACACTGAGTACAAGTAAGGAAGCATTACTCATTTGTTTTGTAGGTGTGTGCAAAAAATAGCAGCAAACAACCATAATTGACGCTGTGATAAATGACACATTTGGCTAATGATAACAACATTAGAGGCCGGACACGCGGACGCCGAACGGTTTAAAATCACATGTGTCAAAGTGGAGCTCTGTGATATTCGAAGTGATGGGACAACGAGCGAGCAATGACAATAATCGACTTTTAAGCACAAACTAGGTGAAGTGAATTAAAAAATGAACAAAAACTGTGCTTTAGCTAAATCTTTTAGCGGCATATTCAGGAAGTGGAGGTAAAAGAATTTGAGTGCTTGGCTAAAGGTTCCAACACAATAAAAGACCCAGAATAAAAAACCCAACCCAACCTAAGTTCAAAGCACATGCATTGTTTATTCATATTGTGTATTGGATACAGCAGAATTCGCTCTATCTGTATTATATGTTGCGTCAATCTGTTTGTTTTACTAGACAAATATGCGGCTGTGTGGACCCATGCACACCTGTCGACATGGCAACCAAATGCCAATCAGCATCTGCTGGCAATGGCTGTCCGAGACCAAAGTCTCGGCAGTGTTTGCCCACTGCACGTAGAGTACAAAAACTATCAGGCTAACAGCGACGGTGCACTGAGCAACTTAAGCTCTGATAAGACGGCAAAGTATGAGTAAATATGGTTCTTTTGCAATACCAGTCGCAATGGCCTTCGTTGGAAAATGCGAGCAGAAATCATAGTTTAAAAACGAAGCAACAGCAAGTAAAAGGGTGCTGAAGATAGTATAACAAAAGCAAAAAAATTCTATAGATAACAAGCAGATAAGCGGTGTGAGTCCACCTGCAATTTGTTATAGTAAAAAAGTGTGTATATTACAATAAAGGAAGTTCCGAAATGAATGCCATTCTAGTTCAGTTCTAGCAACAAGTTTAGGTTGGAAAACATACGAAAGATTCTCTTATTGAAATATTGTAACTGCCAATTTTCAAGCGTTTCCGAAAATTGTATCCGTAGTAATGAAACAGCTCAGCTCGCCGGCTTTGGCAATAAGCAATGTTTCAATGTCAAATTAAAATTGTTTTAAAATAGTTTAGTTTTTGAACTTCAATAAATTAGTGATTGAAAAAAATTTGTCAACCCCATTCATGCTGATATTGCAAAAGAAAAAAATCTCATCCTAACCCACGTAAATAAACAAATTGTAATGGCATTGTGGAACTTTTTAGGGCGCCAATTTCAACAATTGACGATGCAGAAATTTGGGTATTTATATTTAAGATCGTCATTGAGGAGGGAACTGCTTCTTCGCTTTCTTTTATAAATACAATTTTAGTTAGACATACTTGTGATGCAATTATTTGAAACTCATATCAAAGAAAGTGGTTTCTGTGGCGATTAATTATTTGCGAATAACAGATAAGCATACGAATATTATTGATATTTTCAGCAAAAATACATACTCTGGTTTGTATTTAACCGGTTTTATCTTATCTGCACGAGTCATAGACGCACAGAAACGCACACAACGACGCATGACTGAAGTGTTGTTGATAATGAAAGGAAGTTGCATGATTTCACTTGGTCGGTTTTGACACAAACAACGTATGAAATAATTCTATGGTGAATAAAATACAGTCAGTAAAACAGTCCACAAGCAAAATACATCAATTACACTTTTGGGAAACAAAAGTCCGTACATTTTAGAACAGAGGAGTTTATTTGACAAATGAATGACGCAAGTAAATTTTCAAAGGAGGAAAGAAATGAGGGAAAAGTTTTGCTAAGGCGACAGAAGTCTAGAAGGTCCTTTATTATTTGGAATCAAGAAATATGCAAGTAAAAAAGTATAAACCTAAAGTCTGATAACTTGTATAAGATGTATTGTATTATTATGAACAATTTCCGTGTTTTCACAATCTAAATGATATTTGATGTTATTTTTATGTATGAATAATTAGTGCAGACTATATCTTGAAACCCATTCCGTTCATAACACACCCTACTTATAACAATTGAAAGGTTATTCTATATTTTATTTCAGCTGATCTACTTTTTAATTTCAACAGAAATACATTCTTTGTATAACCGGCATATGGACACCTTATTCGATAAGTTAAAGAACATTATATTGCACAGCACCAACGTAGGACAAATAAGTCGGTCAAAGTGGTTAGATACGTTTTTACTTGTTGTAGTTCAATATGGAATTATTATTTATTGCAACCTGCACACTTGTTACAATTTCACCGATATTGGACAGCTGCAGTATTTTTTGTTACTTTAATTAAAATTGTGAGTGCAAATATGGAATATTGTTTCACGTTCTTGGTTCATATCGAGTAATTGTACATTTCACTGCACATTTGTTACTCCCTGACTGAAATTGAACAGCTGTTAGGTACATTGCAATAAGTTAGGCGAAATGATTACTGCGTTCGACAAAGCTACGAAGATCAGGAATTTTATTTAGACTGCTTCTGAGCGCTTCGATATCCCGTTTGAATGTTCAACAACTGTGGAGGATAAATCAGTCAATATCGAATCGATGATTTTTGACTTGAACATTAGCTAATACAGATTTTCATAAGCTAATCTTTCGGTTTTTGAACTGAAAGTATCAAAGGTGCAGTAAGGGAAGTGAGCCAGGAAAATTGTGTCAAGGAATATTTTCGTGGGGAACTTAGAACTCATTGGGCTATAGTATTCTATGATAACAAGCAGTAAGACAAGTTTTAATGAACGATTGTGCGACAATTCTCACCAGCTTACATATATGACCTGAGTGGGTCAAGTCGAGTGTTAATTTCTTAGTCCAAAAGTCTGTTCTAATCTTTATATCCAGAATAAGTATTCGTAGGTAAACAATAATTTTAGATTTCCGATTCTGTCCATCATCAATTCAATTACATCAAAGAATTAAAAGCAGCAAACAATGTTAGTGCACTAAATTATAAGTTTCTGACATTCCGAAGAAGTGTTCCAGCACTGTTAACACATGTTTCGACCATGTATGGTATGAGCTTGATTGCTTTACTCATGAATATCTTATAAGTTTTCATATCGAAAAAATTGCAGTTTATTTGATGCAACTATTAATTCGTATTAAAACGCAAATGTTTTCCAGCGATACAGATAATTTCAGCAGTCAATCGTGAATCAGCGTGCTTTATGGCTAAGTGGTGCTTCCGCAGATACTGCAACGCATTGAAAAATATTTCATAAGGTTTTGCCGTACAGAATGCTGTCGCTGCTTCCTATCTCTCTCTCTATCTTTCTGAATGAAATTGCGCGCGTTGATTTCCCCGCTCCCAGTACGGCATCACATGTTTGAATACGCTTAATCGCATTTCATGTTGCGAAAATGTGGCGCTTAATTGCTGCAAAATTGCAAAATATTCCAAAAGTGCCACTGAACAACTTTCTTTCCTTCGTCGCATTTGAGGGCTTTGTGAACTCTGGTACATTCGCCGATTCCATCAAGACAAAGTCAAACAAAAGCGCAGCCGTGGACAAACATTCCGCTGCAATTGTGCGCAGCCCGCGATGAGTGCGCAATGGTGGCGGCGACTGCTTTACGGCTGGTGCCATCAGCTGCGCGCCGACTACACGAGACCGGCCAGACCCGAACAGTCGTCGCACAGATGCGGCAGCAAAGTCATTTATGAAACATCGGCCGACCATGTGATGGAAGCAGGTGGGGCGGAGACGCCGACAGACGACAGGGTGGCTTTTGCAGCATTTGGCGCCTGCATTTTGTCACTTTTATGAGATGCGTTGATTTTCATGACTATTTCCAATAGTTTGCCAAGTTGCAGACATTGTTTGCCATAACGATGGTACAACAATAACGCTAACATAAAAATGAACCAAAACTTTCTAATTGCTTTTTACGCGCTAGCCTCGACTTTTCTTCACTCTTTTCCGTTTACCACCTCTGTCTTATTTAATTGTTGCTGCGCTTGTTGACGCTGTTATTGGTCACAATTCAAAGCGCTACTTTGGCAGCTACGTTTTGTTTTTTGTCTGCATGCTGCTCGAGCTTCGCTTGCGATTGCCATCGATTGTAGTACGTGTGCTTTTCGCTTTTGTTTTTGTCCAGCTTTGCTACGTTTTTCGCTCGATGTTGCTCTTCATTTTCAGCCATTTAATTTTTTGTTTGCAATAATTACAAAGAAGGCAAAGCTGCGTCTTTTAAGTCAACGACAACAAATCAACACGCCGCACACTGGGAGCACATCGTAAACATTTGGTAATAAATAGGAAAAACATAGCACGAACTCGTCAATCTACCACACCAAGAGGCGTGGACGGGACCGTTTTTTAAGTTGATTTGGTTGATTGATTGATTTAATTCACCTCAGTAATAAATTTCAGGAGTAATGGAAATATGTAGAATATTTGACACTACCTTCTTTAAAAAAGAAATGAATAAAATAAATCAAATATTCAATAGCAATTGGCATACAAATCATATGCAAAAAATTATTACTATTATTATTTGCAGGCAAGTTCAACTTAGTGCCCGCTTAACTTATTTCATATTTCAAAAAATTCCATCACTTTAACAACGCTTTCAGTATTGTTGGCGTATTTATGAACCACGTCTTCCACTGTGCACTGCGGGAAATTGACAACGCACGAAGCATGTAGGCCGTTAAGCACTTTAGTGGCGATGACGATGAGGTCGACACTGCTATGTTACAAGATAAAAGGTGGCAATTTCAAGCTCTGCAGCTCAAAAGCGCAGACAATTTTAAAAAGCCTATAGATAGTAATTCCAAAAGAGAATTTTGTTGACATATGATTTTTACAATCTAAATTAAAGCTTTTTTAAATATTCAAAGATTCGGTTCAAAGATTGATCGAGAAAAAAAATTTGTAGAGAGCATCACTCACATATTTGCATATAAAGTTTTGATTATTTAAAGTTTAGATGCTTATTGGTGGTAAATTTGGGATTTGTCTAGGCACACACCATATAATAAATTCATCATTTCATATACGTCAATATGGACTCATTTATCACCAACTATCACGCACACAACTCAGTCCTGTTCGGCAAAGAATCACTCACCTGGCACTTGCGCCCCAGCATCTTGAAAACCGCATCGTTCTCATCCTGTGTCAGCAGCGCACTGGGTGTGTTCAGTTTTCCTCGTGATTGTCCTTCGTGCGGTCGCATCGCGAAGTGGGTGCTCATTTAGTTAACGCGATCGTCACCGAGTTTGTGCACGCAGCAGTACTGGCGTTTTTTCGTTTTTTTTTCGCTTTCAGGTAGTCCTTGAATTTATCGCAGAGCAGCAGATAGGCAGCAATGGTTGTTGCCAGGCATGAGACCCGCAACATGCGAAAGTTGCACTTCAATTAAATCAAATCAAATTGGCAATAAACAACGCCTTGCAACTGTGACTGCGACGCTTTCGGCTCGGGAATGGCATGTATGGCGTTGAAACGCGACGAAAGAAGTGCTGAAACCAGTAGCGGCCACCGCAGCGCAGCTGTTGTAATAACAGCAGCAGCGGCAGCAGTTGCGACGGGCGCGGTGCAGTGCGGCACACTGGTAGCAGCTGTTGAGTCACACGCACTTGTCGTTGTGGTCGCTTTGCAGACCAAAGAAAGCAGCGCTGATGCTATGGGTGTCTGACTGACGCTGGCGTAGACGTTCACGCTGACAACAGACAGTCCGACAATTCCACAGCTGTCTAGTTGGCACAGTGCAATCCAAATCGCACCCGCGGTCGTAGTGGTCACTAAGGTTTGGAATTTGTTCGACTGCCAGCAGACAGAGACGGCCGGCAATGGCGGAGAGGGGCAGGGATCGTTGGTTGCTACTGTGTTGAGCGTCTTCTCAGCAGTGGCACTGCCAAAGCACCACCATAGCGATACAAATGCGGATTATGTGGGCGTGCCTGTGATCGCGCTTCAAGGTGATTGCGTTCGAATGCGTGTGCTGCCGAAAAAGTTTACGCTTCTTTGGGGAATTGATTTTTCACGTTTCCTTTAGGCTTCGATTTTTGCAATATTTTGTTTGCTCCTTTTTTGTCGCCGCTTTTCCACTTTGGTCAGGGTGTTTTTGTTCGTTCGCTTGTGGCTTTCTCAACTCGATTCTTTTCTGTTTTCAATTTGTTTTGCACTGTTTCACGTTCTTGTTTTTCTCGGTTGGTCGTTTAAATTTTGCGTTGCAAATAAATTGATATTCTCTTAGTTGCAAGTAAATATAATTGAGATGGTTTTAAACTAAAATGCAAATGAATAATTTTGCAATAATAAAAATTTTTACTAATTTTTCAGCGACATGAAACGTCAAACGAGTTGATAGTAACTGACAGAGTTGACAGCGCAGCAGCACGCGACGAGTAGCGATGACAGTTGTTGGCATTCGCTGGATGATTGCAATTCGCTGTTTCTGTACATTGCAGTGGTGCCACGTTGTTGGGGAAAAAATGGTTGGGTTATCGATTATGATTATTGCATTTCTGACTAAAGCGAAATAGAAATAAAATCGCGATGGCGATTGTCCTTAAAAATAATCATATTGTTGTTGTCTTAACCCTTTTGCTACAGGTTTTTACTGGGGAAAGTTAAAATTTTAAATTTTACGTCTAAGGCTTCTATGTGGTTATATCAGCACCATTCCATAAGAAATTTTTTAATTTTTATACTTGGACCCTGTATTTTAGAGTATTTTTCTATGAGAGCAACTACATCGTTGTGGCTGTAATAATTACTTAAACATAAAACTTTTTACGCATAACGAAAATTTGAATATTTCTTCATTTACTTCAGCCAAAATTAAAAAAAAAGTATCTAAATTAAAAGAAAACGTTAATTTGAAAGTTCTCAAATTTTTTCTGCAAAATTTATTCTTGCAACCATAGAGGATGCAGACGTCCACAAAGTAGCATGTTGCCAAATGGCAACAAAATAGCGAAAGGGTTAACAATGAAATATTCAAACGGTTTTAATTTGATTTCCCTTCAATTACTCGATTATGTTAGTGTACCTTGTATAAAATTAAAATGGAAATACTGTCAAATCGTAGTTAAAATACAATAAACAATAGATTTGGCACGGCTTCATATCGCTTCATAAATTGAGAAAAAGCGTTAGGGTTAATTTTTTGAGCATTTAATTCGAAATTCAAATTTCCCTCTTTTTGTCATACAAAAAAGAGGCCATAATTCTATGGTTAAAATATTCTTAATAAATATTACTTGGGCCATAAACCCATATAATACATTTGGCCATATAATATCTCATAAACGGTTAGCAACATCATTTCAAATCCGCTTTTAACGTTGACCCTCGCGATATGAGTAACACTTGCAGTCAACTTCGATGTAAATAAACAACAACTGCAGAACAGAATTGAAAAATAAAACCGGAACAGCACGCATGAACTTGGCCGTTTACTTGTGAAATTGCGCCAAGCATAATTTCGTTTTAAACCCCTTTATTAAATTAAAAAAATTGCATGCTAACGGTTTTTGCAATATTGAAAATAATTTTGTACATTCATGATTTGTATTGTGCTGCTCGCAGAATGCAGTAAAATGTAATTAGCCCAAACCAAATACGGGGCCGATTCGAGTGGATGCGCGCTCGCGCACTTCCTTGTGCAAATTGCGGTGACACTAATTGGCATATAACTCGGATAATTAGGCAGACGTACTCGAACGATTCGAATAACATGTCAATAATTTCGCAAGCTTTTCTATATTGAGCCATAAACGATTATAATTTGCGGCTGCATTGAATGTCCACAAATGAAACTCTCTTAAGAATGATTCGCCAGTGAGAGTCGAATTATGAAATACACGTAATACAATTGTTTATGTGCATATAGGGGGAAATGTTTACTCAGCACAACGATTTGTTGTTTGGGTTGACAGAGTCGTGAATTGTGGGGGGAAGTTCAGTGTTCTTGTTACAGGTGGTCGCAAGGCTGCTTCCGGTCAGTGAGTGTACATTTTGCCATATTTTGGGTTGTTAGAAAAAATCGAAATTATTAATTTGAACTAAATTAACAAAACATGAATTAAGAAAAAACTGACAAGCAATAGTTGTATATATCTGTAAAAAAGTGCATTAAGGGTGCTTAAATAGTTATTTGTTAGTTATTTTGTTATTGTTTTTAACTAATGTTAAATTAAATGTTTTGTACAGACAAAATTTAAAAAATCCCAAATACCAAGATTAAAAAATAAATTATCCGATTGTGTAGCCGTAGCGGTAGCCAAATGTAATGCCATTTGCATTAAATTAAATTAAATGGTTTGTTGAAGTTCAATGCCCCTCCGTGACTTGAAGTTTCAAGTGAGTCGGGTGTGAATGAGCGCAAGGAAGTTATATTTAGATATGTTAATTTGCTGCTTCTTTTGCTGCATACCGACAAGTAATTCATTTCCTTAAGAAATTTCGTGGAAAGGTGAATTGTCACACAATGACACACGTCAGAGATAAGTCAAGCCGGAATTTATGCAAAAAACAATTTTGCGTAGTGCACAAAAGAATTCTATAAACGCAAAAATGTTTCCAATTGAATTTTAAAACACACTTATGCAAAATAAAATTAGTTACAAGTGGTTACAAGTATCATAAAAACTTCTACTCCTGCAAAGAGAGAAGTGTGTGTTTTAGTAGTTGTGTATTGTGTGGGCACGGCTGTCGCTCCTAAATATTAGGAACCAACTAAACAAAGTTTAATTTAATGAACTGCAAATTTACGAAACACTTTAAGTTCCAAGATTAAGTATCTCAATTGATTTATTATGTGCCTTAAAATAAAACTGTAAAACCTGATCTTCGAGGGAGAGTAATGTATTTTCCTTTCAATAATTAGCTTATTGCGTAGCGTAATTTTCCTAAACTGAAGTTGACGCATTTAATTTGCAGTCGATTATTAATGCCACACTGAATCAATTGCAAACAGCAGCATTGGTGCGACTAGTTTCAGGTAGAAGAGCTTCCTTGACTAGACCTTTAACGAGCCCGTCTTAATTATTCCGTCGATGATTGATGAAAATGTTCTGAGAACATTATGAATATGAGTAGTGATTGGGGGCTAATCATAGAGCGCGCATTCACCGTTTTAATAAATACAAATTACACACTTGGCAGCTATTTGGAGAATGCGCATTAAACGACGCATTCGAATATGTTCCGCATACGCCAGCGTGCGTTTGTTTTTTTTTACCTGAGGGTGGGCAGGAAGGCTACAAGCCTTCCTTAGCACTCAGTCCATTTTGGACCATTGTACTATACCCATGGGGGATAGGGAAGGAGAGGAGAGTGATATATCATATTTCACACGTTTCAACATATGTTACAGCATACATTTCAAGCTAACATAAAACACCATATCACAAAATTAAGTTTAGAAAATTTTAAAAGTTCAATCAGAAATACAAAGGCAGCCCAACATATCGACACATAGTCGCGCACGTTCCTCCACAATTTGTCGCCGTGAAGTGCGCGGCTCGCCATAGAATGCATTGAGCGCTATGATTGCAAGAGCTGCACAACTCACGCTCGCAAAATCGCAAACTAGCAAAATCTCGTTTCAAGTTCAGGGCCGCATGACACGAGCGCTTGGTGACTGGCGCGACAACAGTTGGTGTTGGAGCTGTCGGCTGCTTTACATTCAAATTGCAATTCAACCGCCGGTGGCGCAATCGAAGCATTGACAATTACCCAAGAAACGATCCAGCACCTGTCCAGCGGTGCAAGGCGGCGTGTGGGTTTGTATGGGAATTTATCCATAAACGCTCAGTTTATGGTTTGCTGTTAGTGTGTTGGGCACAGAAATAATGCAACAGCAAAATTAACGCGACAAAGTCAAACTGTTTAATTGTTTCGCTCGACGCCAGTGTTGCGGTTGCCAATAATTGATTTGTGGCAGTTGCACACAAGCAAATAATTCAATTTACCTTGCGGCTGCTCGGAGTACTTGACGATGACTTTGTGGCAATTTGAGCAGTGCGCACTCGAAAGAGATGCATGCAATAAAGTGCTAATAAATATTGTAAATTGCTGGTCAGACTTCAATTCAAATGAGTTTTTGCCACAGTCGGAGCTAATAATCAATTAGTTGGTCCATTGCAATGGTCTGTTGAGCGATTGATTAGTTGGTTTAATGTTTGGCCGTTGGTTGGGTGGTTGATGAGTTGGTTGTTTACACGATGTGCATTAAAGTTTAGTATAAGAGGGAATAATAAAGATAAGGGAGCATGTAAGATTAAACAGTGCTTAGTGCTTTAGGTCTGATTATAGAAAAAATAAAAATAAATACTTTGCTTTAAATGGGTTTGGCAGTGGTCTATAACTAATTGTAAGTTATTTAAGAAGCGGCAGATTTGTCTAATTCTCACAACTATTTTTCATAGTATGGCATTACCAAATAACGTTCAGTAGATACTGGGAACTCAATTTGATTAAAATCAGTTGAAAATCGCAGAAACATTTATAACAGCTTAATGGGTAGACAAACAAGTATTCTATTCTATATTTAAAAGGGTTTGGCATAAATGTGTTTATAAAAAAATGTTATTAATTCAGCAAGAAAAATATAATAAAAATAAATATATAGTAAGTTCGCTGCTTAAGTCTTTTGTTTGGTTATCTATGGGAATAAAACGCAAGAAATTAACGATGAACTTTTTGTTTCTGCAGGCATAGGTTTTAGTAAAAGCAATAATTTTTAGTAAAAGTATTATTAGTAAATTAGTAAAATAATTATATCAAATATTATAAAACGCAACAAAGTGCTCAATTGATTTTTTGCAATCAATGAGCTGATTTTTAATAAAAGTTTACATAATTGTTTGTATACGTTCGCTGAGCATCAAAGAAGCCGGATTTCTATTAATTTCCGTTTGTTTTTTTAATGTCATAACTTATAAAAAACATTAACTATAAAACACATTCAAGTTTGTTGCCTAAGTCTTTTGATTTTCACTTCCTGCGGAAATAATCACTAAAGAATACAAAGAAAAATGTTGTGCACGCTCTTAGCTGTGAATATACATAGCTTGTAAGAAATGAGTTTGCACATATTTACTAAACAAATTTAAATAAATCGACAGCGATTTTACATTTAGCACGAGCGGTGTACTGGCTGCCAGATGTTAAAGCTGTTTAATTATGTGCCGTTTCTGAAATGATTGTCAAGGCGTTACAATTTTCATGGTCAATGCACTGCGGAAGAATAAAATTGGCAACAACAAGAGCAACAAAACAATGCGATATAACAACAACAATTAAATATATGCAGAGTTGTGCAAAATGTGCAATAACAAATGTTAATGCAAATTTCCCCACAAGGCGAAACTTTTTATTTCCATTCGCGTGTTGCTCACGGGCGCGCTGTCACCGCGGCCGCTAATTAATTACATTTGCATTTGTGACATAAGCCGGGCGGCAGCTGCAGTTCTCAACCTACGACAGACGCCTTTTGAACGAACTGGTTATTCGAACGGCACTCGGCGGTATGAGTTCTATTCCCGGAATATTTTACAATTTCAAAAAACTTCTTCTTGATTGCTCCGTTACATTTCGGAGAATAATTTTTGCCGTTAGATTTGCGTTGGTTGGTTGAAAATCAAGTTGTCCCCATACATTTTAGGATATTTGTGATTGTGATTTGAAATGAGCGTACATTTGCACCGGCACGTGCTGTTGCGGATGCAAATGCAAATACAAATGCATTTATTGCTGGGCATTAAGCTGGGGACATGCACTCATTAAGCTGTGATATTTTATATTTACTATGTATTTAGTCACTGATGACTTAGTCACACTTTCGACTTACTCTATATACTATTATATACATATATCACATATGGTATATGAACGTTGTATTGCAATTGAAATAAAATTCAAAAAATTAAATCCAAAAATAGTCTTTGCCTTGACTGATGAAAACGCCTAGTGAATATAGATTTGTGTTACCATCAGCCACGGCTGTGTTACCTTCTATAGTTGTACTATGTAGTATAGCTCTCAACTGAAGCAATGGTCAAAAACGCCTCGCTTGATAATAAGCAGCTTCAGAAGTCAAACCTACAATGCAAGCTGCTCTAAATTGGCCCCAGCATTATGTCAAGGTAGCAGCTTTGATTGTTGGTCTTGGGCCCGCATAACTCGTGTAACATCCTCGGGCCAGCACAAAAGTCCTTCAACTTCGAAGTACAATACCAAATTTGTGAATACCAAAAACGACACAAGTAATAATTAACCTTTACAAGTAAGATTTATTATGATTTTTAATTACACTACTCGCGTCAAGTGGAATGACTCACAATTGGTGCGCCACTCAGAATCGTATTTTAAAATACTCATTGACCCTTAACAAGTGAAAGTTGTCTTATTCAGCATCCAGCACAAAGTAAAACAGTTTGAAACGTCGCTCAAGAATTTCTCTCAACGCGAGCAGCTGACCCCAACCAAACGGCCAAACAATCAGCTGCGTAAGGCATGCGCGCACTCAAATGCGCTCGATTGCGACTCTCAATTGCGATTGATAATCACGTACGCAAGTCGCATTTCACTCCGGTCAAATAGCAAACGACCGCAGCAACGCCAAACCACTCCGCAGAGCGCTGCACCGCCTGGCCAATTGAGCGCGCGCGTTTGAGTCGCCGAGCGCACACTCGAGTGCGAGTGGCGTGCGCTGGCGCTGTTTCGTGTTTAATATAAAACCAACTAAGCATATCTGTTGGAATTCATTAAGCGCCTTGCCTCAAGTCTCTTAATACCTCAAACCACCCGAGCTCCGACTTGCCACTTGTATCCGATCCAACAGCCAGGAGTGTGCTGCAATTGTGATTGCTACATTTAACAAACGGTGCGCGCGGCTTGCCACAAAGTGTTCAACGCAACGAGTTCCATTTCGCACTTGCGGCAAAGTACAAAACGCAAAGTATTCGAAATTATTTGAAAATCATTTGCGGCACTTTGTAGAGTTTGTGCGTTTGTGCCTTTTGATTTTTTGTAAGCGATTCAAAACATCGTCAAGCAGTTTGCCTATGAAAAATACAAAAAAGTTGTAAATACAAATTTGGCATACAGGCGAGAAAAAGTAAACAAAAAAAGTTCAAAACCATTATTAAACGTGTATGTGCATAAAAAGTGCATAAAAGTGATTTTTGAGTTGTCTTGTGCACATTGCAAAGGAAATTCGCTGTAGCTGTTGCAGGCGCTTTGTGTCCAACTGCTGTTTATTGTGCGGAACTGGTGCAATTTTCCAACACACCTCAAGATGAAATTCGTAAGTACAGCGTTTCGGGGGCGAGTAAAAATGCGCTTAAGGGAAAGTAAATCAGGTGCTGGCCTGAGAGTTGGCCAGCAGTTCAAATGAGATTTGAAAGTAACATAGAGCAGGGTTTTCATTTGAGGAAAAGTGAAGCGGATTTTGTACACACGGACAGTGGACTAAAGACATGTTGAACATAAGAGGAGATTTGTTGAAAAAGCTTTCATTAGTCTTTTACAAATTAGAAAAATTACGCAATAAATGGATTTATTTATATCCTTATGATGAATATTCCTCATATTTAGGAATAACTGTTTTATTCATATTGAAATTCTGTGCTGATTGCGTTCTAAGCTACACATACTTTTTGTAGTTTCATAAAACTTAAAAAAATTAAAACCTGAACTAATTGGATACAAATTTTAAATAATGTCTTTATTGTCATTAAAATTCAAGAGTGGAGTTTTAAGTTTTTGTGCAGTGTTTTACCAGTGTTTTTTGTTGAAGTTTTTTATAGTTATCTTTTGCAGTAAATTTTTTTTGCAGTATTCGCTCTAGACCGCCACAAGGCATCGCTACGGAACCTAAAATGCTGATAATTCCTCAAACACTGTTTTCGTTATTAAGTTTTGGGAGCGACCACGACTTCTGTTGTTGCTTAGACTATCCTCAAATTCTTTCTTTTTACATATATTTTCTGTTCTAGTCCCAGTGAGCCCTGAACTGCATTTCTTGCTGTTAATTTTCTCAAAAATTTGAAGTTAAAAATACAAAAATCCAATGTTTCGGCCTCAAGCTCACTGAAACCGAAAGACAACGTAAGTCGGAGTCGAAAACGAGCGCTACTCCCCACCCACTTGTTCTCTTATTAGACAGTTTAAATTTAAACTCATTCTCATACATATTAATGAATGTATAATTACTACTTCAGAAAAATACTTCCAGCAAAGAATTCTGCTACCTTATTTTCTATTTTGTATTCAATTTGATATTTGAATTCACAACTTATGAAACACATCACATCACAAACGAATATCCAAAACTTTACCTAATAAATTTACATTGCAAAAATATATAGTTTCGAATTTCATTGATTCGATTTAATTTATTGTCTAATGCTACTCATAATTTGCGACTTAAGCGCTATGACTTACCACAAGTACCGACCACGCGCAGCTTTTTATGCATTCCCCTCACTATTACTTTTGAAAAAAAAGCATTTAACTTGAGCATTGCACAGAACCGCAAAAAGGTTCACCCACAAAAATTGCAACGACAACAATAGCAATAAAAACAACAACGAAACGAACGGACTATGTCAGAAGTACATCAACCTAGAACCTTGTGAACGACATAAAAATTCAAAAATTATGAAATCCGAAACTTGGTCACCACTTGCGCAGGTCACCGCAACTGAACCACGGAGTTGCCGCCACTGGTTGTGCCGGTTATGCGCGCCAAGTTTCCAATGCGCCACTTGATGTGAGTTTTGCATTAGTTGTGCTGCTGATTGGCGTGTCGAGGCGCTGAGCTGCTCGTTGCCACATTTTCCAGCTTCCAGCTGTCATAAGCGTGGGCGGGCGTGCACGCGAAGGCATTTGGGCAATGTTCAGGTTCATTGTTAGGCTGCCGTTTCGTGCTCAATTCGGCAGAGATGGGGAAAAATATGTATTAACCCAGAACAGACATCAACAATTAAATATTTGCATTATTGTCTTAATTACCAAAAAATAATACAATTCCACATTAAAATAAATCAAAGCAAATCGCTAATCGCAGCTCGCTTTGGATGCGTTGTGGCGCAAATGGCTTTTATTGCTATTGTTGTTGACTCTGCTTTTGCTGCTGTTACTGTTACCATGAATAGTTCCTATTGTTGTTGATGTTTTGGTTTGATTTTGTGGTTTGAAATAGTTTATATGCGTTTATGCAGATTTTGTGGTCGTCAGGCGGAATGCTTTGTGCGTTTCGTTGTGTAAGCGTTGCACACATTTGAAGTGGCGCCGCTGGCATTGGGAAATGGTTTCGCGAAATCCTAATTGTGAGGCAATTTCGCTGCGCTGCGAACAATAAATGTTATGTGAAGCAGAATTAGAAGAACGAGGAAATGGAGTGATGCTATTGCTAAGAGATTGTAGTACTTGCTGTTGTTGTTTTATAAGGTTAATACACTTTTACATTTTACGGCGTTTTTATGGACAGTCATTTACACTGAAACACTGAAGATAATTACAGACATGTGAGGAAACTTGGGAAAACATGTCGAGGGATAATAATTTGCATAATTTATACAAGTGAAAGGGAGAGTTAAGTACTTGGTACTCTGACTATTACTAACAGTGAATTACAAAGTGTTACAATGTGGGTGTTGAAGAGTAAACATTTACGACACATGAAGAATGGGTCTACTTGACATTTCAGCCTAAAAGGCTGAGCCAATAATGAAAATTCTACGTGAATGTTTGCTAGTAAAATATTAATGCAGTATTGGACAATATGCTGAGATCGAACACATTACTTAACTACACCTAATTCTGTATTTACACGGTCTTGTTTTACACGGTTTTGATTTAATACGGTTTGAAAATAAAACAATTTTGAATTCTTCGTGCTAAATGGAATAAAATCGTGTAAAAAATTAAAATTTTTTTTATTTTCAAACCGTGTTAAATCAAAACGGTGTAAAAACAGGCCGTGTAAAAATAGAATTAGGTGTATATTCAAGAGATCTCTTAAGACCTCTTCTTTTTCATCTTTAATCGCTAGTTCAAACGTTGCAACATGATACAAGTTTCGTAGGGTGAGAGGCTAATACAAAGGACGGTCTCTGAGTAAAGTAAGACAAAACATTGACTTACAAACCCTACGATTGATTCATACGAGCACTTTTCTGTATTCGCTGGAAATAGAACAAAAAAAACAAAATCACTGAAGTCACCTTCAAGACACATTCAAAAGGTTTTGAGGTTTAAACCCCCCAAATATATGTTTGTTACAAAAAATGTACGTGGCAAATATGGTTTCAAATGGAATTGGCCATAGAATCACTGCCAAATTAAAATTCTAGGCCCCTGACTGAAATACCAATTAATAATTATGTAAAGATTGCATTGTATCCTTTTCAACAAGTCCCAGTATATAATCAAGTACTCCGATATATGTATAACAAATAAAATTTTAAAAATATTCCATCGAAATTAATCGGTAGCGCCAAGCGTGACCGTGATATGGTCACACTAAACATGCACTCAAAAAATGTATTTTTTTAATAATGCTTCAGATTAGTTCGAGAGAAAAAGATTTACGGATTATTCGAGTTAAAGAATTAAGTTTTGACAACAAACAAACCAGCATTTCAAAATCAATAGTCCGTCTATCTGAGGCCGAGATGACAACATTACCGGATTAGTTGAAAACACTGAACTCATTAGAAACTAAAATTTTAACACGTATAATTTCAAAATTTGACTAAACAGCCAACTTTTAACTCCATTTACGGAATGGCATCTTCAGTGCAGTTCAACTTGATTCCCACAATGTTTGAGAGCCGAAAGCAATAAAGCAACTGTAACCGATCAGAAGTCGTTAGCCCGTGACGACATTGTCTTCGACACTGACACCGACAACGATGCGAATATCGATAATGACGTTGACATCGGCGTGATTGTACAACTGCATACAAATTGTCACTATTCCAGCAGCACTGCTGTCGCACCAACTGGGCAAGAAGTTGTTCGGCTGAAAAGCGCTGCAAATGTGAACGAAAAAGCCCATAATTTTCGGCACGCAAAACTTGTAAAAATCACTTTGGCGATTAGCGCTTAAAATGGCAATTAATAAATTTATCAAAAAGTAACACACACAAACACGACCGCGGACATGGCGGTACCCGCACGTCGCGACCGCGTCCAGCTTTGAACGTGGCTGGGAAAATGTTTGTGGCAAATGAAAAGCGACACATCGGGTTAACTTAATTCGGTGTCAATGTGCAGCGCAAACGCTTAAAGTGTCAACTGCAAAACGACAGCTCCACGACGCTGGTCAGCGCTGCAAAAGCAACGAAAATTGATTGCTCCGTTGCTCTTCCATTCTCGCCACAGTCTTTGCCAGCTTGCGCAAAAAGTAAACAAACAAACAAACGAACGGACCGACAAACAAACAAACATACGAGTACAACAAAATTAAATAATAAAGCGCTATTCGAGTTCGGCCATAAAGCCCCCAATTTGCAATTGCGGCGCATGCGCGCAGGTTTTCATGTGCACCGCGAGCGGGGTGGCAGAGGGAGCGGTGAGCGCAGCAAGCGAAGCGCCAATGGGCAGCTGGAGAGCGTTTAGACTTGCAGTGGCGTTGCATAATTGCTGCACACGCACACATACACCAAGTCACAGCCAAACTGAAGCAAAATACCAGCACATATTCGTACGCAGACAGTGGCCCGATGCAGTGGCAATGCACGCAATGCAGCCGATTGCGGCTGCAGCCTCAGCGGCGTTTGGCGTTGCAGCGCCAAACCGGTCGCGCGTCTACGCGCCTGCGCGCATGAATGAACTCTGGGCAAGTCAGTGGACGCACAATTGCGTGGCCGAGCAGCGCCCAGGGGGCGTATGTATTTGTGTGTCGGCTTGTGAGTTGGGTTGGGTGAGTCAGTGCGGAATTGGTGGAAGCAGTCGTTGTCGATTGCCGATGCGTGTTGCTGTTGTCTCCAAAGTGTCTGTGGCAGCGGCTGCAATTGCGTTTCGCGCACACGGCCTCCAGCGGCCTCGGCCGCCATTAGATACATTTAAATTATAGGCTCGACAGCCTGTTTGCCGCATGTGGCAACAGCCATGCGTTCAAGTCTCTGTCCATGTGTGTGTGTGTGTGCAGCATGTTTTTCGTTTTGATTTTTCTCTCCGCTTTAACTGATTCATTCACGCAATGGCGCGCGCATTGAATGTTTTCAATTACAATAACAAAATGAATGAAATGAAAACATGTAGAAAAACGTTGAAATGCGCACAGCGCTGTCCATCTGCGAGTTTGGCTGTTTGGCCGTGTCGTGTGCCACGTGCCGTGCGCCTTGGCCTTCAACGTGAACTTGAAATGCGCTAAACGTTGCCACCGCTGTCGTTGCTGTTTTTGTTTTTATTGCTGTACAATTTATTTTCATTGCGTTTGCGCGTAGATGCTAACTGGATTTGTGTGCTAAACTGCAGATATCTGAGCGATACGACCAACGCTGCCGCCGCACACAATTTAGCGCGTTATGCGAGCTGCTGCGGGCTGATTGCTGGCACCGTTTGCGGTGTCGCTTTCCTGTTCAATGTACTTTTTTTTTGTTTCATGTGTGTGAGTTTTGTGCGTAGATTTATTGCTTGATGGAATGTGTATGCACAAGAAATGCCGTTCGACGTACTCGTATTGTTGCTTGCATGGAAATGAGGTTAGTGAAGTGCGTTTTACTGCAGCTTTTTTGTCGTGTGCGGCAAAGTGCTTAACGTGTGGGCGCCTACGAATCGATGTCAAGGCCAGGGAAATACAAAGTATTTGCATTATGCACAATGAACTGACACGTGGCTGATTCCATCCATGGGCTGATTCCTTGTCAACTGCATTAAGTGTTTGTTTTGAAATATGGAATATGCTGATTTATTGCTGCAATTCTAATTTCAGTTTCTTATTTATCTAGAAAAAAATATAATGTTTTGTCTCACAGATCATTAGAAGTGTAACGTAAGGTTAGTTTACAGAGGATTTGTATATTACAGTATCATTCGTAATCTTTAATCGCCATTGAACCATTGAAAGCCACAATTGTACAGCTTTTTCAGAACTTTGTTTTACCGTTAGCTAAAACAATGAACTTGGCCAAAAAATAATTTCAATACTGTAAAGCTTCCCGCAAGTTTTCATTTTCCTATTTTAAGTATTTGTTTGTTATAGTGTATGCCATAAAATCTTACAGACTAGAGACTAGAAAAATTAGATTTCATAAAATCACGGTGACTTGGGGATACATATATCGATTGATTTAATATGAAACATAGGACAATTAATAGGATAGGATAGGAGATATAGGATAATTTCAGCTTAAAATAGTGAAAGATGCCATCGAAAAGTCTTTACTGACCATTAAAATTTACAATAAAGAGGGACAATCAATGAATCCGCAAATTGTATCAAAAATTAAAGTAATGAAGGCGACAGTGGGCTATACAACTAAAAAACTGCATTGAAAAATTTTGCAGTAAGAGAGTTTATTTCTAAATAAACAATGTATTTTTAAATGCATTGCAAAAACTTGGGTTGAGTCTTAAGTTGCAGCTATTGGCAGTAGTGGTAATTAAAATTTTACAGTGCGACATGGCATCGTCTATTAGCTTCTTCCAAATATGCCGAGAGAGAATATATACATACATATAGGCGAAAAGTAGGCTACTTGTTTGATAGGAACAACTTTGTTTGGACCCATGATTTACTTTTTCTTTGAGAAGCAGTGACTGCCATATAGAAAGGGTTGGTACAACAGACATTGTGTGTGTCCAACACATTTGCTCGCATCAGGTTTGTGATCTTCAGCACTTATCTTATATGAAGCGATCACCTTTACTCTGCGGCATCTCAGGTTTTCCTTAGACTAAAGCGAGCGATTTTTAACTTATCACATTTATTTAATCATACAAATAGACAGATGGACAAAGTAGCAGAAAAAACTTGGAGCAGGTGCTGCTTTTGCTCACAACTGCGGTGCTGCTTTTGCAACACATAGGTACATACATAATTAGTTGGCAACTAAATTGCTTACAAAAGTGTTTGTATCCAGATATGTGACTCAGACGCACGCCACTTGACTGAAAAATAATTGCATGGCCTGTAATATTAGCAGCAATTAAATGTTTAAACTGCAGCGGCAAAATGAAATCACATGCAACACTTGTTGCATTTGTTTTTCTTAATACGTGGTGCCTATGTTGACTTTTTGCTTGATGGAATTGATTTTTGATGTAAATCGTCAGCTGGTGCTGGACATTGAGTGGGTCTGCCACAACAATCGACACTTCATTAATTACAGCGACACAATAATAACAACAACTACAATAACAAAATAAGTACACTTACTTGTCGTGTCAGCGTGTGAAAAGCGCAATTTACAGAGCGCTGCCTGCTACGGTTGCGCTCGCAAGCGGCTGGATCTGCGCGCTGGTGGTTACACGTAGCAACATCACACGTCATCGAAATAAAAGCCTTTAATTAATTCCGACTTACAAATTATTTGGCTCAGTTGATTTTCTTGTGATTTTATTACTTCTGTTGTGCTGTCTGAGCGGCAGTGATTGTGACTTTTCAGTTGTGCTCGTTGCTCATTTGCTAAGCTGGAAGCTGGTTGTTGGCTAGGCCAGCAAAACAATAGCGCTGCCGCTGCTGCTGCTGCTGCTGTTGGCATTGTTGACACATGCTTGCTGACAAATTCTGCAATAAGCGTCTCGTTCTTTTTGCCACATTTTTCTGCATTGTAATGTGTGGCAATAATGCTACCCAGCCGTTGTTGTTGCCGCTGCAGTTATTATTGTTGTTTTTCGTGTTTTTACTAGTTTGCATATGATTGCAATTTGTTAAACTTGACCAACATTTTGACCGCAATTGTGCACGGCACATGAATCGTTGCCGTGCGGCGGCAACTGTTGCTGCCACTTTGTATTTTTTTTTATGCAGTCACCGATTATCGGCCAAGATTTCGCGCATGCAGACAGTCGGCGAAAAAATGTGTAAGCTGGAAAAAAATGTTAATAATTTTTATTGCTTTTTAAGCACATTGAAAAATGATTTTCAACCTGTTTTCAACGGGTTATCGTATTTGAATTTAAAATTTCGCATTCGAATGTGGGAAAGTGGCCCTGTTTATTGACATTTTTTAATTAAAATTCCTTAAATCCTACAACTTTTAATTAGATTCACAAGTGTGTGTGTGTGTGTGTGTGCAGGCAACTGCTTGGCGGCGACTGTCCGCCTCCGGCGCAGTTTGTGCATAAAATTCAATAATTGGGTGGTGGCACTGCTGACGCAAATGCTTTCTGTGCTTGTTGACTCAACCGATAAGCGTGCCAGCCCGTCCATCTGTCTGTTCGTTTGTTGCTCCGGCTGTCCGTCTAACTGGCCGTCGGTCTGGCTGCTCATGTGCGGCGGCCTGCTGTCGGCCAATCGGGCCGTCGAGTGGCGAGCATTTATTTAAGTGGACAATTTGGCAACCGTGAGTGCTTTTCATCAAGGGGCGCGCAACAAAAACAACGAATAAAATGTATCTTGCCAGAATTTTAAATGCATAATTCACATATGTGACCATACATGTGTGTGTGTGTGTGTGGCGCAGCGTGTGCGCGTGCGCTGCAAATTACTTTAACAAATGACCTTAGATATGGTTTCATAATGACGCAAACGGCAAAGTGGCAAGTGGCGCGTTGTTGTTGTGCGCTTGCCTGAGGCACCCACCCACATCATGATTAAGTACATTTTAACAGCAACAATAAAAACACCAACACCACCAACACAAACAACAACATTCTGTGCAGCGCTGCAAAACCAGCAGCCGCGCACACAATCTCCTTGTTAGATTAAATTTGCCTGTTGCAGGCTGGCGCTGCTGGACGAAATGCACGTCCGCTGCTGCTTGATTGGCTGACTGGCTCGCTGGCTGGCTCCGGCGTTGGCAGTATTGCAAATCCACATTCATGGTTCGTTTGTCTGTGTGTCATGTTGCGCTGCCTGGCGCGCCAATTTACTGATTTCAAATTTTCGAATTTTCGAGCGCGCTGAATGAAGTTTTTTTAATGCGTTCTTGTAGTAGTTGACATGATTGTTGATTGTTATCGTTGCGTTTTTTCGCATTTATTTCAACACACGCTCTTTATGCACCAACAAATATAAATAAAACAATCTATGTAAATACCAAAAATGTTGTCAAATTGTTGAATCGAAATGAAAAACTAAACAAAAAAGTTTTGTAATTTTTGGAAAATAATTTTATATTTTATATAGAGAGAAAGAAATAAATTCGAATACACACTACAAAGTAAAATGGAAATCATAAATTTGTACTTGAAAACTCAAAATCAAAACCAAACAAATTTTATATTTATTTGAAATGTTGTTGTAATTATATTTTACCAGTTTTTGTTTATAAAGTGCTTCAATTTTTCAATATAAATACAATTTAGTTTTACATTTTTTGTAAATTTTCTTATTTTGTTGAAATAATGTTTGTTTTCATGAATATATGTTGTTAGTTTATTTACTTTCATTCTTTATTGCTTTGTTTTAAAACTTCTTTAGTTCTAAATTTTGGTTTTTTTCTACTAGTGATGTGCCGCGGTCTAAATTTGAGTACTTACGCGCGCAAATCGCAACTAATGAATGCTTTTTTATAAGATGGATAAGTGTTCTCATGCAATCATCGTTTAAAAAATCGTACACAAATTTTCATTCGATTCAATAATTGAGGCGTAAACAGGGAATGAAAAGAACAGGCAACCAAATAACGAATATATTAAATCTGCTTTCCATGTTCAATTTTTTTCTGCCACAACTCAAACTCCAACAGAAAATGGCTCCAATTAGTCATAAGAATTTTCAGCTTCACTGCATTGTCTCGAATGTAGGCAATTAGCCAATGGTTAAAATTCGGCTAGCATCAATCATGCGAAATTGCCCAGTTTAACCAAAATGTTAACCAGCAGCGTAGTGTGAAATAGCTCCATTTGTGACGCTCAAATGCGCCCGCAATTAATCTTATTTATTTTAATCGCTTCTCAACTCAGCCGCGCCGCGCATTGGCGATTTGTGTTCGGCTGCAATTAATACGAGCAAGCCTGGAAAAGACGTTGACTCACCCGCACCACGACACGGAAACCGAAACTGTGCGCCCGGATTTCTATTTTTAGTGTGCCGCCAGCGCGTAAAAGTGAATGCAAAATGTTTGCTTTTATTGTTGTTGTTATGTGCGGTATATGCTTCTGTGGCTATTTATAATACGATATTGTTTCAATTGTATCAATTAATCAATCCATCACTCCATCAATTTATCAACATTATCAGAGGCAATTCAACGTGCCGTCCCGTCAGTGTTGGTGTTGCCATGCGGTGCTTTGTAAAGCACCAAAACAAAACATACAAGCCAACAAATTGTGCTAACATGTTGTTGTTGTTGTTGGTGCTATGCTTTGCATGTACTTATTAGCAACATCCATGAAAATTTTGCTCGCAGCTCTTCAGCCTATCGAGCTGAACTCATCGAGCTGCCGAGCACAGCGCAGCACTGCGATTCAATGCAGCTGCACTGCACCAGCTTTGTTGTTGTCGTTCAGTTTGAAATCGGCAATTTGCGCAGGCAGCATTTAGCGGTATTGACGCGAGTTGCGGCCGCTCGTGCACTGCAGATTTCAAGGTTCAACTTTCATTGCGGAAGTGTTGAAAGCGTCGCCACCTTCTCACTCAATCACTGAATCGAATTTGTGTAGCAACTGGTGAGAGGCGTTATGTTTGAAATAGTAAAAGTAAAAACAAATCGACTCTAAGCGATTGTCATTGAAGGTTGATAACGGTTGTGTGATTGCTGAGAAGTCATGTCTTCGTGATTGTCAGTGCAATGATGAAGTCGAAGAATTTTCTTAGTCACGGATAACGGGAAGCCAACTGCTTACAATGCAGCACTGAATTTCGTAGACTTGAGTAGACCTCGCTTGCTCCTCTTTATTGCTTGAAATCCAATGTGTGCATTGTGTTTCTTCCAGATCTACGTGTAGGTTGAGAAGCGTTGAAAGTTGAAGCAGGATGAGCCTGACTTTGAAGAATGACTGCCGTCGTCGTTTAACGAAATAACATGTTTATAACTGAACTGAGCAATCGGTATTTGCATTACTTATGATTATCTTAAACATTCGAAATACGCTCATAGGCTCAAATGTTATGTGTGCTGAAGCAAAATTTAACATTTCTTCAAACACATTTTAAATGGCACTCGTATCTGTTACTGAGCTCTTTTTCTAACAGAACAGAATATTAAACGTTTTTTCGAATTGCTGAACTGGAATGCAAATAAAGTAACCTCTTAAAAAAGAAATATTATTTCAATAACCTAATTGAGATTTATAGACTGTAGCTGAGAAATATTTCATTAAGAAAAATTGCAATTTATGATAGGCAATGCCAAAACAAAACTGTGCCAATAAATCATTAAAATGAACTCTTGCCTGCAGCCATTAGCATAGGCGCCAACAACAACAAAAACTAAAAAAACATTAAACTCAGCTATGGACTTAACACTTTCGAAGCCGTGTAGTACAAAAATATAGCCAGAGGTGCTTGTGACGCTACTTCCCGGACAATTTAAATAGACTTTCAAGAATTTGTGTTACAAATTTACATACATAAAGAGGACCATACATAACCAAATTTTTTGTCATTTCATAAAAACATTTGTATTGGTCCAAAATGCGCATTTCGTGGCTTCTTTCTGGCAGCTCAGTAGGAGTTAAGCGTCTACAAGGAAATAATGTACTCACTCGGCTGCATTAAATGCCAAAATTGCATTCGTTTTGACCAAAAATGGTAACATTTGGTCTATTAGAAAAAATTGCAAAAAAATATGTAACGGAAAAATATAAACACGTTGTGGCAAAAATGCTAATGGGCTCTGTAAATCTAACAATATGAGTTGCCGGAGAGAGCACAGCCGCTAATCGTAGCAACAAATAATCTACAGCAAAAATAATATATGTACATGCAGCAATTGCATGTGGGCCTCGTGTAAGTGGAATATCTGCCAATTGGCCTCATTCATTCAATGCAGCGTGACGCTGTCCAGCGTCCAGCGGCTGGGGCGGCCGGGTGGCGTAACAACGGCACCACAAGTGGGTATTTGTATTTTGCCAACGCGCTGCTTTGGAGAAAACTGACACTACTAGAAACAACAACAACAACAATAAGACTGATGCGGCGATACCGCAGAACATCCAAAATTTAAAACGAACATTGACCGAGTAGCGACAAAAAGTGGCTGAAAATGCGAACGAGTTGTTGGTGTTTTCCTTAGCGCAGAAAAATTTGTGTGGGTACGAAGGAGTTACAAACAACACTAAATTTAAATTAAATTTATTTTATTGGATTTCAAGTGATTAAATGTTTGCGTGTAGTTATTTATTTATTTGTATTGGTTTTTCGCTGAGAGCACAACTAAGCATTTGGCTAGATTACTCACAATTTGCCACAGCCTGTTGGCTATTTCTTTTATTGTTGTTGTTATTTTTATAGCACGTTTGTTGCGCTTTTGATTGCTTTGAAATTAATTTAAATGAAATTGATTAGATTTGCGTCAAGCGAAATGAAATGCACGTAGCCTACATAGTAACATATGAATGTTTGCATATGGGTGAGAGTGTGTGTGTGTGTGTGGGTTATGCTGCTGACTTTTGTGTGCCAGTATGTGTGTGTCCTAGTGTGGCTAACTACAATTAGAGTGTAATTAATTTTCAGATATCTGGCAACGATTAAAGAGTGAAGGCGCTTTTAATAAAACGAAATGAATGCGCATAATGAGTCAATTGATTAACGATCTTAGCTGCAAACACTGCCGAATGTGGATATGAAATGCCCCCAACAGAAAGACATTCTGCATGTTTAGAGAATACGGGAATAGAAAATGTTACCATATGTGATCAAAACGAATGCACATTTAGACGGTTTTCTGGCTGAGCAGTGGCGGATCCAGGGGGGGGGTTTTGGGGGTTGAAACCCCCCCCCCGAAATATGTGGATCGACTATAAAACTACATACAAATTAAAAGACATTTTATAAATTTTAAGGAATTACTTTTTAAAACCCCCCCCGAAATATTTTTCTGGATCCGCGCCTGTGGCTGAGTGAGCGCATTATTACATATACAGGAGCATCAGAAAAGAAGTTGGGTAGGCATAATTCATTAGTATTCCTAGTACCGAGACCTTCTAAAATCTGGTGAACTGAGAGGCTCCCAGGATGGCCAATCTTTGTCTTGAAATGGTATGAAGCAGAGAACGTGAATTGGAGTTTCTGCATCTCGTACATTTTAAAATCAGTCATACAATGTAAAAAAAAACTCACAAACTCAGTAGGAAGCAAGAGAGAGGCTTTTCCTCTCTGCCAACTAAAAACAAGAAAGCATTTAGACTGATAAGCAGCAAAAGCCATACTTCAAGTCACGGGTCGCATCAGGAAATTTGAGTAATGAGATACTTAAGTGCTCAGCACAGCACAGCGCGCACAAGCTGCCAAGGCAACAAGCACAGCCGGTAGCGGCAAATGCATAAACTCGGCACGCCGCAGACCTCTTTGGCTCTTCGAGGCACCGCACGTAGCGCATTGAGTCGGCGATAAGCCAACGAGGAGGCACACTCAATTTGTGCGCTGTCTGCGTATGTTGTTCGACTATGACAACAACATCAACACAATCAACCAGCAATAATGGCTACAAAACGGCAGTAGCCACTTCAGTAGCATGAATAATTTCTGTCACTTTGTTTTTGTCTTATTTGGTGTTTGGCACTGCAACTGAATACCACAAATGATGGTCGTTAAGATCACGATTGACTGGCCGGTATTGGCAGAAAGGTCTTTTATTTGGCGTCTGGCGTGTTTGTACTGCATCTAGCCGCTTCGTAATAACCACGAAGAAGCTTGTTAGGAAACGGAGACGGAGATGCAGAAGACGGCGAAAAGTGCGGTTGGCTGCAGACGCTGTTTTGCTGTAGACTGTAGAATAGACGTTGAGATATTTTCGTCATGCAAGTGAAGTTATGTGCATCAATGACGACGAGTGTCTGATGACGAATGGGGAAAATGTTGTTACTACTTCTATGGCTGTTGTTGTTTTATAAAACTCGGTTAGTAAAAAGAACAGGCTGGTTATTTGTAGCAATTTGGCTGTAACGATGCCTTACAGCCATTTGATTGGTTTTTATTACTCTTGCCGAAAATTGTCAAAAACAGCTGTTTGCTGTTTATTGACTGTGAAATATTGTTAACGAAGTGTTATATAGTAAATTGAGAGATTGTCATCAAATGCTCTGTGCTAAGCTAATGTTAACTTTGTTAGTCCAGAAGAGTCCAGAAGAAGGCGTGGTAATGCTTAAGGAGTGAAAGATTTCGACAGTTTCTTAGCTATGCTAAATAATAGTCAGTCGACTTGGGCATTTTTGTTGCTCTATTAAAGAGAAAGACTTGCTGAAACCGTTCATCTCGATAAACCCATCACAACCTCATCCCATCAACACCGACTCTTCAAAGTTCCCTTAACGAAGCTATAAATCTGCTGTTTTGTTAATTTTGCATGAAATAAAATACTGCCAAATGCTTCATACATGCTATGTCTTGCAACAAGCCGCTCTTGACAACGCCGTCACTATTAAAAATGTTGCTAACAAATTGCAACAGAAAAATTCCAAACTAATCAATTTAATTGTAGCAAATATTATGCAAATGAAAAACAAACTGTATAAAAATGTTTTGCAACAGTTAACACGCTTACTAAAATTTAATACGAAAAACCATTAACAACAACAACAACAAGAGATTTCATGAAAACTTTGATAGACATGCAAACGCAGAGAACGAACGTTAATCAGCAGTTAAATGGTCTGGCAACAGTGTGTCCGAAGTGTATAGCGGCAGCTGATTGAACGAATTTTGAGAAGTGCGAGTAATAATTTAATGCAAAATTTGACTAAATTGATGAATTGCAAAATTTGTTCAATAATTTATTTTCGTTAATAGAGTTGTGTACGTAGAGTTGAGAAGATTTTATGCTGGATTTTTGCACTTATTAGTTGTTAATTTAAAATGTATTGTGCCTCATATTTCAGAGATCTTTTTTATGTGCGTATGTGCATATGTGTTGTTGATAGCTTTCGTTTCCTTTTTCCACGTAGCATTTGCTACATTTCACTGACCGCATGCTACCAACTAGTTTCTGAAGCTTGCTTCTAATTGAATTTAAAATCGTTCTAAAGCAAAAAATACTATTTATTTATTGTCTTTTGTTTATGACACTTTGTTTATAGTTTTGCTGACTGCACTTCTCCTCTACAAAAATCACTTTCACATTTACTTTTCGCCAAGCAGACTTGGCCACTTTTTTAACTAATCAATTAATACAACTAATTAATTTAATTTTCTTAATTGTTTTTCTGAGTCCACACCATTTTGTCCAAGTTTAATTAAATTTCAAGTTCTTTTGGATTATTCCTATTCCAAAGATTGTTTCCTGCAATATTTCTTTTCTTTTACTAACAGTAGTGTAGTAAGAACTGTTAGAAATTATCGAATTTTAATACATATTCGAAAAACATAAATATTTCCAACTACATGTTTGACTTGTGTCATATCTTGACCGCCCAAAGATGTCTGTTCTCTGTCGTTTATAATAAACGGGCTAATTTTTTTCCAACGGTTGAACTACTTTGGCCAAATGGCACCAATTACGAGGCCACTAACGTAATTTATATTAACTGCTCCATTCCATTTTATAAACTTTGTGGATTTATAAAAGTAAATAATGAACTGCAGAAACCTGCATAAACCAATGTTTGCATGAGCATTGGCCCGAAGCGCACGGCACATGGTCGGCACGCGATTACAAATTTTGTTAAATTGCGCGTTAATTATAACTTTCGTTTGTACCCACTCACCGGCCGAGCGTTGCAATATAATGTAATTTATAGAAATTTTATAGTAGTTATAAAGCGACATGTCGCTGCTTGCCGTATGTGGCAATTCAACGTGTGGTGGCAGTGGAAGGCTGAAACGTTGCATTGGTGAATTGCGGTAGAAGTGTCTGTGTTTATTGTTGTACTTGACCAAAGTCAACAGTGTGGCGCTGTCTGTAATTGATTTTCTACATATTGTCATTATTATGGTTATTACTGCCATTGGGTTGTGCCACACAACGGACACAGTCAATGTCTGGTGTTATGTGTTGCCATTTATTGTTGCATTGTTAGTGTTGCTTTTGATGTAAGAAACGTAACAAGTTCTGGTCTTTTAATTTTGTCATTGGCATAAATGTTAACAAGTTTATTTGGACTCGTACTGGACGCAAGTACGGCGCTGGCGGCGGCGGTGGCGTGCTACACTTAACCGGCCAACGGCCACGTCGTGCGAATGAACATGTGCAGCCGATGTGCGAATGAATGCCAAACATTTATATTACTGCGCAGACGTGCATACATACATACTTGAGTGTGGGTATACAACAGCAGGTCATGTGCCAAATGGGTAGTAAGCACACTTTTAACATAATCGTTTAAGTTTAGAGCGCAATCATGCTCCACAGAGACATCTAAATATGTAGTCTTGTGTTGAATTCAGTACCAAATACCAAGAGAATATTTTGCCAGGAGATCAGAGGAATTTTTTATTTTTAAGTATTTACATGTGTTGAGCACACTAAGGTTTTGAGCCGACTCCATCTTTTTTTTTTAAACAGGAACAAACGCGCAGGGGATGACCCCTATTAATGCGAAGCATTGCGTTGGTTCAGGAAGGATATAAAGGTTAGGAGATAGGGTTATGAGTAAAGTATTTATGGGCTCTTGCCTTGAACCCATCGAGATCATAAGTGCGATCTTGTGCCAGTTGCACTCTCAGAGGTTTGCCATTTTCTGCTGAGCGGACAGCTGTCATGAGAAACAATGTGTTTTCTATAATTTAATATTTTATATCTACCATAAATGTATATAAGGCAGCATCTATAGATTGAAATAATCCAACACAAGTCCATTGTCAATGCAACTTTTGGCGAATTTCTCACAATGAATTATTTCACTTGCATTAAGTTGCCACAGAACATTTTTAGTCAAAGCACAAATTTTCAATAAAATGTTTATAGTTCAAAGCCCAAACAATAACTTCGGAACAATTATTAGTAAATAAACAAATAAGCCCATCAATTAGTCACGCTCGGTTGCAATAAAACCGACCAGTCAACTAATCGACAGACAATTTATGTATTTGCTAGTTGGTTCATATTTCTCGAGTTGTTAATTTTGATTGCTCTTTGACTAGTTGCAACACACGTTCAGTTTTTACAAAGTTGTTAACAGATTTTAAAAAATTGATTTTTATATATTTACAGTTAATCGTTCTTGTGGCCATCTGCATGTCGCTGGCTTTGGTTGCCGGACAACAGCTATTACACGCGCGCGTGCCCAGGCAGTTCAACTTCAATCCTTTGGACGGTCTAGTGCAGCCAATGCCGAATGCAATCAGAGATCCACGACAAAATCGAGGTAAGTGCTTAAAAATATAACATTTTTTCTAAACATAAATTTTTGCATTTTTATATTGTAACTATGTATTATTACAAAATTTTCTTTATGCTCTTCCAATGTGCATTTCACAGGACCCGTTGTCTTCCCGCCATCGCCACCAGATGCAATTGACGAGTCCAGCGGCGTAGTAGTTGGCGCTTCTGGCTACGGTTTCGTACCGCCACAACAAAGTAAAATCTATTAAACTAAACGCAGTACCCACACTACACACTGTTCTATAGCAACAATTTTCCCCCCTACCCTTCAACTCACTACAATAGTCGTTTTATACATATACAAAGAAACCAGCTCATGTACACACAACAAAGAGACCAAAAGCTTTACTAGTGTAAATGTAGCGCAATGATAGCAGTAGCAAAATGCAAAATTTTGCATAGTTTTTTGTAGCCAGCAAAACACTAGCCGACAGCCAATAGTTTTCTTTTCGCTTTCTTCTTTGGTTTGATTTTATTTGTTTTAATTATTGCAATCTTATGACTGTAAGTTAATGCTCTTAATTGTTATCAAATATATTTTAACAGGATTTGTTCGTGGTTGATAAGTTGAAAACACAAACTTACTCGCTCACACACACACACGCCGCACACAATCTCATACACAAACACACTCAAGCCCGCACTGCCATAGGCGCAAAGGTATTCTGCTGGCCGCCATAGTTCGTTAATTAACCTTAATTTATATCACAGTTAGCAATTAAAACACACAAACACTTACATACACTCAAACGCACTCGCCATTGTCACAGTGCAGTAAAGGCAATGGCAAGAACAACCACATTACAACAACAATATCAATCAAGTGCAATTGCGCTCATTAGCTGTAAACGAACGGATAGGGAAGTGGAAACGGGCGCACCAAAACAAATAATTTTAATTAACGTAATTACATTACATGCATACATCTCACTGGTTAAGCGTCGATCTTAGGAATTTTATAAAATTATATATTTCTTTGCCGAAACATTTAAACTTTCTCCAAATTTATTGCACAATATTAAACAATTTTTTTTTAGTTTAAATGCTATGATTTTTAGTTTCAATTTTTGTTATAATTTTTTGCATATGGCATATTTTTGGTATTAATCTACTACAAACTTTGCTTGCTAAACAAAAATTATAACCTAATTTTTTTTTTAGTAAACACTAAATTAGTTTGATTTTTTGAATTGGTTTCTGGAATCATTTTCTTTTTATTTCAACTTTTAGTTTAGTTTGGTTGGAATTTAGCTTGGTTAGAATTGAAAAATTTTGAATACTCTCAAATTTTAACATTGGCGCTTACCCCGTCTGTTTACTTCACTATAACATACGATTTTATTAATTAATATATTTTGAGTTTTTAGTTGAGACAATCGAATAATTTTATTATTTTTTTTTACTTACCTTAAGTTCTAAAATATTTGTATATATATTAAATTTCAGTGGTTATTGTGGTTTTTGCACTAATTTTGAATTTAATTAATACACAAAATTGCATTGTTGCAAAAAAACAAAAAAAAATGTGCACTGAATTTTTGTCAATAGCTTGATTTTTGTTTTATCTCACAACATTTCTTTACACAAGTTTAAAAAATTCGCTATGTTATTCTTTTGGTTTCGTATTGTTTTTAAGTTATTTATTTTTACAACTGTTTTATTTGATTTTATAATTTATGTTTTGTTACTTTGTAAAATGTATTATGCTCCATTATATCTGAATTAAATTGGTACATTTTTTAGTTTCTATTTTGTTTTACCCAAAAATGTGTTGTATTTTATAGTTTGATTTTTGTTTTGTACCACCAAATAAAAACCTCTACTAAAATTTACTTTGTAAAAGTTTTAATTTTATATTCTTTTAAGTTATTTATTTCGAAATATTTTCTTTTATCTTTATGTTTATTTTACAAAATTAAATTATTCCAGCTGTATTAAGCAAAAATTCGTTTTTCAACTTGAATTCCTGTTTTATTTAAACAAATTATGTTTTATTTATTATTTGTAACAACTTATTATTTTTTGTGTTTTAGTTGAGTAGCAAAATTCTTATAATTTACAAATAAAAACTGGCAATCTTAATAAAAATTTTAGACGCTCGTTTTATTGTGTATGATTAGCCACTTTTAATTTTGACTTACTCGCATATTTTTTGTCTGAGCACAGTTGCAATTGCACCGCTTGCGTTTTACTTTGAAATGCAACTAACAAATGTCAACTATTCACAGGTGGGGGCGGAGTAATGGGGGAGGTGTTCATAACGGCAAGTATCTGCATACCTGCAAATGTATCTGTGGCAGCGAAGTGTTGCTATAAGTGGAACAGTGGGTGTTCTTAGTTAAGTGGGGTCAGAACTGAGAGCGCACAGGGTCGCTAACTAAGCATTGACTCAATACCAATGCCGATGCCGAACCATAATATTTTCCGTATTTGATTGCCTGAAGATTAGTAGGGATTGCAAATAATTCTTAAGTTTTTGAACATATTTATTGACTAACAGCTCAAATATGTCACTAGCAGCACTGTCCTTACCAGCACGCAAAACCCTGCTATAAGCTTCGAGCAGATGCTCTGTAAATATTTGTACCGCTATACAAAACCTGATATTGCTGGCGTCTTAAAAGCCGAATATAATCAACCAAAAAGTAGCCACATTTTTACCGCATGTCAATTTGTACGCCGCACGTTTCAGAAACCCAAACTCTGACGCTGACCACTGCGACTGCACCTGAGTTGCAGCTTCAGCTGCCAATCGAACGATCAAAAATAAGCAATCTCGAGCGCGGTGTTGTAGAACTCAAACTTCACAAGCGAGTAATGCCGTCCGACAGCGCACAGTCGAAAAGCCGCACCGAAAAGCGGGTGAAAAAATAAATGACATGGCGCAACTACTTAAAACGTTTGGTTTCGCGTATTGTACGCGGCTCGTGTGCGCTGCAAACCAATATTTGACCAGCAGGTGGACAACAAAGCATGGGCGCATGCGCACGCGCTGCATTGTAGTTCGGCATGTTGGCGCGTTTTAGCGTTGGCTTTTTATGCTTTGCGGCAGCGAAAAATGGAGCAAATCGCAAGCAAATGAGATAAAATAGCAGAGAGACCGTTTGCCATGTGGATGACATAATGAAAAGTTGCAAATATCAGAAGCGGTTAGCAGTGCTAACCGTTTCCAAAGATGTGTGTGTGTGTGTGTGTGTGTCTATGTGTTTAGTGTGTGTACATGGGCGAAAAGCACTTCACAGGCAAATATTGTCTGGCGTAATTTTTCCTAATATGACATTTTCCTCACGATTTTTAAGGAGATGACGAAAGCGGCAGTCAAATTGGCATTTGACTACGCAAATCAGGACAGTGGCACGCACACACTGACGCCGACAGCGGCTGCCGAAAAGCCGAACAGCAAATAAAGTGTTTGGTTTGTTGGGTTATTTGAGACGGCTGACTGTTGAAGATGTCCAAGACTGACACGCTCGAATTTTGTGAAGAGTTACAAAGTCCGATGCGCCGATTGAGCGCTTGCGAAGGCAGTCGGCGAAGCATTTCAATGCTGCTTGAGGAAGGCGTGTGACCGGACACCCACTCATGCGCTCGACGGCAAATGAATGAATGCATGAATGCGTGCTGTCAGTGTGGCATTTGCGCGTTTTGTCGTTGTTGTTGTTATTATTATTTATTTGCTTGTACCTTCAGCGCAGCGATTACCCTGCATTTTGTGCGATAGAAATCAAAGCCAAGCGGTCATTTGCGTTTGTAGTTGGGTGTTTTTGTACTTTGTATTTTTACTTTTGTCATTTGTTGTTGTTGGTGTTGCTGTAATATTTTGCTTTGGCCCCGGCAATTCGTGGCGTTCGCTTGGCAGCTGCCGAAGGTTAAGCGCGCAAGGTGCCCCTAGTCGCGAAGAGTGGCAGCAACAGCTACAACAACTACAAAAACAACAAGAAAAACAATAGCGGTAACAAAAACCATGCAGGTGTGATAGATGCATGCCAACGCTTGTGATATGGCACCAACTGTCCAGTTTCAGCCTTGTCACTGCTTTTTGTTGTCCACACTTTTGACGCCTTTGTATGCACAGCAACGCCAAACATTTTCCAATTTGTACGCGTTCGCATTGAAACAAAACAGATCTACAAATATTGGGCGGGTTTGTCTGGTTGGTGATTAAAGTTCTTTGATTGGATTGTTCATAGCGTTTTTTCGGCAACGCGTTTCGGTCCTAAATTTGCATCCAAGTGGCACTTGAACACTTGTAGATTGACAATTGATTTGCCATCGTTGGTTTTGAAACTTTTTACTGTCAGAATATTAAAAATAAATTACAACACAACAAAAGAAACGACTTATCACGCCTCAGACATCTGCATACAAATCGACTTTTGCTGCGTTTGATTTTAAATGCTTTAAATGGCCCCAATCAGCTGACCTAATGACTGACATACTCAAGCAGCCTTACGAGTAGCTGCTGCTGCATGCGCACAACAACAAATTCACATAACTGCGCGCTGCTCGCGCCGCACGAGTAGATTACTTGTGGGAGGCTGCCGTCCAGTTCAGTGTGCGCCGTCGCACCGCATGTGTGTGCCTCAGCTTTGAGTTGCTGCTACAGTGGTCACAGCTAAAATAAAACTGAGTTTAATTTGTATTGGCCGCTTAGCCATTAATCTCTTCCTCTTGAGCTATTGCCGCACATTGGCGTATCGACATGCCGTTTGTGCTCCGCACTTTCGATGTATGGCGAAATTGAAAAACCAAATATTTCAAATAAAACAAAATGAATGTAAGTAAAAAAGAATGCAGAAAATAGCACCAATTGCTTGAAAATCTAAAAATAAATGCAGCTCGCTACGTTTGGTAAGACTTTTTGTATAAAGTTGGCGTTACTTTGTTGAAGGAGTGCAGCCTTGTCGTGCCAAAGTCAGCACAGTGGGCGCATGGGCGCAAAAAAGTTTAATTGTTTTTTGTGCTCTTGTCCGCTTTCATACAAAAAAGGTACATAAACAAATTTTCTTTTGTTTGCCTATTACTATTTATAAATGGTGTTTTTGTGTTTGTTTTGAATTGGCCACTCGCGCTTACTAAAGTTTACTGAAATTCGCCTTTAAGCGTCGTTAGTTATGCAATCATTTAAGTTTTTATGTAAATGAAATTTACCAATTACGTGCACATATGCATTTGCCCATTGCAAGTGACCATTGCGTTGGCACATCGGCAGTGTCTGGTCTGTGCCTTGAGACAAAAGACTTGAGCAATAAACCCAATTGCAGTTCGTTAATCGAGTCTGGAGTGTGTTGCATTGCCTTTGGGATATCTTCACAAATATTGCCCAGTGTTGACCAATGTGCAAGCGAACTCAGTGACTATCGATTTTATTAGGCATTATGAACAATAATTGAGAAAATATTTCAAGCTTTCTTAAGTTTATTTGATACCAGCAAAGCACCGCGGTTTTGCGCGGAAGTTTGAAGGCAATGTGCCCAATAAATCGGGTTACTTCATGTAGCACCTTAACCCAGTCAGTCAGTCAGTCAGTCAGGGCAAACAATAATATGAATATAGATTTAAGTTGTATGGGCGGTGGCACGTCCCTTTTATGCAATGCTGAATCCATTCCTTCAGTCGAAGGGTGCGACCTAGTGTCATTGATGTGCGACTTACAGTTACGCGAAAAATTTGGGCCATAACATATTTGCCACGCTCCTTGTCCAACGCCCATCAAATTTTACCAAAAGAATAACACATCAACAACACATAAGTCGACAGTATACAAAAAAAAACATTTGGGTCGCTTTAAAAATGCCACGCCCCTTGTACAACGCTCATACAATTTTACCAGTGGAACGACACACCTAAACAGCATTCAAATTCGGCCTTATACTGAATTTGAATGCTGCCCGAGTTCTATATTCCATATTACAAATTTAGGTTTTATGGGAAGTGCCATGCCCACCTATTGGCTAGTATTCACACTATGTGCTTTACCGAGATTTGCCTTCTAGTTTTTGAGTTTGAGTGTCGTGTGACCAACAAACAAACAAACAGACATTGTTGTACTCATAGATATAGATAATTATATCAACATCGTACAGTTCAATAATTCAAAACTTCAACATCTGTGCATCTACGGCACACAATCATAGCTGAAATGCTTGCTGTCTGATTGGCAATAAACTAATTGTAATTATTAAATATTTTAATATTGAACAGAACCCAGACTAAATAAGCCAATAATCTTCTAGCACTAAGAACTTAAGGGAATTTGGAACGAGCTTCCAGTTTTAGCAACTATTAGCCGTTCATGAATATTAGCACATTTTAATTATATCTACAATGCGCATACGGCAAATGGAAAGCTGGCAAAAGTTCTGCTTAGTTGACAAGCACCGCGAGCACCACACTGTCACTAAGCGTACTCACTGTTCGATATGATAGCATAACATCTGCGGCACTGCACCTGGCGTTAGGCTATAAGCCAATAATTGTTATAGCCATTTTGAACTTGCTTGACATGGTGAGAATTGCCGTCGCCATTGGGGTGTAGGTAGTGGCGTAAAAAGCCTGTGGCCTAATGTGAAATGCAGTTGCATTGAAATATATTCAATAATTAATTGTTCCAAGTGTAGGTTAACTGAAATGTACAGGTTGCGGAATTGTAGTCTGATTTCTTGATATATTTGTTTCATTTGCCGTTAGATCCGCGCTTTATGTTGTTTCTCATGACTTTTGTCTTTGCAGCCCGCGGGGGGACATACTTCACCACAGCATTCCAGGTGCCAGCCACATCGTATACAGCCTACAATTACTTTAGTAGTCCGTATACAAATAGATTTAGTTACTTTTAAATTGCAACCAGTCATAGTTAGTAACTCGAATTTGTAGTCTAAACGAATGAAATTAATTTTAATTGAATTTTATTTAATTAAAGTTAAGAAATCAAATTCATTTTCTTTTTAATTTGTGTAAATAAATTACTTTGATAGTTAAGTTGAAGAAGTATAAATGATACAAATGATAAAATAAATAAATAGAAATCGATCAATTAAAAATAGTATATGGGAGGATTCTGTTCAGTAACTGACTAGGTGGACGATTTAAGCCTTTTACAGGAATAGGATTTCAGGAACCTTGAAGAGCGTGAAACGAGTGGATAGCTGACTATAGGTAGGTAACAATACAGCTTTTTCAAGCTCTTGCAAGTATTTGCTCCTATTGCACACACATTTGTTTTGGATGTTTACCACTTTGGGATGCGTCCATGCGTCGGATGCGTCCACTTCATGAAAAATCTAACCCACGACGTTTTTCTATAGAAGTAGATCAGTAAAATATTGCAAAAATTCATTGTTGGGTCTTTTATATAAATTAATTTTCCTTGTGTTATATAGAAGAGCTGCTCAGTTGCATTTATCATAATTATGCTGGAGCTGCCAGCATAAAAACAAAAAAATGATTCTAATACCTAATACCAAAAATGAATTAATATGATTTATGGCCAAAACGTGAGGTGACTTTTTTTAAAACAACTCTAAGCAGTTGGCAGTTCAAGCCTAATCTCCTCCCAATGTGGTTCAATTAAGCCTACTTTAACAAACAAAAGACTTAAACAACGAACTTTTAATGTTCAATTTAGCTTCTGCTACTTTGATTTGCTAAGAAACATTTCAACGTCATCGCCACAAAATTATATAGATTTCGGCAGCAAGATCACACAGCGCTAGCGCCGCAAGCTACTTGAACAATCAAATAAGCCGGAAAATCAAACAAAATCACTATACACAAAAGCGTCAAATACAACAAGAGCGAATGCGAAAAATTACGCGCTCGCTTCGGGTAGCCAAAGTAATCACCATAAACGGCATAAAAATCACAAAAATATATCACTCAGTGCGATAACCATAATTGCGAACCATAAAAATAACAATAGCAACAACAAAAAGAATAGTGATGGCAAAAATCAGCAAAATCCCACACAAGCGCCGCGCATGCGCAGCAGTTGAACTTTGCTTGAATTTTGAATTTCGCACCACTTGCGTCAGTAGCGGCGCGCCGCTCACACAAGCGGCTATCCACAGCACCCCCGCAAGCAGCGGCGGCAGCCGTGAATGAGCTGGCGGCATTTGTCGGTGTGTGCGTCATGACTATGCGAAAAATTTTTGCTGTGCATGTGCAACAGCTCTCGCAACAAGCGCCACCGTGCGTTTGACTACATTGCATTGGCGGCTGTTGGATGTGGAAAAGCGATGTGCATGAAACAGCGACGCGGGAAAACAAGAATGAATACGTGAAACTTTGTGAATTTCCGACAATGGATCGAACGACGTTTTCGCTTGTGGACTGCTCGGTTGGCGTGCGACACTGATTGCAGCTGTGATCGTGTGAATCTGTAATGTGGAAAGGCGGAAAGCAGGTTAAGGGGAAGTTGAAGCGATATTCGTTTGCCTGTTGACGGCCAACATTTGCACACAATTTTAAGTGCTTAAGTGAGTTTCTATCAATCACAATTTGAAATACATAGGTCTTTTATTTTTCAATTTTGAATTTTAGTTCAGATTTATTATATCTTAAAGTTTCACGGAACCACCATCTAAATTATTTTAATTACTAAAAAAGAGGCAAATACGAGTAAACAGCCATGAGTTGGCCGGTCGAAACAATCTCTATATACAAACATAAACCGTGCAAATGAAGAGCGTCAGCGAACTTGAAAATGCATTGAAACGCTTTCGAAAGCCTTGAAGCAATGGCTTTAAACCGCTTGTAGAAATAGTTTAAGCTGTGAGTTCCTTTTTGCAAAATCATATTTGACCAAAAGAAATAGTAAGTGGATTACTCAGAGTCGATCGGTGAATGTAAATAATGAATAAGCCAAAAACTCAGACCAAATCAAAAAATGGCAATCAGTGCCGGCAGCGATTGCCCCATTGTTGAATGCCCACGATTGCTATGCTAATTAATTAAGAAATTGATTGGGGCGCTGACCAGCAGCTGACGGTCCGTTGGCTTACAAATTACCGCCCAAATTGAATCGAATCGAAAGCCCCACGACCATTCGAAAAAATATCTCACTCGCGCATGATTTACGCAATTTGAGTGTCCGCGTCAATCAGTGTGAGCCCATTGGGTAATACGGTGGGTTGCCGCCAACCGTCAAACACTCTCAACAGCCAATCTAAAATAGCAACAACAATATTCACAACAACAACGACATTATCAATATTAGCTATAGACTATACTATATCAGCCAGCAGCCGCGCGACTGCTCTGACACTTGGAGCTCTCTGGTGGCAGTGCACGCGTGTTGCAGTTGCAATAAATTACAAAACTGGTCCAATCGATAGTTTTTTACGGCGCTGACGGTGCTCGGAAAACGTTATTGAAAGCTGGAACATCGGCCAGCATAGGCGGATATCTCCCTCATCCGTTTCCCACATTCAGAGCATTCCAAGCGTTGTCCTCATGCTGCTGACTTTTGACCACATCTCGTTGCGCTAACGGTACAAAATGGGATTCCAAATTATTTATTTAAAATTATTTTTTGTGATTTCTGTATTGGTTGTTGTCGTACGGTGCTTTCGTTTTGTTCTTACACGGCGAACTAATAGCGTCGAGTGCATTTGTTGTGGTCAGCGAGGTTATCAAATCGGCTCGATTGGCGGTTCAATTGAGCAATAGTTATTGTTCAGTCGTTGTTGTGGTTGTTGTTAATAGTTGTGCGATTATTATTGTTGGTGTCACCGTGTTTCGTAGCCTTGTCACGGTCGCGCTTTTTGCGTTGCCTTTGCCGTTCTTGTGCCTTTTGCTATTCAAATTCAAATTAATACAAATTATGACATGAAATCGAGCTGAAAAGGTTCCATTAGTGCGGCATGGCCTACATTGTTTTGGGCTGCTGACGTTGTTATTGTTGTGGTTGCAGTTTGTGGTTGTCTCCAGCTTTTTGTTGCATGTCGTTTTTGCAAGCTTGCGACACTGTGTTCTGTGAATCATTTGACTTAATAAATTGGAAATTTCGTAAAAACCGACAAAGGAACCGCGGGCGGTAACCAAGCCGACAGCGATTTGTATTGTTGTTGGCGTTGGCTAATTTGATGTATAGTTAAATTCTATTTTAATTCTGTTTGTGTTATTTTTAGTTATATGTAATCTAGTTTTATCTGCATGAAAACTGAAAATACTGCGTGAAAACTGGTAAGATGCAAGCCACAGATAATAATGGAACAATAGAACATAAGTAGGCTCTACCTACTTATACTTTTACTCATGGTACGGGAAGTCTACTTACGGTACGTTATGCTTTGTTATGTCATTAATGGCCCTGAAACTTGAGATATTTATTTTTGTGTGCGCGTGCTTTGCCAAAAAAAATTTAATTCACACATCAATTCCGGTTTATTATAAAATTGAGAATAAATGTGAAACGCAGCAGGTTCAAAGACCTGAGCGCATTAACTTTTAACAATAAAATGAATATCTATATATAAAAAAATTTTATAAATATAATTTAAAGATTATTAAATAAGATTTAATGTGTATGATTAGTTAAAGCGACGTAAAAGTCCGGCAGCGAGTATGCTATTATTTGTTAAAATAAATTAGAGTTGAGTGGCGTTTAAGCTAATAAACACCTTCACTGTTGTCGTTGCTATGCATATTGAAGTCGGCAGTTGTTTTATATATGTGTGTGTGTAACTATCGAGATGTCCGCACAAAAAACATGTTGCGTATACGCCCCATGCTGTCATGCTTGAGTTAAACCTATAGTAATTGCTCAAGTGTAAGTACACTGATTTAATTAGTATTGAACACGAAGCGGCGCGGCAATGTCGCAAAGCAAAAGTATTTCATTGCCAATGAAGCACTTTGACGACTCGACGTGTCCTACCTGCCCGCCAATTGGACGCCTTCAGGGGCCAATTGGCATGCGAGCGCGCATTGGTTGTAACATAAACAGTGCCGACTGCAGTGTGCTGGTGTGTGTGCATGTGTGTACAACATGCCATCACGTAAAAGTGTAACAAAAAAATAACAAACAACGAACAGCTAAAACTTCAAGCTAGAAAATTGCATTCTGCACGGGTTTTATGCTCAAACGTAGGCGAAAAAATTCCAACAAGCAAACAAACAAAAATCAGTTCAGAACAGGCGTGAATTGCTTGGCGATTCTGTGCAGTTCGTTTTAGAGCGTTCGCAGTGTGCGGTTTGCATGGAGCCAAGCAAAGCAAAACAAATTTCAAAGCATTGGAAGTGGGCAAAAAAGAACGACACTAAAGGCAGAAATCACTCACAATCACACAAATCGACTCACAGCGACACACGTCAACAGACCGCAGCGGTGGCTTAAGCGTCAACTTAGAGCGCACTGCACAGCAACCATTCGGCATCAAGGCGGTCACGTAGGCCACACTGGTCCCTCCATGTAGTCGCGCGGACCGTTGAGTACTTATCGCAACCACCACCACTGCCGTTGGCCCCTGCGTCTTCCCGCGGTTCACTGGGCAGCAGCACATCGACCGCGCTGCTGGTTAGCGGTAATTGCGTGCTGCCTCCGAAATGCTAATTTTGTTGTGGCAATTTAATTGCTGTTAATTTCAATTTAAAGTTGTATTTAAGGCCAACATTGTGTGCGTGCAATTAACGGAAACAGTTTGAATATTTAGTAGTTATGAATGGAGCCCGTGGAGTTCATTTCCGAGAAACCTCGGGTGGGTTGTTGTTATGCTGAGAAGTGTTGTGGGTGGAGTGTGTGTATGGGAAGAACTGAGTATTTAGTGCAAACATTAGAGTTGAGTAGCAAGAATTTGAGGTTAACACTCCATTTGTTCAATTAAAATGGCAATTATGAAAAAGTATTTCAATATCTGTTTCAGTGTTTCCAAGGAAATTTATTTACTGGAATAAAATGTTTTTAAATGTGTATCGTAGTGTGACCCGTTGAACTTGCGTATGGCATTACAGAACCTTAATGTTCTTCACCCAACGCGGATATCGAGGACCATTTAAGTAGAGCGACTTTGTCTGTGTGACTAAAAATACTTTTGCACTGTGATCAGTTGGCTTTACGTTTGGATGGTGGATCGAATCAATTGTTTGAATTCATTGCTAAGAAACTTTGGTAATTAAAGGCTCGGATCAGTTCAGAGCTAAACAAGCTCATGTGATGTCAAAGCATGCTATCGATATCGTCTTTACGTGCTTAGATGGGTGGGGCGCTTGTGTTCACGTTATAAGTAATAAAAAAACATATGTTTGCCTGAGTATATAGTATGTATATTTTTATATATTTACCCTTCAATCGCCCACCCTCAGTCCAGCGGACTCACTACGAACTTTAATAAGTTGGTACAGGTTGTGTTTTTGTGCTTCGCGTCCAGCTTTGTATACCTTCGTACAGGGTCACACAGAACGCGAAGACGATCGGAAATTAGCGGACTACAATTACAAGGGTGAGTTTTGCCACGGAGTGAGTCCCGGGGACTCAGGATGGTGTTTTGTGTTACAATAATTGTACTTGTAAATTTTTTTATAATCGTGTTAATTAAAATTTAGGATGCCAAAATGGGAACGCGAAATGCGAAAAGCTCACGAATTGAGAGTGTTAACCCTTTGAGAAGTTTTGCAACTAACAATTTGCCTTAGTTGTGCCAAAGAGGTATGTGCACAATATATGTAATTCAACCTGCTGCACGTTTTCTTATTTTATGTAATGAAGTACTACTTCAAGTTTTGTTTCTGAATAGTTATTTTGTTATTAAGTTATTTATGTACAAAGAATTGTTTTTGTTAATTTATTTATATCTTTTGTGGTTATAAAATGCTTAGTATATGTTTTTTAGAGTATTTGGTTTCTGTCCATAAAAAAGAGAATTTTTTTTAGAGTTATGTACAAATATGGAATGAGATCTGTAAGAAGAGGTCTTAATGTGGCCTACAGATAAATAAAAAACCATAGAAATTTAATAGATGTTGCTTTATTTCGTAAACAAAAATTTGAGTGCCGGGGACTCAGGGTGGGTAGATACGTGGTTTTAATAGGGATGGGTGATTGAGGGTTAATGATTAATATTTTTTTCAATGTTCATAAAAATTGAATGGATTGAACCTAAAAGTAGCCCAAATAGTAGAATAGAGCGAGAAAAGAAAACGAGAAACAAATGAAAAGGGAAGAACAATGGAATGCAAAAGAACGGAGCAGGGGCGAATTGAGAAAAATATTTTGGCAGGGTTTCAAAAAGCAATTCTTTAATATTCATAAATGTTTATGTACATTCCTTTTAATTTGTATGTAGTTTGAAAGTAAAACCTAATATTTCGGGTGCTTCAACCCCCAAAATCACCCCCTTAATCCGCCACTGAAATGGAGATTGGGAAAGTACAAAGAGAAAAAGGAACTGATAGAAAAAAATTCGACGTGGGCAGAGAAAGCGACATGCTTTTGGACTTTTGAAGAATTTGATATATTAAAAACGTTTTTCAAAAAATTGTAAATAGCGCATCAAAACGACTCACTGAAAAATAATACGAAAATTGATATGGATCCATAAAATAAGTAAGTAAAATAAGTTTTGCGATTTTCTTGGGAATTCAGGTTGATTGGATTGGATTGAAAATTTTTTACAACTATTGAAACGGCGCTTATTGTTGTTGGCCCTGGCAACCCTGCCGCACAGACATATGTTTGACATTTAAAAATTTTATTTCGCACACTTTTGAGATAATTCTGAAAGTGAAAACTGAAACCGCTGTAAAAATTGAACTAAGACCGCAGAAGCATTTTTAGATTGTAGTAAATATTCAAAGACTCAAAGTGGCTGAACCAAAGGGCAAAGAAATGTTGCAATGCTACAATCGGGGCTGTGGCCAAACCTACGACCCGGAACAGAACAAGGATGGTGAGTGTGCGAAGTTTCTGGAATTGGCCGGACCTATGCTTGGAAATGTAAATGAGACATTTTTCACAGATTCCTGTTGCCATCATCCGGGTGCGCCGTACTTTCATGACGCCTACAAAGGGTGGTCGTGCTGCAACAAGAAATCTGTCGACTTCACCGAGTTCCTCGGCATCAAGGGCTGCACGTTGTCCAAGCACTCTAACGTGAAACCACCTGAACCGGAAAAGCCGCAAAAATCCGCCGAAGAAGCGGCCGCCGATAGAGAGGAGGTGGTTGTCGTACGTGCTCCCATCAGGGCACCTATGGAACGGCCCGCCGTCGATACACCGATGGTGGTAGTTCGCGCCACAGTGGCACCAGCGCTTAAGGATGCTATTGACGCGCTAAAAGCGCAGTCACAGAGTGCTATCTCGATTAAAGCAGGAGCCACTGAGTAAGTTGAATGCGTTGCTGTTCCAAGAAAGATAATTGGTAATGGAATAAAAATTCGCTTCGCAGCGAGATATTAGTGGGTACGTCATGCAAGAATTCTGGTTGCACGTACTCATACAGTGGCACGTCAGCTGATGCTGGTGAATGTCTATACCATTCCGGCGTGCCCATTTTCCATGAAGGGATGAAATTTTGGTCGTGTTGCCAGCGACGAACCACCGACTTTGCCGTGTTTATGGCGCAAAAAGGTTGCGTTAGCGGCGAACACAAGTGGTTTAAGGAGGTAAGATCAAACACTCTGATCTTATTTCCTGCCAGGTAGCTGAACTGTTGTTTTCGCAGAATGATGACCAGAAGGTGGTACAGTGCCGCTACGACTGGCACCAGACGGCGACAAATGTCATTGTTTCCATCTACGCCAAAATGTACCACTATGCGCAGAGCTCAGTTAAGGTGAACCCCGTACGGCTGCACGTGAATCTAGTTTTTCCCGCTCAGCAGGATGCCAGCTTTGAATTAGACTTGGAGCTGCGTGGGGTATGGATTTTGTTGTCGTGTTCTTGAGCGACTTGGGTGATGTGCAATATTTTCAGGTCATCGATGTAAGTAAAACAAGTGCCCAAATGAATGCTTCCAAGCTGGAAATTATTATGGCGAAAGCAGAGCCAGGTTCCTGGCCTAAACTTGACTTTCCGCGTGACAAGCTGCCACCGGCACGGAAAACCGATGAACCGAAAGCGACGAGTGCCGCAAGAAAACAGCGACATGGATCTGATTCGGATGATGGCTTTAATTTGGATGACATTGAGACGGTGAACAACGGCTTTCGTTTGGCTGACATAAGCTCAGATCACAACAACGACTTAGACTAAGCTCGCACAGAAGCGTATGCCTTTCTGAAAATGTAATTGGACAGATCTTTAAAATTAATCTTTGTTTTTTATGCGCATTTCATACCAGTTTCATCCTCGAGTGAAATGTAAAAAAATTTACAAAAAAAAATTCAACATTAAAGTGCAACATGGACTTATTAATTGCATTCGCAATTCATAATTTATTTTCAATTTGTGATAGGAAAATAAAGCGTGTTTAATTAATTCAATCATCGTCGGCGCCAGGCACCCAGTCTTCATCTTCCGAGTCGTCCTCATCATCCAACTCCAGCTCGCCAATATCTTGAAAGAGGCTCTCGTCTATTTTTACGCTCTCAATGGGATCGCCCGCTTCCATGAGGTACTTGATGTCCGACTCGTTCAGCGTGTTATCGCGTATGAACAACTCCCGACCCGTCAGCTTCTTGCAATCGTTGTTCTTTTCACGTTTGGCTGCAATTCCAGTGCTCTCCTCGAAGTCTAGCTTCCATTTCATGAACGACTCGACAGTGACGCGGGTGCCTTCAAATCTCTTGCGCTCAGCTTCCTCCAACTCGAGCAGCTTACGTGTGCGTTCCTCCTCTTCTCGCTTTTTATTTTCGTCCCAGCGTTCGTTTAGCCATTCCTGGGCGCTGCTCACTAGCGAGAAAATCATCTCCATGCCCAGATTCTCTTCTATTGTTTTATGCAGATGCTCCAGCAGACCTGATTCAAATGTGTCCTCGAAGTTATCGGTATCTTCAATTTCAACGCCAGGCGCCGCGTCCGGATAGGTGGGCGTGTAAGTGAAGACAAGCTTGCAAGCCAGTCCATTTTCCAGCTCATCAGCGCTGTATTCCTCTGTGGCAATGGGAATTTTGAATTTGTGCAGCGGTTCCGTTTCCAGTACTGTAAAGATTTTTCGTTTTTATTGTTTTATTCTACCATGGTTTTAAGCATCCAGTAATGGTGAGACTTGACGGTTCCAAAATAATGCTTACTTTCCATTTCTCCGCAGTAAATGGAATCCAAAGCCTCCACCTCATTGGATTGATCTTCCTTGTAATTTCTACTCATGGTATTTGATTTGTGGTTGCTAACATGAAATTAATTCCGCTACTTAACAATTTCTATCTTTCAACGCGATTTGACCGAATTTCAATTGACGTTGCAGCTTCAGCTGATAAATTTGAGGTTAGCTGAAGTTGAGCATGAAGGCGATGCTGCCACAGGGGTTTACTTTGTGATTTTCTTTGCAACAAAAGCGGAAATGGACTAAAAATGAAAACAGTGACTTCAAATAAAACTGTGCGGAATGCACAAATAGACCTGTGCACCTTTGCTGTAAAACAAGGATGAACTGTTAACATCGATAGATAAATAGATATATAGATGTTGTTGGGGTTATTGTGCACTGAGACCAGTAATGATCTATTGTGCCCTCTACTACTAACAGCTAGACCCACCGACCCATAGTGAAATTAATAAAGTATGAGAGATAGCAGGAACTCTCTCTTCATCGTACACTTATTTTCTGACAGTTATTGTCATTATGCTCAAAAATGTCAGAGTTCATAACCCGTCTGTGCTGTATGAAAAAATGTCAAAATAAATTGTTTTTTGAAAATTCGTTCTGCACCAAAACCGACCCAAAAAACGCAATTACATGCCAGGAAAAACGTGCTATCTTTGCAAAAAGCGACCGGCAATGCAGTTTCTATGTTTTTCTAACATAAAATGCATTACGAAAATATATATTTCTGGAGTACTGAAAGTCAATTTTAAATTTTGTGCTATTTTAGCGACAACAAAAATAAAAGTTAATCGAACTGACACAAATAAATTGACTCTTTGACAATTGCTACTCAGAGAAATAAGTGTATGTCATCTACCTGGCACACTTTATTAATTTCACTATGGTTCAGTACAAGCCAATACAGGCCTAGGTAAGGATTCCTGGTCACTGTCAACATATTTATATATAAGATTAACGAAAATTTTACCAATATATTTGTAGTCGAAGAGTATAGATTCGAATTTTTATAAAATTTCTATATTTTTATATAACATATAAAAACCTCAGATATGTTTTTCAGTAAAATAGTTTTGATTTTAACCATGACACAATTGTAAATTTTTTAATTTGGTTGTCATCTTCCTCACTAACGTTAAACGGCCATTGTTTTTAACAGTGTTTTTAACAGAAGCGGTATGTGTCTCCTACATACCCCACGTACTCTTCTTTCTTCATCTTCGCAATGCTTTGTTTAATTTGCTGAACGTCGGGCTTAAACCACGACGACAATTCTGACAACACTTCTGCGATGAGTTGTTTCTCTTGAATCCTTTTGTGTTTTTTTACTATTCGTACGATTGCCGCTTCTATCTGACCTTGCCGATTAATGTCGACCTGTTTTAACATCTTGTCATATTCAATTCTTAATGGTTGATTGATATTAATGCGAATTCTTTTGCTTCCAAAACTTAAGTTGAGCTCCACTGAAGTATTATCACTCAATGTGCCTTTACTGACAGTCTTCAGCAGGTCAGCTTTCACCAGATCTTGAAGTATCTGTGACAATAACAAATAATATAATTAGAAGCATATAAATATAAATACATTGTTGAGTAGCATGCCTCCTTTAGATACTCCGGCTGTATAAGTGTCTTCTCAACTAAATCCTGGACCGAGAATTTGAGTTTGCTGTTGAATTGTAAGAGGACAGCAATTTGAAGAGTGCTCGCCTGCAGTATGTACGCTTTGTTGAAGCAATTTGTTACCAGTTCCCCATTGCCAGCAGTGTGCAGCCAATTAAGTTTGCGGCCTTTGTACTCCTCGCCATAGAATAAGTTGAAATGACGCACGGATATCTTCAAAATGTCGGGCAACCATGGTTCTATACGAACTGAACGAATCGGCCACGCAAAATCATTCAAAACTTTGACTGCAATATCGCATTTGGATTGGATGTCACGGTCCTGCAAATACTTTTGGAAATTTTGGTTTATGTTGGATGTAAGCAAATAATCCTTATATAAGGCCTCAATACTTCTAGTATACACATGTGTGTAGCTAAACTTCAATCTCAAAATAATTTTTTCCTCTGCATCTATGGAGACAAATGCACGCCCTATCAGCCGCCTAGCCAACTTAATCAAATAAATTTGTTTGAATATATCTTTGTCCTCGATGTATTCCAACACGGTCATTATGACGTTCACTTTTTCTTCGATTTCTGTGTCGTTTAAATCCTTGACGCTTTTGCACAGCAATATATTGCAGTATTTGTTGAGCTGGTGTGATGTGCTCCAATACTTTCCTTTTTTTGTCACATCGTTGGAATTCATGATTCCTGTGACGGCTTCGACCAAAGCGTCCATCAAATTTGCGTCTTCATCAAAGATAAACACAACTACTGAGTGGTAATTTTCGTACACTTTGTGTAAACCATTAATGTATACAACAGCGTCCACGGATTCTGCTTGTGCACATTTAGTTGCGATCTCCTCGCCTGTTTTTTGAATGTGATTCTTAAAAATCTCACACAAAATTTTCTTTTTACTGGTATTTGCTACGAACTGATACAATCGATTTAAATGTTTGTTTTTTTTAGGTAATTCTTCGCCAATATGTGTAAACGCTATTGTTTTTATTAAGGTCTCAGATTCTGTAGGGAAATTATCGAAATGGTTCTCGATCACGATCTGAAAAATACGAAAAATATTTATAAGTACCGTTAAAAAGGTATACATACTTTATTATTTTACAAAATTAAATGTGTTTGGTAAAGACACAAGTAAATTGGGACTCACCTCTGTACAACTCTTCGCTAATTCCTGGTGTGTACGCTTTGGCAAATATGAAGTGCGAGCCGCTTCCTCGGCCATACGACATTCCACATGCTCTATGAATTCTGATAGTGTTGAATACTTGGAATAAGTTTTCGCAAAGTAATCTTTATAATACTTTGACGATAATTTTATGAATTTCTGTTCGAAAGCATTTCGATAAGTGTCCATCGTTTCCGTCAAATCAAGAGTAACATACGATTCGATGACGCTGCCTACAAGTGAAGTGTCGATAGCGCTATCATTTCGATTCGCCTTTAAAAGATTCAATATAGTTTCAGTAACTTGCTCGTTGACTTTAGCGAAGAAATGCTTTTGCCACACTTTTCGAATTAGATGATCCATTTCATATATTTTTGCTCGGCCCTCTATGAGTTCGACTTTTATCCACTTGTCGTTCAAATACCGGCAAATACCAGCCAGTAGAGGCTTGTACTTCTTGTAGAGCAGCCATTCGTTATAGTAAGAAAGAAGCACATCGGCAGAATTGGCCTTGACAGTTTCCTGGTACGTCGTGAGGACTGTCTTCACATGGTCTTCAAGCAACGTCCTGATGTGCAGGTATAGGTTTCTCCGCTTCGTTTTACTGTTGCTGACCATATTTGCGCCGGATGTAGTTGAACGCTGATGACAGTAGTCGTACACGAAGTCATAACCGCCAACATACTGTGTTATGTTGATATTGCCTGTTATCAGCAGTGCCTTAAGCATTCCATCCAATTCAGCCAGACTTACTTCCGCATCATCGCCGATTTGGAACATAATGATATTAAGCGAAAGTTTTATTGCTTTGTAAACACTGCACCAATAACTTCCATTTATCCGTTTTTAATTTCAATGTATTAAAAATCTTAAATTTAGTTTAGGTTTGTGTTGACATTTTGCAGAAATGATTAGTGATTTAGTTAAAGAGTTCCTCGTTAAAGCTCACATCAAATGATAACAAAACTACACTGCACAAAACTATGGCGAATTTTACAAATTGCACCAATTCCAAACGTTGCCACCGTCATAGAAATGTGGAGATACAGGTAAAGCTTTGAAACAATAAAATGTGTAAAAATTCATAACATAGGAACAATAATTAAGAATAAGCAATACAGTTTCGTCAGTATTGTAAATAATTTCCACTTTTGCCAATAACAGCTAGTAGCAGTTATTACCATGGCCACTGTCGAAAAGTTATTGTGAAATAGGGACAAGTGTAGAATACGGAACCCTTATGAAAAAAACGACAAATTGGCTCTTAAAAACATATATTTTTCGAGATATGAAATTTGATAGCATATGAAGGCTTGTGAAAGTTTATTTGCAATAAAATGTAAAATATTTAAGAATTTACTTTGATTTGCTTACTATTTTCCTCCATATTAGTCAATGTAAAAGTGGGAAGTTTGCATCACTAGTAGAAGCAGCTGATTTATGAAATGTTTTGCTCATAAAATACACCAAACATTTTTCAAGAGATGTCAAGTGCGAATTTACATGGAACCGACATAAAAGATGACTATGAGCACTTCGATCATAATTTGGAATACATTCTGGAAAACGTACTCGATGCAGCTGTGTGTGACGAGGGGTGTGAAGATTGTGCAGGTCTAAAAGAAAAATACAATTCGATTCTTTTGAATCGATGCCAGTGTTGTGGACAACAGGACGACTGCAGCAGCTGTTGCCATGGTGGAAGTTATGTTCTCGATACTAGTTCTCCGTTGCCAGAGTTGGTGCTCAGCAATGTCAATCGAAAGGATCTGATTTACGAGTGCACGACGTTGTGCAGTTGCAGTCCACAAAACTGCATAAATAGGCTAGTCCAAAATGGTCCTAGGGACCACTTGAAAATCATAGACTCGGTCCTGATAGGGTCAAAGGGTCTAATGACAACTATGCCCATTCCTAAAGGTGCGTTTATCTGTGAATACGCTGGAGAATTGCTAACGCGCCACGAAGCGCTTCGACGCGCTGCAGCTAACGAACAAGCTGGACGAATGAACTACCTTCTCTGTCTGAAAGAGAACAGTATGGAAAGCAGGAATATGGAACCTGCTTGCGAAGTTACGATTATTGATCCCAGTCGCAAAGGGAATGTGGGACGTTATTTAAATCATAGTTGTGCACCGAATTGCGAGATATACAGCGTACGTGTGGACTGCCCAGTGCCGAAAGTAGGTTGGTTGGTGCAGATACTTCGCATGATTTCTATTTTATATACATTATTGCAGCAATTTTTGCCAAACGCCAAATCAAAGCTGGTGAGGAACTTTCCTTTCATTACGGCGATGGTGTAGCTGGAAAGAATGTATTTGATGGCAATGAGCTGGGAAACAGCAACGTAACACCGTGTCTATGTCACTCTGACAATTGTTCTGGTTATATTCCTAATCTTAAGTTTTAGGCCAAGTTTACAATATATTATATAAGGAAACCCGTATTAAACCAACACCTAACGAACTAATTTTCGCGGAGAGGCCAATTGAAAGGAAGTTAATTTTTGGAACTGAAACTTAAGAAAGTGAGCGGGAACCAATTGCAGGATGGTGTAGTCCGCTTCTGAGCCTATTATTAAAAAGTAGTTTTTAAGATAAAGCGCAGAATTGGTTTGGACCAGACGCAGTTGGCAAACTGTGCTCGTACAATAAATATAATCTGATCATTTCATTTACAATTATCGATCAACATGTAAACATAATTTGTAAATATAAAATACATTTGCTTAGTCGTTACAAATCTATACTTCAGATTTCTAAAAACAAAACGCCCACTAACTGCTTTAATGTGTATTTTGTATAAGTGCCGCTATATTATTGCACTTTTTTCAGAATCCAGTTTTCTATATCCTGCAGCTCTTGACTGTTCAGCTCGTGCTGTGTGTTAGGTAGTGGTACAAATTCTCCCTTTACGCCAAATTTCTGTAGTTTTTCAAAGGTCTCCTCTCCCCATTTTAAGGGCACCTTTGGATCCTTGGTGCCATGATACATTCGCAATTCGGGCTTCGTTCCGCACATAGTTTGGACAGTATCATAAACTATGGAATCACGTTGCAGAAAGGAGGAGCAAGCAAAAATGCCACCTAAATGCTGGTTCAAATGGAAGCCAGCATGAAGGGCTAACGCTCCGCCTGCGGAGAAGCCCCCAACGATAATGCGTTGAGGCGATATTCCTTCTTGGACTTCTTTGCTTATGAGCTCATTCACAACTCCATGCATCTGCTTCATAAATGACCGATTTTCCGGCTTCTCGATCGGTCCAGGAATACGGTCGAACCAAATATTCGACGGGTGACCGCCTTCCGGTGTAAAGGGCAATTTTGGGGACGTGGGATATATAATTTTTACTTTTTGAAATTGTAAGGGTTTGCCCAGCAAATAATGCACCCATTCAATGAAGTTCACACCGGTATCACCTGTGCCGAGTAGATAAAGTACTCTAGTACTCTAAAACCTTTGTCAAATTATTTGCCGCACTCACGTGATCCATTGAAAAAGATGCAAGTTGCGCTGTGTAATGCGTCTTTAGAAGGAGTGTTCTTCATTATAAGGCTCATTGCTGTGGTCTACCAGAGGCTCTATCGCATAAAAACCGAAATTTGTGTATAGGTTTAGGTTACTCGATATTGAGAATAAAAGCCGAAATTTGGAATGAAAACGTTCGGAAGGAATATCACAATAATTCGATGTCAATCACTGCAAAAGGTTGACACCGCAATGAAAGATGTCAAGCATTTTAATATTCGTAAATATGCATATTTTAATGCTTTTAGTATTAGGAAACTATGTGTGCTAATTGCTTTTTGATTAACAATGAGATTTACCTAAGTACTTCTGAACCTGCTTAAGTACTTTTGAACAATTTTATTAATTCAAGCCTTACTTACTTACACTTAATACTCAACAATCAGCGCCCAAATTCGTCTAAATAAGACAACACAATCGCTTTACAAGTATCTGTTAACTTGGTGGCAAAAAAGTGTAACTTTCCAGTGTCTTCCATATGACAGCCTGTTAAAGTGGGTAGAAATCACAGTGCAGTTGAATGTTCACGCTTTACAATTACATTTTGCTAATAATTTGACAATCATTCAACTTAAATCGTTCATCTTTTGACAAAGGACAAATAAAAACGCAAAAGGACAAATGCTCCACAGCGCATCTTGTAAGGCGCTACCATATTATTTCAGCTTTTTCAGAATCCAGTCCTGAAGGTCACTCAGCTCTTGTCGATTCATCTCGTGTTCTAAGTTGTTTAGTGTCGAAAATTCTCCTACTGCGCCCAGTTGCTTCAGCTTATTGAAGGTCTCCTTACCCCATTCTGGGGGCACCACTGTATCTTCGTCGCCATGGTACATTCGTAATTCGGGCAGGACCTGTCCCGATGTGGTGTGATTTTGCAGAGATTCATATACTACCGAGTCGCGATTTAGGAAGGAGGAACAGGCAAAAACACCCGCCAATTGTTTGTTCAAATGAAAGCCGGCGTGCATGGCTAATGCGCCACCCATAGAGAATCCACCAACGATAATTCGCTGCAGCGGCATGCCCTGCTCCACTTCGCTGTTTATCAGCTCATGGACGGTCTCGTATATCTGATTCATACTTTTGCGGTTCTCCAACGCCTCGATTGTTACAGAACCGCGATCGAACCAGACGTTGGAGTATTCACCATCCAATGGTGTATAGGGCTGGAATGGCGCTGTCGGATATATCACTTTTACATGTGGAAATTCAAAGTCTCTGCCCAACAGAGAACGCACTCCTTCAATAAGGTTCTCTCCGGTATCACCTGGGATGAACGAATATATTATTAGATTCTAGAATTGATGGAATCTTGCAAAACCATAGGCGGCGCAATTTTGCAAAAAAAAAATGTCGCACTCACCTGATCCATGAAAAAATATGCACGTCGCCTTTTGTATCGCAGAGATAGGGTTTCTTAGCACAAGTTTCATTGCTTTGCTTGATGAATTAGCTCTGCCACACAGTCCAATTTTTAAATAGAAACCATTCGGAAAATAAATCATAATAATTTATGTCAATCACTACCGAAAAACTGATTACTCAATGGGAAATCTATATTTATGTATATATCTGTGCCCTTAAGGGTGTGTTAAAACTAAGAATTTGTGTTTTGTTGTGGCCAAAACTTTATTCAAATAATTTTTTAACTTAATATGTAACAATTCATCCTATTAAATTCGTCTAACAATGAAATATCTAACAGCCACATAAATTAAAAACTCTGCAGCCTGATAATAATCCGTTAATTCTACTTACCCGTAACGTCTCAAACCGAATCGACATTTGTAAACGTAACAGCGTGTTGCTAAAAAACAATTGACAAAAGCACCACACAAACAACATTACAGCTTATTCTGAACGACGCTGCTACTTTGGGGCAGTTTCTTCAAAATCCAGTCTTGAATATCAAGTAGCTCCCTCTTCTTCAACTCGTGCAGTGTGTTATTAAGCGGCGTAAACTCTCCTACTACGCCCAATTGCGACAGCTGATCGAAGGTTTCCTTGCCCCATTCCAAAGGCACCAGTGTATCTCTATCGCCATGATACATTCGCAATTCCGGTAGGACCGTGCCCGGCGTAGTTCGATTTTGCAGGGATTCATAAACTACCGAGTCGCGATTCAGGAAGGAGGAACAGGCAAAGACACCGCCCAATTCTGTGTTTAAGTGGAAACCAGCGTGTATGGCCAGCGCACCACCCATGGAGAAGCCACCAACGATAATGCGATTCGCCGGTATGCCCTGCTCCACTTCGCTGTTTATTAGTTCGTGAACAGTCTCGTACATCTGTGCCATACTTTTCCGGCTTTCCAATGCCTCGATTGATATGGAACGGCGATCGAACCAGACGTTAGAGGGCTCTCCGCCCAGCGGTGTATAAGGTTGCACTGGCGCTGTCGGATATATGACTTTTATATGCGGAAACTCCATATCTCTGCCCAGCAGAAAGCGCACCCATTCAATGAGATTTGCTCCGGTATCACCTGCAGTCAGCATGTAAAATATAAAATAAGAAAAGATTATAATATCGATGGAACCTTGACAAAATCGTAATCGGCGTGACTTCGCCGGCAAATCGGTTTCCATAACTTTGTCCCACTCACCTGATCCATGAAAAAATATGCACGTTGCGGTGTGTGTGCAGGAGGTAGGGGGAATAGTCTTCAGTAAAAGCCGCATTGCTTTGCTTGTCTGGCGAGCTCTGCCATACAAAGTCCAAAATAAAGAATGCAAATGAAGAATTGCCCGAACGAAGACTGCGTAAGGTACAAGAAAAATAGTTGTGCAAGTGCGATCGCAAACTTTGAGGAAGGGTAGAGTAATTTCGATAACAGACGTCGATTAATCAAAGTTAACCGATTACATTGAAATGAGATGTGCTGGTAATTATGATGAAAAAAGATTAATTTTAACAATATCTTGTTAAATTAGTTAGTAAATTTTTAGTAATTCTTGTTTTTAGTAATGCTTGTTAGATCAGAGATAAATAGGGATATTTTTTGAGTAAAATATATATATATTTAAGCATTGAGAGATTCATGCAATTTAGAGGGCATTTGCTACAACAAAATTAATTAAACAAAAAAATAAATTATAGAAACGATTAACCCTGATTACTTCTATTATCGGAATATCCCAAATAGTGCATTTGTGCGTTTATTACTTGTTATACTTCGTCCGTTCTTTGTTTTGGTGTTCGGTTAGTTTTGAAAACGGAGCAGTGCGGAGCATACAATTTCATTGTGAGATAGAAATTGAGTTACATTAGTTGCATTACATTGTTAGTAATTGATTCATCAAGTCAAAACATGAACAAAAAAGTTAAAGCTCTGTGATAGGATCCGTTGTGTATAAATAAATATATACTTTTTTCTTAAAATGCCGGTTTTAATTATTACAGTTTTTAGCCAGTAAATAGCTTGGCAGCACTGTTTGCGAAATGTAATCAACTGGCAGCACCGTAGAACTGTCAAAGTGGATTCAGCTGTGAATCCATAAAAAAGTTTCAACTTGCCATCCATTTCAGCACTTCTCGGGCGGATGTGTTTTCGTTTCTGTTTTTGTTTTGTATTATTAATAAACTGAAAAGTAATAGTGTTTAATCATTTATAAGTGGTGAGTGTCCGATATGTCTGCAATTCCTCAGAAAGTGTACTTAAGTGCGAAGGAAAATTGTGCGTAATAGGCTTCGGATGTTGGGTCGGTGCAGATGGGATGGTGCTCCACTTTTGTACGCCTGTCAAAGTTACTACGAAAACCGGAGTCAATATATGTAGTAGCGGGTATTATGTTTCCAAAGCTCATCCAACTCTGGCGGGTCATTATTTCCCCGAACGGAATCTGGGAACTCCCGGTGAAGCACCAATTTGTTTTTCCATCTTCGGAAGTTCTTTTGCCAATGAGATTTGTGATTTTGATGTGGCGAATATTTGATTTAATTTAGATAGAATCAATTAGAAATTACAATTATCGAGCTTATCTGTTGAGTGAGAGATAATACTCACATTTGATTATATCGATATTGTAATCGCCCACCCGTCGTAACACCACAAGTAAGAATAAGTTTTTCATATTAAAAATAGTTAAAGTGCAGTTAAACGATATGTTAATGTTTGATGGAATCCTTCGTGATTTACTCCATTATCATTTTTATCGTAGTGTTTAATATGCATGCACCTACATATTATATATAAAAAACATAGTGTTTTAACAAAATCATTTGGTTTTCCATAAATTTGTGTTAAAGCATTTTTCAGCGCATTAGAAAACACAATAAAATCAGACGAAATATACAAAATGTTTTAGTTCATAATGTGGTTTATAATGTAGTTCACAATGTAGTTTCTACAATCTCCAAATGTCAGTAGTTGTAAATGGCACATTGTGCTGGTGCTAAACAGAAAGATTTAGTAAAATTTTCTTTTAATTTTGAACTTAATTCTAAGTGAAAAACGACACTACTTTTATTTATTAATTGAATTCGATAAGTGTAAAAATATTTCCATAAAAGTAAACCATGCAAAAGTTAGGTTATTGTTTACACTGTAATACTTATTAATAACTAATCGAAAAATTACAATTTCAATTTACTTTTATTAAATAATTCTGTCAACACAACGTGTTGTCAAAAATAACTTCCTTAAAGAAATCTAGGGTCATAACGAGCACATCTTTTAAACGACTATCGTTGAATAACATAAAACAATATACATGCATTGGGCAAGTTGAGTTTATTAAATCATTTTTATGAAGTATTGTTATTATCAGGGACCGTAACAGTTATAAGTTTTATTATAAAAATCAATGTTTATTTTTTGATTTTTATTTCATGACTCAACAAATAACAGTTATTTAGGATTTCTATTTTAAAAATCCTTTAATAACAATTATTTTTGATTTTTTCTTATTAGCCCATAAGTAAAAGTTTTCTTTCGATTTTTATTTTAGTTGACCTATGATAACAGTTATTGGTGACTTTTATTTAAAAAAGTCATAATAAAAATTATTCAGTGACTTTTATTCATAAAAGTTATCAATAAAAATCATTCGGTGACTTTTAATTTTTAAGTCATCATTAAAAATCATTCACTGACTTTTATTTATAAAAGTCATCAATAAAAATCATTCGATGACTTTTATTTTTTAGGTCATCAATAAAAATCATTCAATGACTTTTATTTATAAAAGTCATCAATAAAAGTCATTAAGTGACTTTTATTTATAAAAGTCATCAATAAATATCATTCAATGACTTTTATTTTTTAAGTCATCAATAAAAGTCATTAAATGACTTTTATTTATAAAAGTCATCAATAAAAATCATTCAATAACTTTTATTATAAAAGTCGTCAATAAAAATCTCTCAATGACTTTTATTTATAAAAGTCATCAATATAAATCATTCAATGACTTTTATTTATAAAAGTCATCAATAAAAATCATTCAATGACTTTTATTTTTAAAGTCGCAAAATAAAAGTCATTTTCATTACATTTTGATATTTAATGAATCCAGTACTGCAGCCGCCGTGGCTCAGTTGGTTAGTGCGTTGGACCGCGAGTCGCAGGCAGCAACCTCAGGTTCAAATACTGCCTGTAATAACACCTAAAAAAATAACGGGAAAACTCGTTTTCTCTTTCGGTGGCTGTCCTCTCAGCTGGAAATGGCAAACCTCTGAGAGTAAAAATTGCTTATGAAAAAGCTCCCAACCTGCCGTTCGGAACCGGCGTAAAACTGTAGGTCCCTCCAACCCGTGTACAAATTCACACGCACAACACGGGTAGTTGCGGGAAGCTAGGCCTTAGTCTCGCGTAAGCGGGCTGTCGTGCCAGTCAATTATTATTAGTACTGCGATTAATGAAAATGACTTTTATGTTGCGACTTAAAAAATAAAAGTCATTGAATGATTTTTATTGATGACTTTTATAAATAAAAGTCATTGAATGATTTATATTGATGACTTTTATAAATAAAAGTCATTGAGAGATTTTTATTGATGACTTAAAAAATAAAAGTCATTGAATGATTTTTATTGATGACTTTTATAAATAAAAGTCATTGAATGATTTTTATTGATGACCTAAAAACTAAAAGTCATCGAATGATTTTTATTGATGACTTTTATAAATAAAAGTCATTGAATGATTTTTATTGATGACTGAAAAAATAAAAGTCACCGAATGATTTTTATTGATGAATTTTATGAATAAAAGTCACTGAATAATTTTTATTATGACTTTTTTAAATAAAAGTCACCAATAACTGTTATCATAAGTCAACTAAAAGAAAAATCGAAAGAAAACTGTTACTTATGGACTAATACGAAAAAAATCAAAAATAATTGTTATTGAAGGATTTTTAAAATATAAAAAAAAAATAATTCTTATTTTTTTATATTTCCGTAAAAATTACATAATAAAAGTTTATTGCCAAATATGATTCTTGACACGAAAAGAAGTGTGTTGGTATTTTAAATTTATTTGTATGACTTTTCCTTCATAGTAAATTTTTCAGATATAGTTTTCATAAATAACTGTTATTTCCGGTCCCTGGTTATTATTCTTTGTTTAATAGAAAATAGTGATGTATTTTGATACTTCTAAAAAACATAATCACGATCGACAGATTATAAAACTCTTATTTACATTCAAGCCATTGAGCGGCGAAAACAATTTCGCCATTGCAATTAAAAAAATTGTAGTAAACCGATAAAAGATACGGTGCATGGTTTAAATAAGTCGGCTAAGGTTCATTGAGGCAGTCGTTGAAGATGCCATAATTCCCCCAGTAGTGAATTATGGAATGCTCATGGAATGGAAGAAATATTGTATAGTAAATATTTGCCGTGTAGAGCAATTCACTATTCGTGTAAACATCTAACATCACTTTTAATCATATCACCAAATAGAATACAATGTAATACAAAGTAATGGCGAATGTAAAATACTCTTATCAGAACTTCCTGCCTTGGAAAGTCTCTGAAATCTGCGTATTTAAATGAAACCGTCATGCTCGTTTGTATGTGTAAGCGATGTCCAAATTTTTGTTTATTAAACTGATTTCATACTCCGTTAGTGTCTGAGCGCATTCGTAGAGTTCTCGTGCTCTCTCTGGAAAACTACCTAATTCAAGTCGGAGTTTATTGACGGATTCATATGTGGAATATTGCAAATGAATCTCAATCATTTTCAATATTTTTGTGGTAATGGTAGTAGTGTTAGTGTTAAAAATGTTTTTTGTGTTGTTGTCTTTTTGTTTCATGTTTGAAGTTGATTCCGCTCTGTTTGTTAAGCACTGTGATTATCAGGCGACGCACAATGGGGTAAACATGTCAAAAACCCGCGCATTACGGCTAATCTTAAAGTTACGGGCCTAACTTTTTTTTTGGTTGTTTCGTAATCTGCATGCATGTAGCAATCAGAAAACGCTTTTTGCATGTAAATTGAACTAAAACTGGCTGCTATATAGCCATTCAAAGTTGGGTGTTTTTATACTCAATTTCATTTTGTCGACGCAACTTTTTTGATGGGTGTGCTAAAATCTCAATAAAATCGTTGGTAATAAATATAATCAAATAATTTTTAGTACGTATAATAAGCATATTCCTATAATTAATTTGACATATAATTCTTTTACATAGCACATTTTCTTGTAAAGATATAAGTTCTCAAAGTTTGGGCAGAAAGGACGATTTTATAGGAAAATGTCCTACTTTCGTGGTGTATAACTTTTATGGATCATCATGGATAATCGAAAATCTTTAGGGAAGGTGAGTAGGAACCTTCATAAAAAAAATGATACCCAACTTGTCTGCGGAAAGCTGCGGAATGGCTGGATTTTTGGACTTTTATTCACTTCTCCTAGTAAGAAAATAAATATATTAGAACCGAAAATTTTTAACGCGCGTATAGGTCGGTACGTTTATAACACTTGGTGCATAAATATAGTATTAAAAAAAATAAATAAAGTAAAAATAGATGTGATTTATCACCTGAATTAATAAATATGCTAACATTAAACATTTTTTATCAATTTTTTCGGCTGGTACGTAGGATGATTCTCGAAAAAGGCAATATATTTCAACAAAACTTTGTAAAGAATTTACAAGTGGCCAAACTAAACTCTGACGTAAAAATGGGCATGGTACGCCCACTTTTAAGTAGGGCTTCCATATAAGCATACTTTGTTAAATTGGAAAAATGTATTATATTTATATATTAACCAACGTCATCTGCACTTTTGTGGTTATTTATAACGGTAAGTGGGCAAGGTACTCCCCATTAACCCGTTATGAGCCGTATCAACCCGTATCAAATGATTTTAGTTTATTAAATACGAGTTACCCTACATGTATGTGTTTTATGTGGGTGTTTTATGAAAGGAGGCGAAATATCGGGGCGTGGTTACAGTCTAGAATATTCATTAGTCAGTTTGGTTCGATTTAAATACTATAACTTTGGTTTTGATTTACTACTGAAGATTTTAAAAATGCCAAATTGCCGACTGTGGGATACCGGTGCACGGTACAATAAATAAAATAAAATTATGGTGTACAAATCTCTGAATAGTCCTGAAGGAGATTTCCAAATTTGAGGTATTTATCTTGAACCGTATAGATACTACAGCATAAAATAGGCAATGCGCGGGTTTTTGGCATGTTACCCCATTGTGCGACGTCGCGCAATGACGTTTCGGCGCGTATGTGGCGGTTGCTTAAATTTCCTCTACTAAATGAGCATTTTTGAGCGCCGCGTGCCTCGACGCTTTTCTGCCGTACCGGTACTGATGTACCGGTTTACAAATTTCGATTGCTCACGATGAGTTTGCAATTTCAGTACTTTTTTTCTAAATAGTCTGTTTTATCGCGTTCATTTTGGTTTTTTTCGTGCTCAATGTATGTTTTCTAATGGAAGAGTTAGTGCTTAAAGAATTTAGTATATAGTGAAAAAGTTTCAAATGAAAATTTCTTAAAAAGCCTGAGCTTCCATGCTGGTCAGCAGATTTGAGTTCTTCCAACGCTATGCCATTCATTATTTCAGTGCAATTGGGTGGAAAACACAAATCGACTCGACAGATAAGGAATTCTAATAGTAGAACCCCAATCAAATGAGTGAAATAAATACATAATTTTTATTAAAGAAACAACTGTCCGTGTCATTGTTGTGTCTTAAAGTTTAGTGCAATAGCATACCAGCCATACGGACGTGTTTTTAAATATCGAACAAAATACATTTTTACTTGACGGTACGTTGTAATAATTACAGGAATTATTTAAAGGACTGCCTCGAAACTGGCTGGCGCGACATAGTGCATTGGATCACAGGTCAAAGAGTCGTGAGTTTTGTTCTGTTATTTCGATTAACGAATAAAAATCGGTTCTGTCACGTAATGCTGGTGTGACACCTTAAAGTGAGGTAGTTTTCTAGTTAGATAGTTATCTAACCGCAGCAGTAGGTGTTACCTTGGGTCTGTAGGTTGAAAACCTAGTTACGTTTAATTTTAAAATAAGTCTTTTGGTCCATGTTCTTGTCTCGGACTACGGAACTAGCGAAAAGTGGGTTTTCTACTTCGTGGATTAACGGTCAAATGCCGTTTGTGAGCGTAAGTAGTTTAGTTTCTATGGGGTACTAGGGTCCACCGTGCTGAGGAGTCTCTCTCCCGTCGGCGTTTTCTAATAACTTCGGTGCAATGCCTACGTTCAGTTATCGGCGGTATCCATAAGTAAATAGTTGTAAAATGTTCGTAACTGCAGCTGGCTAGGGATTTGATTTCAAATTTGTGCTTAGTTCAATTTTGGGTTATGCTAATGCAACGCAAAGGCCTCGGTATCTCTAATATGTCGAAATAAATCTTGAAATCAATCGAGCGTTGGCTGTGTTTGCAACTCAATCTTTGTCCCCCTAATTACTCCAGCTGAGCACTGGGAGCACACCGGGCTATTTTTGCGCGCGGTCTGTCGCTTATGCTGCGTCTCTCGGGGCGTTGTGTGCACACCGACAAACATGTACGCGCTCACCGTATCAGCAGTGCGCGTTCGCTTGTGTTCGTTGATTAGCATTTTCGTTATACGTATTTCTGTTGTTGTCAGCTCGCATCAACATGACTCTGCAGATATTGCATACTTCATGAAAGACTTGTAATTTTTGGCCCGCTCGCGGCTCCAAGCAGGTATTTGCGGCGTAGGCGACTTTAGTGCAAATCGTTCGTTGCGGCGACACCAGCTCAGCACCGTCGTCGAATACCGGTCGTATCGCGAATTGCGAGTGGAAGCACGCCACTAGTTAGCCACCGGCTTGCTGCTTCTGGCGGTTGAATGTATGTGACTCGAGTGCTCGAGAGCGTAGTCGGACTGTGGTACAGCGCCCAGAACCAATCGTGCATGGACACAGGCTAATATAGCACTGGCATCGGGCGTATATATTCGATTGATATCTGGCGTATATGGAGTAATAAAGACCACAACAATTGAAGCCATATAGTCGTGTAATCTCGATACGGTGACTCGGCACTTTCGCCCAAAATCGATGATTTCGCGGAGAGCGCATTTGAATGAATTACGAAAAGTAGATTTTTCTGGCGTTATCGGTATTGTTAACTGATAGTGCTGTATGTGTTGCGTGTACTCGGACTTTGTTCGCAGGGCTTTGTTGGCAGTGGAACCGCGTGCGTCCTGGTGAATTTTCCGATTTTGGTGAATCTGTGCCGATCATTGAGCAAACTGTGTTCGTGCACAATTTGTGCTTCCGAGGAGAGGCCTGTGCCTCCTGAATTGTCGCTTGATATCCACTTACATTCCCGTTGGCCCTTGGGAACGCCGGAGCAGCGTGTCCGTGTGTATTTGGGCCGTATCGAAAATGCCGCAAAGTGCAGGGCGCGACGTGCTGGCCGGACAGCACTTGCCACCGCAGCTGCGAGCCGAACGAGAGAGAGCGATCGCGTACTCCAGAATGGAAGTCGAAGGTGCAGCCTCGAACTTAAGTAGTTTTATCAGCGACACACCTGCAAAATCGCACAGTCAGTGAGGTGGTTGCTTTTTCTACGTGAGCGTGACAGTGCACTTTGTGAGCAGCCACCTCGTGGACTGAGTGAGCAGCGAACGCTTGTTTGTTTACAAACGCCGGCTGATTGTAACGATACGTCGTAATGCCGGTGGCAGTAATACGTACATACATATGTACATATGTATTTGAATGGGCTTGCAAGTTTTGTTGACACCAACACTTCTTTTGCTGGTGGAACTTTTACAAGTTCCACTTAATAACAACAAGAAATGGGAACAGCGACATTTGGACACAAATAATGCAGTCAAATGGTGTCAATGTCGTGCGCTGCCTCAAACGGATTGGGGAAAACAGTTCTCGCTCATAACTATTCATTTTCAACCATAACAAAGCAACTGAAAGTAGAGGCGGTGGCGTGAGGTGGAGTAGAGGAGAGTGTGTGCACTTTGTCAGGGAATCCGCATAGTTCTGTAGTGAATTTGTAAATTGAATGGCGGAGTTTAAGGTTGTTGGCGCCTAGTTCAAACATTTCAAGGTTTCAATAAAACCGAATAACACCGAATAAGAGTGGCATATTGAAAAGGGAGCAAAGTAAAGAGCCTTTTTGAGCTTAGAATTTGATTTGATATAAAGTTTGAAATATTGAAATTAATTCGGGAGGATGACAGTAGGAAAGTGTAAATGGTTGTATTGTATTGTATTGGTTTTAAATTGCCCATTCTTCGGCTCGTTCGTCATCTAGCTGTTACGTACAATGACCTTTGTGTTGATACATATATAACCTTCGTTCAATAATGTGTGTGACTGACACATAGATGGCGGCACTAATACTAAATCAATATTTTTTTTCGAAATTGTGAACCTTTTTAGGCTTACTGTCAAAATTATATGTCAATCCGACCATTAGTTTACAAGTTACAGTGCTTTAAGTGACACTACTTTTGAGTTTTCAAAAAAAATGAATTCAAAGCAATTCCGTGTGCTGATTTATCATTGTTTTTTAATGAAAAAAAATACTGTTCAATGCCAGGAATGGCTTGAAAAACATTATTCGGACTCTGCTCCATCAAAAAGAACCATTCGTAAGTGGTTTGCTAAATTCCGTACAGGCCATATGAGCACCGAAGACGATGAACGCAGTGGACGTCCAAAAGAGGCTGTTACGGACGAAAACATCAAAAAAATCCACAAAATGATTTTGGAAGATCGTAAATTGAGGTTGATTTGTATAGCTGACACTCTAAAGATATCAAAGGAACGTGTTGGACATATCGTTCATGAATATTTGGGTATGCGAAAGCTATGTGCAAAGTGGATGCCTCGCGAGCTCACAATCGATCAAAACCAGAACGTGTCGATGCTTCGGAGCAAAAAAAAAAATTGTACTGAAAATCTATAATCGGTGTATCGCCCTCGATGGCAACTATGTTGATGAATAAAAACGAATTTTGGCAAAAAAATGTGTTTTAATTAGTTAGTCACACACATTATTGAACGAAGTGTTATATGAATATATCAGATTAAAATTTTTTGGAAGAAATCCCTCGGTGATACGAACTCTATTTGAAATATCCATTGTTTGCTAATTTTCTATATGCTAAATGGCCTCGAAGTGAAACTTTGGCGAAACATCGAGACAATGACATTTTCACTTTTATCTTTTCTTAAAAATCTGCAGAAATGTGTAGGTAATATAACCAAATCCATGCTATATGCTAAAAAAATTTCAATGCAAGTTTTCACAGCATTATTTAAACATTTTCAATCCATAACTTGTTACTCCCTGCTTGCTTCAGTGTAATGAAATAGGAACATTTACAACTTTTTCCTAAGTCTCTTGGATAGTTGAGGATCGCTATGGCTCAGCTATAAGCGCCTTCGACCTTGGGTCTGAATATTTGCTTAGTAGCTCGGTTCAACCTATTAGTGACTATGGTTTCTTTATACTTAAATTAATGTTAGCCAGAAATAAGCATTTAAAAAATTGAACTTTGAAATCTGTTTAATCTATAAATATTTGTTGGTGTCGACCATCAGTATGGCCCTTATCTATCGAAAATATGGTATTTTGCAAGATTTTTTAGACTTTCTGAGTTGAGTCATTCTTTTGAGACTAGGTCAGGTAAATTTCAGTTCATTTAGATTAAGAATTTGGAAAAATTTGGAAAATATTTCTATTTCAGCATAGTGATAAAATTTCGCAACTCTTGAGGGCAATATGTTTGCAAAAGTGTTAATGTTGGTAACTTTGCAAACATTGTAAACTTGAAATGGGCTCCAGTACGTTTCTAACATACCTAAAATTATAAGTGGAATGAAATGTAATACTGCTTATTTATTTCAGATACAAAAATGAATGTCACAAACGAAAGTGCTATACCTTCGTCCAGCAATTGCCAAAATACAGATTTCATTTATGGCAGCTCATGTTCCTACGGCCTATCAACGTCACCGCTTAACGAACAAGATGACATGAATGGCCGCGACGACGATATGACGTTCTGCATGGCCAACTACGCCAAGGAGGCACTCAAAATGATGTTTATGATGCGTTCGCACCATATGCTCACAGACGTGGTGCTCGAGGTCAAGCAAGAGCTCTTCCCCGCCCATAAGGTTGTGTTGTCAGCGGCGTCGCCTTATTTCAAGGCCATGTTCACGGGTGGCCTTAAGGAGACAGAAATGTCGCGCGTCCAGCTGCAGGGGGTGAGTTGGGCGGCCTGGCACTTCTGTCGACAGCATCTTCAATAGATGAAAAGTATCCTCCAATCGACAGGTTTGTCCAACAGCAATGGGCCGCATAATCTACTTCATGTACACGGGCCACATCCGCGTGACCGAAGTGACCGTGTGCCAGCTACTGCCCGCCGCCACCATGTTTCAGGTGCCAAATGTGATAAACGCCTGCTGCGCCTTTTTGGAGCGACAGCTGGATCCGACGAATGCGATCGGCATAGCGAACTTTGCCGAGCAGCACAGTTGCACGGAGCTACAGAAGAAGGCAAATCACTTCATTGAGCGCCACTTTACGCAGGTTTGTCGTGTCCGTTTTGCCAAGTGTGGGCTGTCTGAATTGAGTGTTTGCTTTTTCAACATTAGGTCTGTCAGGAGGATGAGTTTTTACAGTTAACCGCTTATCAGTTGATAGCCCTAATTCGTCGCGACGAATTAAATGTGCAAGAGGAGCGCGAAGTGTACAACGCTGTGCTGAAGTGGGTGAAGTACGACGAAGAGAATCGATATCCTAAAATGGAGCACATCCTTTGTGCCGTTCGCTGTCAGCTCCTTACGCCGAATTTTTTGAAAGAACAAATGATAAACTGCGATGTTTTGCGGAAAGTGCCGGCTTGCCGGGAGTATCTGGCGAAAATTTTCAAAGACTTGACGCTGCATAAGCGGCCGGCGGTAAAGGAACGCACACCGAACACGACGCGCATGATCTTCGTGGCGGGGGGCTTCTACCGTCAGTCACTGGACATTCTGGAGGCGTATAACGTGGACGATAAGACATGGACGACGCTTCCAAATCTGCGTATACCGCGCTCGGGTCTGGGTGCTGCATTTTTGAAGGGCACATTTTACGCGGTGGGCGGGCGTAACAATTCAATAGGCTCTTCCTACGACTCGGACTGGGTGGACCGCTACAATGCTGTGACTGAGCAGTGGCGTCCGTGTGCTCCCATGTCGGTGCCCCGTCACCGGGTTGGTGTGGCTGTAATGGACGAACTGATGTACGCGGTCGGCGGATCCGCTGGCTCGGAATACCACAACTCCGTGGAGTAGTAAGTTCAAGTTAATGCGTGTTATTTGGTTTGAAGAAGTGTCTTAAGTGAAAACGTATGCCAACAGCTACGACCCGGAGCAGGATCGTTGGACTCTGGTGCAGCCGATGCATGAGAAGCGGTTAGGCGTGGGTGTGGTCGTGGTGAATCGGCTGATGTATGCAATTGGCGGCTTCAATAGCACCGCTCGGCTGGCAACAGTGGAGTGCTACCACCCTGAAAACAATGAGTGGAACTTCGTGCCGCCTATGAAATGCGAAAGAAGTGGTGCAGGTAAACAAGAATTCAAAATAGTAATCAATATTTTATGTAATTTTGCTTTGTGTATGTGTGTGTGAATAGGCGTGGCTGCCATAAATCAGTACATTTATGTGGTGGGCGGCTTTGACGGCACACGCCAGCTGTCATCGGTGGAGCGTTTCGACACCGAAAACCAAGTCTGGGAGCTCGTGGCGCCAGTGAAGATTGCGCGCAGCGCTCTGTCGCTGACATCGCTTGATGGAAAACTTTACGCCATTGGGGGCTTTGATGGCACAAATTTCCTGTCCATCGTTGAGGTATATGATCCTAAAACAAATGTTTGGGAACAAGGCACACCGCTCAGTTCGGGCCGATCTGGGCATGCTTCCGCCGTCATATACCAACCGTCATGTGCGACAAACTTTATGGACTGCATGGATAGCGAGACGTCTAAACATGGCGGCGGTGATTCGCGTGCAGATGATGCCAACAGTACGGGTGGCGATCGTGGTGGAGGCAAGCCGGACGGGGGAAACTCGTACATGCAATTTCATACGTCATTCGGTAATAGTGGCTGTCACAACTGTGAAAAAGAATATGAACCGCCTGATTCGGAGAAGTCGCAATCCATTGAATTATGTCTATCAAAAGCGGTTGTGCTCAGATCGGATTTTTCCCAAAACCAGAAACGCCGTGATCGGCTGTCTGCGCGATCGAAGCGAAAACAAATTGAGCCGTTGCCAAAGACAATTGGAGGTGGCATAGAAGTACCCGCATTCACAGGACTGCAAATTGACAACGCGAGTACCCGAATTTTATCAAAAGGTGTGATTGTTCACACACCGAATGAAAAACGAAAGTCCTGCAAAAATTGCGAGTGCAATTGTCGGACTTCGTGTCTTCTAGAGGTGATAAAGAAATCAGCTGCCGGAAAAATGGTGTATCAGTACGTAAATTCGCTGATGGAGAGACATTGCTGGAAAGACGCTGCGATATTATGATACGTATTATTTTCGGCGTGCATACTTACGTACCGACATAAGATAACTAAGGAATTTGCAATTACTTTTTATTTACGCTCTACACTTAGTTTGTTCTAAACATTCATATTTATTTTGTTGCTGTAACAGCGCGATATTCGTACCTATGTATTAGCCATTGAAAACACTTCCTTCGATCATGTGTATGTACTATACAGCTTTGTTAATTTGACAAATATGTTTCGCTTGTCCATTCGTATTATAGTTGTATTTTTTAAGTATGTCTAAAACCTACAGTAACAAACATGATGATGTTGCAAATCATTCCAAAATAGCCAATATATTTTTTAAGTGCAAAACATGCATAAATAATTTACTGAAAATTTGTTTTGAAAATTTTACGGAAAAGTGTAAGTACAGTGGTGTTTGGATATAGTGAACTAATTATTGCAAGGCCTGTTCACTATATTGAGGTTGTTCACTATATCAAGGTCAACATTTTTGTTCAAAAACTCGTTTTATTTGCTCAAGATACACTTTTTGTTTTTTGCTTGAAAATTGTTTTCTATATTTAGAGGCTCGATGTCAAAATTTGGGTGTTCACTATATCGAGGTGTTCACTATATAGGGGTTCACTATACCCAGACACGACTGAAGTTGAGATGAACTACACTGAACTACACTACACTTGAACTAGGACTACACTTTTAGACTACAAACGCTGCGAAATTGTTTGCGGTCGCCATGCCAAATAAGTTTAGCAGGACACAATACACATTGTTCTCAATGAAATTACAGAAGTCCAGCTTTAAATTTTATTTTATAGGATGACCTATTTTTGTACAGAACGTTTCTTTTTAAAATAAAATGTTTACAAGCTCCTTTGCTTGCGAGCGCGGGGTGGATTCCATGACACGGGTGTATTATCCGTGATTGAAACGATATTAAGACCGCCCATTTGAAGACCTTTGATGGCCGACTAGAATGAAGAGAAAAGTTGCGTTGGTTATACGAACGATGGGATTTTGAAAATGATTGGAATCATGCTCTTAAAACTCATAACTTTCATACCATGCGTCCTGGTCCGAGGCCTTGAACCTTGACTCGCACCGTTTTCCATCCTAACTCAATGGCTTTCTGCGAAAGAATACAAGTTTCGTAACACATTGCAACAGGATAAATGCCATGAACACTTACGCCGCTTATTGTGATGGCTGTTGCTTGTGCTGCAATATTTGTGCCTTTGCGGGTGTTTTTAAAGCCCTCAATACCACAAGAGCGAATAAGTCGAGGGACGCCTAAAAGCAGGATGTTTTATTTAAACGGCCAAAATATTAAATTAACGAAACGTAAAACATTCTGTCTTGAGACTCGAACAAGTCGTAACAAGTGTATAGCTTACACACCTTTATAGTCCGTAACGGAAATTATGGTGTTATTGGGCGATACACGTATATTACAAACAGGCAACTCGCTGAAAGGGATTCCATTGAACAATTGTTGCGATGTGCTTGCGTCGGGAAAGAATTTATCCTTTCTGTGGAGGAATGCAGTTTTAATTCGGGCTGGGCAACGTGTCGTTTACTCACGTATGCATAAGTGTATCAATGTCGACAGATGTCTCGCCAGCTGTGCCTTCATCTTTTGCGGGTAATGAAGCCATCATCTCCTTGCGGTCCTCCACCTTGCGCAGACACACACTGGTATGTAGTTTATTTAGTTGTTGCAGACGCCCTGCCGATGACGGGTTTGATCCACGCAAAACCACTGAGGCTATTGTTCTTAGTAACATTTTAAATGAATACGCGCAAAAACTATTGCAGCTCCATGGATAACACCGGTGGAAGTGTGACCACAGCGATAATTACGTCACAGCAGCTGTTTCTGACATGCCAATCGCAAACAATTTCTTCAAGCTACCAGATGTTAGTGAATTGTGTACGCAAATGAACGTCTAAAAAGAATTCAACGACTATGGCAACATGCACATCGCTATGATATACCAACATTGGCGCACAGAAGTTGGTCTCGGCGAGGAACGGTGTTGGGGGTTCAAACCTCCCAAGTACAAAAGCTGCTGGGGAAAATATGGTTCGAAATGGTATTGGGCGCAAAAGTTGTACGCAAAACCCCCGTACCTTAAAATGAAATCTTGTGTGCGCCACAGTATAACCAAGGTTTATGAAATAACCTTAACCTTGCAGTATAACTACATATTTTCCCTGAATGATTTAGTTCTCGTGTGCTCTGCGACTGCTTAAAATCTTTTCCATTTTCCATTGCGTGATTCTTGGTGTAGAATTACGGATTTCAGAACCAAATTTCCTAATTATTCTTTAGCGCCGTTTAATAGTCGTCGCAAATTGCACCGGTTGCTGTGAGAATATTATTGTAACCTACTAAAGCTGAAAAACAAAGAAGAAGAAACAAAACACGCTGGTAAAATTTTCACGTGGTGGTACAGAAATAACTGAATTGAATTGAAGCACTTTCCCGAAAATGGCATTGAAAAGATTGAAAAGTGAGTTTTTAGCGTATATTTTTGGTGTTGAGTTCAAACTAATTGTGATTACAAATGCACAGCGAAAAAATCGAAGCGGTTGACTGGCAAGTTGAAGCACAAAATTGAGAAGAAGGTGCGCGAACACAATCGGAAGGTGCGTCGCGACACGAAGAAGAATGCCAAGAAGGGAAGCAAGAAACAGAAGCTCATACAGATACCAAACGTGTGCCCGTTCAAAGAGGACATTCTTAAAGAAGTAGAACAAGCAAAGAAACGCCAGGAGGAGGAACGCTTGAAACGTCGCGAGGCTTACAAACACGAGCGCAGTGAGAACAAATTCAAACGTCTGGAGGACTTAGCGGAAGATGCCGATGTGCGTGGCACTGTGCATTCGATTATGCACGAAAACGAGGTGGTTGGCGAGGACGTAAGTGACCAATAAAAAAGTAAAGCTTGTTTGTGGCCTAATGATGTATTTTGGGAAATGCAGCGCCAGTACAAAGTGGCCGGCAACAAGGACCAGTCACTGAAGCAGTACTTTAAAGAATTTAAAAAAGTTCTGCAGAATGCTGACGTTGTACTGGAAGTTGTCGATGCTCGCGATCCGTTGGGTACTCGATGCATAGAAGTGGAACGTGCGGTCCGTGAGGCACCCGGAAACAAGCGCCTGGTGTTGATTCTTAATAAAGCGGATTTGGTGCCGAAGGAAAATTTAAACAATTGGATTACCTATTTTCGTCGCTTTGGTCCCGTCACAGCTTTCAAAGCGTCTACACAAGATCAGGCCACGAAGTTGGGCCGTCGCAAGCTCCATCAAATGAAGACCGAGAAGGCGATGCAGGGGTCGGTGTGCGTCGGAGCCGAGTTGCTCATGTCCATGCTGGGAAACTACTGTCGCAACAAAGGCATCAAGACGGCCATTCGCGTCGGCGTGGTGGGCATTCCCAATGTTGGCAAGAGTTCAATCATCAACTCATTGGCACGCGGCAAAACCTGCTCCGTTGGCTGTACACCGGGCGTTACGAAGTGGGTCTATTGCTCATTGGCAGTGTACAGTAGACATATTAACTCGTGTCTTGTGTAATTTCAGAGTAATGCAGGAAGTTGAGCTGGACTCTAAAATAAAACTGATCGACTGTCCGGGCATAGTGTTTGCGAGTGCTAGTCGAGACCAAGCTGTGCCAGCCGTGCTGAAGAATGCACAGCGCGTAGGCGACGTCAAAGATCCGTTTACTATTGCCGAAAGCGTGTTGAAGCGGGCTAGCAAGGAATACTTTTGCAAATTGTACGACATCAGCCAGTACGATACCTTCGAGGAATTTTTCGCCAAGAAGGCAGCACGAATGGGTAAGCAGCCTCTGGAAATGACTTGAAAAAAGTTATTGATTGTTCGCTTTCGGTATAGGAAAATTTCTGAAGAAAGGAGTGCCGGACGTGGTGGCAGCGGCGCGCAGTGTCCTCAACGACTGGAATAGCGGCAAAATCAAATACTGCACACAGCCGCCTGAGGCGCAACCTAACGACGACGTCCATGTCAGCGCCGCCATTGTGCACGAAGAAGCGCGCGAGTTTGATGTGGAGAACTTTGAAGCTATGGAAACGGAGCTACTTGAGACGGTCGGTGTTAAGGCAGAGGAAGTAATGGAGATCACTTCGACAGGTCCAGTCGAATGTCAGGCTTTTAAGGATGATGACACAGAAGAATCTGTGCCGCAGAATACTGTAATCAACGAAAAGGAAGTACCGGCCAAGGGGAAGAAGAGGAAACTCGACGGTGGACGGGAGGCAAAGCCTGATCCCATAATGAGCCTGGAAGGTGAGTGGCAACAATACCATAGTTAGTAGAATAGACGAATTAGGTGGCAAGAAGAATTGATTTTTGAATTTTGCGGTTGTAAATACTATGTTTATATATACGATTTTGTTGCTTGCAGGAAATCAAAAGCTGAATAAAAACATGAAAGAGGAGGTTAAAAAGCGTAAAAAGCAGATGATACGCAGCGAAAAGAAGGTTGCCAAAATTGCTGATGTATTGGACAATTTCAGCTTGAGTGCAACAAACGACGATAAATATGATTTTGATAAGGATTACGTAATTGAATAGCTGAAGTTGTTAGTATAAGCCAATCGTATATGTTAATAATCTGAACTGTTAATTTAAAAATACACAGCGTTGATCATTGGGATGACGTAAGAGTCGAATGTTTTTAACTCAATTTAAATTAGTGAGTCAAAGAAAATATTATTGCTTTTTATCATTTTTCATTACTAAATGGCCTCACAAAGAAAACGTCGCCGAGTTTTGTTTCACATATAGTAAAGTTTAAGTGATATTTGACAACTACAATAATAATAAATCAGCTCAGTGGAAAAAGGCGTTTCGCACTTGCAAACACTGCAACAACGAATTGCTATTATTCTCGCACCTAGCCAATTGTATGATCCCATGATTTTCCTGATTCACCCATCGTTGCTGATACCTGGACAAATACAAATTACTGCGATAATGTTTTATTTCAAAATTTCTAAAACCATACAATTTCAAGTTTGGTACTGGGCTAGACTAGAAAACAAAATATATTTTGTGTGTAGCAAGCAAGTCGGAGAGAAAAATCCCTTTTGCACAATATTCCTATATATACACATACATATATTTATAAGTATATCTGTGAAATGCTTTATTTTTTATGGCGGAGATTTCGCTGTCGTTTGGCGCATGCCTCCCGGCCGCTATACTGCATTTTGTTCAGTCGAAGAACGGACACCTGGCTGATTACGCGACATGTTCTCAGTTATTTGTGTGGAGTCTTCATAGCGTGGCTGCTGTGGTGGTGCCTGCCGCTGCACTTTGGCTTCTCAATGGAGACCGAGTTTATGATGCTAGACGTGATGGTGGTGCTTATCGGCAAGTATATTTAGTACTGAATGCAGCTGTCGTGGCCCTAATCAACACAACTCTCCACTTCCGCCAGGCGTTGGCTACGTCTTTTTCCCGTGTGTGAAATGCATCAGCCTGCTGATACTTGTCGGAATGGCAAATAAGTCCGGTCGCAATTATTTACGAGCTTTGAGCTTCGCATATGTCATCTCAGGCAAGCATCCCACTACAACCACCGAACTCACGTTATATCTAAGAGCTTTCTTGGCCAGGACCCATTACGAACCTCGCCGCAAACGGTGGCGAGGTGGTGCGTGTCTTTGCCTGCGCCACGACGCTCACCTACAACCTTACCAAAACCCGTTTCGACCTGATGACGAGGCCCTTCCGCAACACCTTGTCAACTATGAAAGACGATATTAAAGATGTGCAAAGCACGTTCAGTAATTTGAGCAATGTTCTAGAGCCCATACACCAGGAAGTTGAAGGCGACGACCCGGAGTCCGCTGACAACTATACTAAACGCAAAGCGCTCACCAAGGCCGAAGAGGTGCAGGCTAAGTACAAGAAGAAGTTTGAAAAGCGCTGCAGGGGGCAGCTGGCCAAGGGCGAGGAGCGCTGTCGAGAAGCGTTTGCCAAGGCGTTCGATAAATGCAAAGACGCGTTGCCGGTCATCGTTCGCACAATGTTGTGTTGGCCCTTTCAAGCGCACTTTGTATGCAAAATGAATATTCTGGGTAGTGCGGACAAGCTGTGCGATCCCAGCGATGCGCTGCCGGATAATTTCGGCGAAACGTATGCCGAATTGGATATGACGGAGAATGCACTGTACAAGAACAACTCGAATGTGAAAGTGAGCTATAAAATCGAAGGCTCAATAGCAAATGAGACTAGAAGGTAACGAGCATTTATAGATGACAATGACATTGCTCGGCAGTTATAGACGATGTCATCAAAATTCGTGGTCCTCGCTGCCTAAAAGTTAGGGTAAACTTTCCCGTTCACATTCGTTTTCAACGACAGGTACAGAAATAGTGTGTCTTGGACTTGTTGTTTAGTTAGATTTAGCTATAGATTGACTAGATTAAAATTTTCAGAGGTTTGACAGTTTGCTAAAGAGCTGAATGTTATAATATTTGTTCCTTGGAGTAGATATTTTTCGAAAATTCTATTAAACCATTTAAGCATAACTTATTGCAAATTGTAAACTTTATACCTGCTTACAAGAGTACCTAACATCTCTGGAAACAAATAAATCAGTCCGGTTTCTTAGTAAAAACCAACTTTGTAAATCTACTTTTTAAGGCCCTTAGCCACTTATAATTTAGTTATTTGCCATTTAGCTGGAATTTCTCCTCAAGTTTATATACATTTTTGTTTGCATTACTTTGAAAAATTTTGTCCATACACTAGAATATAATATTTAGATATTTTTTTATGCTTTTGGAATAATATCCGCTAATTTAATCTTTCGTTTTTTTTTTAATAAGTTTTTAAATTTTAATTACTTTTTCATTGAGCCGTTTGCTTATTTTGCAATTAAAAAAACGCAGCTTCATATCAATTACTCGTGGGTTGAGTTTGTCAATGTATTCATATCATATATTTTTGGTGTTCAACAGAAACATCTTTTTTGGGACGAAACCAAAACCGAATTTCGGTTTTTTTTTAATATTCGGCCGAAACCGAAACATTTTAGTTGAAATAAAAATCACTATATTGTAGTGTATTGGTGGAGGTGGTGCCATGGTGAATGCAACCCTGTTGTGGTTGGGCTTGTCAAGCAGTGTGGCAACTCGGGCTTGCAGCTAAGTTCATGCTGGTCCTTTACCTTTACGTTTTACCTTTACTTTTACTTGTGACGCCATTGTTAGAACACGCAAATAAAGTTTGTCTTAAAAGTTTACACAGTTGTTTATATCAAAAGGACTTAAATCCATCCCAGTGCTCATTACAACGTCAAGTGTGGGGTTCGAGCAGGAATTTTTTTTCTATCTAAGTTCTAAAGTTATTGTGGTTCAATGGCGAACAAATTAACGCGCAATGCGGTTATTGCTGCACTACGGGCTGCGGGAGCTGAATTCGAGGAAGACGCCACGATGGTTCAGTTGCGGACAGTGTATGAACAAGCGGTAGCAGGTCGTGTCGGAGGTAGCGGAAGAGCGGCCAGAGCGGATAGCGAGCCTGATGTTCCGCTGAATCAACAGATGCCAGATGCCAGCCAGAGTGTGCAGACGACTAGACGACAGATGCCAGGGGCCAGCCAGAGGGAGCGACCCATGAATGTGCCAGATACAGAAGATGATACAGTTGATGCAGGGAGTGTGGTGAATGTGACCAGTACTGAGGCTGAAGAGGCTGAGTTAGATCGGCAGTTGGCGATCATGCGCAAGAAACGTGAGCTTGTCCAGCTGCAGCGTGAGTTGAACGAGTTCGAGAGTCGTAGAATCGACCTGGGTGTACTGGACGCGATGATGAGCAAATTTGATGGTTCGGAGTTGCAGGACGTTAGCAAATGGTTGGCCGACTTGGAGAATGTGTTCGAGAGTTTCCAGTACAGTGAGCGAGACCAGCTGGTTGCCGCACGACATCTGATAACTGGGCAAGCGAAGCGGTTCGCGGACATAACTCGTGTTCGCAGCTATGGTGAGCTAAGGATGGCTTTGATGACTGAATACCGTCGTATATTCACGGTTCGAGATGTGCTGCAACAGTTACGTGCCCGTGTCCTGAGACCAGACGAAACACCACGACAATATATTGTTGAGATGCAGTACATTGCCAGCCGCGCCGATGTGTCAGAAACGGACCTAATCGACATTATCATCGAGGGGCTTAACGACGATACGAATATGGTTTCGATGCTGTACAGTGCCACTTCCTTGCGTGAATTGAAGGGGTTGATGGAGCGTTACGAGAAGAAGCGTCGGGCAGCTGCGCCAGTGGTTGTGCCGAAGATCAGTGTCATGTCGGGTGCCGTGCCTAGGCCGAGGTCGTATACAACAGTGCCAGTTGCTAACACAGCTGCAAAAGTCACGGATTTGTCGGCCGTCAGGTGTTACAACTGTTTTCAATATGGGCACTATCAAAGTGCGTGCGGGGCCCCGCGACGCCCACCGAACTCGTGTTTCATATGCCATGAAGTAGGCCACATGCGCCAGCAGTGCCCACGTCGTAGTCGGATGCAGAATACAACACTAAACCAGACGCAAACACGGATGCCAGCCGTACCGAAACAACAGCAGCCAGTAGCAGAGGTCGAGGAGTGGGAGGCAGGGACGCCATTGACGGAGGTAGAGGAGGTCCGACGTTTAGCCCGACAGCTGAAACACCGAAATCTTGTAAGTGTTGCCTTTTTGAAACAGAATAAGTGCACTGAATTAATTCCGTGTTTTGCTTTATTTGATAATGGCAGTCCGACTAGTTTCGTGAAGCGTTCTCTTGTGCCATTTGAAGTGACGGGTGAATTGACTGTGACAGAGTATCGAGGGATGGGAAATATGAATTTAAGTACGTACGGCCTTGTGACTTGTAAAATTGTGTTTGATAACCGTAAATTTGACCATAATTTGTTTGTTTTGCCAGATGAAGAGGCAGTGGTGCCCCTACTTTTTGGACGCGATTTACTTAAGGCAATGAATATAAGCCTGTGCCAAATGGACACAGTGAGATATAGTAGACGTACTCTGCTGGAGATTAATAATGCCAATAAAAATGAAGTTCCGTTGAATATCAGTGCACTTAAGTTGTTTAATTTATTAAAGAGTCCAGTAGTTAAGATAACAGAGGTTCCAAACAGAGTTAAGTTATTGAAATCAGATGATAAGTGTGGCAAGTCAGAAATTAATTCAGTTAATGCAGAGGTAAATGTAATTGGTGATTCAAATTTGTGTGAAACTCGACTTGAGTCGTGTATCGGAGTTGTAAATTTAGTTGGAACAGAAGACTTGAATTTGTATGATGAAGTAATATTGATGGTAGGTGCAACTGAGATGGATGAAATTGGTGATCTAATTGATGTGGACGAAAACTTGTCTATAACAGATGCAGATGCTTTGAAATCAGTTGTTTTTGAGAACTATTTGAAAATGAAGAACAAGGGGGGGAAGTTGAGTGGCTATTGCATGAAAATTCAGTTGAAGAGTGATGCGCCGGTGTACAGTGGTCCGCGCCGGTTGTCATATAGGGAAAAGACAGAAGTACAGAAGACAATTGATGATTTGTTGGCTCAGGGCATTATTCAGCCAAGTGCGTCTCCATACGCGTCTCCGATTGTGTTAGTGCGGAAGAAGAACGGTGAATTGAGAATGTGTGTTGACTATCGGGCGTTGAATAAGTTGACTGTCAGAGATCATTATCCGTTGCCGTTAGTTGAGGATTGTATTGAATATTTGGGTGGGAAGAGTTTCTTCAGTACGTTGGACTTGAGGAATGGGTTTCACCAGGTGCCGATGCATGAGGAATCGATACCGATAACTGCGTTTGTGACTCCGATGGGACAGTATGAGTATCGGTTTATGCCATTTGGTTTGACTAATGCTCCACCAGTGTTCCAGCGGTTTATTAATTTAGTGTTGCGGCCGTTGATTGATGCGAAGAGGATTGTGGTGTATTTAGATGATATTAACATTGCCACGAAGACTATTGAGGAACATTATGTGGTTTTGGCAGAAGTTTTGAAATTATTGTCAGGGGCTGGATTGTGCTTGAATCTGAAGAAGTGCAAATTTGCATATAGAGAATTGAAGTATTTAGGCTACTGTGTGAGTGAACGGGGGATTCGTCCGAATGAAGATCATTTGGTAGCGATAAAGAATTACGCAGTACCTACCAACATAAAGGAGGTGCAGAGGGCGGTGGGTCTTTTTTCATATTTTAGACGATTTGTGTATAATTTTTCTCAGATTGCGCGCCCATTGAGTTATTTGACGCGAAAAGGTGTAAAGTTTGAATGGACAGAAGAGTGTAGGAATGCGTTTGAGACCTTGAAATCTAAATTGACTGAGCCCCCTGTACTGTGTGTCTTTGATTCAGGGCGGGAGACAGAGTTGCATACGGATGCAAGTTCGCGAGGGTATGGTGCTATACTGTTACAGAAGCAAGATGACGGCAGGTTTCACCCAGTGGCATTTTATTCGAAAACAACGACGGATCCGGAGTCGCGTTATCATAGCTTTGAGTTGGAAACATTGGCAATTGTGAATGCATTGGAAAGATTCCGGACTATGTTGGATGGAATTCCGTTTGTAGTTGTGACTGATTGCAACTCTTTGGTCTTGACATTGGAGAAGAAAACAATTAATCCAAGAATTGCCAGATGGACATTGGGTCTCGCCGGGTTTGATTTTTCAGTTCGACACCGAAAGGGTGAACAGATGCAGCATGTTGATGCATTGAGCCGGTTGTCAGCTGTGTGTAGTATTGAGGAGAATGAGGTTGATTTGAACATTCAGATTATACAGACGCGTGATCCTGTGATTCATAAACTGCGGGAAGAATTAGAGCAAGGGGAAGTGCCAGGATATGAGTTGGAGAATGGGTTAGTCTTTCGTGTCAGTGGTCAGAATCGACAGTTGTATGTGCCGGGTGAGATGGAAGAGAACATTATGCGATTGATACATGAGAAATATGGTCATTTGGGTATTGAGAAATGTGCAAATCAGATTCGGAAGCATTATTGGTTTCCCCGTATGCGCGAAAAGCTGAATGTGTTCATCAGAAATTGTTTGAAGTGCATTTATTATTCGACGTCGCCTAGAAGCAATGAGCGTAATATATATAGTATTCCAAAGAAGCCAGAACCGTTCGATACAGTGCACATTGACCATTTCGGGCCATTGGAGAGTGTGAACTCAAAGCATAAACATGTGTTTGTGGTGATTGATGCTTTCACAAAATTTGTCAAAATGTATGCTACGAATAGTAGTGCGAAAGAATCGATTTGTGCGTTGAAGAGATATTTTGTTGAATACAGTCGTCCCAGAAGAATCATAGATGATCGGGGCACAGCTTTTACGTCATCGGAGTTTAGGGATTTTTGCGGGAACAATAACATTGTACATGTTTTGAATGCGGTAGCTTCGCCACAGTCGAATGGTCAGGTTGAGAGGGTGAATCGGGTGTTGAAAGCAATATTGGCCAAAACGACTGACCCTATAAACCATGTAGATTGGAAACAGAAACTGACGGATGTCGAGTTTGCAATGAATAATACTGTACACTGTGCCACAAAGACGACCCCTAGTAAGCTGCTTTTTGGCGTTGAGCAGCGCGGCAAAGTAGTTGATGAATTGACGGAGTATTTGCATGATGTGTATTCAAGAGAAGAAGTTAATTTGTCCGAAATAAGGGAGCAGGCAGAGCTTGCAATACAGAAGTCTCAGTTGTACAATCAGAAATATTACGAGAGGAGCCATAGGCCAGCGAAACAATTTGAACCAGGAGATTTAGTTGTGGTTAAAAATGTAGACACTACGGTAGGGAAGAATAAGAAGCTAATTCAGAAGTACAGAGGCCCTTATGTAGTTCGTAAGCAATTAGGTCATGATCGTTATGTTGTTACGGATGTTGAAAATTGTCAGGTTACTCAGATGCCATATGACAATGTAATTGATTCGTCTAGAATGAAGAAATGGTTGGAACCTCGAGGTAGGCCAGTTGAAACGGACTCAGAAGGCAACACAGATGGTGATAATTTAAGTGATGAATGTACAGATTATGAATTTTTAGATGATAAGCTAGAAGAAGATTCATTGTAAAAGCAATCGAGGTCGATTGAATGTCAGGTTAGGCCGAGTTGTAGTGTATTGGTGGAGGTGGTGCCATGGTGAATGCAACCCTGTTGTGGTTGGGCTTGTCAAGCAGTGTGGCAACTCGGGCTTGCAGCTAAGTTCATGCTGGTCCTTTACCTTTACGTTTTACCTTTACTTTTACTTGTGACGCCATTGTTAGAACACGCAAATAAAGTTTGTCTTAAAAGTTTACACAGTTGTTTATATCAAAAGGACTTAAATCCATCCCAGTGCTCATTACAATATCAAGCATTTTTTTTCAACAAACGAAGTTTACATTAAGTAAATAAAGAACAAACAAACAAACATAACATAAAGAAATAAATACTTCTTAATAAAAACAATTTATTCATTTTTTAAAAACATAAACATGAAAAAATCACCCTTTCGTACCTTACTCGCTAATATTCAAAATGAAATAATTCAATATTATATGCAAAAAAAAAAAGTTTATTTACATTGGTGGCATCTAAATTACTCCTCCTTTCACTATGAATCTGCTACACAATAAAATGTAAGAAAATATTCTAGAAAGTTTCGGCCAAAAAATGGGCGAACAGCCGAAACCGAAACCACTTATTTGAGCCGAAACCGAAACCGAATATTCGGTCGGATACTCGATATTTTGTCGTTTTAACTCTATTTCTATATTTTATAGAAAAGCCCAAAGGACCGCTGAACGGGTTATGGAAGAGTTCTCTATAAAAAAACGAATGTTTGACGCTGTAATGAGTGTTTTGAAGTTATGTCTGTCGTTTCTCTTTATTAAAGTAATTACGTGTGAGTATTTTGATTAACCAATATAGAAAAATATCACAATTTTATAAAAATTTAAATATTTTATAATCATTTCTATAGCTTCCATATCATATTACCGCCAGTACAGACGGAACATCGATTTCGATAATGTTTACATTACGGAATATTTTTGCCATATTGATAACCGCCGAAAAATGTCCAATAAACGATCGCTTTTGCCACTCAAGAAGGTGAGTTCCAACGTTGCTTTTTATACTTACGCTTCGCAACGTTCAACCAATCAACCATACATAGATGATTAATATTATTGGTTTTTAGTTTGAAAAAAAGTTGTTGGTGGACTTAAAACGTGCTTGTCGCCATACTACAGAAGAATGTAGAACGGTCGTGTTTCACTGTGTTCAGTTTTCGTTAGAAATACTAACGGGATGCTTCTTTCTCATTCTGGATTATCTGATAGTCATCTTACTGGATACAGTGCGGTCAAAGTCGCTCATTTCGTACGTACAGGAAGGGGAGCACATAATAAACTTTCACGTAATTATACACTTCACGCCTATTGCCGGCTTAATGCATGTAATAAGATTATCTTAAAAACAAATCAGTTGACTCATAAAGAAGGTGTTTACTACTAGAATACAGTATTCTGCATTAGACAAATATTGTTATGGCAAAAAAGACAGAATCAATTATTGTCAAAAGTCGCCAATGAGTGCAGATCTCATACCTACGTTCCTTCTGCCATTACGCAGGTTAATGGAACTGGTCTGATGGCGCGACTGCTGCGTAAAACTTTGTACAATTTCAATATGCACGAACACGTTTCCACATACCTCACCAATGAGGTATGTCTGCCGCATCCGGCAGTCCTGTCAACGAGGTAGGTCCAGCTTATGCGAATTAAAAAAGTCATACTTGTCAGTAATCGGTTGAGACTTTGTCCAGCTTCTATACGTACCTGCTATTCCTCTACGTACTGATCTTTGTGCTCATCTACAAGAGCTCCATGTTCATCCGCTTGCGCCGACTGATATGCGCGTATTTCTATCGTGACCGCGAAAAGAAGCGCATTCTCTATCTGTACGGCAACATGGTGAAGAGACGGCAAGCGATGTTTGAGCTGATGGCCAAAAATGCCGCTACCAACGGCGCTAAGCACAAAGTGCGACGCGAAGTCAATCTTATGCTGGTGAGTTGAGCTGCATCTCAAAAGGTCCACTTTAAATACAACAGGAAATCTATACTAATGAACGCTTTCGTAGCGACTGCGACTGTGTTGGCCAAAGTACTTCAACTGGCTAAAGTTCTGTAGTGCGGCTCGACTTAAGTGTTTAATATGCGACGAGGTGGAAGGTAGTCCAACGACGGCTAAAATCAGTTAACGCAATTCGTTTGATTGCTACAATATGTATTTTATTTGGTGCAGATGAACACTTCAACACTTGTCCGAATGCTGAATGTGGTTTGGCCTATTGCCGTGAGTGCTGGAACGATGCTGGCTTCTGGTGTATTGCCTGCAAAACGCCCATCAAACCAGTTGTGCTCAGCACAAAGAACTCTAAACCTTTGCGATTTACTCGAAATTAGATATATTCCATTTACATGTTGTGTTCTTATTTCAGAAACATTTACCTACTAATAATTAAAACAATTTATTAAAAAACTAAAATTTGTTGTAGTGATCAGTCTAGAGATGTTACTTCGGGTTTTCAATAAGAAACAAATGATTTCGAATTCAGCGTCAAAAATTACCTTAGTTAACGTGACTCTGGAGAGTCCCACTAGATTACCCAACGAAAATTAACGGGTTTTAATTTGGGTTTAATGAGATCAGCTAATAATCGTTTAATTTGCCTTTAAAAGCTATATAATTTATGGAGTTCGACTTGGATTTTCCATAAAATTGTCCCCAAATATACTATAAGTTCCGTTTATGTCAGCCGCAGACTGTCTCCTCATTCCTCGCATTTTATGGCATCCTCAGTTTACTATCCGACCCTCGTAGAGCAGCTTTACTATATAATCATTGCACACGCCCAAAATCGATCTCAACATTTTGCAAGTTGACAGGCACACATCTCTCACATCTGCAGTTTAAATTTGAAAGTTTACAATGTCACAGCTTTCATTTTTTTGTCACACACAACCGCGACGGTATCAATCCCAAAAACTACGCAAAAAGTAGTAAATATAAAAATCGATTCATATCAGTAGAGTGGACAATTTGAAATTTTATTGTACAAAATTTCTTAAAACTTAACAATAGAAATACAGTTATTAAAATTAATATATACATCTTTATTTAACATAAATTTTGGAATTCTAAGCTTTAATCATCGTCGATTTGCTGGTTTTTGTTTTGTTTCAAATAAATAGGATTAATATCAAAGGAGTTTGCTTGCATAGGTTCATAAACGTAAATACTCTTTACAGTTACATACATACACACAGGCGCTGAACTACACACACATGTAGGTATGTCGGGTATTTGTTTAAAAAATAATTTGACTTCACAGGTGGTTCAATATTTACACAAATCGATGATTGATAGCTGAGTTGATCAATTTTATCCGCACGCAAGCAAACACGTGTGAGTGTGTGTATTTTTATTGTGGTTGTGGTTGTTGTATGTGCATATGTGGCTTAAATTTGGTTGGTATGGGCGAGCTGATTGAACCAGCGCTTTGCTCGTTCTGTGGTAGTTTATCAGTGTTTATCTTTCGTATGCACATACATACATACATACACTTGCAGTATGTAATTAAAGCTAAGTTAACGCATTCACCGTGATGCTTTTCTTTTGCGTGTAGGCACAATTAACTTGTGTGGAGAGCACAGGAAACGGAAAAGGAATTCATCAAAGTGTGTGTGTGTGTGTGTGTGGCTGTGTTGAGCTCGTTTTTCAACTTTTCAAAAATAACAACTAGCACGTGCTATGCCATCTTTCGCATAAATTCTTCTACTTCCCGTATTACAAATATTCTCAATATTGCATTTCCATACAGAAGAAATGCAGAAGAGGCTCATCACTCATAGATTATTTAAATGTTTCAGCACAGTTCCAGATTGCTATCCGGACTAATGACTAGAATGTATGTACATTTATATTTCAAAACAAAGAACAATCAAAGAAATCAGAAATAAAATGAAAATTGTGCAAAAGCGGTCGACAAGAGGAAGCAATGAAATGGCCAACGTTTTAACGGTGCAATTTGATGCAATGCCATGCAGTTCGATGTATGTGAGAGGTGTGTGGAAAAGTGAAAACTTTCTAGACAAAATAAACAGAACGATACATATCAACATAAATTCACAAAATGTTCGAATATGATCATTTGGGACGAGAAGTTGTTGAAAAATTAAGAACGAAAGTTGCAATTGTGTGGCCAGCAAAAAAGCCAACGTACATTAGGCCCAAGTTGGATTAGCAGTTTGTTAAAGCGCAAACTAAAGCACCAGTAAGGGATAATTCAAAGACCAATCATAACAGAGGAGCAGCTCATATCTGGCAATAATAACGATTCCAGTAGAATTTTAATTTCACTAAAATTTCAATCTTGCATTAACAATCGATTTTCAACTATTAGCTTAGTGAAATAAAATTTTTAGTGTATTTATAAAGTTAACGTATGACTCGATTGCCGCTCAACGTGTATTTAATGTAGTTTTTAGGTCAATGAAGACTTTATGAATATATTTAACATAATTGGCTTTTTTGCTGTATGGTTTTGTGCAAGCACGCAGTTAGCTAGTAGTAAATTAAGGAAATTCAACTAGACACTTGAATATACATGGGATGGATTATGGACACATGCACACTTTGAAAAGCTCAACTTGACTGTTTCACGAATGGTTGCTCGTTCCACCAACTGTTCAAAAAGCTTAAGCGCGTTTCACATTTACACTCACCTCACTGAGTACAAAGAATGCAAAGTGTTTGTTGTCAAGTCAAATGCGAGACTACAAATGCCTAATTTATGCATTTTTTCTTGTGCTCAGCGAGTAAGTTTAAAGCAGCCTTTATAGTTTCAGTGAAGTTTTTACACAAAATCTGATTGCAGTAATATACCAAATTAAATGTATAAAATATCATCAGTTTCCAGTTCGAGCCATTTGAGTCTATTAAAAATAAAGCCTGTGGAAAGTAAGTACTAAATAGCATTTAAATTTAATGCCATTGCCTGATAATTTAAGTAATTGAATGACGAATAATTAGTACAATTTCCAAATCACACATTTCATTTATTAAAATGTGTGGTAATGACTCATCATTCAGCTTGAACAGACCGGCCAAGCATTGACTGTCAATTTGTAGTTTACATGTTTAATTTAATTACTTCTCCAAAATATTTATCAGGAAACTTTCCATCGAAAACATACACAAGTATGTTGCATTTACTTTTAGTAGACTCATCACACATTGCGTTGTAGTATACGAATTCAAGGTTGGTCATACACACATACATACATACACATAGTATATTGAAGTTAAGGTGAGCACTTAATGGAGCACTCTTGAACTTTAGTTAGCCAGCGGTTTATTGTACTCATTGACACATGTCCTTGTTTAATGCTTACAAAAGTGTTAAGCATCCGAGAAAAAAGCTACACATGTGTCACAAAAATGGTAACTGGTATCGAATGCTTATCAGGAAAGAACAGCTGCAAATTCACCGCACAATTTCCTATTTGAATTGGACCAATAACTTGTTAAACTAATCACTAACAGTTTTGATGAAAGACATAAATGGCTTTTACTAAACTCAACGTTCATTCGCACTACTATTATTTGTTGCTCTTCACGTAAAACATTTGTAAAGCTGATCTTTTTGTTTAAGCACCAACAATTATAGCACTTTTGTAGCAAGTTCTTCATTATTCAGTTACCAGCCTCGCAAGTTATTTGCCCAACTCAAGATTCTGTTCAGTATACTATATGCGCTATATGTGTGTTCTCCTCTAGAAGAAATCTCTCCTTTCGAATAGTTGTTAGTTTCAAAAAATTACATTGATTGTGGAAATCGCATTACATTCTTTTTCTTTACATATACATACAACAACTCGTATTTTAACGAATTCGTTTGTCACTAGAAATTCTTTTAAATCTGAAAACTGATCACTGAATTACTGTCTTAAGCGGCTTGGTGCTGGTGTATTTTTTCATATATTTTTTCATATAAAAAATTTAAATGAAATTATACAACATTCAATTGGTAACATTCCTTTGACAATAGCGTTTATAGAGCGTATGTTTTGTTCATTAAATAAAAATTAATATTTACTTTCAAGTCTTTATTTCAAGTCCTCTAAAACTATGTAAGGCAATTCTCTTTCGAAACGTTCGTCTCAACGGTAAGAGTTCGTTAAATTTACTTATTTTCCTTCTTTCAAATTTGTTTTCCATTTTTCATCAGTTGTTTTAAAAAGTTTCCTTACATTCGACTATTCGCATTCGCTGCAACTTTAACTACTGAGTGTGTATACTTTACAAAATTTAGTGTGGTAACTTAGTCTAGAATATTTAGGCACAAATGAAATGTTTACCCAACAGTACACCGTGTCCTCCTTGCTCTCTTTCGCTACGACTTTACTATTTTGCTGCGTCACGAACTCACGCAGTGCTCACATTGCATGCTTTTAAGTATTTATAACAAAGCATTCACGGTAAAATACAGTGTAATAACTCTTCTTAACTATATTGAATCACAGGATATTCTCTTCTTCTGCTTCTGTTTCCACCTTAACTCCTATTGCCGCTCTCGCACCAGTTGACTATCCTCACTTTATTTTGTTGGTTGTGGTATTTGTTGTTGCTGCTGCTGCTGTTGCTGTTGCTGTGGCAGCCACATTATCCGATATACGCTCGAACTGTGTCGAAGTCCAGCAGCACAGGCCAACGTAACGAACTAACGTGTTGCGGACTTTGCGCGTGAACTGGCGTGTCCAGGGTGTCCGACAGACAACAGTTGTCCAGAGTTTTCGCACCGACGGACACGCACTACTAGTGCGAGTGCATTTTGCTTTAGCAATGCTTGGCGCTGAAGCCTGTCTGGTTCTGGCTCCGGCTGGAACCCTCGACGATGGCCATTCACCAGCGCATGCGGCCTGCATTGGCATTTGCTGCGGCAGTGCACACGCTGTGCTCGTATCCACACGCCCGACCGCTGTGTCCTCAGTACGCATTTTGCACGAGCTGTGCTTACGGACTTCATCGCGTTTCATCCGTATTACGAACTCCTCGACGGTTTCCATGCAATCCCCTTCCGGTATGGTGTGTCACCGTTGACTGAATAGCACTTCGAGCCAGCATGGGCACGACAGGATGTTGGGCCGTCTGTAATTCTCGCCCCATCCTTTAGCGAAACTTATGCACATACTGTAGATGTTGATGGGGCCCGTCGCAGTGCGCCGAAATTGCGAAGAGTAAACTAATGATTGAGCCCTGCGCAACAAATAAAATTAAGAAACAAACGAACGTTAGAAAGCTTGTTTATGCGCACGAGTCATTCTTAGGCTACCTGTGACTGTCGAAGGCCTTCAAGCAGTCGCCCGGCGTCACCTTGTACACGCAAGACAGACTCTCGCCCAAGGTGGGTGAATACACGAAAATCGGTGCTGTCGATCGATTGTACAGCCAAACACCATCACTCTCCTGGCTCAAAATCACACCTGACGAATGAATTCATTTGTTAAATACGAACTCGATTTTGAGCGAAATGCTGTGGCACTCACCCAAGCCAATTTTTTGGCGAATGTGTTGTACACCGTCTGGTGACTTTGTTGGCTTTTTTTTGGCCAGTTCCTTTAGGCACATCTCCTCACTGAATCCACTGCTGCACGGCCCCTCCGCATAGATATTCACCGCCGGCTTCTCCACCTTGCACAGACTTCCGACACGCTCGTTCAGCTCCCAATACGCCACTTGACACCACGACCGTCGATCTGAAAATATCAATTAGAAGGACGGGATTAGATTTAGCTGACAAGTCAATTTCTATAATTCAATGCAACCACTGAAGTGTTATCACAAGTAGTACATTTATAGAATTTATTATAAAAAGTTTAAAATATGAAAAGACTGCGAGGAAGCTCATATTTGAAATTAATACTCATCATTTATACAGAAATTTCGCAGTTTTTAAATTCTCAGAAGATAGCCATGGTCGAATCAAATATCAATTCCGTTATATATTTTAGCTAATGGAGTAAGATCTCTACGTCAAAGTTATTCATATCAACCCTTAAACTCTAAATCAACAGTATGCTTTACTTCAATAAAAAATCGTGTAAGAAAATTCGTTGAAACTAGCCAGCGAGTTTTTATATATTTTCATAATGTCTCAATTGGATGAAAGGGTTCAACCACGAGGTGTTGGCCTGAAGTTGAGGTTACCGGTTTGAAATGTCCATCTTCTATGTACGATTCCGAACGAAAATTATGCCCACCGATGATTTGTGAGCTTGGTTAAAAGAAACGATTGGCTACTATTGCAGTCAAAATCAATCAATACATCCATCACGCCCGTTCAGTTGAATACCGACGATTCTCCTGTTTCACTCGACCAGTCGTTTTTTTGTAAAAAACTCAAACTCGCTCAATCTCAAAACTGGTTCAAACAATGAATCAAACATTTTCATTCGAAGCAGATGAGATTAGAAAAAAAATGAAATATTAATAGGAATACTTATAACTCAGAATTACTTAGTCGATAGCCACAAGATGCAATTTTCTTTCAAAATTTAAATTCGGTAATATTAATGTAATAGTTAACGATTCCACATACATACATACAAGTGGAATTATAATCCAAAAACTAAACTGACCTATCCGCTGAGAAGGAAATTCCATTAAAATCATATCTTGACCCAATTGAAAATCTTCCTCTCCTCTGCCGTTTCGCCGGCCTGTAATGCCACTTGATGCCGATCATCAACTACTAAGCTCGCCGTCGGCGAGTACTCGACGACTTCTTTAACGCCACCATCGTGGGGTGGCTTGCCAGCGCCAGCATTCTTTTAACCCTCCACCGCCTCCGACGACCGCTTAATAACTACCGACGGCGATAGCAGCGTGACGCTCGATTTGGTGTTAGCGGCTTTTGTGGCGACAGACGACATACGACGGTGCGCCTTTGTTGATGGGGTCTGGGTAGCTGAGCGGAGCGGGCCGGTGGGCGCAGCGGCGGCGACCGCAGTCATGGTGGTAGTGACGGCGACAATTTGTCGCCTCTGCCGGACGCGGCGCTAATTTGTTTCTCAAAATGAGTCAAAGTGTTTGCACCCGTTCGTCGCTGTGTGCGTGTATATATGTATATATATATATATGCGTACGCGTGTGTGTGTGTTTGCGTGCATCAGTGTATGGGGCCAGTCGCCGTCGCTGCCGTAGCGGCGTGTGTGGCATGTGTATGCATGTATGTAGCTACGTGTGTCGGTATGTAGCTACGCCTTATATGTACGTCCATAGTATAAACGAACTAATAAGAAATTTAGCTGTGAATACACGCGGCCACATTTACCACTTCGCATTCATTAAAATGGTAATAATTTTGGCGCCACCACATTACGTAAAAAAAGCTCCGCCGCACAAGTGCAAAGTTTCGTTCCGTTTCGTTTCATTTCATTTTGTTTATTCTATTTGATTTTATTTGTTTAAATTCTTTTCAATAAATTTTCGTTGGATTTTGTTATTGTGGCGGCTTGGCTGCCTTCTTTTTTTGTGCAGGCGCCTCGTATTCGCTACTGGCGTTGTGTGGTTGCGGTCATGCCGCTCGCTGTCGATGTTTTTGCGGATGGAGCCTGCATATAAATATGACTTAATAAGCGCCGGAACGTCGATGCGCCAGCCAAATTAAATGGCACGGCGCAATGTGGCGTTCGGCTCTCGCTAATTGCCGCGTTAAGCGGCCAGCGACGCACAGTGTCGCGAGCGTGGCCAAAAATGGTAAAAATCAATGTTTCAAACTGACTAAAATGAATATGACAGTCGACAGATAATATCTGAACTAAGAAAAATCCGTTTTCCGATCTTCAATATCTTACTCCGTTCCATTTTTATGTAGCTTCAAAGTTGATGTTAAAAAATACGCATTCGTTCCAAGTTTGTGGGTAATTCTTTATGCTGAATGAAAAATCAATTAAAAATATAATTTATGTACTTATATAGTCATGTTATATATTAAATGAAACTTTGGAATTTTTCCTGTATGGCAATACTATTTTTTGGTTTGTGCTTTGAAATAACTGTAAAATCCCGTTACATTAAAAAATTACGTTTTTCGGTTTGCTTCTAACAAAGAACCAAAAGTTTGGTGGAAAAAAGTTTAAAAAACGTCAAAAAACACTTTTTTAGTTCCAACCCTAAATTACTCTAAAAAGTATGTATTAACATAATCCGGAGTAATTTTTTGCCTTCAAGTGCCTATTCGGTTGTTATTCGCATTTTTCCAGTGACGCCTCCACTAAAAATACGTGATTTCTTCGAAATGTGGCGTAAAGCTGAATCCAGAAAACGGTCAATAAAACTTGATTTTCTTATAAATTTACTTAAAGATAAGACGGGCGTTGATGTTAATTATGAACAAAAGCAAAGTTTGCGTCCCCACCTAAACATTTACTTTTTGCAGTGGCACCTACAGTAAAAAAATGTGATTTTTTTGAAGTATGGCTTCCGATGTTCAATGAAAGAAGCGGCAAAGCAGCCGCTGAAATGATGAGCTGTATAAAGGACAAGGTTGGCACATTGTTCGTATCATCAAAAGTACGCAGAATGCCACGCCCACTTTAAAAATTTAAACATTTATACCAAAATATGGTATCACAAGCTGAAAAAATTAAACATGAATTCATAAAGGAAAAGTTTTGGCCAGTTTATATATATGCTCCAGCTGCCACGCCCACTTTAAGGTTTTAGAAAGCTTACCAATTAAAATTACATCGTGGAACGAGTATCGCAAAAAACCTCCTAAAAATACGGTTTTAGTTGTAGAAAAATACGAATATTTTTGAAAGTGGGCATGGCACACCGCCCATTTTTAGTGTGAGCTTTTATGTCATTATTTTAAGCTCAAATACAAAATTTCATAATTCTATCACTAATATTAAGAAAGTTATTTCAATATTACAGTTCCGTTCGTATGGGAGGTGGGCGTGGCAGTGGTCCAATTTTAATGATTTTTTGTAAATTTCTTAATTTCTACCACGAAAACAATCTCACCAAGTTTCATCGAAATAGGACAACGCTAAGTATTTTTGGCCACGGCTTATATGGGATCGCGACACTGTGCGACGGGCAGAAGCGGAGAGCGCACCAGTGGGCTGACTGACTGGCTGGTTAGCTGCTCGGAACTGAAAATCGACTCCAGCCGTTGGAAGGCATAAAGCGTCGCGCGTAAAGCAAATAAAACCAGTGCGGCAAGTCGCGTTTGATTTGTTTCACTTTATTATTATTTTTTTTTACGTTTATGGCGTTATTGAGTGTAGATATGTATGTAAAAAAATCTTTAATAGTAATGCACAGGTGCCCGTATCTGGGCTCGCAGGAGAATAAGCCCAATGCACTGTTGGCATATGGTCGCGCGACCTCCGAAATATAAACATTGTAAGCTCTTATAAATTCGGCTTTTCAAAATATTTGACCTCGATAAGTGTGTCTTGGGCTTTTCGAATTTTTTCCGTTTTTTAAGTTTGAAAAGAACATTTAATTTTATTCTTACAGATGTAATTATTCATACAATTATTTTATAAATTAATTGAATTTTTACAGTTATAAAACTTATACAAAGGTGATGGGAAACTCAAAAATATTTCGTAAAAATCCATTTTGCATTACAATTTATTTTAACTCAGAATTAAGTGCAAAAAAAATTTCGAATAAAACGAAATTTCAATGTTTTTTAATTGCATTTCTAATATTTGAAATGAATATTTCCAATATATGAAATTTTAACTAACAAAATATCTCTGCAAACAATTTCTCGATATAAATTTTTGCGACAAATTCTCGAAATAATCTCGATAGTGCTTGAATTTTTTGCCTCGAAGATTTTGAATATTTTTAAGACAAATGAAATATTTTTTTTGTCAAACGAAAAATTGTCATTACGTGAACGTGCGCGCATTTAAAACCGAGTTTACGTGTACTTCTAATCGTTATTTGATTTGAATAATGGACTGGCCATGCAACAGTACTCTAAAATATGCGTTTTATTTTAAATTTCAGAAAGAAAATAAGTTTTCGTAATGGTATCCAAAATGCTATTGAGAACAAGAAAAATTACGCTGTCGAAATGATATCGAAATTTTCAAAATTTTCGACATCGTTACGATATCTCGGATAAGATAATTTCAATATCGCAACGATATCGAGATTTTCGAAATTCTCGACATCGTTACGATAGTGTCATTTTTCTCGTTCTCGATATCATTTTAGACACTTTAGCAATACTCGAAAACGAGAAAAATTCTCGCTTTAACGATATCGTTTCTATATCGTTGCGATATCGTTTGATTGTAAAATGGAAATACAATCAAACAAATTTTTGTAACAATTCAATTTCTATCAAAAGTTGTACTATGGAAGTAAGTCACAATAAATGAAAAAAAGGATATTTAGAAAATTTTTCATTGTATTTCCAGTATTTATGAGTTTTTATTAGATTCCTTTAGTTCAAACTCCAACGATCATTGTAACAACCTCTGTTTTTTATTGGGCGTGTTAATCGAGGCGATACTGTAGTTCTAACATCGGAATAACTATCTGATTTATGCGCAGCTCAGGTTGGTTTCGAACGAACATCTGGAAAAACATTTTAAGCATAACAATGTGAATCTTTGTACGAGTACACCTGCTGATTGATCGGCTAGCTGTCCACGAATCTAACATAACCTAACATAACCCAACAGATCAAATCACGGCCTTCTTGCTGCCAACATAGTCTGGGACCAGCAATGGTAAAAGCAATTTAGACATATTCGAATTTAAATGCGGAAATTACATGGACGGAAGTGAGAAGTCGAGCAGAACGTGCGTGGTAGGAATTTGAAATTCGTACAACTAGAAGCGCAAAACGTCGAAAGGGTTGCATTGTGTATTCAAGAATTAATCATCAAGAAACATTTAACATTCAAATTTCAATTAAAACTCATAAGCACGCGCCTGTTGAAAACAACAATCCAAATATTTACATATGTTCGCACGTACACACACACATACAAAACTATCTCCGCAGGCAAGTAAAAGAAGTTCCACAAACAACAGCAAACCGAAAAGTTTTTGATTCGTGTGCGTATGCATCATTTCATAGGCTGGTCAGTGCGCCAGTGGGCACCAGTCAAGAACGCTAAACGGAGTGCCATTGACAACGACGGTGCCCGCTACAGCGACGGCAACTGTCATCTCGTCTGTCTGTGCGTCCGTCTGTCTGTCTGCCTGTCCGTTCGGCCATTTGTCCTATGATCGCTCTCAAATAGGTAAAGAACGATACACAGATAAAAGTTCTATATTTAAAGATGATGTAGCGCCCCATAGTTGTGCAGAACGTGAACACAACGCAACGCAACGGCGGCGCCGTCGTGTGCCTTACGAGTGTCGAAAATCGAAAACAGTCCAAACTTTTTTCGTTGCCAAAAGAAAGCCAAATTGCGAGCAAATGGAAAGAAATAAAAATGCCAAACGCAGATATTTCAATGTTCTATTCTTTAAATATACATACAACACAAAAAATAATAATAATAAAACAAATGAAATATCTAAATCTAAAATGAAATAAGTATGATTCAAGTGATTGATAACATTCTGAAACTGTAGGAACGTGAATAGTGGCGCATATCCCATGGTCATTTTATCTACACTCCGCCTCGGCAGGGTGGCGGGTGCTGCGTACCAGAACTGATGATCCGACTGACCGCAATTAGAGATGTACTTCATAAAGTGTGGGTAGTGATTGTAAGATAGCAATCGGTAGGATTGTAGACATTTACGTTAAACTCGTTTAGTAAGAAAAAAATCAAGAAACAAAAATAAAAACTAAAACAATGATTTCAATGCGAGTTTGCAATCAACACATTGGACAGTTCTGCAGAGCTTCAGAAATTTGTTTAAAGCAATTTTTATTATTAATAGAAAGTTGATTTCTATTGGTTCAGAATCTAAGAAATTCGGTTTATTCTTACTGCAAATAAACAATGGTTTGCAATTATCAGATTGATATATGTGTCAATATAAGCCGTGATATATTTAACACTGTTAACATTTAACTTTGTATCCCCTCAATCCCTCTCAGGTTTTGAGTGTGCTTACGGTGTCTTCAGGTAAAATTTGAATATTAGTTGACAGGTGTTTGCATGTGACATTTGAATATCATTGGATCATTAGAATATTCTGGTAATATATTTCACAATCAGAAACGATAAGCCTTGGAAACTGATGTGTGTACAACTCTTATTCAAGCAGTTGAAGTGCAGAAAATGGCGGTGTACAAGTCACACGCTTAGAAAACATCACAAGAATGGCGTTTGATTGGAACACCCAAAGCAGAAGTTGTGGATGTCCGAAAAATTTCCGGGCGAGGCGGATTGTACGTGAACTAGCATGTGACAATTGAAACTTAAGTAATTTGGATTCGAGGACAATGCTTAACGAGAGGCACCCATATGTTACTTGCACTGGTCCTCTGCTTTTGTATTTGTACTGTTTTTCTTATGTAATCCAACATACAACAACATCGAATTTATTGAATCGAATTTATTGAAATCGTGTAATTGCTAAGGAAGTATCATGCGCGGTGCCTAATTATCGTAAAACTTTCCAACATACAATGTGGAATTGCTTCAAGCTGCCACTTTCGCAGCCCATTAAATGCAATTCATACGCAAATATGAAAATCAAGACAAGTATCTAATATTTTCCGACAAAATATTAATAAGTCTTACATTCACTCCCATACACATACAGACATACTTTCATCCATAGCTATGTATGTATGTGTGTGCGGTATCTGGCGCCAATTAGACGCCTGAAAATGTACGCTTCGAGCGGATGATTGCGGCTACGAAGCGAACTAACAATCGATGAGAAAATATTCACAGTGTGGCAGCCGTGTGCACAGTATTAACGTAAAAAAACTATGTCCACGCATTGTTTTTTTAGATGCGTTTGTTTGGTTTATTAAAGTTTATTAAACAATTTTGTATTTTAGTAAGTTTGTCTTTAAGTTGAAAGACGATCGCGAAAGGCAAATTTCGTCAAGGCCGACAAAGGTATTAAGTGTCGATAGCGGTATTTTTCTTTTGATTACTACCAAATATTAGCAGTGATATGGAGTATCCTTCCTATTATACAGTTTGTCAAGTAAATGTTTGCGAATTTAAAGAAGGTAGAAAATTATTTTCAAAAGCTTATAATATAACAGAAATTGCAATATTTTGAAATTATTTGCAAAATATAGATTAATTGAATATTTCACTCTCATATAATATCAAAGTAATGTCTATTTGATTCGCGTATTAAAGGGCGAAGCAGCCGCCGTGGCTCAGTTGGTTAGTGCGTTGGACCGCGAGTCGCAGGCAGCAACCTCAGGTTCAAATACTGCCTGTAATAACACCTAAAAAAAATAACGGGAAAACTCGTTTTCTCTTTCGGTGGCTGTCCTCTCAGCTGGAAATGGCAAACCTCTGAGAGTAAAAATTGCTTATGAAAAAGCTCCCAACCTGCCGTTCGGAACCGGCATAAAACTGTAGATCCCTTCCACCCGCGTGCAAATTCACACGCACAACACGGGTAGTTGCGGGAAGCTAGGCCTTAGTCTCGCGTAAGCGGGCTGTCGTGCCAGTCAATTATTATTATTATTATTAAAGGGCGAATTGATTTGAAAGTATCTCCTGGACGACCCAGAAAACTGTCTGACAGAGAAGAAAGAAAAATCATCCGAAAAGTTCGTGAAAACCCCCGTATCGCAATAAGGGAAATGGCTTTGGATATAAAAATAGAATGCGGAACTGATGTATCTCATGAAACTGTTCGGAACTGTACGGCGCCAAATTTTCAATGCAATCTTGGTTTTGAAAGAAGACGAATTTTTTGACAGTTTGACAGTTTAATTTTTTACACTGTTTTCGCGTATCAAATAGACATTACTATTAATCTATATCTTAAAAAAATTTTCAAAATATTGCAATTTCTGTTATATGTATTTATAAGCTTTTCAAAATAATGTTTCTACCGTTTTTAAGTTTGCAAACATTTACTTCACAAACTGTATATAAAATAATTATGCCTTTGTTGGTCGGCTCTCGCAGTTAATTTGTCGCTGAGTCAGTTGCCCCGTTATCATGTTTCCTACAGTAACAAAATTTCCTCTTTCCACTTTTGACAAACTTTACAGTTCAGATATGTCAAGCTTTGGCAATTGAAAATGGTGCTTTAACATGCAATAACTTTTAAACTTTGCTGTCAGATTTAACAGTCATAAGTGTTGCTACATTTGATCTAATCAAAACACATAATTTTGGCGTTTGCAAAAAAGGCCCTAATCATATATGGATGCAGAAAAAGCATTAGCATTAATTTTGACGATTTATATAGTCAACAAATAAATAAAGATATCACACCGTAATATTGTGCAAAGTTAACAGATGTCAAAGTTTATACAGTAAATACGACGTAACTCTGAACACTCTTAGAGCAAACCTTTGGCCTAAGAGTTATTGGAAGTTTTGGCCGTTTAGTCACACAACAATGCCTGTTTATGTTCTCTCATACTGATCAACCGATTTGGCGACAGGAATTTTGTCTTTTTTTGCTTTCCTACGCGACGCATTAAATATGCACGTGCGTTTTATTGCTAGTGGCTGTTTCTTTTATATTATTCGTTCATAAATAGCAAAAATTAATGATATCTAAAGTGTTGATCGAAGCATACAACAACCAGAACGTACACACGCCGAATTGTGCAAAGAAAAAAACCGGTTTTGGCCAAAAATTTATTGAAATTAGATTTGAACGTGTGCGGCGAAATAATGCAAGTAAAACATTTATACATACGTACGATTGTCTCTGATCTGTTGAGTCGCTCTCTAGTTGAGTGAGAAAGCCTTACACGCCCTGACGAAATCAGATTAGAACGGATCCCGATCGCAGGTATAATGGATGTGATTGGGGTTAAAGTTAGTGACAGGCGAATGACACACTTGGGCCACAAAGAGCGGACAGAGCGAGTCTCAAAAAAAACATAAACCTGTATGTGCACTTATTAGACAAACGTACTTTCGTTTAAGTACACTAAACATCTTCATTATTATTAACTCTACTGCATGCCTAACTATTTTGAAATTAACGCAAGCCAACATTTTGCTCATCAACTTTTCCCTAATGACATCCCTATCAGTCGGCTTGGGTAGCGCTGGCGCACACATGCTCCACAACTAGTAACGTTAATCAGATTTCGTTTTCGCTATAATTTTATTTATTCTTTCCACTACTGTTGCTGTGTCTCGCGTTTTGTTTTCGAAGCGGCGATCGCGATATGAAACTGAGCCATTAAATCGATTTAATAAGTTTATCACTTCATAAACTGACATCATCATTAAAATTAGAGAAACGCATTACGAGAGATAAGAAGAGTGTGCCTCGGAAATACAAAAAAAAAATTAAATTAGGTAAACTATAAAAGTGTCTCATTGAATCAACCAAAGCAGAGGTCTTCAAACTTTTAAGCACTCGTAAACGATTTTACGATAGTAGATACATTTTTCACTAAGTTACCCATAATTATTTCTATATGTTTATCTAATGTTGTAATAGTATTGAATGCGATAATGGCATTCATTGTGGTCAGTTGGCAACCATAAACAGTTGGAACAACGGCAGAATTTCGTATTGTAAAATAAAAACTTCATAATCGGTAGAGCACTAGTATTTTGATAATAACACTTATCGTGTCGAACAATAATTTTCGATCTTGCATGGGATAAGCGTCAATTATGTTGGAACAGACTAGACAGACAGACACTAAACATAGAGCAAACGCAGAATGCGCTGGTTTGGCCGCGTATGACTAATGAAGCCCTAGGAAAAATAATATTCACTGCAGAATTCGATGGGCAAGGACATAGGGGTGGACTTTTGTTTGTGAAAGGACCACGTGCAGGTTGTGCATTCCTTGTTTTTTTAGACCAAAAATTATGATGTCTAAATTTTTAAAATGGATTCATTAAGTTTGTGTCATTTGACCTTTCAGAACTTTATTTCTGTCGATATGCTCTCACCAGCCCTCTTCAAGAAGAAGATCGCATATATGGGCTAGTTAAGCCACGATTTCTGACTAGTGATTAAACACACTAACCAAGTAAAGTAAAGAAAATAATTATGCCCAAGTGAGCCACTTTACCCCAACCCCCTGTCGAAGTATACGTAGAAATGAATTATGTTTTGACTCAAAAAAGCCATAGAATACGTTATTTAAACACCTTTTTATAAATATGTATGCATATTCCTCAGTAACATTGTTTCTAGCCCAAATCATGGATGGCTTGCATCGTTTTTCGACATCATAATTAGGAATTTGTGGAGACTGGGTTATTTAAATTTTTGCATTTTCGGGCTGTAATATAAATTCGACTTTCTTCAAAACTGCATCTGATTACTTCGTCACTGAAAACTACTTTAGTTGTCGCTAAATTCCTCTCGGCTTCACTGTTATCAATTCTCGAGCGGCATGCTGTGACTTCTGATATGCTGACACACAAATATACACACATTTAACATGCATATCGAGAGCGATAGTTTTTTGAATGCCATTCTATATGGCACTGGTATCCACTCGTATATGTAAAGCTAGATTTAAGCTAACAATACTTTTTATCGGCACATGTAATCTGCTGAGCACTTTTAGCGCGCAACACTCCCCTCAATGACATCACTGCGTTCCATTTTGTTGTGTGTTGCCATTGTTTCTCCTTTGCCGGTCCGCCTGCTTGCCCGCCTACCTGCCTACCTGCTCGGCGGTCTTGGCCGTTAAGATTGCGCTCGTGTGGCTCGTCATATTGGTTGGTATTCATAGCCGCATTCATATAAGCAGGAAAACAAACATACGAGCCGACAGGTAGGTAGGTGGGCACGCGGGCAGGGCAGTCAGCCAGCCAGGTAGGTACCAGTGTGAGTATGTGCGTTCGAATTCGAATTCATTAAGCTAATATCAATGTGAGTATGTAGAAAGTGACGACTTGACGCGGCAGGCTGGCGCCTAAATAAAACACGACTACTTGCTGAACACTCACCCGTACCAGGCGACAAGTTCACAAGATAAACCAGCACCGACTACAATAACAAAAATCAAAACCGAAAAAAGCTAGCAAATGCAAAAGAGAAAACGAAGCACACAATAAAAGGCAAAGAAACGGAAAAGCAAAACAACTCAACTCACAATCAACCACACACGCGGCCAACAACACGTTCGAAGAAGAAGACAACGAACGAAATATTGTACAATAATTAAGGTGATGCAAATGAAACGAAAAGCAAGACAAGAACAACAGGAACACAAATTTCGAAGTCAGTGTGGAGGCGCACAAGTGAGCGGCGTGGCAGTCAAGTGGGTGCGCGCAGCTGATGAATTCACCCGACGCATGAGGGGCCCATTGCTCATTGCATGGGCTCGGATCGGCTGATGGGCAAGCCGAATTTCTCGGTTTATGGCCGCAGCTGGGCGTGGATACGGCAAACTACAAGTAAACGCGAATGTGTTGGTCTTGGAAGCGCAGTGAAAACCCGGACGGCGCTAAGCGGCATGACTGCCACAAGTGAACACTGGCTGCTACCGGCGCTGCGGCATCTCCGTTGACGCGCAATTTTTCGGCTGCAACATTACAACGCGATGCTCGAGGCTGTTTACGCTCTTAAGCGGATAATACCTTGGCAAATGTCGAATGGGAATTAGCATTCACGCTTGAGGGGTGTGAAAGCGGCGAATATCGTCGAACTAATTGATTTTGGTTTGCTTTGTTACTTAACAAAAAAGAAGACAATACGCGAATGAAAGACAACACTGCACTACTGATTGATATTCCAATACATTACATGAAGTCAATGGTCCATTAGCACAACAGCGTACGTCCGGACTGCATTTGCCCCTTCTGCACTAAATTCTTTGGAACGTTTGTAAGATTTACGAAATCTTATAAAATCTCTTAATTAAACTTTTGGCACATTCGAATATCAATGTTCAAAAAGTCAAAAACTTCCATATTTTCTCACATCGTGTGTAAGAGATTTGGTAATTCCTTGATACAGTTCCACATCAAAAATTAAATTAGCTCTCAAATGCATAGGTTTGCTTGAAGGCAGGTATGTATGTACATATCTTCAAGTTAAGCTCCGTTATAATTTTTTAAACCACAACTAAGTTCAAAGTGTTTTTGCTAGTATTTAGCAGTGTTAAAAAATAAATTTTATTAAAGAAACAACAGAATTATTCATGCATTTGAGGGCGAAAAATTGAAAATTATTAAATTTGCATTTGCTCATCGGCATCGGCTCGGCCGATCTTTTTGATGGTTCGATTTTATAGACTCTATGAGCTGTGCACCGATAAAGACACAGCACAGTGAACTTCATTGAGGAGCCATAACAGTTCGGCCATGTCGTTGGAATTGGCGAGGAAGCTCGAGTGAAAAAGGTGTTCAATGGGAAAAATCGGAGAACGTTGAGGAAAAGCGTGTTTCTATTGGAAAGAGAGAGCCAAAACATGCTCGATCAAAAGGCTAACACAAAATCGAGACCCCTAGGAACAATTGCAAAAGCAGGTTCAAGTCTTGGAATGAATACTTATGATCAGTTAAGAATAAAGCTTTGGTCAATGCCCAGTATGAGTGAAGATCGGTCCATAACTCAGTCGACTCAGCTCTGTCAATTCTAAGTACAAACTGGCAGAAGAAGAAGCCAATATTTCGGTTATGGAATTCGAAATTATATTTGAAATGTTTAAATTTGTATCTCTTGTTCAGCCGAATTGATTTGATTATGAAAAAGATGTTCTACATAGTTGGTTCACAAATCAAGGATACACATGAAACTAAAAGTTAAAAATAATGAACATACCTTCGCCCTCAGTGGTGAAAGATTCTGGAATTCTGACGTAAATATCGGACTGCATTTGGTTTCGTTTGCCGGAGCTGCTGTTGCTGCTGCCTACACTTGCGGTAGTGGAATTTCCAGCACAATCTGAAGTTTCGCCTAAAAAGATAAAAGTAAATTCAACAAAATTAAACATAATGTATGATAATATGCTAGAATTTATAGATATACGACAAATATTTGAAGCTACCTCATATTAAATCTAAAAATCTAGCTTTTAACTCGCGTAGAGTTTATAATCTGGATTTAGCGACACAATATTTGCAACACACAAAGAAATTTATGTACCTATGTATGTATGTATACATATTTGTTTTGCATTGGGGATTTTTGCCAAATTGGCAGCAAAAACACTGCCCACAGGTAAACAAGGCTGCAATCGCGTTGAAAAATCGGCAGAGGGGCGAATGAGCTGTGCGCAAATTTCATAAGTTTGCTTGAAAAATTACAAACATAAATAAAATAAATATAAATCGATACAAATTATCATGGCGCCACGACAAACTGTGCCGTGCAGCCACACACTCGCACACATACATAGGTACAGACATTCTACACAAACACAACAACAGAACATCGCTGCCGCCACCACGCAACGCATCGCACCGCAGTGAAGCGGAATCGGACGCGGAATCGCCATCGCCATAGCCATCACTTTCGTCGTCGTCGCCCCATTGCCCCACCGCCACGGGCACCACCCCAGCGCACCGTGGCGGCGTCTGTTTGCGGCAGCTGTTTGTTTGCTTAAATATCGGCGCCACAAATCCGCTTTGCGAATGAATTAAAAATGGATCTCGGTTAAGTTTATTTTATTTAGCGTTCAAATGTAAACCGTTTTTCTTTACAATAAACTTTTACTGCGCCACAAATTTCGATGCTGGCATTCGGCGACGAAGCAGATTGCCATGAGAAAATTACTCATTTGCGTTGAAGCGTTTGCTCCAAAAAGGATAATAACCCAAATAAAAATTTGCGAATATTTGTATATCAGTCGATCAGTTTGCTTGTGTAGCTGTCTGCAGCGGATGAGCGCAAATAGATGCAATTTTGACTGAAAATTCTAATTGTCTTAGTCGAACTTATCTTAGTCGTGCACCTGACAATGAAATTGGCACAATCAATGTTATACTACATAATTAATAATAATTGTAAAGGATACTAGCTCGGACGTTTTTAGAAATAATGAACAAATTGGTTTGGTTTAATTAGTTATATTTGAAAATCTTACCGTTGCTTGTCAGTCGCTCCATTCCGAGACGCCGATTGGACTGAGGTGCTATCTCTGAAAAGTAAAACATCATAATTTGTATTATTCTAGCACACATATTCGAACACACAAGTGCCCACTATTGATCAAATATTGAAAATATTAATATATTAGTATATAATTAATTAATTAAGGTAGACCATATCTTTGATGGAAAGACTAAGTGAAAAATCTCAATCAAAAGCTACGTAAAGCAACAGCACCTGACGCCTTATCCCAAAAAGTCTTAAAGGCAAAGAACTTTTTAACATAAATAATTTCAGAAAACATGATATTATTTGAATAAATATAAATATTAAATAATATTAATAATTCAAGGTAATATTCATAATTTCAACTTAAATGTGTTTTTATACTTTGTCAAGCACCGTTTTAGGCTTGCAATACAGCCTAATTGTGTAAAAGTAAATATCTCTATACCTCTGTTCCCAGAATTTAATTTCTCCCAGAAATAACCCTTCTTTTTTAAGTTCGTTGTTTCTCTAAGCCAAATTTTCGATGATTTTTTTCTTCACAGTTTCAGTCTTGATAAGTCACTGCATTATCGACAGGTACATCCAGCGACTGACTCAACCTCTCCTGCAACGACTACTGCTGAACCTGCGGCGTAAAGAGGATAGTGTGCCGCACCTGGTGTGTTGCTGTTCAACTTTGCATCCTGGCGGATCTATCAAGAATCAACATTAGGAGTAGATATTGCTCTCTTCATCAAGCTATGTATCTCATACCCTAACCAAAATTTCATGTGGCAATACATTTTTTAGTTGCGCATCAAATTTTTGGTCTGACCAAGTAAATAAAAAAACAAATTCGTTTGCACGAAATCGGTGAACTAAATAATTTGCAAGTGCATTGTGAACTTTGGAATACGAAGAAACTTAGTTATTGCATTTGGCTGTTACATGATTAAATCTGTAGTAACGCTGTGTGCAAGATTGAGCAGTGCGCGATGAGGTCATACTCCACAAAAATAGTATCAGCTAATTTCATAAATGATCGGCAGCAGAAGCAGCTGAAAAGCAAGCGAGCAGTAGGAGCAGCACAAGCTGCGGGTATGCGCGTATGTCAAACTGCGCCACAAGTCTTTGCATATCAACATCAAAGCGCCACAACAGCTCGGCACAGCACCGCACAACCACACAGCCGCACAACCAGCCAGCCAGCCACAACACCAAACACCGCACCAAACAAGCAGACTCATTTCGATCGGGACACTTGAGTACAGTATTTGTGTATCGTAAGTCTACCTCTACACACGCTACACACTCGACACAATGTGTCGGCATTGAGATAGCAGCCCAGCAGACAAATGGTCAAGCGGATAGATCTGGTAAAACTTGATTTAGTTTTTGTACGGATCTCGAACACCCGTGCAGCGTGCGGGCAGGGCGCGCACCGCGCACACCGCACCGCCGCTGCCTTTTCATTTTTTGCACCACGAAACCGAAAGCGTTAGAAAAGTAAATACGACTGATATGATTGGGCCGATGATTGATGAGGAGAACTTGCACCGATCGAACGCCGCAACGTTCTTCGTTACGAATCCACGAATATTGTGCGGCGCAAACGAGTGGCGAAATGCTTGACGCAATTGAAATTCAATTCGACAGCAAATAGTTCGCAATAGTTGTGGCCGTTGGCCCGGAGATCACTGCCACCGGGCGGCCATATCTGAAGCGTCATTCGATTGCGATAACGTCAGTCTGAACAAAATCGAAAGACCTCTTTTAGCATCGACAATGTTTCACCTGCCGCCGCGCACCGTGCGCGCAGTTCGATCCGAATCGACGCAAACTGTTGCACACGTTCGCGACCGCGTCGGCATGCGCTCATCATTTGGTCGTGTTTATATTGCTCGGCGGCAGACAAGAGTGGCGCTGGTGCACGACTCCTTAATGCCAGCCAAAAGAGGCACTTTATTACACAGACTAGTTTTTGTACGTGGCGCCAGGCGGTTATAACTTTTCAACGACGCTCAATTCTGGGAACTGCGCGCAGATAATTACATGCGGACGCAGAACAACAAGCAACCGCCGCGGAAAACAAGAATGATGGGATGAGTCGATGAGTGCATTTCGAAGATCGACGGGAATGTGCGGAGCGGCGCTGCACAGTGGTTCGATTTGCTAGAATGACCAAGAAAAAGTTTCACGAAAATAATGCACAAATTTTAATGGATTTCAGTTTGAAGATGAAGTTTTGCTTGAATTTAATGACAAAGAAATTTGCAGCAGGATGAAAACTTGACTGCAAAGTTACAGTCAAGTCGTAATAACGAATCTTTATATTTCGTATTGGTTGTTATACATTATATCCACCTCATTAAAGAGTTCAGAAGGCTTAATTTTGTATACTTAAATTCATTGTTGTTAATATTTATCCAGTTTTAGGGTTTGATAGTTGAAAAGGTCTTCATGAGAAACCTATTTTCTACGAATACAGTGGACGTCCAGTATAACGAACTTCTCATTTAACGAATTTTCGATTTAACGTAAAGCCAAATTTTTTACATTGATGGTTCTATATTACGAACGAAAGTGAAATTTGCTATTCGATATAACGAATAGTTATGTTGTTTTTCACCCTTCGAATTGTTTTTATTTCTTTACTATAACAATGAATGTTTGGTTTCTTCAAGTGAATGGTACCTCAATTGTTTTTGTTACGTTAGAACTTTCAAATTGACTTTAAATTACCAACATTTTCAAATTCTGTTTGTATGCATTGCTGATCATTTTCACAGAATTTTTTGCTTTCGGTCGGCTTTTTTCTTTTAAAAATTAAAATTTCAATAATCAATCAAGAGAAATTGCCATACAGAAAAGTTTACTTGCGGTAAAGTGGCAATCGCGCATCGAAGACTTTTTCACTGTACACACATAGCCATATTTGTATTTTGAAAATGTTGGAATAAAACAAGATATTTGTTTAACCCTAATTCTCAGAATTTTAAAAGTAATGTAAACCCAGAAGTGAGTCAGGCTTATATGAGCTAAATTACTGAAAACATTTGTTTAAAAAGTACAAAAATTGTCTAAAATGTTAAATTTATAAATGCAATATATTTCTAACATTCCATTAGCGGATTACATAAATAATGGAATCGAAAATCTTTTGGATTTATCACCATTTGAAATCTTTAGTGAGACTGTGAGGCTCACTTCTGGGAATTAGGGTTAAAAACTGAATATGTGAGACTTATTTCTTTAAGAAAGATGGTTTAAAACAAACAAAAATTCGATCGATTTAACGAATTTTTCGATTTAACAAATTGGGGGTACAACATAAGATTCGTTATATTGGACGTCCACTGTATTTGCAAAGAAAATTTTTACAATTTCCTTCTAATTTGTGTATATGCAGTTACAACAACAGATCTATAAGTTAATATCCTATTTTTCTATAAGGCGATTTATGAGGAACGTGAACATGAGTTAAAAAGTCTTCTTCTACAGCTGAGTAGCTAAAAATATGACAATCTTCCTGATTTTGTTACGTTCAAAATGTTAAAATTTTCAACCTATATGACTACATAATGGATTGAAACTATTAATTTAATGAATTAAATTCAATAACCCATTATCACCTTGAATAACACCTTTCATTAACCTAATTGAACCTAGTTTAATGTTACTAACTGAGGCATGTAACTAGGTTTTCCAATGCATTAAACGAAAGAAATTATGATCGACTTTCGAAATTCCATATGATTGACGGTTCTCTGTAAGGTATCAATGATATTACCAACAATTATCCAAAGTGTTTTTGGAACCAAACAAATAAGTTTATATGTATTGTGCTAAAAATAGCAAATGTATGCGACTATATGTATATTTTGTTGGTATTCCTAAAATTATGCATTGGATCGAACCAATTAACACATTAACCACTTTTAGACAACTGAAATCGAAACTTCAATGAGAGTAATTCTCTTTCTACACATTAATTTCAATATTACATTTTAAATTAGGCAGCTCAGTGGTAAGTGTAATGCCGCACTACGTAGACAGCATAGTAAGTAAAAATATCTGTTGACATAAAGTAAAATGTGATACTTTGTCGGTGGCTCTCTAAGTATCAAATAATTACAGTGAAAAGCAACCAATCTTGAAGTTTGTAATCATTTAAATTGTGCAAGTTTTGACTAGCTACTTTTCGTTGTTTTGCGTCCGAAAAGGCGTATTGAGGATTGTGCAAATAAAAAACCTTGACCATCAATCTGATGACTTCTGATACCAAGAAGTCGCCACAAACAACTTACGTATGGATATGACTTGACGATCAAAGACATTCCATTCGAGGCACACACACGTCGCAACGGTTGAATGGCAAAGCGAACACCGAACAACACACATCAATTCCAACGACATTTCGCGAGGAAATCAGGCTAAGGGCACATGGTAAAACAGCGCCGTTTTCAATCACAGCGCGCCACCGGCACGAAACATGCCAAGCACCCTCCAGTGAATTGCTTCCTCGAATTCAAACCGTTGCAACAACAATGAAGAAAACTTGTTTCAACCACTCGGCCGCAACGTTGGAATTTTTTTGCAAGGAGCAGTTTGGCCATTGCCAACGTTGACTTATGTATGTATGTATGGATGGATGGACGGTATGGTATGGACGGATGGATGTATTGATGCATGGAAATGTGAATTTTAAAAAAAAAAAATTCAAATGTTATCCTGTAAAGAAATGATCCTGTGAAGTATATCTAGACAGATACATAGATTGGTAATGGCCTCGGCTCCATTTTATTTATTATTGAGAGAACATTCCCTAAACCTACGATTCTTCGGAGGCTTAGGGATTCTTGTGGGTTTAGTTGAGTTACGGTCTTTTCGGCATATTAGCCAATACTGACCCAAAAATTCTCAATTCTAGTGAGACACCACATTGTCTGCTTCCCGCTAGAAGTCTACAGTTGATTTCTGTCTAGATTCAGGCAGAGCGTGTTTCCTTTAAAACTAGGTAAATTAAATTAGGTTTACAAATTTACTTGTGAGATCTATTCTGCTCACCAATTGGCTCATAACACAAGGACGATCCTATCTATAGAATTTCTGTCAGATCATGAAAGTTGGGTGCGTCGATTCTTGTCCAAGATATGCTCTCCGAGGCACTTAGGTCAAAATTTCTTAGGTTTAAAACTTAGGAAAGTTTTAGTCCTGTTAGAATTGTCTACGGTGACTTCTTACCTTGTTTGTATGTTCCAACCGTCTTAGGGGAAAGCCTACACAAAGGTGTAGGACCGCTAAGACGTTGCAACTTTTCTTGTTTGGGGTGATAGCCCAGTATTCAAAGGTGCTGGTACTTTCGTCAAGTATTAAAACCGCACTGGAGAGCGCGTTCTTCCATAACAATAAAGCGCTTCGGCCCAATGAAGTTTGCGACAGTAAATGCGTGAGTACAGAAGGACAGGAAGAAGGAATTAACACATCGGCTGATGAGTACCCGGTCCAATGCAGAAAACAAAACTTTTTTTAGTGAAATTCGATTTTATTCATCAACATAGTTTTCGTCAAGAGCGATACATTCATTCCAGCGCTTCTCTAACTTTTCGATATCTATATCCTGCAATTTCACTTAACGGTTTTCAAAAACGATTTTGTGGACTTTTTTACCGTTTTCCGGTGTAACCACCTCAATTGGAAGACCACAGCACGGCGCATCGTCGGTGTTCGTACGACCACGTTTGAATTAAACAAACCAATCAATAATGGTCTATTTTCCGGGTGCAGAGTCCGGATAACACTTATCGAGCCAGGATTTTGTTGCAATGGTGTTTTGCTGCCCCATCAAAAAGCAATGTTTTATGAGAACACGAAATTATTTTCTTTCCATTGTTGTGAATACGAATAAAGTAGTTTTACTAAAACAATTGTTACTTTTGAACCAAACGTCACATCGTAATGAAATTTTTACAAGTACCTTTTGAAGGCTATTACTTAAAATAAAAAATATTATTTCTCGTTTTGTAGCGCTTACTATGGGTCAGACCGGGGACTTATCAGCCGATGTGTTAGAGATGGGATGGACAGATCACTCAACACAGTAATTTGCTAAGCCAGCTGTTAAATCGTTTTGTTTCATATTTTATAAGTCAGTAAATAAGTTTTAAATATTTTATTGAAAGTCAGTAAGGATGGCTAAGGATATTTTGTTTTCAACTAGTTGACTTTGGCTAAAGGCTAACAAAATTCCAGAAAACAGTTCCATAATGAGCTTTGGGAGGCATTTTAAAGTTGATTCTCTGCGAAGGCCGCATTGGATTAGAGCGGATTGTAGAAAATCACTTGAAGGAATACGAAACAAATGTGTGCAAATCCAGCGGATGCCGGGTAGGTGTTAATTAACTTGCAATGCCTAATACCGTCGAGCCGGCTGATTTGTTGTGGTGTTATAATGGCAAGAGCAGATAGCGCTCATTAGTAATATCAGCCGACACGAGTATCGAGTATGGCACAAGCCCGTGCCATAAGTATCCATACGAATATCGCCGTACTTATGTACGTGCGTACATATGTACAAGGCTGAAGATATGCATGTGTGTTGGTGCGCGCCGACACCTATGAGCGCATTCCTATACGAGTAGGCGGGTTTGTGTGTGTGTGGTGTATTCGCACTATCGTAACATGGCGCCAAGCAAATAGGCGCCGATAACCGACAGCCAACTACACGTTCAGTGCCACCACCGTCACTGCGTTCGCCGTCGCCGACGTCGTCGTCCCCAACGACACCACTATCACCAGCTCCGCCACCACCGCCGCCGTCGCGGACTATTAAATTTTATTGTAGAGCAGTTTTATAGCTCATACTGCTACTTAACTAAACTTGCTATGTAAACACACAGGCGAAGAACGACCGATGTGATTAGGTACACAAATTATTCTCTCTAGTCAAGGTTCAAGTGTGCACTGACACATACATTAATATATCTACATTTGCATACCATTTATGTTTGTATGTATGTACATACATACATATGTATATGAAATCACATTCTTGCATTCATTCATTTTTTCCATTCTATGCGCCACATTTTTAACGTGTGACGAGATGGAAAGTTATTCACTTGGCTGGTTGTGCCACTGCACACACATTCAGCAGCAACAGTTGAGTGGCTGGCGGGGTTGGGTCAGCGAGCGCCGTGACTTGGTAGGTGGGAGGATCTAGCTACTAAAAACCACAGCAGTCAAGTGCACTCTTGAAAATTGTATCAGCACTGAAAATATGTTGCAGGTAATATTCGGAAACTTTGCAAAGCTTCACCAGCGAGGGGACATTTTTGGAGCCAGTACTTAACCCCATATATAGTACATATCTTGTATATAGATTCAAGAGAGAGGGCCTAAGAAGATTGTTGATTTCTTGCTAGAACTCAATAAAAGTCGCAATGCTACTATTCCCTTACCCACAGAACAAAGGTTTTCTTAGGGTTTCACAAGCTGTTACGATGACGATGACGTGAAATCGATTTTCCAATTTCTAAGTCCATTTCATTCCATTCATTAAAAATAATGTATTTTCTATCAAACAATCCCATTAACCCATTGCTGCCTAATGGGTAAAAATTTACCCATGAAAATTGACTTTTTTAAAAAATCACAGAAAAGTTCGTGGTAGAGATATTTCAAAATCATTGATAGGGATGGTTGTGGTAAAGATGGAACTTCCTTAGTCTAGTAGAGGTCACCCTAAAATTCCGCTATCTAGCTAGAGTTACCAGACTCCAAAAATTGTGAATTTTCCGGAGGTGGAAAGATAGAAACGGCAGCCGCCGTGGCTCAGTTGGTTAGTGCGTTGGACCGCGAGTCGAAGGCAGCAACCTCAGGTTCAAATACTGCCTGTAATAACACCTAAAAAAAATAACGGGAAAACTCGTTTTCTCTTTCGGTGGCTGTCCTCTCAGCTGGAAATGGCAAACCTCTGAGAGTAAAAATTGCTTATGAAAAAGCTCCCAACCTGCCGTTCGGAACCGGCATAAAACTGTAGGTCCCTCCAACCCGTGTACAAATTCACACGCACAACACGGGTAGTTGCGGGAAGCTAGGCCTTAGTCTCGCGTAAGCGGGCTGTCGTGCCAGTCAATTATTATTATTATTATTATTATTAAAGATAGAAAGCTGAAAATTTTGTTTCTGATCATTTTGGGTCAATTCCAGGTCGTGTATGAAATTGTATCATAATCGTATGGGCGGAACTGGTACCCGGTTTTAATGGGTTAAATAAAAAAATAATAGCATTTTCAAAAATATGTCTAAAGCTTTTCTTTCTGATTTTTTTTCTTGACTATTGTTCCCCAGTCAATTGAAGATTTTTGTCTTATGACGCCGAAAATCCTACCTTCAACCATAAAATTGTCCCGGTTGAAATCATGGCTGCGTCCATGAGACCATTCATGCACACTGCACGACTGAGAGGCCAGTCAAACCAAGTCAGTTTGCACCTTGGCATGAAGAAGCGTCTCACTAGCGCAATGCGTGCACTGTCGATTCGCACACAATGGAACTCGCTCGCTCAGCGCGCGGCATGTTTAGAATTCGGTTTGCTTTTAGCTTTTCGTTCACGGCTGACCGCATGCTTGCTCGTCCGCCGCTTCTGTCGAGTGGCTGTCAGCGATGGCGCTTGTGCCGGCGCTGGCACTGCTACTGGCGCTAACGCTGACGCCATCAGCCGCATACACGCAATCGCATTTGCAGGCGAGTACGGCCGCAAGTGGCTCGTTTGATCCGCGCTGGCGCTTCAATGTTTAGTTTGGCGTACTCGTTGCCGGAATTTGAAAATCCGAATTCGGCGACAGGAAATGTGCCACATGTGTGGCTGGCTGGCGGCGGCGGCCACTCCATTGTGGCTATCGCTGCAATAAATGCGGCGCTATAGTGTTTTTGCGAGTTTCAAATCACAACAATCTCCCCTCCGGGCGCGGTTGTGAATGAAAGCGCGTTTCGTGCGCCTCGCCGCTGGCGGCGGCAATGGCGGCGAAATTCTTTTTAAAATTATTTGTGTAAATTTAGAAACTGGCGCCAGGAAATAATCTACTTGGCGGTAGCTGCTGGCGACGTTCGCGAAACGCGCACTACATTTCTATTTATTAGTGTGTGTTTTGCTAATGGTGTTGCTGTTGTTGTTGTTGTGCTGCTCATTTTTCTTTTTGGTTTTTGTTTTGCCGTCGTTGTTTACGCGCATTTAATACAACATTAATTGAAAATTAAGGAAACAAATGGGTCTACTGGCACGTAATATTTACGCGTCATTGTGAGCGCATAAATAAATCACTCCACAGTGCCCTGAACTAGAGAAGGCAGAGGTCGAAAAGAGGGCGGAAATTGGCTGAAGGCACGTGCCTGAAAAAACTTGGTAGCTGAGAAATCATGAACGTTTTACTAAAAGCGGTCTCTCGGTTCAATCGCAGAATGAAATCACAAAAGACACGGAAATGTTTAAAACTCCAGTTGGTAGGTGCGAGAATATGAACGAAAGAGCACTCGACAATATTTCTGTGGCCAAAATCGATAAACGCTTAAGTCGACTTAAGACATCATTGAGTTAAGTGTGCTATCACATTCCCAATTATTGCTTTTGACCACAGATTTATATTTATAACTTAACTTAAATAAAGCCATTTATTTGTATTATACATATTTATGAAAATGTTGACGTCATTCCCCGGTTTGAGGGTAGTCAAGTGGGCTTAGGCTAAATAACAAACGAGTTTTTTTCTAACTGGAACCAAGAATTGAAACGATGTACGGCACGTTGCCAAAGTTATAGCAGACATATCGGTTCTTAGCGTCACTAACTTACCAAAAACTAAACGAAACAAAGAATATGGGTGACTCACTATAAAAAATTATGGTTGGAAATATGTTTGTCAGGGAATGAAAATACGTAAAACCTAATCTTCCCGATTTTTTGTTCAAAGCAATAAAAGCAGAAAGTGGTCTTGGTACTTGACTATAATTAATGGTATATACCAGTCGTCTTGCATCTTTTACATTCATATCCGAAATGCAGTGTAGGTACATATGTATGTATGTTAGTATGTAGGAAGTTGTGAAATCGTAGCGTTTGTATTGTGATAGTTATTGTTGATCCTACCTGTTTCGAGGATGCGGGACCAGTGCAACGGATTGCAGCACACGTACTTTGGGTCGTGCTCGCTCGGACACACCGGCAAGCGTTTCAACTCGGACGCGTCTCTTAGACCGGACCAAAAGAATAATCGGTATGCGATCACGTACGGTTTTTCGTTGTAGATGGAAACGGGCGGCACTAGAATACATCGCGACTGGTGTATGGCGGTTGGGTCGACGCGGCTTTTGACCGCATTCAGGAGCGCAGTTTGCTGATCCCCCTTCAGTATTTTCATGAGCGCGCGGAAATATTCGCGCATATTGCGCGCGGGCACAATCTGCTCGCATTGGGATTGGGTTTTTAGTGTTGTTGGTTGTGAATGCTCGTAGCCGTTTTTGTTGCCGGTGGTGTTGTTGTTTGTTGTTGAACCAATGCTCGATTCGGCAGAGGAGCCACCTCCACAACAGCGAAGCATCCTCGCCGCCGTCACGTAGAACGTTGGCTTTGGCGACGTTGTGCCTGTGGAGGAAGACTGGTTGATTGGACTGGGGAGAAAGCAACGCGGCTGCTTCTGCAGGCTGCCCACAGTTTCGCACCAGCTGCCTCTGCTCTTGGTGTTGGTTGTTGCGCGCCCAGCGTCGCTCGCATCGCCGACACTGTTTTCGCAGCTGCAGCCAGGGCTGCTGAATTTGCTCCGTTGTTCGTAACTCATTTCCGACTCCGTTACCGACGCTGTGATGTCCGTTTCCGTGTCCGCGTCCACATCCACATCGGCACCGGCACCGAAATGTCGCCGCTGCTGTGCGGTTAGTGGGCACTCGAGCTGAATGCCGGACGCATCGGAGCAGTTGATGCCATAGGGCACGGACGTATATGGTGGCAGCGGAGTGCTGCAGCAGTCCTGAGTTGCTGTCGATGAGCCATCGTGCAAGTCGTCGAAGTAGCCTTCGTTGACTGGTTGCTGGTGGTGTCGACGGGGACGCTGGTAGTAGCACTGATCCGCGTAGCTCGTCTGAGGGTGGCGTCGAGGTCGATGGGGATGCGGCTGTGGTGGCTGACTGGTCGTCCCATCGGCAACCGCTGCACTGTTTTGTGACGCATAACGCCATAGTTCTTTCTCGCGTTGAAATAGCATGGAGAGACATTAAATATTTTGGTAACATTTATCTATCTATTTGCATTATTCGATTCGACTGATCTGTTGTGTGAGCGGCTGCCACGGTTCCGGTAGAAAAAACAGGTCTGGAACTAGACTGGCACGCTAGCAGGCAGGAGACAGGCAAGTCAGACGTATTGGCGTTGGGCGATGCAGGCCAGCACAACACTAACTCGATCCGATTTTAACTGAACGACTTTCACTTGATCTATTTGCATGCAATTCACTGAGGCACAATGCGATCGGCTTAATTTTTAAACCGCAAAATAATACCTTCTCTTATTGAACCGGCGATGTGCACTTGTGTTATTGTTGTACTCGGTGTACAAAAATAACAGTAACAAATTAATTTGGTATCACTTGATTTCAATACTTTGATATGTTGATAACATTGCCGTGTTTTCACTTATGCAGACAATTTGTTGGCACTGAAAAGAAAGAAAGGAATATTTATTAAAATAGTGCGCAATGAAGGATTAACTTGCTTAAGTCAAATATATTTTCGAATAGTTCAAATTCCAAAAGTAGTGAGAAGGAAACTTCTTTACAGAGTTAGAGATAACATTTGTTCGCGAAAGAAACTAGAATTGGTCGTGTGTTTTCAAGGTAAGGAAAAGTTTAATCATACAAAATAATAATAAACTAAGTAATCAAAAATGATATAAGCTACTTCATACTTCCGATTTAACAATTATTGCAAAACCGAAAGCAAATTGATTTTTCGCCTTGAAATGAATGCAGCGGATTTTGCAAGCCAGAAAGTGCTCGCACCGCTGGCTGTCCATTTCAAAAGTGTTGTTGCCGAAACGACCACAGTCGAAACCACCGAACACCAGCATCGGTGGGATCACCGCAGTGCATCGCATCGCCGCTGGTGCACTGTTGCACGCCTTGATGAGCCGCATTACCCGGCAACAACAACAACAACAACAGTTCCAATAGCAAACATTGAAATCTTTCGATATTTGTTGGTGTTGTATTGAGGTACGAGTCAAGTTGCCTTTACCGGACGCCACTGCGTTGCCACAGTCATCAGCGCCGCCATGGCCACCGCCACCGCCACCACCACTACCGCCGCCATTGCCTTCGCTACTGGTGGCTCTGCCGACACGGCGGCGGCGGCGGCGGCGGCGCCGCATTGTTATTTCTCTGGTTGTTGTGTCCGTTTGTTGTTGTTGTGTCTGTTGCTGCCGTCGTTGTCATCACTAGTCAGAAGTCAGCGCGTTTTTAGTCATTTTCCCCCCTTTGCCGTGTTGTTGCGCTTTGTTGTTCGTGTAGTTATTTACTTATTTATATTTTTTTAATTTGGATTTTTTCTGTTTTGCGGTTTCTTGTTCACTCAACCATTGCAGACATTTCTCGCGTTCTTTATCAGACACACACCGAAGCACACGCACACACACGGCCTGGCGACACGCCGCGCCGCACCGCTCCGCACCGCACTGCGCCCCACATACTCGATTCAATGCGATGCGGTAGCGTCGCGACAGCAAGCAACTGGGTTTGCGTGCAGCGGCGCTGGCAGGCAAGGCAAAGGCGAAGGCAGCTTTAACATCAGGCGCCAGTGGGCGCCACTGACGTAATAAAAAAAAATAATAGTAACGATGTCGGCGTCGTCACAATGGCGCCACCAATTCAAACGCAGACAGACACGGCGAGCGCCATGCACACCGACACACCAACACAACGCCGCACCGCCACAGCAGACCAACACACCGACCCGCACCGCTGCGCCGCTCGCTCGCACGCCCATCGACAAGTCCACTGACGGCACCTACACAAAGGTGAGTAGCGCCACATGCCATTCCGATGCGACGGGCCGACCAACACCGACATCAGCGCCTCACACACACACTCACATGCACCGCAAACACCGCGGCACCCACTCGATTAACGGGCACCAACACCACCGCAAGCGCGAGTATCTGTGTGGAAAAGTGCTGGTGTGTGGCGCCGCCACTCGTACCTGAAAGTGAGTGCAGCGCACGCTCTCAGATACTCGGCCGCCGTGTTTACGCAGAGACACGAGTTGCTGGGCAGTCGCCTCTCCGCCTCTCCGATGCCGAGTAGCGAACGTGCTGCAAATCAACAAGCCAGTAGCCGGTGTTACCACCTCGAGTAAATATGTATGCGCCACTCAAACGTATTTACACACGCTGGATGCACTTTGCTTGCGGCGAGCAGCAGCCAAGAATGCGCTGCAGCGCTTCATTGGCTTATCGAATGGTTTTGAATTTCAAAACTCCAAAAAACGCACATTCGTTGTTGTACTGCAAAGCACAGGGTATGTGTGTGTGTGTGTCGGATGAATTCCTCTTTCTTCGCAAAGGTAGGCAGTGACTGCGTGCGGCGGCTATGGCTGTTTTTGGCCGCTGCTCATAAACGTGCGTGCAGACGGAACGTTTGTTTACAGTAAGAAGCGTTCAGTCTGGCACAGTGTGTTCGGGAAGGAGTGACCGAGATATTAATATTTTTATGGTTTTGGAATATACACATGTCCATTCTTTTTGAAACTAACATATTGACGTATGGATTAACGGTAACTGAGGCTAAGGCTGAGCTTATTAAACAACGCATTAACTCGTAAACCTTTCAGCTTCCTTAATGTTTGCAACGAGTAGTTCGAAAAGTTGCCAAGGCTTCTACAGAAATTACTCATAATAATCTTTAACAAATTAGCTGCCTATTAGCTGTAGTGGGTAAGGGTCTTGGCCCACCCATTATCATTTCATTTCAATAAATTGAGGTCGAAGTCAGAGAACACTGACCACTTTGCTTTTAATTCGACTTTTATGGTTTTTAAATTGTACACACATGGAAAAAATGGCACAATCAAGTATTGAAATATTTAGAACACAACCCCAGATTGGCAAAATGGTTTACAATTATCGATTGTTTTGAAACATATTTTAAACTCAATGCACAATATTCAGCAGTTCTTAACGCAGTAATATGGCAATAGTACAGAACATTTGTACTGGGAGAAACAAGTACTCTAAATGCATTAAGCACAACCAATAAAGAAGATCTTTAGCGAAAGCTATGGCGAAAAGTCAGAAGAAAAAGTAGATTCTAAACGGATATTACTAAGAAAAATTGAAAGAAGTAAATAAATATGAATGAACAAATGGCTGGCTCTCCAAATTGACTAAAAGGTTTATTGTGAAAAAGAATACTTCCAGACATTTAACTAATTCAGTTTACAATAAATTTTGAGTTTGCCAATTGATTGGTCGGTTTTCAGAACTTGAATCGCTGTGCACAGCGCCACAAGCATTGGCGCTGGCGCTGGCGCTAATGCTTGCGTCAAATATAACAAAAAAAAAGTTATTTTTTGTTTGTTTTCCTGTTCTCTTGTTATTTTTGTGTTATTTTGCCATATTCATTCGGGTAAATATAATGAAATAGCCGAACAGCGGCCAGTTAGCCGAACGATCAATAAAACAACCGACCAGAGAGAAAAGTGAATTCTTTTCAGCCTCCGCCATACGTCTATTGTCGCTTTAACCCCTGCACAACCACATTAATGGCAATGTTTGAAATGAAACTTTAAACTGCAGTCATTCAAATATTTCAAAATATCATTTGAAACCAACTGCAATTAAAATGATTGAAAACATAAATTGCACCGATAGCATTCATAATAAAAACGCTGGCTGGATTTTTGTAATTGCTGAGTATACAGCGTGAGCGTATACGGGTTAACACACGACAACGCGTTCGATACGCTTTAAGTCGCGGGAGGAGGCGGACTAGGCCAAAGCACAAGGAAAATTAACGATGATCGTTGCCGTTGCCTCGTTGTCGACGTTGTTGTTGTGGTTGTCGTTGTCGTTGCCGTTGTCAGCGTCATCGCCTGGCTGGTGCCGGTCTCAGCGCCACTGTCACTAGCTGTTTCGATGCCCTGCACCGCGCACGTCCATCGCCCTCACATCGCCATTGCACGCCGCGCACCGCTCAAATGGCCGAACCGGCCAGCACAAATGCTGCGATGTCAACGGAATTGGGGAATAAGCCATGAAGAAAACCCCAAGGCAAAGGAATTATGGGCGCAGACGCCATGAAATGCTATCATTCATTGCCCATAACGACATAAAAACGCCGATTCGTACGTAAGCGCTGTGCTGTGCTCCTCGATATCGGCTGTAACTGGTTGTAGTTGTAGTTGGAGATTCTTTGAAACCCTTTGGAACTCGCTTCCACCGATGGAAATATCGTTGGAGGAAAATGGTTAGTGATTTAACAAGCCAGCGGATCGTGGGTTCGAATCTCTACTCGGTCGACACAAAATACAAAATTTCTTGCTTGCTGAGAGTAAAATAATTGTCTGGGAAAAACGTTCATGGTATAAAAACGTTACATTAAATGAAATTATAATCAATTCTTGTTTTGTATGTTGTGTGAGTTATGTGAGGAAGTGTATATATTCCATGTATCAGTACATATAAAGCTAAATATGTACATTGAAAGTTGATTGATTCGTTATATTATTGGAGGAAGTACGAAAAATTTGAAAACTATCAGTTAAACTATACTGTGAGATGAACCTTGTTTGAATCCTGCGAACACCAACTTTCAAAATAGAAGAGAACTCAAAAATAATCCATACAAGAACCCAATCGTCAATGTATGTAGAAACTTAATTAAGTACGATATAAAAAGATGAGTTGAGAATAAGTAAATAAATAAACAAGAAATAAATAAAAAACAACGGGTTTTATAGCCGTAAATGGGTGTGACACAATCGTCGTTATCAATTTGACAATTGTTAACAAGAGTCGTCCTTCAAGTCTGTTTCTGTAGGTAATACATTTAAAATATTTTCTAGTTGGGTAAAGCTGCTTTCTGTCCATTAACAAGTGGAAATTATATTGGATCCGCTAAATTGTTTAGTAGAGGCTTCAGTTGTATAACAGTGTATGTATGTTTGTCTATCGGAACATGTGTTTTGCACTGCCAAAACCGAGGTGTGCCGGTGCTTCCATATCAGTGTGAATACCACTTGGAAACTCGATTTCATGCCTTAACTTCTGCGGAGTCATATGATTAAGTTACAAGCTTCAGAATGAAGCCGGTGAGATATGCGGGAATTAACTAACTAACATGTGCAAAAACAACTTTCATGCACCAATTTTTTTACTTTTTCCCCGAGTGTGTAAATTACGATTACGCCATTAAGGCCGTTGACTTCGTCACCTGCGGGTCAACTATGCGCCTTGAGTGCAATTGAAACATGATTAAATAATATTTATAATATTTAAATGCATGAACATGTGTCTTGTTTATGAGCAATTATTGGCTGCAAATTTGATTTTAAGCTTAAACAAGACCGAATTCATAAGAATGGATATACAGGTTGCTGTTATATCACCGTCGCCTCACCGACTGTCAAAATTACACTTTCAAAATCATATCGCATATGTTACACTAAGTGTTAGTATAAACGTGTGGAAGTGTCTAGGTTTATGTAAAAATATTAACTTACATTGCAGATTATATCCCAAGTCGGCTGCTGGTTGAGTGGGCTGTGTTCGCTGCTTCAGTGATTGACTGCTTGAGTGATTGATGTGTTGTTGCTTGATATGTTGTGGTTCTTGTTATTGTTGTGTTAGTAGCTGCTCAGCTCTTGATATGATTTTTTCGTACGAAATTTCAAATTCCGTTATATGTTTTTTTCTTTATTTTGTAAATTGAATTCGTGCCGTTTTCGTTATTCTGCCCGTTGTTTGTTTTCGTTTCCTTTAAATCTACATAAATAAAATAGAAAATTTTTAGTGCACATGTTTGTTGTGCTGTGGCTTGCCGCCCCGGCGGCCCTTTCTTGAGTAGTAGCCCCGCGCCCGCGCTCGCGCCCGCGTCCGGTGGTCCACCTCACAGTGCGCGACGGTGGTGTGCGAGCGGAACTGTTTGCCGTGTGATATCTTTTAACACTTTTTCACTTTTCCACTTGTGTCTGCGCTGTGCTCAGCACAAATGCGCTGTAGTGTGTGTAGGTATGCTGTTGTTGTTGTTGGTTTTTTATTATTATTTTACACTGCAATAGCGCATCGTATCCGAAAGTGCTCAAGTTTCGCTATGGGTTTGGGCTTTGTTTTACTTCTCCTGCATTTGAAATCTTAGTCAAACGTTTTTCCTTATTCACGCGTTATGTTACTATGGTCATAGTTGCGGTTATTGTTGTTGTTGTTGTTGTTGTGGCGAAATTTATTGAATATCAAATGGACGCCGCGGAGCACCGCACGAAAAGTTTTCGTTTAGCTTGATGCGGTTGTCAAATGACAAGCGGCGAGAATTGGGAAATTTGTGAGCTGGCGTGATGCATTATTGTACAAATCGTTTGACAGAATCGAAGCCAACAATGCCGACCGCGGCCACGACCACGACCACGACCACTACTACGACCAACAACGACGGGCACGAGGGCGCGGAGGGCGGCGCGTAGCCGTAGTACGTGCTGAAATCTTCTGCGCTGGCTATCGCTCGAACACCCGCCCCTCCCCAAACCCGCTCAGCGTGGAGTAAGCGGCTTGGCGGCCGGGGGGCGTCGTGGGTTCGGTCGGGCCTTGCGGCAGCAAACCGTATTAATTTTTTTTATTGACTTTTAATTTCGCTCGACTTGCGACTTATTTCCAGCAATCGCTATTGAGTTTGTTCCTTTTTCAGGCGTGACGTTTGTGTTGGTCGTGTCTGTGCTTTTGATTCTATAAATTTGAGTGGCTTTAAGGAACACCATTGGAAAATATTGAAACTTTAGGGGGCGCCAACAAATCAGTCAGCTCTTCTTCGACGTTTTTTGCTTCGCTTCTTGTTTCTTGTGTGATCGTCGCCGCACAAGCAAAAACGTCCAAGAACTACAACAACCAGAACAACAACAACAACTGTAGAACAAAAACAACAAACCCGAAAACGAAAACCAAAAAAAAAACTGAAAAAGCAAATAAGAATGAAAAAGCAGCAGCAGCGCAGTGCGAGTGGCGGGGCGGCAGTGTAGGAACGAGAGACACAGGAACGGGCGAGCAGCGATAAGAATATTATATTCTCGCAACGCCGATCTGGTGGCTTCAGCCGTAATTAATTTAAATATTGTGTATTCTTGAGACTTTATTTTTTATTTGTTGCTTTTGCTGCTGCTGCCGTTTACTGTTGTTGCCTTTGTTGCTTTTTCCTATTTATTTACATATTTATTTGCTTATTTTGATTTGTTGTTTTTCGATTTGGCTTTTTGAATTTTAAAAATTTGTTGCTTTATGCGGATAGATAATAATATGTATGGGAGCGCCGAGTGTTATTCACTCGCGTCGGGGCCACAACACGGCGCAGCCCAGAGCCAAATCGCGCACCACACACCACAAACTATTCATTTACTATTCTTTCGCTTCAAACTTTCGCTTCACCGCTTCGCAGTCCAATCGTTTCCGATATTTTTCTTGAGCCACGGGGCACCACGCACACACGTTCGCAGACCGCGGCACTTTTCTGGTGCATTGCTGCACTTCTTCTCACTCTACTCACTTCGCTCCGATCCGAAATCAATCGTGCAAGAAAACAATTCGAGGAAATGTGCAGGAAAATCTTTAAAATACAATAAATCAAAGGACAAGATATGTGAACATGTTGTGCGGACTAGTACGGAAAACCAACTAAAACCCATTGACTGTAAAGAAATTTCTTGGTGCTGAAGTTGCTTGTCGTCAGCTCGCTGCGCGTCGCTGTGTGTGTGCGGCTGTTGTATCTGTGTGTAACCGATGTGTCGGCGTGTGTGGCGGCGATGTGCCTCACATGGCGCCTCTACAAATCGCCGTTATCTGCGCCGATTCTTCAAACTGGCAATGCTTGTGGAGAGAATGCAGACTGGCTGCAGAAACCGGAATGAGCGAGAGCGAGCAGTTGCGCAGAAGAGCAGTGCTACCAGATGGATTTGGCCGAAATGTAAAAATCAGTAACAAGTCAAAAGTGCCCAAAATGATAAAAGAAAAAAATATGAATGTCTTGATTTAATGGTCTATAAGGAAAGAATGGCAGCGGTCAAAATACCTCGAAAAGGATATTGAAGAAGAATTTTCTTTCAATTACTAACAAACTGATAATTGGACGATGTGGCCATTTGGAGATCAAAATAATAATAAAAAATCATAAAAAGAACAAGATTTTTACTGTAATACAAACACATTCAACTTTTATACATGTATGGACTTTTCTGAAGAGGACACTTGTAATTGGGATGTTTGTTATTCATTTCCAAAGGATTTTGTAGAGACCAATGTGGCAACAAGTGCAACGTCGATTGGTGTTGACACTAGTTAGCTTGTGAAATCCTATTTACAGTTCCCGGGATTTAAAAGGTTCAGAGGAAGATTTGATAAAACTTTTCAAATTAACTAAAATTAAAAAAAAGAATAAACTAGCTGACCCGGCGAACTTCGTCTCGCACAAAATTTTTTTTTTTTTTTTTTTGATGAAGAAATGCGCGAGATGGCGAATCTATGGCGATGCAAACTGACGAAGAAAACTTACTAAAGGAAGAACTACTGATTAACGCAATCGAGGCCCAGAAATCAGCAATATTGCTGCTAAGTTTCAGTAAAGAAATGGACTGCGCTTGAACCATGCCAATTTTAATAAATGTTTATCATTTTTACTTACGCCACGCCCCCTTGCTCTATACCCGCTCCATTCCCTCTGTCGAGAGAGAAAATGGTAGGTTCGTATTAAGTTTCATTGCGTTGCGACTTATAGTTCAGCGGAATATTTGGGTCACAAAAAATGTGCCACGCACCTTGTCCAATGCCCATCAAATCTTACCACTAGAATGACTCATCTATGGGACGTCGGGGTACTAAATTTCAGTGTTGTACAACTTACAATTTCGAAGATATTCTATATTAAGAATTTGGTTTGTATGGGTGGTGCCACGCCTCCTCGTCCAATACCCGCCCCCATTCCCTCTGTCGAAGGACATGACTAAATAGTAAGTTTGTAGTGAATTTAATTGATGTGTGACTTATGGTTCCAAAGTTATCATCTGAAAATTTGGGCTGGTGAAAAAGTGCCACGCCCCGTTTTCCTTATATTTCCTTGTTCTGACAACTATACATAAAACAAAAAAAACAGCTAAATCAGCCCAGCCGTTCTCAACTGATTTGCGGTCAAACATGGCCGGGATTTTCCGACTTTTCCAATAGATTTTCCAGAACTTTCTTTTCGCATAAACCTGAACTGACTCAAAACGAATGCAACAAAAAAACCCCATGGAAATCGGCCGGCCCGATTGAGTGTGAAGCGTTTACGTACATCCACTTTCTTTTATATGTATAGATAACTGAAATAAATTTGGCTCAATTACCAGTAGTTACTTAAGCTTTGTTGAACAAAAGCTTTGTAAACTCGGGTGTGGTATGTCACAAATATATTTTCTTATAATAATATGGACTGTCACTACAATATGGACTGAAATGAAACAATTTAGAAAAGGATAGTCATAAGTAAGCGTGAGACTTACTATAAGATACATTTAGAATATACGGTTAAATGACCTTGAAATTTTATCCGTTTGTATTATTCAAGAATTTTTTTTTAATTATTGAAGAATTATTATTTGTCCCAAAAAGATTAAAACCCAAGCCTAAGCCTGGTTAGAAATTGGCTTTGAGTAAACACAGTTTTTCGAACTGAGAATTGTAGACTTGGAGTAGACTGGAGTTTGCGGAGGTACTTTAGAGTACTGCTTTTAGCAGTACGTTACAATATCTGATCTGTAGGAAAAAGACATATGTTCTATGATCCATCCCGCAGAACAAAAGATAGTGAAAATGAACCGATTCGCAAATTGACATCTTAGTGCAACTATTTGTAACTGTGTTTACAATAATTTGTTTTGTTAACCCTTTCGACCCCAAATTTTACCCTGTGTCTCGATATTACTTTTTGGTATTTAAGTCATGAAATATTTGCATGAGAAGTGTGCACACGACATTTGAACTCGCCACGCCTATTTGTTAGAGTTCTAGAGCTGGTTTACTTTTGAACAATTTTAGCTTAAAACGGGTTAAATAAATTGTGTATCAATATTTTTTAATTACAGACAAATTATTTAAAATTTACGAAAAAATACAAAATTATCACTTTTTGATTTTATTTAACCATTATTAAAGAAACAGGGTTTTGACCAAACGCGCCCAATTTGTAGATTTCAATTAGAACACAAACTTTCCCTGATATCGCTGCAAATTATTGAAAATTATTTTGTGAATAACAGTAAAATGGTTGTACTTTATTTTGAATTCACTTCTAAAAATATTAATTTGTTGGTGCCTACTTAAATTAAATCCATAAATCAATCGTAGCTTTTGCTATAAGATGATAAATAGGTGAAGTTGCTCTCAGGCAACTTTGGGGTCGAAAGGGTTAAGCCTGTTCGTTGCTGTTTCGTCAACGTCTCTCTCTGTCTCCCTGATGGTTAGTGCTCACATTTGCTTTTGAAAAACTTGAACGGATTCATATTTAGTAAAGAAGTATTTTATATTGGAAATTTTCACAGTGGTCGGGAGCTGATCCGATCCAACCCACACTTGCACCCAAACTTTAGTATGGCAGTTCTTCACAGTACACATTAAACCAGTTTCAAGTGTTGCCTAACTAAAGAGTAAAAGGACTTTGTGTCCATGAAATGTTTCAGCGCTGTGCTGCTGGCGCTTTGCCTCAATTCTGCTCCATCCGTACGACCCGTCAGCATTAATCCAAATCTGATGCCATTATAATAATAACAGGCCGGCAAGTTGATCGTGGCTGAAACTGTTGCAAGTTGCTGGAGCTTTAAACACACACACACACCTACTCGTACATTACCTTTGCGTGTGTATGCAGCTCTTCACAAGTTTTCAATTTGGCTGCAGACGCTAGAACGCCAGCAAACAAAATTCGTTAGACAATTGGGGAGCTATGTATGTATGTTCTAATTGAGCGCCGGCTTTGAGCGGTAGACGACGATACGCCGGCCAAATGCACAAAAATGTGCGTACGCTGTGCGCCTGCAGTTGAACACAGTCACGATCCCAATGTGCACGAACTGTGCGCATCAACCATTCACAGCCACTACTCTCAGAACGCTACACTTTAGAGGCGAGTTTACTATGTATATACACATATACATATGTATATGTACATACATATGTTTGTATGTATGCACCTGCAAATACAGTCTTCCCTCAGTAATCTCGGGTTAATAAATTCTCGATTATAATATACATACAAATTTTTGTAAAATATACCTATTTTTTAAAACTAACTAATGCCTTAACTTGGGACTTAACCCTTTGCGACCCAGGAAATTTTTTGCTTCGACGATATTAATCACGAAAATGTTACACACTCAATGGTATTAAATTTGTTTCTTTTATAATTTTTTACGCAATAGCGGGAAAACGATTGGCGAACGAAAATTGCTGGGAAATTCAAAATTTACGCTACAGTGTTTTTAAAGTTAGATCGCACAATTGTGTATTCTGAGTAGGCTTGCCAACCGTCCTCCTTTGAGGAGGACAGTCCTCCTTGAACAGAAAATGTCCTCCGTCCTCCTCAAAGGCCAAAAAGTCCTCTTCAAGCTCAAATTAAATTTAAATTTTTTTTAAATTTTTTTATTCGAACGTAAGTTGCCACATTGTTGCCAATCAATTAATGAGGAAAATTTTTCCAATTTGTGTCCAATATTTCGATGCTGCTTTGGGCATTCAAAACAAAATTATAGACTTCGTTGAAAATCCGGATGAGTCAGCTGCTGGAATGTTCAACATGATTAAGGCCGCATTGAAAAAATTAGACTTAAAAATAAAAAATCTTGTGTGCCTTAGTGCTAATAATACGAATGCAAACTTTGGTAAAAAATAATTCCCTTTTCGTTTTCTTAAGAATTCAAACCAAAACATATTAAAAGGCAATTGCCACGCGCACATAATACACAATAAATTAAAAAAGCATTGTGTGATTTCGATGTTGATATTGAAAATATTGTTTGATATTGTTGATAACAGTCGCAAAAATATGCGTTTTGTTTCATTTTTTAAAGTGGTTAAAAAGTTAAAATTTACATGTGCTTTTAGGTTTTCTCTTTTCACATTTGTATGTTTAAAAACATGGTGAAATAGGTCCTCCTATCATGGTCCTCCTGAAACAAAGAAGCTCCCATATAAAGTCCTCCTCAAGCCAAATTTTGTCCTCCCTAAATCGGTTTAATAGTTGGGAAGCCTAATTCTGAGTCGCAAAGGGTTAATGGAACTTTAACTGCAATAACTGCATTCCAGAAATTTCGAATTAAACGTTAAATATTTGTGAAGTTAGAAAAAAGTAGACATTTCGAAATACTTCTTTCTATATTCCTTCTATTCCTCAACATACTAGAACCGAACTATTGTCAAACGCATTATGGATATGTGTTTTTATATTTAAGTATTGCTTAACCCTTTCGGTCACAATGTCCAATATATTGGACTACAGCCCATACAATTCATACAGAACGGGTTTATTTTCATGTCGGAAAGGGTTAAGAAGGGATAATGATGCCATAAATAGTTTGATTGATTATACCAACAAATAATAAAAATACACTTTGCTATAAAACGTATGAAAGGAACTACTCAGAGTTAAACAAATAGCCGGTTTTAAAAATAATGTTTATCACTTCTTTAATAGTATTTAATTTTATTTGTTTTCTACTGTTGTTTAAAGTTGTATTTTTATCTATGTTATCTTCATTTATAAAGGAATTTGTTTCAGTTACTTAAAAAGTGTAAACAGCTGAAATCATAAATAATTACTAATAGCTGTATCAGCGTTATCACTAAGACTTATTTTTTCTCTTTGAAAAAAGTTACAACTGAGTCATAAAATAAACAAAATTCTAAAAACACCTCCACAAAATGTATTTCTATTCGTAACCATTTATAATTTGCAATTATTGATTAATTGATCTATGCTACAACATTCAACATCACATTCAATTTATTCCCATTCACTAATTTTTTATTGCACATCCACTGAGGATCTGCACTGCACTTACATAGACAAAATATAATTTTTTTTGTACGAGTAGCACAATAACCACTAACTCTCATCGTCGCCTCGAAGATATGATTTAGATTTAATTAAAAACAGAAAATAAATTTCATTTAATTTTTTTTAAGGTATTTGTTTTATTGTGATCAAATGTTGGTGACAAATATGATTTCAAATGGTATTGAACTCAGAAGTTGTGTACGGTTGTGCCCTCAAAATGAAATTCTGAGTGCGCTACTTTGAAGTGCATAAATATGAGTGAAATAATTTTAATTTGACTCAAAAATAATCAATTGTGTAGAAATATTGCTATATTCTTAAGGTAAACGTTTGATTCTCATAAGTTTGGGATTTCATTTTGTCCCTAACCTTAAAAACTACTAATATGAACCAAAACCTGCTGATTTTCTGAGCACCAAAATATTAAACATTTTTTAAATTTATTTCGATTTGTTTTAATTACGAAAGCAATTTTCATTATCTAAGCCCTGTCCCACAAATCACAACGATTTCATTAACTAATTAAATTATTACTTACCTTAATTCGAAAATGTTTTTATGATTTTTTGCTCACACTACGTAAATTTTACACTGACAACAGTTTTATAGGATCTAAACATATAACAAGCACAGTATTGAAGTACAACTCATAACTGTTCGTTTAAAAGTGTTTATATCGTTTCGTTAATATTTTTCAAATTTGTTTTTTGTATTTTTCATAATTATTTTAATTTATCTAATTTCACTGTTCCTCAATTGCAGTCACTTTCAATAACAATTTCAATGTTTGTTTTTAAATAAATTCTCGTACAGAGTGCGAGTGGCGCACGTGTGTATTCACTTCACCCGTAATCCTTGTAAGGAGCCAAGTTTTCTTCATCATGTGTGTCAGCGTACTAAACATTAGTGTTCTACGCGTCGCTCTTTATATACGGCATCGTAAATGGCCACTGTTGATGAGCGCGGGAAAATCGTGCCGCACTTTTCAAAGGATGCTCTTATAATTTGCTCAAAGCAAAGTCCTTTTTAGTCATCTAGCTTGCCGGCCGCCATTCATCCTGACTCCTGCGTTTCTATGGCTGGCTCGATTTCGCGGAGTGCCACGATATTTTTTTGTGTTTTTTCTTTTCGTCGCCAGACTACTACTGTCTCTGGCGCGCTACTCTTAGTGTCCTGCAAGGCTGTTGTCAACAATATTCGGTTCACGAATTACTCTACAATTCGAAAGTTGTTTATAAGGTTTATTGAATACATTTGAATTTTTGCCTTGACTGCTTTAGAACAACAAATTTAAATACTTATCTGGGTGAAAATTTGTAGGAAAATACTTGCGTATTCATAGTTTCCCGGTTTCCTGTGGGTAATTATTACCAATGCCTATGGAAAAGCTTCTAACCCGGCTCTCGGAATCCAAATAAAACTGAGAGTTTCTAGACTTTTTCTTATAACACGGTTTACGTCTCAATTGTATGTAAGTATGTACATATGTATACTTATACCACATACTAGCTTGGCACGTTAAAGTTTAGACACCGTGAATCATTTTTCAAAACCCACAGTTTAATTTTTTGTTTCTCATCTTCTATTGCACCAATTATAAGTTTTTATATCACATTAGAAAGCCCATTTTATTGGCCTTGAAGTATAAAAAAACGGTAGCATATTTTTATTAGCTTGTTGTTTATTTGAAGAAAATGGCGAAATGTCATTCAAAGCACCAAGAGAACTTCACCGTTCCTATCTCAACAAATCACATAGGTCAGTCAGTGGCGCACACAGAAGGGCGGGGTTGGGGTTTAAACCCCCCAAAAAAATTGCTGGTACAAGATATGGTTCCGATTGGTATTCGGCACAAAAGTTGTATGCAACCCCCCAAATTAAATCCAAATTATATTAAGCATATGTATGTAATTTAAGCAAGAAACTTTAAAAACTTAGTAAGTTAAGGTGCATAACAGTTGGGCTGAAAAGTTCGTATCGTTTTATAGAAAAACACATTTTTAGATTTTATTATTCAACATAGTTGCCATCGAGGGCGATACACTGAATATAGCGATCTTCCAACTTTTCAATACCATTTTTGTAGTACGATTTGTGTTTAGCCTCAAAATAGGCCTCTGTTTCGGCGATTACTTCCTCATCGGCTTTAAATTTCTTTCCAGCGAGCATTCTCTTGAGATCTGAGAACAGGAAATAGTCGCTGGGGGCCAAATCTGGAGAATACGGTGGATGCGGAAGCAATTCGAAGCCCAATTCATGCAATTTTACCATCGTTTTCCCCGATTTGTGACACGGCGCATTGTTTTGATGAAACAACACTTTCTTCTTCTTCAAATGGGGCCGTTTTTTCGCGATTTCGTCCTTCAAACGCTCCAATATAGTCGATGCAAATTATTCCATGTGCATGCCAAAATACGGACGCCATACCCTTACCGGCCGACTGTTGAGTTTTTCTACGCTTTGCATTCGGTTCATCGCGTGCAGTCCACTCAGATGACTGCCGACTGGACTCCGGGGTGTGGTGGTGGATCCATGTTTCATTGATTGTCACATATCGACGCGAAAATTCACTTCTATTGCGGTTGAACAGCTCCAAACATTACTCTGAAGCATCGGCACGTTCTTGTTTTTGGTCGATTGTGAGCTCGCGCGGCACCCACTTTGCACATAGCTTTCGCATACCCAAATATTCATGGACGATATGTCCAACACGTTCCTTTGATATCTTTAGAGTGTCAGCTATACAAATCAACCTAAATTTACGATCTTCCAAAATCATTTTGCGGATCTTTTTGATGTTTTCGTCCGTAACAGCCTCTTTTGGACGTCCACTGCGTTCATCGTCTTCGGTGCTCATATGCCCTGTACGGAATTTGGCAAACCACTTACGAATGGTTGGTTCACACGGCGCAGAGTCCGGATAACACTCATCAAGCAACTTTTTGGTATCAGCAGCACTTTTTTCATCAAAAAATAGTGTTTCATTAAAACACGAAATTCCTTTTTATCCATTTTTTCAAAATAACAAAAGTTGCTTCACTCAAAATGCTGTATCTCACAAACTAATAATCAGACAACTGTCAAACTTATACACGTTTCTTTTGAAGGTTGGTACTACCTAAAACTGATACGGATTTTATTCTAGTGGCGCCATCTCATAAAAACGATACGAACTTTTAGCCCAACTGTTACATACAGTTGAATAGAATCACTCGTAGTATTAATTGTCCATGGTAAAAACACATACTAAATAGTTGTAAAAAAAAACTGAATTATATTTTGTATTTATTGTTTGGTTCAAGTACCACAAGTAACAAAGAAAATAATGGAAAGAAACAGTTCATTAATATATTTTTAAATATTCATTGAAAATAAAACCCTTGTATTTCGACTGACAAAAAAATGTGTTGCCCGTAACTGTATCTATGTTTCTACACATTTATGAGAAAAATATTATCCCTACAAACAATTTCTCGATATAAATTTTTAGCGACAAATTCTCGAAATAATCTCAATAATACTTGAATTTTTTGCCTTGAAGATTTTGAATATTTTCAAGTCAAATGACAAATTGTCATAACGTGAACGTGCGCGCATTTAAAACCGAGTTTATGTGTACTTATAATCGTTATGTGATTTGAATAATGGACTGGCCATGCGACAGTACTGTAAAATATGCGTTTTATTTCAATTTTCAGAAAGAAAATACGTTTTCGTAATGGTATCCAAAATGCTATTGAGAACAAGAAAAATTACGCTGTCGAAATGATATCAAAATTTTTAAAATTTTCGACATCGTTACGATATCTCGGATAAGATAATTTCAATATCGCAACGATATCGAGGTTTTCGAAATTCTCGACATCGTTACGATAGTGTAATTTCTGTCGTTCTCGATATCATTTTAGACATTTTAGCAATACTCGAAAACGAGAAAAATTCTCGCTTTAACGATATCGTTTCAATATCGTTTCGATATCGTTTGGTTTGCTGGGATAGCAGTCAACTACATACATACATGTATGTATAAAGCTAGCTAAATTTTAGTTTCAAAATTTTAGTTTTAAACATTAAAAAGGACATTTTATTAAGAGGATGAGTATTCAATATTTTTAGAGCAGCAGGATATGGTAATAATCTCTTTTAGGAATAATCTCTTTACAGTTCCTTAAGGAACTTTTCATATTCATCCGGTTACTATGGAATCAGTTCAGCGCAATTGCCTCAACAGCGCTAGGCTGCATAATAATAAAAACAACTGTAGCCATTGGACGCCGGGCTAGTTCAATTGTGGTCTCGCCTCAACCAACCTCTCACCACTTGGCCGCTCTCCCATTCACACATCCACTCCCGTGCGGCGTGTGTACGGCGAGCGTTTCCATACAGCGCCAAGTAGTAAGCGCCAAACGCCAAGCGGCCAGCGCCAGCCCCATTCCGCCGCGGTGCGCCAGCCTGCAGCCAGAAGCAAGAACAAATTCGCGCAAAACAAAAACAGTCGCCGCTCGGATGGATTGACTCTCTGGCAAAACATCCTCGTGCAAACGCAAACGCACACACGCACATTCGTACAGAAACACAAACAGAATCACAAGCAACAACAATAACAATAATAACAATAACAACAACAACAACAATAGCAGCGAGACAACAGCAATCATAGCCACAACAATACCAATAACAACAACAGGCATTACCAGCAGTGGTAGTCGAAATAATTATGGCAACTATTATGCCATCCACTAAAAAATTCCTTCGGCTGGCGACATTCACCGTCTAGTCCCCGTGGTGTCGAAGCGAAAATCTATCTGTGGCGCAGTCTCAATTTCAAATGCGCGCTGCCTGGCTGTCTCTGTTCTAACGGTTTCGCGCTTCAATTCAGAAACAACATCATAACAAACAGTGGCGACAGCCGTGGCGCTGGGCGCTGGCACGCCGGCGCTGCGTCCTCCGGCACAGTCGCTGCAGCGGCGGCGGCAATGGCGACGGCGACGATGGCGATGGCGACGGCGACGGCAGCACAATGGCGGCCAACAATCGTCGTCATCCCTTGGCACTTGTACGAGTACGCGCAACACCCCGTCCGGCCCCCTGCATCTTGAGCGCGCTGCTCGCCGCTCGGTACGTACTATGACGCCCAATGTCCGACATGGATGGAGCCAGCGCCAGCGCCAGTGCCGGAGCCGGTGCCAGCCGGAATCGATGCCGGAGCCACAGTGCAGAGCCAACTAAAAAGCAATAACAAAGCCGTATCTGCGGCGGCAGCGACAAAAGCGACAGTGCCCGCGCCAGTAGCGACAGTAATCACAACAGCAATAGCGTAATCACAATATAAATATGATGCCTTCATTTTTCGCCAATTTCGACTGCGACAAGACAATAACGTATCGACAAGCGGGCACATAATACCCAAATAGCGATATTAGCATCGCGCGCACTGGACGATTTCAAAATAAATGCATGCATACATACGAACACATGCAAATATGTGGGTACGTACAGGTGTATGCACATACATACATATGTATATGTACATAAGTACAATTATATAATAAAATCCGGCCATAGCGACATTGTGGCGAGCACTATTCTCGATTGAAGTGATAAGCGATATCATTCTTTTTCGAATGTACTTTTATTTACGAATATTTTAATGAACTAATTTTAATGAAATAATTTTGTAAACCCATACATTTGTTTAGAATTTTTTTAGTCGAGTTAGTCGAGTCTGTATCACATCAAAATAAGATATGTAGCCCAAAAATCGATCAATGGTAACTAAAACTCACTCATCTTGGGATCATAGTCACTCGAAAGACGTTATTCTTTAATGCGATTATAATTTTTTCTTATATTGAGCGCAAAGTGAAATAAATTTCCCAAATCGACTACTGTAAATGTGGAGAGAAGAACGTCACCGATGAGCGCTACTTGTCATCATCAACTAATAGTGTGACACTATGCGGCAGTGCACTGTCCTGTGTCCTGTGCTATTCAACGCGACTAGTGTCGGCACGGCGCGCCAATACTGGCGGCAATCAAGGACGCAACCTGGAGGGTACAATCTGCATGGGTAAATCGAACAGAACTGCGTCTATATGAGAAGACCCACAATGGTTCCAAGTAACTTTTGCAACCTTACCTAATTTTGTGACTCAATACAATATTTTAAAAGGAACTAATATGTAGTAGGAACAGTTCAGCCAGTGCTGAGAATAATAACTGAAAACAAACCAAATGTGTCACTAAGATTTCCATTCGGTTTCAAGGACACTCAACTTTATAAATAAGTTCTTCCCGAATAACAGATTACAATTTTTACATATTATTTTTTACATGCATATTTATACAATTTTGAGTCGATTTGGATTATTGTCGAATCCATGCCGGTGGTTTTTTTTATCAAATCATTAGTCCCCAACTTCATTGCATCACTTCAAGTTACTTCCAGTACATACTTAAAATCTTGACTACTAATCTGGGCCTGTAACAATATTTGAGACAACTTATTTCATTAATAAACTTTTTCATTTGACGTTTATTTGAATACTATTTTCTTGATTCAATTGTGTTCATTTTGCCGTTTGTTGATTAACACCTCCTACAAATATTTCCGCACTACATCCATGTTGTGTAATATAGCGGCGTCCAAGATTCAACGCGACTGTCTTTGCTCTTGTGGCGTCCGAAGGACTCATCATCACCGTTTAACAACTGGCAATCGCCAACCACGAGAGATGTACGTACACACGCACACGCACACACACATATACATACTTGCCCGAACGCACGTACACAGCGTCAAGTCAAAGTCCTGTTACCGGGGTATGGCTGTGCATGACTGGTGAGGCTCTACATCAAACTTGTGCGTCTCCACAAGTAGTCGCGTCGCGACTTTTGTTGTCGCCTTCGACTGGATGTCTTCATCATCCTGCAATACCCCCAACCATCCAGTCTTTAAGTCGCCCAGTCTCCCAGCCGCCTAGCCACACAGGCGAACGCCGCGTGTGCCGTCGGTTTTCTTCATCTTTATTCAGATCCATTGCGACAAATCGGCGCACAATGTGACAAAATGCAAATGCTCTCAATTAAAATGTTATGTAGTATTTGTAAACAAATTATTAAGTGAACTGTTTGTCAACGTTTCAACGTGAACCATAGTGAAATTTCACTATGAACGTGAACGTTTTTTAAAATGTGCCGAAACATTTCAAATGATTTTCCTTAGTAAGTGTTGGTTTGGTTGGACACGAATTTGCAATCTTTTGACCAACATTTCAGCTTTTAAAATACAACTGTCGCTGTCCGAGACAATAACTTTGCAGACATGTATAGTTGACTTGCGCCTTCTTTTCGCCTACATCCACTAACAACTAATCACATTGGCTTCTAGCATTGTTTTGAGTGTAAATTTGCGCTGCAGCCCACTGTGGACGACAATTTGCAACAATTTTCCGTATACGCGCCATTCAAAGTCGCCACTTGTTACGCATTTGGCGCCTTTACTGATTTTGGCATCGCCGGGGAAGGGCGTGCGCTGCGCCGTGCTGACTGAGTTGGCCAAGCACGGCGGCGCTGGCTGCCATCGCCAGCCAGACTACACGCTTCGCCTTTGGGGCGAACGCGCTCGCCAGCCGCCACGCTGGCAAAGTCAAACGTAAAATAAACGGAACATAATGTTAATGTTTTCGCGTAGAAAAATCAAGCAAACAAACAAATAAAAAACCGAATGTGTGTCTGCGCGCGCCTGTGGAGCTAGCGGACACCAACGGTCGGCAGGGGAATCAGCGAAATGGGGCCAGCGGCTGAAGAAAAGAACGTGATTCAGATCCCAGTCTCTGTCCGGCGACGGCGACGTCGTTGCCTGTTTTGTTAGGCAAATTCGTTACTTTTAAATAATGCCAGCGGAGACACTGGGCGACGGCTTTACTAATACTCATCGTTATTGGTTTTTGAGTTGCCAATTTTTTCGCAAACTTGCTGTCAGATTTTTGGCGCCCATAATGCCAAGTATTGAGCGCGATTTTATGTCTGTGCGCGTTGCTTGATGGACGATAGTTCACACAACTTGATTGTCGTACTTCTTACAATTGATTTTAAATAATTTTTTAAGTTTTCCAAGCAATTGTAAGTTTTATAAAAACGTCTCAACTATTTGTTCACAGATAGTCGCATCGAAACTGTTGCGGAAAAACACAATCGATCTTAGAGTAGCATTTAGGTTTTTATTTTTAGAATAAGCTACAGTCAAGTAAGCATTTAAGCATTTACATTGTAAAACTAAAATAGTAATATCCAAATACAAAGTGCGTTGAAAATATTTTAAATGTTTAAGTCATTTGAGAAAATTTTGTTTAAAAATACATTAAATAATTTCGAACTTAAATATGACCCATGCAAATAAGTGATTGCGGTCATATTTAGGGTACATGAGCGGAAGATACTGCGTGCAGTATGAAGTCTATATTAAATAGGGTTGAAACTCAAAAGCATTTAAGTCTGATTCAATGAAATAATTCCATTTCGTTAAATGATGGCTGCGTTTGGAAAAAGGAACAAAAAATCAGGAAATCTAAATTAAATAAAACGAACAAAAAATATATAAACACGCGAGAAACTCCCTCAATATCTGATTTAGTCAGCGTAGTCGTCAACAGCTCGGAGATCGCCCGAATAGTCCGACCCGTCGCCACTGGCGCTGCCGTGACCACTGGCACTGGCGCTGGCGCTAGCACTGCCACTTTCACTGACGCTGCCGATCTCGTCCCCACTGCCACTAGCGCTGCCCTGATCATGCTCACTGCCGCTAGCGTGATCACCACAGCCACTTCCATTGTCTGGCGGGGCTTGCATGAAGTGAACCGCCATGTTGTGGTCGATATGATCCATTATGGTCTTGAAGGACGTTTTGCACATGTGGCACGTGATGGCCTTGTTTGGGGTTCGATAGACACCAGCATGAGCAGTCTTCTTCTTCACCTTATTTATAGAAGGTGGTGCCATCTGCGCCACGATGTCATCGATCGTGTCAGTTCCTTTGTGAGCGATCATAGTGACATCTGAAAAAGCTAAATATGAAAATCGGTTAGGGGCTGGCGGTCTCAGTAAAGGGCGGACCGCACCGCACCGTACCTACCCCTTTCGTTGGCAGACTCTGTGGAGCTGATCGAGATGCTGCTCAGGTTCGACTTTGTGCGTTGTGGCGGCATTTTTAAGACACCATGTCGAGCTGAGGACGAACTCATTGAGTTAACACTGGAAGCTGAATCTTTTGCATGAAAGAACGACGGCAGTTGCGCCTTCTCTACATGATTCATTTCGGTGAATTCCAGCTTTCGCTTCTCGCTCGGCGGAATTTTCGGACAATTCTGCATCAAGTGTATGTGCAGTGCACGCAACAACGCAAACTGTTTGTCACAGTATTTGCATTTATTCATAGAGGACGTGGCGCTAGTGCCAGCCGTCGCCGCGCCCGCCGACTTGCGTGCAAAGGCCGGGACGCCGTCTTCGTGCGAGCGTTTATGCGCATCCAGTAGTGACTTGACGCGGAACGTTGCACCACAGAAGGAGCACATAAAACACGGCTCTGACTTTGTTGTAGTAGTTGGCTTCATTGAGGGGTAGTCTGATGAGTGGTCTGGTTTCCAATTTGTGGCTTTTTGATCAAACTTTACGGCTCGGGCTGCATTCGCACTGGACTTGCCCATCGGCAGCACGCTGCGGCGGGGCATGTTTGCATCGGATGTGGCTTTCGCGGTCGCAACACTTCTGCGCGTGTGCTGCGCAGTCGGCAGAACGCTCCTTCGTGCTACTTTGCGTGCTGGGCTGTTCAGAGTGGTGCGCACCACCACTGACATGCGCTGTGGAAATGTGAACGAGCGTTTCTCGGCCTGTGGAGCGGGCAGCAGAGAAGGACGGTTTCTCAAACCACCTGCACCAACCGTACATTTACCCTTGTCCACGGGTCCGGGCAGCTTGCAGACGCTGCTATCAGTGGCGTCGGCCTTTGCGTTACTTGAGATTTTTAGTACTCTGTTGAGCAGCTTTGGTATGTCGGAAGCGGCTTGGCTGAGGTCAGCTCTGGCTTTGCTGCCCGCATTGGAGGGCGACGAGCGTTTCGGCACTATGCGAGAGGGACGATTTGCCTGAAGGTTGGGCGCACAAACGCTTTTGCGAATGTTGTTCTTACCAAGTGAGATAAGCTTTGTATCGGGAGCCGTTGACTCTGCAGAGGGATACAGTTTTGGACTGGACTTTAGTTTAATGTCAACATTTCGTTTACCGTCCAGCGGCCTAAAATCAGCTAAATATTACACTGAAGTTTACAATCACTAAATGCAAATGACATGACAGTTGGGAATTGAAAATTTTCGAATTTTTCAAAAGCACCTTGCTGACTATACTCGATAATTTTAAAAGTGATTGATTAAATTCTTTAGGCTTTTTCAACTTCAGTATAAAATTTTGCGAATTTAAATTTTCCACTGGCTGACAAATAAAAAAAATAATAAAATTGAAACCTTACCCACAGTGGCAGCACTTTTGTTTGCGGCAATCTTTTCAGCAATTGGCTTTGAAGTAGCTTCCACCACTACTCCTCCGGCAATATCCGTTTTTTCCTCTGTTATTTCTTGCACTTCCTTGATTGTGGTCAGCTTTTCAATCTTTTCTTCCTTCGCCGCTGTGTTTGTTGTTGTTTTCACAATATGCACAACCGACAAAACCAAACTATTGGAGATGTGCTCAGTGCGCGGTTGCGCATTCTCCTTGTCATCTTCTGCAGCTAGCAGCAAGTTGTTGGCTGGCTTCGCGCCACCAATGTCCAATCCGAAGCATTGATCCACGCCACAGCCTCGCGTAACCGCTACACTGCGCAGCAGCTGCTCCTTCGTGGGAGTGGAACAGGCGCCCTTGTGCTCTTGTAAGATATTCTTGGGAAAGGCGCGCAATGGCGAGAATGCCTCCTCCATTTTCTTTACACTATTTAGATAATTCGTGTGCGTGTGATCCTGTGCTTCCAGAGTACTGTCCTGATGCCAGCCGTCTTGTGAGCTCTCGGCTGTGCTGTCGCCGTCAGCCAGGTCTGTGTTGGAGAGCATTGAGATGTCATTGGCGGTGGCTTCCAGTGTTTTAAACGCAGCACTTGACATGCTCGAGTCAAAGGACAAGTACATCGAAACGCCTGTGCTGTTGGCTTCGTTGACGGTTTGCTTTGAAACGTCCATCTAAAGCGAGTTTTTTTCGTTGGTAAGTCACAATATTTCTTTAAAAAGCTTTATTTTATACAATTGTTTTCAAGGCAAGCTGCGTAAACTTCGCTTCACTCGGTTCCGATATTTTTGTTCAAGCGTTACTTTTTGAATAAACGATTTTGCTGTCAATTTTGACATTTCGCACAGTTGCTCAGTGAGTACTATTAAAAAATGTGTTGCGTTGCAAACTATGGTATGGAGCAAATTTGATATAAGTTGTCCTATGATAAAGCATCGTCGCAACGTGGCATGTGTGGTTTTATTTTACCGGTACTTTTGCGGTAATTGCTCAGTGGAGATGAGCAGCTTGCTGCCTTCACTCCGGGTATTCCCCAGGGCAACCCGTTGGAACACTGGCGCCCATGCATTCCACGTTGAAACGATGTTCCAGCGCACTACGCACTACAGAGAAAGTTCGTTCCTGGCCTGTACAGCGCGATTGCGGAATGGTCTCCCTGCAGATATTTTCCCCAGCATTTATGATCTTGATGAGTTCAAGGCAAGAGTCCACAAATTCTTCACCCAACATCCTTTCTCCCAACCTATATATCCTTCCTGAACCAGCGCAATGCCTCCCCTGCGCGTTGGCTCGTTTATAATAAAAAACAAAAAAAAAGCACATGGACTAATTCTGGAGACTGACAACAGCTTAATGGTTGTGTAAACATTAGGTGGGTTTGGTTCTTTATTTACGCCAATAATTATAAAATAATGTTAAGATTTATCATAAAGTGAATTTGGCATAGCAAATTACATTAGCTGTCTGCTTCAGCAATACTAGGTAGAAGTTTACTTTGGTACTTTGTTGCCGGAGTGGCCATCGGAATCATCATTTGAGCAAGTAATTTCATCACTGTGTTGCTCGCGTTGCCAACTAAAGTTTCAACACTTGCAATTACTCACCACACTTTTACACCATTGCTTAGTTTTTTGACGGCCATGTTTCTTTCTTTTGGATTTCTGAAGTGAAATAGCCAAGATGGGATTCGCTAACCTCTGGTACTCGCATCCACGCAAATACGGCCAAGGCTCTAGGTGTTGGTAAGTAATATCAGGCTAATATATTTCGACGCTTTGTTAATGTGCAAAACATGGATGCCAGCAAATTGTGTGTGTAATTGGTTGGTTGTTGGCTGCAAATTTGTGAGGTTATGTCGGCGGCAGCAGCATGGAAGCTGGTGCTGCCGTACTCCATGCAGTTTGCTGGAATTCTACGCTTGTGCGAATAGTGCCCCCGGTTGAGTACGGAACTTGCGTTAAATTTTAATTTGCAGTTTCCTTAATTGAGGGTGGCAAAAGAAAAATTCCCACTACGATCTTTCTGCATTGCAATGCTTTTATGCTTGTGCGGAATTGGTAAAGTGGCCGAAACAGCACCAGCTGCACAAACAAGGCGTGTCTGGCGTAAATCGTTTGCTAATTTTTATTAATTGGACTTCATTGCAGCCGTTCCTGCTCTAACCGACATGGTTTGATCCGCAAGTATGGCCTGAACATTTGTCGTCAGTGCTTCAGGGAATACGCCAATGACATTGGTTTCAAGAAGGTAAAGTTGAATTCAACTCCAAATATGTATGTCAGACTAACTTGTGTCCATTTATTTACTTGCAGCTCGATTAAGTCAGCTTCCCACGATGAGCATTTCTGCAATGGAATGCGTCATCAACCACTTTGCATATTAATTCAAGCAATTTGGCTGCATATGGTCGGTGCAAAATACGTGAATTAATATGCGGCAACAGCAACAACAGCAGCAACAACAATATCCTCTGAAAGTTTGAATAAGAAGTAGTGAATTGGCGGAAATGCCAAAATTAGCGTACGCGAGAAACATAAAGGAACTTTGTCTATTTTTAGCAGTTGGAATCTCTTATTTAAGCTTTCAGGCGAATAAAACATAACAAGATTCAAGAAAGTAAATGCATTTTTGGCTCATTGTACTGGCTGGTTTTTAGCGGCAATATATAAACGTTTTAAAATTCGAAAATGACATTGAAAAGAGGAATGCACTATCATGTAATATTTGCTGTACAACAGCGGACATTCCGATATGGCACCGAGACCTCCAGCAATCCTCCGTGTAATGTGTAAGAATGTATCTTTGGTTGCGCTTTGTTACATGCGAATATATTTTCCCTACATATACGAATTAGCGCCTATTTATGCGAAGCAATTCTTTGGTTCTGGAAGAATGCAAAGGGTAAGAGACAGGATTAAAAGGAATTGAGAGACGGCATTAACAAAGTTTAATACAAAGTAGGCGCAGAAGTATCAAAATCGTAAACTACAAGCGTTCGATCCTCATGTGCCAAGTATTCAATAGTTTCGCTCTCCCCTACACGTACGTGTGCATGTGCAATGAAAAGTTGCTTTGGCAACATGCAGCTCAAACTTGATCCTTGCACTGGCATCGGCCGGCAAGCTGCTACGACTCTGCCACATTTCCTTGTGCGCGTGCAGGTTACGTTAAGTTGAAATTGCAGCAACTTGAGCAAACGAATGGAGCAGAAAAAGCTGCAACCGCTCTCGACCCTCAAAGACCGATAACGGCTCAGAGCAAGCCAAAACAATGCAAGTGTGCTGCCTGTGTCCACGTGCCGTGCATGGCTGGCATTGAGGTGACCACTGGCTCACAAAGATTGTCGAGTTTGCGCAGAAACGGCGGAAAACTGGTTGAGGTGTTAAATGGCCGTTGCAGTGGGCTGAAATTGTACACATTTGAGCCAGATGGAAAGGCGACACACGACCGCGTGCAGACTCACAACTCTGAGACTCCGAGTGTAATATGCATTATATGTGTGCACATAATGCATTATGCAAAGGCTTTTGTTCGTTGTGATTGGTGACGAAACTGTGGAGAAGTTTGGCCTCTCACGTAGATTACCATAGCGACACAGTCTTGCGTGAGATTGCTGCGTGAGCTTTATGTAAACATGGATTTTTATTGATATTAATAATTAATTACCTAACAACTTTGATGTTAAAGTGAGGTTAAGTGTGTTAACCATCCTGGAAACCCACTACTGGATACAAAAACTGGTGGAATTTGTCTGTTGTATTAGTAAAGTGATCGTTCCATACATATATATATATATTGTAAGTCGTATGATATTCTTTGTTTTTATTTATAACCTTCTTCAGTTAAGACGATACGTTGTGCCTAAGTATTTTTTTTATTTCGATAAAAATTTGTTAGCATTAACCACAATCACTGGTTGGACCTCACGATTTAAGTGAACAAATCTATTTATCGCCGTGGATTAGGCAGAAGGTTATGAACTCGAGTCTCGACTTCTACAAAAGAACGAATACATTCTTGCGGCAGCTGCTCCTTAGCCGGCAATGGAATGTTAAATATACTTTTCGGCTATAGGAACCTACAAACGGGTATAAGCAGTTGAGAAAACGAATATGTTGGGGGCTGCAATCACCAAGTGGGTCGGTCCATCACAGTGCTTCCACTTTCATCACTTTGAGTTTTGGCTATAACTGGGCGACTGGCTGCGCGCATTCATTGGGCCATTGAGGGTCAAATGTGTTGGTCATGAAGAATGCATTCATTGCTCTCTGAATCTGCGCTTAATTGGCGCTTAGCTCCGCAAGTTTCAAAATGAAAAGCTGCGAGCTTCGCCGCCCGTCCGTTTGCCATACTCGTCGGTGTGGTTTTGTTTGTTTATGTTTACTAGAAAATAACACGTTTTTTGTATTTAGCTGTTCGACGCTGCTCCATGTTCCGGTGAGTTGCCATTTGACGCCGAGCGGTGCGCGGTACGGGGAGAGTGGTGAGTGCGTCTAGCGGTTGGCAGTTTTTGAATCAAAGTTTGGAGTGGTTTGAGATTTTCAGTTTCAGTTGCAGGCGAGGCGCACTAGCGAACCGACGGCTTTTGCGCATGCGCACATTTTTTGGACTCGAGTGCCCGCTGCAAACGATTTGCATCTGAAAGTGACGGTCGTCGAAACCGAAAGTTGAAAGAGATCGCAGCAACGGCGATCGACGATAGGCGAGCAAATTTCGAGTGAGCTGATAATTTTAATTGGTTAGAGGCCGCGCTGACCTTAACTTTTGTCTGAGCCAAATACTTACAAGCGCAACGGTTCGGCGGTTTGTCGGTGTCGTTGTGTGGGGGGAAAATGCGTGCACTGCAATTGTGGCTGCGACTGTTGCTCGTTGCAAGCGTTCCAATTGCTGCTTATGCAACGGCCGCGGAGTTGCAGCAGCATGCGGAAGCGCAACCAACGGCTGCCAACATGAAGTTCGGCGCAAAATTGGCTGCAAATGCGCAAATTCAAGCGCCAACAAAAAACGTCGCATCCACAGTTGTTCCGAGACGCACACCAGCGCCCACTCGAGCGCCGCAGCGGCAGCTCAACGTCACCAAAACGGACAAGCCTCCTGCAGCTGCGTCGCGAAAAGCGCGTCGCTACGATGCGCCCGCAGCGCCCACGGCGCAACTCGTTGCACAATACGACATTCCCATCGTTAAGAAGAGCCGTGACTCAACAACAGCAACAGCAGCCGCTTCTCACAAGGGTCAACGACAGCGCTCACGCGAACGTGCAGCCGCTGCATTGCCGCAACGTGCCAATTCCCAGTCGCCGCCAGACGCGCAGGCTGCCCGTGCACGTAATTCGCATGCGGCGCCGAATGGCACAAATTCAAATGTGAGCCAGTCGAGCAGCAGCAGCCGTCGAACAAGTGAGCAGCGCCGAGCCAGCGTTGGCCGATCGAAGTCGAGAAAAGCCACTGCAACCACTACCAGCGCCAGCACAACAACAACCACAACAACGGCTGCAACATCAACTGCAGGTAAAACTGAATGTGCGGTGCACTTTCCCACCACCCACTTGGCGGTGAGCAATTTTCACGTACATATTTGTTGTGTGAGAATTATGCAACTCGGGTGCGGAGTTCAACTGTTGGATGCAAATGTTGCAACTTAAGCACTTTAATTGAAGAATTGAGGTACTATTGGAAATTGTGAGTCGAGTGTGAAAATTTGTTTGGATTTCATTGAAGACTTTTCACACTCTTTTCGGCTTAGCACAGCAGAAAGCCGAAAAGCTGAAATGAGTAGGCACAGTGAGCCCCACTGAAGTGAGCCCATCGAATATGCAACTCCACAGCTACAGACACTGGGATTGGGAGATGACAAGATCTTTGCGGGCATTCTCTGCGCGCTGACTCGTAAATAAATATCGTTACTTGCTGTGATATTTCGCTAATGTTTGGTCAAGAACTGTACAATAATTTACCTATTACTGTATATAACTATAGTTAAAATGTTTTTTGTTTTGCCCGATTTTCGAAATGACTGAAGATATGTCTATGGATGGCATTACGTCCTATGGATTTTGTCATTCGTGGAGAGAAAATAGTGAATTTTGCTTTACTTCAACATGCCATAGAATGATAGAAAACACGGGACTCAAGTCGTAAAGTGGGAGGTAGAAAAGAGTTGGGATTTGTTCACATAAGAAAGTGGAAAAAATTTTAGCTTTATTAGCATTTCGAAGAGGGCTTCATGAGTTTTAAAATATCTAAAGCCCTAAAGAAAGCTGACCAGGGCGAAGCCTTTGAATCTCGCTTATTAAATGTTTCATTGCTTTTTATCACTAAGATTACGAGATGACTTAACCCTAATTCCCAGAAGTGAGTCTCATAGTCTCACTACAGATTTCAAATGGTGATAAATTCTATACCAAAAGATTTTCGAGTCCAATAATTTATGTAATCCTCTAATGGAATGTTTGAAATATATTGCATTTATACATTTAACATATTAGACAGTTTTTGTACTTGTTTTTAACAATTTTTTAAAATTGTAACGAAACCCCAGAAGTGAGCCTCAGAAGCTCATTTGAACAAAAAACTAAGATTTACTCAGAATTCCTTGATTTTTTGTCCACCATATGGAAACAAATTTTTATTTTTCATGTTTAGATGCATTTCTATTGTGTGAAGTTCATAGTTTTTGAGACTAGCACACATCTAGTCGGCATGGGATGAAGTCTATTAAAATTTTTGAAAATACTGCAATCTACGACATATTATGAAGAATTTATGCCTTGCCGAAGTTGATGTTAGTTCATACAGTTTATGTCTTCCAATCCCGATAAATATGTAATTAGAATATGGAAGTACGATGGTGCTAATACTTCCTGAAATGCCATACACACGCAAAGACGGTAATCGAGGAGCTGTGGGTCTTGCAAAAAGGGTGTTGAAAAACTGTGTGAGCCTTACAAACACAAATGTAATAATGACCAACTAGTTCAGCAATAAGGAATTAGCCGATAGTTTATTGGATGCGGGGTTCGTATACTCAGAAAAAACAAAATTTCTGTGATGGGTATATCAAAAAACGCAAACCTAATGCATGGCCTCTAGCTTTTGCAGTAGCAATTATTTTCCTGTGGACCCTGTATTTAGAAGTTTTTTACTTAAAATAAAAAAAACTTAAATAAAAACGTCTTTAAGTAGTAACTGGATTTGGAAAAGTAAAATAAATTGAGTTTTTCAGTAGTTTAGCTCATATAAGTCTGACAGTCTCACTTTTGGGTTTACGTTACTTTTAAAATTCTGGGAATTAGGGTTAAAGGACATATCAACCTTTTTCAATTAAAAATAAAAAGGTAAGGGAAACTACATTACGTCTGTCGCTTCTTCAGGGATGTAGCTATTTGATACGAGAGCTTCCAAAAGATTTATCAAGGAAGCACTGTATCTTCACTTCGTATAACTAGAGCCTTGTTTTAGATCTGATTTCATGGAAGGTTCAGAGGCTGTACATTTTCAGATAATAGGAGTGAGCTCTAGTGTGGGCTCTGGCACCATCGAAACCGTTTGAACTGTTTAAATTTCAGTTTCGGACAACAGATTGTTAGGTGTTTAGATATTTTATGTTAGATATGAGCCACTTTGGGCTGACTTATGATGTCATCAATATTCTGAACTGAAACACCAAAGAGTATGTAAAGACGCCAACACTCAGGTGCCGAGTGTAGACATTATTATCATAATTTTTTTATTAGAAGTTAAAACTTGAAATGGCGCCCCACAAAAAGCAACAATTTGCAGTTAACCTTCAACAGGTGGTTAGCAATAAAAGAACCACACAATCAAAATGTTTTTTTTTTTTTTTTTTTTTTTTTTTTATTTTTTATTGCTGGGGAAAGTGCACCGCGACCTGAAAGATCTATTGTGCCCCCTTCTTGGCCTTCACAGTTCGTCCGTGAGTCCAGTTTCCAAAAGGAATCTTAGTATATTTCCTAAGCCTTTGGAAACCCAGTCCGATCCTGGTATAATGTATTCACCCAGGTGCTTCTTCCGTTTGTGCATTAGTGCAGGGCATAAGCCTAGTATGTGTATTGCAGTTTCATTGTCCTGCAAACAGAACCTACAGAGTTCGTTTACTCTGATACCTAGTTTGGTTAGATGATAGTTCAATCTACAATGCCCTGTCAATATACCTGTGATAATCCTTAGATTATTCTTTGAGAGACTCATACATTCCTCGAACCTTTTCTTGTTATAAGATCCAATAACCATCTTGGAATGTTCAAGGCCTGGTTGGTTTTCCCAGTATTGATTCCGGATGGTTATCTCGTCCTTCCTGGAAAGGATGGACAGTGCTCCTTTGCCTAGACCACAGAAAGGTTCTGGGCCGACAAATGGGGTAGACGCCCCCCTTCTTGCAAGTTTGTCTGCCTGCTCGTTCCCATCAATCCCGGCGTGACCCGGAACCCAGAGGACCCACACCTGATTGTGACGGCCAAGTTCGTTCAGCTTCTCAAGGCATTCCGACACCAGTTTCGAGGATACCTGGTAGGATGTCAATGCCTTGATTGCTGCTTGGCTGTCTGACAGTATCGCGATCTTCCGGTTCCGGTATTTCCTCACCAGATTGAAATGAGCGCACCTTTCAATGGCGTATATTTCCGCCTGGAAAATGGTGGTTTGTTTTCCTGTAGGTTCCGAGTATCTAATCCCCGGTCCATACACCCCGATTCCGGTACCTTCCTCCGTTACGGAGCCATCTGTGTACCAGGAAATCATGTACTGATCTATCAGATATGTCTCTGATATACCTACCCAGCTTATTTTATTACTAAATTCTGTTTTAAATCTCTTGGTGAAACAGAGCTTCGGAGTAATTGTGTCTCTCGGTATTGCAATCTCGGGATACTGGTTCGTAAGAATATCAATCTTCTTACGACTCAGAAAACCCTCGGCCCCGATATTTACGTCAGTCATCCGTAGGATAGCCCTCTTCGCCTGGGTTTGTATATGTAAGTGAAGAGGTGTAAGTTCAAGAAGAACCTCCATGGATGCTGTCGGACACGTTCTCATAGCCCCTGTTATGCACACACATGCCAGTCTTTGGAGCTTGCTGAGCGCCCTGATGGTGGTCAGCTGGCTGGTTTTACTAACCCAGACCGCTGACCCATACGTTATCATAGGCCTCACGATCGTCGTATAGATCCATCTCAGTATGGTTGGTGTACAGCCCCAACTTTTACCTGCTATGGATCTACAGGTCATCAGGACCCTGGTGGCCTTTTTAATCGTTTCCTCAATGTGTCTCTTCCAGTGGAGTTTCTGATCTAGTATAATACCTAGATATTTCACCTCCTTCTGAAACTCTATCTCTATTCCATCCAAGCGGATTGGTCTAAGAGCGTCAAGTTTATACTTTCTTGTAAAGGGTACGATAGTGGTTTTTGCCGGATTTATGTTCAGCCCCACCTCCACGCACCATTTCTTGGTTAACCTTAACCCTAAGATTATCCTTTCCATCAAATCATCAAATCAATCAAATCAATCAAAATGTTGCTTTGACCTCAATTCTAAGCGGCCAGAGCTGCAGATTGCATGCAGCTCTCTGGCCTCTAGCATCTTTCACTAAGCGATTTACAGATTTTATGCGCCTAAGCGTGCGGCACCGCGCCGGTTCTTCAACCCACTCGACAAGTTTTCGCACAAAGCCTTACGACGACGACGGTCAACCGCAAGAACTGCAGCCAACGAGAACATTGGCTCGAAACGGGCGTCTGCGGTGCTCGTACGACAGGTTACACAACACAGGCTGGCCAAGTTGTCGGCGTCGCTGCTTAGGCGGCAAGCAGCGCACTCAAGTCGGCGCATGGCCGGCCAGCTTCGACTCGATTCAGACGCCTGAGCGGCAATCTGCACGACAATGCGACTGTGAGTGACACTGACCTAGCTGAATGCTAAAATTGGTCTGATCGATTTAAGCGCATCATTGTGGCCGCAATTCATGGCTTGGTGAGCTAAAATGCTGAACGCAGCAAGATCAGCGCCGCCGATGACACTTTTGGTAGGTGGAATTTTAAAGCGGTTTTGCCACAGACACGCTAACTGGTGCGACAATTTTCCCCACACAAACCAATGGATGCAGTGCGCGAATGCGAATGGGCGATTGGCTGCGGCGTCTACGATTTGCATCGGTGCAGGGCATCGCCCGTGGCTAACGCGCTCGCGCACTTCGCGCCTGCGCTCTGATTGCGCGGTAATTAAAAACGTTCGCGGCAGCGCCACGGTGTGTGGTCGGTTGCCCATTTCCAATTCGACGTTTCTTTTCAGCCGCGTTGGTTTATATTTGGCGTTGTTGTAATGGCAAACATTGGCAATTCAATGCTAAACAGAACGTGAAGTGGCTTCGCGCTGGCTTTCATTGAAGCCTTGTTTTCGTTTCGAAAACAGCGCAATGCGTCCGAAATGGGTGGACGGTGACCAACTGGAAAACTTTGCTTTGTTTTACCAGTTTACACACTGTGTGTGTGTGTGTGAATGAAGGTGTGATTGTGAAAATCCTGTCTATCGAGTGTGAGTGTGAAGCATGACTACACTTATTTGGTGCAATGAAATTAATGTTGTGATATTGGTCCATAATAGAAGGCAAACAACCCGCGAATGCTTAAGGCACATCATTAATCTACATTGGCACTGTTATATGCAAATTAGATACACTCGTTATATCTTTCTGCACCACAGAATGCTGAATCAATTAATTACATTTTTATAATCCATACGATTTAATTGAAATTAAAATTGACAATAAAAATTAAAAAACTCAACAGCTTCAAAAACTGGAGCTAATCTGCAATAATTTGTGTAAAGGCTATGTGGCTCAGTGGTTATCGTACTGAACGCAAGTCTGAGAGTCGATCTGCAAGACACGAAGTATTTGGCCTCAAATATAGAAAAACAATTTTACTTTGGGCGTATTCACTTTAAGCAGGAAATTACAAATTACATTGTAGTAAAAATTATTGGCTATGAAAAACTTTGTAACTTGTTGTTTGGAAACGATAAAAACGTGAAAGTAATAAATTAAACCTTAGTCTCGTCATAGGGCCGCTTGAACTATGTTTTAAAAACGGTTTGCGAATTTGAAATCAGTGACTTCTAATTACCTTAGAACTGATGTCAAAACCACGACAACGGCAAGAAAGATGTTGAAGAAGTTGTCTTTTGCTATTTTAACGGCTTAGGCGCCTGGAGAGATTTTGCGGCAGGCCGGTACCCGGTAGTAGGTTTTAATGGCGACTTAACCCTTTCCGGTCATTTTCCGCATTTCTTGAGATAAAAATGTTTCTTTCAAAATATTGACTCTCATTGAACATTTTAGCTATAAAATACAACAAAATATTAAAAAAATCATTTAGGTTGAGAATTACAGCTCAATCAATTTTGTATGATATATCGTACAATGGTCCGCAAAGGAGTAAAAATGCATGCAATTTTTGTTTCGTTTTTTTAAGCTTTAAGAAATTATAACAACAAAAAATCAAAACGTGATTTCATTTTGATCGAAACTTATATAAATTATATGAATTATATATATAGACAATTGATTCACATTTATTCGGCCTTATATAACCGTTGTTATTGTTGTTGCAAAGCCCTTTTCCTCTCAATAAAACACAGAATCAATTAAAATGCATTCAGTTTTACAGAAAGATACTGAATATTGCTCATTCTTATTATCTTAATGGGAGTGGCAAGTACTCATGTCTAACCTTACATAATCTGTGTCTGCCCAGTAAAACACAAAATTGTGTAGTAATTTGTATTTCTTAATAGAAATTTGACGAATAGTTGAATTTTATTAGTCATACGATTTACTGATGGGCGTGGCATTCAAGCAAACGCAAAAATTCTGTTCCCAAATCCATAACTTAAAAAAATGCAAACATCACTTGCAACCTTTGCCTTCCATTTGTACGATATATCGTACAAAGCTTTGCAACCCTTGTAGCCATTTGTACGATATATCGTACAATTTTTTTAAAGGCTTGGGAAAAATATTTAGACGCAAAAAAGGTTAAATTTAATGAGTTTTATACAAGGGGCAACCCAAAGTAAACAGGACTTTTATAAAATAAAGAAAACGGATGATTATTTTTGTATAATTCTTTTTATTTATTCAAAATACTCTCCTTCTGCTTCGATACAACGTTTTGCACGGTCCAAAAGCATTTGGAATGAGTGTTTTAGGTCATCGGCCGGCATCGCCTTCAGAATGTTGGTACAAGCCTTTTGGATGTCCTCAACGTCCTTATAACGGTTTCCTTTCATCGGCAAATGCAACTGACCGAATAAGTAGAAGTCACAGGGAGCCATATCAGGCGAATACGGTGAATGATTGATGGTAAAAATGCGATTTTTTGTCAAATAATCGGTCGTAACTAGGGCTCTGTGAGCCGGTGCATTATCATGCAATAAACGCCAACTTCCTTCCTCGCGATATTCTGGCCGAATACGACGAATGCGATGCACCAAACGCTTCAAAACTTCAACATAAAACAAAGCGTTAATTGTTTTTCCCGGTGGAACAAACTCTCGATGAATTATTCCCTTTGAATCGTAGAAACAAATGAGATGAGTTTTGATTTTTGACTTCTCACGGCGGGTTTTTTTCGGATTTGGCTCATCTGGGTGCTTCCATTCGGCACTTAGACGCTTTGTTTCGGGATCATATTGAAAGCACCACGTTTCGTCACCGGTTACGATGTTGAACAAGAAATTTGGATCACGTCTGGCTTCCCGAACGATGTCTTTTGCGTGCTCAATTCTCTGCGCTTTTTGGTCGTCGGTTAAAGTGTGCGGAATGAAGCGAGAACACACTTTACGGAGACCCAAATGTTCGGTTAAAATGCGATCAATTGATGTTTTGGAGATGTTCAATTCCATTTCCATCAATTCCAATGATGATTTTGGCTGCATTTTGATAAAATCACGCACAGTTTTGATGGCATCGTCAGTAATCACAAATTTCGACTGGCCGACGTGTTCGTCGTCATTCAAGTCTTCACGACCATTCTTGAATCGATTCAACCACTCATTAACACGGCCACGGGATAAACAATCATCACCATAAACTTGCTTTAACAATTTAAACGTTTCGGTAAAAGTTTTACCAAGTTTAAAACAGAACTTAATATTAGCTCTTTGTTCGATCGACATTCTCGTACCAAAGTTAAAAACATACTGTCACATTGAGCGGGATATTTCGGCGTCTACTAGACCAAATGTCATGAAATTTAGACAGTATGTGAATGAAAGATGTACCTTTCCAACGCATGTCCTCACACATAGATGGCGCCACCAGAAACGTCCCTATTGCAAAAGTCCTGTTTACTTTGGGACGCACCTTGTATATCAACTGAGATTCAAACTTTGAAATTGTTTAGCTTTTTGCTACCAAAAAGTATTACATATTTAACCCTCAATCGCCCACCCTGAGTCGAGGGGACTCACTACGAACTTTAATAAGTTCGTACAGGTTGTGGTTTTATGTTTCGTCGTCCAGCTTTCGTATACCTTCATACAGGGTCGCGCTGAACGCGAAGACGATCGGAAGTTAGCGAAACTACAATTACAAGGGTGAATTTTGGCATCGAGTGAGTCCCAGGGACTCAGGGTGGTGTTTTGTGTTACAAAAATTGTACTTGTACATTTTTTTTAAATCGTGTTAATTTAAATTTAGGATGCCAAAATGGCTGCGAAAAGTTCAAGAATTGATATTGTTAATCCTTTGAGAAGTTTTGCTACTAACAATTTGCCTTAGTTGTGCTAAAAAGGTATGTGAGGTATGTGCACAACATATGAAATTCAACCTGCTGCACGTTTTCTTATTTTATATAATGAAGTATTACTTTAGGTTTTTTTTCTGAATAGTTATTTGGTTTCTAAGTAATTTATGTAAAAAGAATTGTTTTTGTTAATTTATTTATATCTTTTATTTTTGCACAATGTTTACTGTATGTTTTTTAGAGTGTCTTTTTTCTATCAATTAAAAGGTGAATTTTTATTTGAGTTATGTGAAGATATGGAATGATATCTATTACAAGAGGTCTTAATGTGGCCTACAAAAAAATAAAAAAACATAAAAATTTAATAAGTGTTGCGTTATTTCCAAAACAAAAATTGTGAGTCCCGGGGACTCAGGGTGGGTAGATACGTGATTTTAATAGGGGTGGGTGATTGAGGGTTAAAATGATTTATATTTTTAAACGGAATGATACAACACAGCCTACTTAATAAAAATTAAAAAGCCGTTCTGTAAAAAATGCGTTCGCTGTCAAATAAAAAATCTTGGAAGAAATTTTATGATATATCGTACAAATTTCCGGAAAGGGTTAATCACAAACTCAACATTACTAAAGACTTGTGTCCGACCGAATATTCGGTTTCGGTTTCGGTTCGGCCCAAAAACGTGGTTTTGTTTCAGTTTCGGCCAAAAAATGCCCGAACGGCCGAAACCGAAACATTGTAGAATATTTTTTACATTTTATTGTGTAGCGAGTGAACAACTATTTAGTGCAGCCGAGCAGATATATAGTGAAATGATGAGCTCAGTTAGCTTAGACAGCCAGCTAAATTTTCGACTGGAAATTTACTCAAAAAATTAATGCTCATTACAATTACACAATCAGCTGCCAAGTTTGCCCAGCGGACAAGGCTCAGCCGATTAAGTTGTTAACTTTCGTGTTACACATATTTTCAATGTTTCACAGTGTAATTAAATATTTAAAGCAGCAGCAGCAATTTGTCGCGCACAGGAAGTTTTGAAAGCATCTCTGAGCAGTTGTAAGATTTAAATTAAAGTTTAAATCCGAAATCATAACAAGCCATCAGATTTGTGTTAAAATTTACTCTAAAATCATTTCCCTTAAAATTGTTGTTCAAATTGCACCAATTATCAGTCGCCACATACGCACACACGCACATACAACATTGAGATGCGTTGTGTTTGTTCATGAACTTGGCGTCGGCTATGTTTGATTAACTATTTGAGCAGCAGTTTTGGACTGCTAATTACGCTGTGAACAGCACTTAATTATAAGCAGAGCAACACGGCCACATGATGGAGAAAATGAAAACAGCCTTTGACTAAATGAAAAAGCCCAGAAGCAGTCGCGCGCCGCTTAATGTTAACATTTGCTTATAGCCGTTTTCGAGCCGCAGCAGCAACCTTTGCAATTGAGCCGCATATGTAATTGTGGCACAAGTTGTTTTGCCGTCACATATGGCTTTTGTATGCGATCGCTCGATAAAAGTCTAAACAACAACATAAGCGGTGGTAATTTTTCGTCGAATGTTTAGGTCGTGCTTGGTGGCTGTAGTTTGCGTTTGGAATTTTTTTAGTTGGGTGTCGTTTTTATCAGCTGTTGTGTTGTTGTTAAAATTGTATTAAAAATTGCATTACAACATATTCGTAAAATGTTGCCGCTTATTTATGTAACGGTTTTTAGGATAAATGAAGCAATGATTTTGAAATTTTAATGCTTCTTGTGTGCTTTGGGCTTGAGTACATAAAGTAAAGTAGAGAAAAATGCAATCAATTAAAATAATTATGTTAAAAACGAATGAGAATTACAAAATATTTTCACAGCATATGTAAATACTTTCAAAATTAATTGAAACACTGCATAAATTACGGTTTTATCATTTATAAAAGTTGATGTTGGTGTAAATGTTAATTTTTTATTCATCAAATCATTCTTTTTTTTATTCATTTTCTCGCGGAATATGAATTATTCATGATTTTATATGAGTTATTAGTTATCGATTTAATTAATTTCATTAATGAATACTCATAACTTTCTTCATGCAGCATCGCGTTCCGTCCCAGCCGACAACAATGCACTCAGCAATGCATTCAATTTCTTTTCTCCCAATTTCTGGGGTTTCTCGAATCCAACCAAGCCACCCGTAACCAAGAAGCCTCCAAAGAAGTATACACCATCGCCGCTGCCGTCCACAGTCAAGGAGAAGAAACTAAGCTACCAGAAGCCCAAGCCGACCGCCAGCACCACCACCAGCACCACCACTCCAGCCACACCACCGCCGCGCAAAGCCACCACCGACGGACCGTTCCGCATCGCTTTGCCCACGCTGACCTTCTTCAATGGCCAAGCACAGAAGCTGGACGCAGTCGCGGAGAAAGAAAAACGCAACACACTGCATTCGCTCAGAGAGCGCTTCAACTGTCCGCGCGAGAGTGAGGTGCGCTTTCAGCTATTTCCGAAAATTTGCAAAATCGACGGCGACTGCAGCGTTTGGAATAGAGACGAAATTTGTTGTGAGATTTTCGGCGCAAAGAGCTGCGTCTCCGGCATACCCAAACCACTGGAAGAAACCTCGCATGCACGTAAGTGGTGCCGGTTGTTATTGTAGTAATTTTTGCAAGTGTTTTTTTTTTGCAACTACTGTGACTTTGCAGCAATACTGGGCCTAATACCGCGCAAATGTCCGACACGTCCACTGGCCGAGCTGTGGTGGGAGGTGCAGGAATGCGAAACCGATATGGACTGCTGGCCGCGCGTCTGCTGCCCGGACGGACGGCACCGCTATTGTCGCACCTCGCAGCCGGAACTGGAAACGGTGCCGGTGTCGGTCAAGCGCTCCTTCAACTACCGTAAATGGCCTTGCAACACTAACAACAACAACAATTCTTTTAATCAAAATTAATATTGTCCATGCAGTTTCGGAGTACCTGGAGTGCACACCGCCGCCGCCGCCCATCTTCGATCTGCATCCCAAGACCTGCGCGTCGACGTTGGACTGCTTTCCGAATGTCTGCTGCCAGGAGTCGGGGCTGCGTCATTGCCGACCACCCAAGAAGTCGGTGCTCACACTAATGGCCAACTTTCTCAATGTTGACTTTGTGAAGCGGCTCACGCAGAATATTGTCATCAAGTGAGGTGATCCGTCAGGGAAAAGCGCTCGAGAGGAGCCCGGCGCAGCAGAGTGACCGCAATTGTTGTTAGCGCCCAACTGAGTGATATTGTTATTGTTCGTTGTTGATATAATTCGGTGATAAAACCTTTTAAAACTTGTAAATATTTATTAACTCGCCAAAGTTGTCACAAATAAATACATATACACATGTCTGCATGTACATAATTCACAAACGCTGAAGTAAAAGAAAAATTGTTATCAAAATATTTGCTTATTAGCGGCAGGAGATAACAGTTGACCGATGACATAACGCATGCATATGAATTGTGGTTTTGTACACATTCCTATGTGCTGTACACGTATACAGGTAGACCTCGATTAACACGTACCTCGGATAACACGGTTCACATTTTGCGACACATTTTCGATTAACACGTAAAAAGCCTCGGCCAAAATACCTCACTTAAATCATTCATATGCATGTTTTAAAGTATTATTTATGAACATATAGTTAGACCTCGCTTAACACGGTTTCGCTTAACACGGCATTTTCCAGGAACGTATCTATCGTGCTAAGCGAGGTCTACCTGTACATAGAATCATGTGTGCATATGTGTTTGAATACCCTTCCAGCTACCACATACAATTAAACCTATCTTTCGTTTCTTCTTATCAAACTACGAGAGGTACATCAATTTTGTTCTACTCGTACTTCAGAGCTTAGAAATATGTATAGTAATTTCAACAACAGCTGATCCAGTAAAACTGTATCGGCCAAACACGGCCATTTTCCTGGCAAGATATGTGTTGAGGCAAGTTTTGAAATGTTCCCATTAACCGTAATTCCCAGAATTTTAAAAGTAACGTAAACCCAGAAGTGAGACTGTCAGGCTAATATGAGCTAAATAACTGAAAACATTATTTTAAAAAGTACAAAAACTGTCTAAAATGTTAAATTTATAATTGCAATATAATTCCAACATTCCATTAGAGGATTACATAAAATAATGGAATCGAAAATCTTTTGGATTTATCACCATTTGAAATCTTTAGTGAGACTGTGAGGCCCACTTCTGGGAATTAGGGTTAACTAAAGAAATTCTCTTAGTTTAAATTTTGAAGATTATTAACTTTTTTAAATTTTATTATTTAGTTGATTCAAAATCAAGCATTATTTCATAGAAAAATATTGGAGAATTGAACATTTTCGGATTGTTCTTTAAAAAAGTTTTGGATTAACTAAAACAATTATTTAGGTATTTGTTTTGTTTTTAAAGTAAATCATGCACTTTTAATGGGACGCCCTATATTTCTTATCCTTTTTACATATAAAGAACCATGTGAAAATGTTGTTCCATCATTAAATTGTGTTGTTACAATATGACTTATTAAATACACATTGCTATGGAACTTCCTTTGAACCATTTAGAGGACAAAAGTACGGAAATTTACACTATTCGTTTAGGTACGGAGTACGAATACTCGTATGTCATCATATCATATTGTTTTACTAGACTTTTTAGATTTCGGTAGAATCTTAGGTTCATATCATCTGAAACATTTTAAGGCGCTTCATCAATCGTTTTTAATTAAACAAATAAATAAATCAATAAATAAATGAATAAATCAATAAAAAAATTATTTAAGCACATTCTAAACAAGAATGTACACATTAAATTCACATTTAATGAGCAGTAATTTGTAAAGTTGCAGCAGCGAAAATATTACTGCATGACTCAACTGACACTCATACATTCCAGGGATCAAAGATCTGTTAACGAGGTGATATTTCTGTAATTAGAATTTGTTTTATGTGAGAAAAAGCTGCCTTGTGAACCATAAAATGCCTTAAATTTACGGTGTAATTATTTTCCATACAGAAATATAATAAAACACCTCTAAGCTAATTAGACTGAACGACTTGCGAAATGTTAAAATGTACAATAAATATAATCGTACTAACACATTGTTTACGCCAAATGTACCAGTTTAGAGAAACGATTATTCACTATTTGATGACTCAACTAAATTAATGTCGACATGTGAATACTGAACAGTTTGAAATTAACAAAGTTCAGTTGTTTGTTTTTTTGTCGTGTCGTTTTAGTAGAAACAATTTTTTTTCAGTTTTGTACATTAATAGGTTAATACGTTGTTCAGGATCGAATCACTGGGGGAAACATGAAAACATGAATATAGTTCAAGTGCCAATTTGGAGCTTTACATATGATTGAAATTTGATCCTAAGAAGAGAATGGTTTAAAGCGAAAGTTTACTATGAGTGGACAAGTTTTTAGGTATTTATTAGGCAGATCTCAAGTATGTTGAGGTACTATGTATATATGTACGTTTTCTTATAATTTTTCAAACAAAATAATATAGCGACTGGACGAAAAGACATTATTTACTTGTCCATTTTAAATTTTTAAAAACTTATTTAAAAATCTTTTTTTTGACATAGGCAAAGTACTGTGAGATTAATATGAAAATAAATTGAAAATAAATGGTAAACTCACAACAAAATCGGTAAGTTAGTTAGTTTTTTAGTCAGCATCCGAATTAACTAAGTTTATTTGGACAAGTGTCCATTTCAGTATCAATGTAAACAAAAATCAAAAATTGTTTTTATTTACGATTTGTATTGCAGACAACACCGAGCACACGGGGATTGCCTCTCTTCGGGCATCACAATGGGCCTTTTGAAGCCTTCGAGTGTACATTGAGAAATCAGCAAGCTGCCTCACCTAACCTAACCTACGACGCTTGCTTGATGTCTCTTGAGAACTAGAGAGTCGAAGCGTATTGAACAGTTACGACCCAACGGGAAATCGAGCGCTCGAGGAGCCCTTTTGGAGAGCTCCTTAGTCAGCAGTGAGCGCTCCCCCGTTCCTCATGCCCTTCCTTGTATTTTAACATTGCATGTCATTGGAGCGAAGCGGTCCCTTTGTGCTCCCTTAGAAGCACTCGGTGAGCACTCCATCCATAAGAAACGATCAGCGCTCTCCTTGTGCTCCGGTTAAAGCGCTCGTTAAGCGCTCCATACACAAGGAGCTTATTTTGATTTTCCCTTTTTTATGCAAAACCAAATTTAAATTAAAATTTTTTTTTTGTAAATTTTGCAATGTTTGAGTATTTGAGGGTGCTGGGAGCATTTGTGGTCGATTTATATACATATATGTCTTTATTTTTTACCATTATCATTTTTATTTTCATACATGAGCATCAGAATTTCCTTTGCACGTATGCACGTTTTACTTATTGTACAATTGAAAATACAATTTTTTTACAAGGTTTATTTCAAGGCGAATTGATACAGGTGATAGGGCAATAACAAAATTTCAATGTATTTTGTTTTTTGTTTTCTGGGTTTAGATTGTCAAAATCAGCCAATCAGAACAAAGCTTGCTTTTTTCATTTTTAAAATGTCAAAGTTTTACATAGGCATTTTGACAATCTAGACCTTTTCCACCAGAAAAAAATCAATTCGCCGCATCCAACGAGGTCACCTGTATTAATTCGCCTTGGTTTATTTTATCATTTTTGATTTTTTGAATTTTTTAACTTTGTTTGTTCAGCATACTCAAATTTATTTTTTTTTCAAATGCTCACATTGTGCTCCCTTTGCTTCCCGTTGAGGAATCTCACGAAAACATGATGCTCAAGCCATATTCATAACTCTGCTGAGAAGAATATTCAAGAATTTTTCGTATTGACAAATTTGTGATAATTCGAGGCGATATGTCAACAATGTTGTTTTGCGACCACATTACTGGACATTTGCTTATATAGTGCTTTCATAATTTTTTTGATTGCAAAATGCACTCTTTCCCATGCAATGCTTGGCAAGACGAACTGAATCCTATCGATTGTAATGTTTGCCTTTGTATTTTCGATATGCTAAAACGTCTTCCAAGTCTTTTGCACTGTTATACCGAATCTAAAGTAGCTTCCTAGCATTTGCATGAACTTTCTTCAATGTATTAAAGGTGCGTGAATGCACTCCGAGTGCAAGTACAACGTGACGATATCCCGCAGTTACAGCGCTTGTTGGTCGCACGAACATTAGACAAATGCTTGCGCAAGCAGCTGCCGCTGCCCTCGACTGCATACAATTTTCCAATTCGCTCGCATCGACTGAGTGTACTTGCACCAACACTTCCCCCCCCACATACCGCTGATTGTCAATCGTTTTATTGTGTGCTTTTATTCTTCAGATTAGCTTCTACTGCATAAATACATACAAGCTAAATATGAGCGTTTGTAATTCATGCAAATTTATGAAAATGTAACTTAGTGGCTTAAACTATAGTAATGTGGAGGCGCATGAAAAGTGGCAACCGTTGGTGGTTGATAATGATAAATATTGTTTTTGTTGTTGTAAACTGTTCTCTCTGCAATCGGATGAATTCATTTACCGCAGCTGCCTTTGCCGCAACTGCCGGCGCCGCCGCCGCCGCTGCCACCGCTGGCGCACTTGCAGCCGCTGCCGCAGCCACAGCTGCCTGTCTGTCCTTGGGTGCCGCACTTGCAGCCTGCCGATGAAATTTGAAGAGGAAAAGAATGAAAATTTTATTAAAAACTTTGTCACCAACTCGCTCGATTACGAAACAACTGCGACGTAATTTTTGGGGCTTTTTTTTTTTGAAGATAATATTGCGTTGCAGTTTGCTCGCGCCGATAGCGCTTACCAGTTCCACACGGGCACGGCATTTTGTCTCAGCAACTGTTACAGTTAGATCGTTCGGGGGGTGAAGGTGGCGAAGAGGCACGAATTTATCAGCGAATTTACACACTCAAGTTGATCTTCACTCGGGTACTGCTTCACTGGCCAGTCGAGGCTTCGGTTTTATAGGCACTTTTCTTCGTTCAAGACGCCAATCTCTCGCGCATTCGAGACGCGACTTCGGCGGCGCGCTTCTGTAGTGCGGTGTGCAAAGGTTCAATTGTCGGTTTTGGAGGTACGAGTATGAATAAGCAGCGCTACGTGACGTAGTGTTTTTGTGAATGTTCGTTATTTCTCTTTCTTCGCTGTTGCGTTTTTTGTGGATGTTTCGTTAATTGAAATTGGTTTTCTAAATTGAATGGGTATGGTGCAGTGGTTGGGAGCAGCGTTTCCCAAACTGTCGTTCACTTGTACAATTGCTGTAGGTTTTGTTCTGTTGGCGGGTCAAAGAATCCAATTGAAGAGTTCGATGGAGTGTGCTTGCTACTGATTATTCCTTGTGGAAGGAGGACAATTTCTTCCGAACTAATTTCCATACGAGAATATATGTTCCTTGTATGTCCATAAATATTTGCTAGAACGAAAGGAACAAACGCAAACTGTACTGTACGGGAAAGTGTGAAAACTCTTTAATTTTCCTAAACTTTCAGGTTCAAAACTCTATGCCTGTGGACGCAGACTATTTAATTATTTCATATCTTTATTAATTCATCTACCGGGCTTCAAATAACAACTTAAATATATTTAAAAAATCACAAAGGGGCGTATTGCTCGAATCACAAAAGACGCAAAATTCAAGTTGAAAAAAACCAAAAGACATAGAGTACTGCAGACTTTTTCGTGCGCGGCAGCTCGGCTTAACCCTAATTCCCAGAAGTGAGCCTCACAGTCTCACTAAAGATTTCAAATGGTGATGAATCCAAAAGATTTTCGATTCCATTATTTTATGTAATCCTCTAATTGAATGTTAGAATTATATTGCATTTATAAATTTAACATTTTAGACAGTTTTTGTACTTTTTAAACAAATGTTTTCAGTAATTTAGCTCATATAAGCCTGACAGTCTCCTTCTGGGTTTACATTACTTTTAAAATTCTGGCGATTAGGGTTAATGTGGAAGGTGTCAATATTGCAGGCGGCAAGGAAAACAAACACAACAAACATTAAATTAAATACTTGAGAGACCTACAGTTTGTGCGAATTTTATTTTGTTAATTGTATCCAGAAAATTATTTTAAGGATAATTCGATTTGTTCTCAGAGACAGAGTTACCCTTCAATATGGCATCTTATTAACACGTTCGCGGACAGTAAAAATTTCAGTGAGCTGCAAAAATAGACAGGCTATTTTTGTGGAAACTATAAGCACTATCTGAAATCTGATTACACATATATTGTTAGAGTTGTCAGATTATCATATTTTAACCGTTATACACAATGAATGCTATAGCATTCACGACGATATAGATCAAAATTTTCAACTAGAGTGACGTGAATGCTATAGCATTCATTCATAGAAAACATGAGAAGAAGAGGTTTATTATATTTTTATAACTTTATTTATTCAACAGTAGTTCTCTCTTCGTGTATATATAATAACTGGACGCGGACAGTATTCTTCAAACCATTTTGATTAAAAAATCTGTCATAAACGGACAAAATTCAGAAATATGCCTAACCAGTTTTTAAAAATCTGTACTACCCCATAATACCTACAAATCTCTCTCTTATTTGAAAATGAACATTTGAAATTAAAAAAATTAGTGTTTAGGCCAGTGGCGCACACAGGATTTTATTTTGGGGTGTAGAGTTTGCGTACAACTTTTGAGCCGAATACCACTTGAAACCATATTTTGTACCAGCATTTATTGTGTTTGGGGGAGGAGGTTGGACCCCAAAAACCCCGCCTGTGAGCGCCACTGATTTAGGCGATAAACCATTACAAAATGTTTACAACCAAAGTAGTACTAAAATTTAAACACTTGTACAATGTGTGTACTTTACCTATACATGTAATAAATATTAATAAAATATACAATATTCATAAATTCGTACAAAATATTAAATAAATAAACAAGAAACACTTGGATACAATTTCAACTAATTTTTTGTGCCCCCGTCCCCCATAACCGGACATCTCCCTTAACCGGACAAATCCACTGCGATGGTGAGTGTCCAGTTATGAGGAATTTCATTGTACACCAAAAAACAAATAAAAAAATATGAAACTACTTAATGAATCAGTTGCTAATTACTTTAAAATGTATATTAATTACAAAATTTTAAGTTTATAAAAATATAAATGAATACAAATTGGCTTTAAAATTTGAATGCTATAGCATTCACGTCATTTCGCATCACTATGAAAATGACTGCTATAGCATTCACGTCCGCGAACATGTTAAGATTAACACTGGACACTATGCCATTAGTTTTAAACTCACAAATTGGTGTTTCTTGTGCAGCGTTGTCTACAACAACGATACAAATCTATTTACTCTTGTTTGGCTGCCCAGGAATGCGGACAGAGTATTCTGGACTCAATGTTTTGGACTTATAAACACATCTAAAGTTAAACTCTCAAATTGTCTATGCTTCATTGGGAAGGTTATTCCCTAAACTAACTGATGGGTTTCTATATAAAAATTAAATATTGGGCTTGCAAGAAATTCATTTTTGTCAAAATAGTCAAAATCAATATTTACAATCAAAAATATTTAGTCAGAAACACTGAATCATATTCATATATACATACATACATACATTCACATTTTATTTATTTATTTATTTATTTATGTGCATGTGTATTTTTGTTTAGGCTTCCCGGCCGACTACTCCACCTTCATAGTTAGAGTATTGGATTACAAAATCAGTGACGTGGGTACAAACATGTGCAAAGACATTTTATTAATTTTTATAATACTTTTTTTCTATACCTTTACAGTTGAAGCTGAAGACTTTGGCCTACATTTGTTTTGAATCGTCTAGCTTGGACCTTAGTACGACTCGCAATGACACTTGTGACAATAGATGAAGCTCACACAGATCACAATGGTTGAGAGTAGCTGATGGGCAGCTGTGATTGATTTACGTACGTGCAGTCGTAATGTTCTCTTAAGTGAATTGGGGGCACATGTCAATGCTTCGTTTACATGGCGCTCACGCTTTAGATTTCTTCTACAGATAAAAGTGGAAAGTTCTATCGGTGTGCGCCGCCAGACCGCACCGACTCGTCGGACTAGTCATGCAAAATGTGTTTACGGGCCAGCGCAGCAGAGGTTCCGACACCCAATCGTCGAGTTTGCTTTTGTGCCGGCTCGTATGTATTTTGCAGAAAGAGCGAACCCAATCGGCTCGTTCCCTTCACATTGCATCCGAACACCCAACGCTGAACCGTAAAAAACGGTACACTGTAAAATGCACAACAATAATTTCGCCAAGGTTCTACGAATTTAAGGAATTCAGTTTTATTTTGTGTAAATTTAAATCATCTAATACAATTTTGTAAAATTGCGAGTTATGGTAAATATTCGCGCGGAGACTGTTTCGCTGCCGCTCACTTGTTGCCGCTGGCACACTTGCAGCCGGTGCCGCAGGCGCAGCTTCCGCTCTGGGTTTGGGTGGCGCACTTGCAACCTGAAACCAATTAAAAAGTCAATATTAGCAAATTTGTCGGGTTTTGCTTTGTTGGCGTTTCCTGTGGAAAGTTTTCAGTCTTAAAATGCATAGAGACTCTCTCATACAGAGAGATTTTTATTGTTTTTTGTTTTGCCTAAAATCGAAATGTAGAACGACTTCCATTTCTCCCAACTGGTGATGGTTCGTCGCATAGCGCACACTTACCGCTTCCGCATGGGCAGTTCATTTTGTTTTTGCTGTTGATGTTTTCCTGAAGGAAGTAAGGAAGAAACGCTTGTTGTCTGTCTTATGGATCGATTGATCACTTAGCTTGAGCTTGGTCGCCGTTGAATTCAACTACTGATCCACTGGCTGGGCGTCTCTGGTTTTATACATACACATTGAATAGCTTCAATCGGGATTTTGTCTATTGGAGCGGTGCGCGCTTGAAGTTTTGTCGTGCAGTGCGCAACGCCTCGGCCCAGACGTGGGTGCGGTGTGCAACATGTTTACTCAAAGGTAATACCACTTGATCCAAATTGCTTCGTACGTTTATGCGTACTCACTGGCCTATTCGAGTGCACGTGTTCGTGTGTGTGTGTGCATACGAACATTAAACAAACGTTTTGTGCCCCAGTCGGAATTTCGTGCTGAACGCTGTAATTGCGTCTTGGTTTTTGTTTTGTAATAAACTGTAAACACTTTTTTTTAAAGAATTTTTTGGGGATAATGTTTGTATGGGGAAAATAAATAAAGGCCAACCTCGTTCATTTGAGTTACTCGCTTCTAAGGTCAACCTGGAGAGCTGAGGTTGAAGGTTAAAGTTGCTGTTTGGGCACGAGTCCTCGCCATAAAGAAAAAACTTAAAGTGATAGTGATGGCAGATTTTATTTTATAAAAAGAAATTATAAATAAGTTAAGTATTTTCGATTTAAAGTTTTGGGAGAGGAGCTTAATGAGCATTGGTCTTACCTACGTTTGAGAAAATTGTCCACAACTTGGGTGTAATGGAAGCCAATTTCATAAAAACCATGGTCAACATTTAGGAAATGGTCCTTTACATTTAAAAACAACGTTTGGGAAGAGGTATTTTTGGAGATGGTCCTACAGTTTTTTAATCTTAAAACGATACTATCGCAACTGTGGAGTAATAAGTCGTTTTAGCCTGCACTTTTTAACTCTAAACTGTGATTTGAGATCTGAATTCACTCTACGTTTTCAAGTTTTTGCGACATTAATTTTTTTCAATCAACTGCTTAAGGAATTCGGGCAAGTCTAGTTTAAAGTAAAGTATGCTATACGTTTAAAGTTATTAAAAATGTTTGAAAATACATATATAATTAAACAGCTGTTCATCACAACCACTTTTTGGGGGAAAAATTTGATTTGGTTCGAAAGCTTATACTGTATTTCCACCGAGCGCTTTAATGCATTTAAGGTCTCTGTTAAGCTTGAGAAATGTCAAGCGTTTTCACCGAAACTGAGTTAACTCCAACAGCTAGTTTTTGTTTACATTTTCGTTTGGTCAAGTCTAATGCTGCATTTATTTCTGGGTAGCCACAGCCAGGGGCGTAGCCAGAACTTGGTCATGGGGGGGGGTTTTAAATTTTTTTTTCGCCAGTTTTGTATTACGTGTTTTTTTAAAGTTAACTGCACTTTCCAAATAGGGCATTTTGTGGTGGCTTATGTGACTTAAGCCAGCCGCCGTGGCTCAGTTGGTTAGTGCGTTGGACCGCGAGTCGAAGGCAGCAGGTTCAAATACTGCCTGTAATAACACCTAAAAAAATAACGGGAAAACTCGTTTTCTCTTTCGGTGGCTGTCCTCTCAGCTGGAAATGGCAAACCTCTGAGAGTAAAAATTGCTTATGAAAAAGCTCCCAACCTGCCGTTCGGAACCGGCATTAAACTGTAGGTCCCTTCAACCCGCGTAAAAAAATTCACACGCACAACACGGGTAGTTGCGGGAAGCTAGGCCTTAGTCTCGCGTAAGCGGGCTGTCGTGCCAGTCAATTATTTAAATTATTATTATGTGACTTAATGCATTGGAAATTAAATTTTTCCCGATGTTCTGGAAAAATTTCATGAAATTTGGTGCACTGCAAACGAAGTTATTGCATCTGAAGTGAAAGTATGTTTGTGTCATCGTACAAAAACGAGCATCGAACAAAGACCCAATATTAACTTTTGTTTTAAAAATGTTTAACCGAAGCATTAAAATTTATGAACCAAGTTTATGGTGATGATTGTTTATACCGTGGTAGAGTTCGTAAGTGGTAAACGCGATTTAAAAACGATTGTCAGGACATAAATGCTGACCAACGTGTTAACCAACTGAAATCCGCGATCACCGTAGATTCCATCAAAACTGGGCGGTAATTCATAAAAGATTAGCCAAAATCTTAATTGACCTTGCTTGCTTTACTTATACCCACCCGAGTGATCTTTTTAATATTCATGTTTAATATCTGCCAGAGTATTTAGCTATGATTTCGAATAACTGCACAAATTTGAAGGTAATTTTCAATAACACGAACAAATATTTTTTTTTTAGAAACTTTGTTTATGTTTAAACTTAAATTTTGTCATTTTGTATACAAAATTCCTACCCGGGTGGTCCCAGGTGCTTTTGCTGCCATTTTGAATAAAACCCACAATAAATTTTTTTTTGCGTACCTCATTATATGTTAAATAAAACATCTGGAAAAAAATTTTCTAATATTTTCCATAGTTACAAAATAAATCATTAAAGTTAGGCCTTTTTTCGAAAAACGAATTATCGCCAGAGGAAGATACTAAATACTGAGAAATGAAAAAAATGTATATATTATTATATCTTAATTGTGAGTTTTACTCAAAATATCGGCGGAAGAGCCTGGGGTGATTCGGGTGAACGACATTGGTAAACGACGTATACAAAAATTGTTGGTAAGGCGAAGGTTAAGCATCTGAATAGCATAAATGTATCAATAGCATTTTAACTGAACATTTGGCTATCGAAGGATACCATCTCACTGATCGACACTTGTTTTGACTGTTTTGTTGTTTACTAAAAGTCGAACTTTAACCATCGACCACTCCTTGTTTTCACCTGATGCGGCACCGTGCGACTTTCACCTTTTCAAAAAATGCATTTGCCGATGAAAAAAAGCGTTTAGAGAACGAGGAAACCATCCAAAAGGCTTGTACCGACATACTGAAGGATATTCCGGTCGACGAACTAAACTACTTTTTTTACATGTTTTTACATAATGCAAATCGCTGTATTGAGCCTAAACAGGACTATTAAAAAACAAATTAGTTTTGCCAAAAAAATTTGTTACTATTATTCTTTTAAATGTTTAAAGATGAAAGACCTTTTTGCTAATGTGGGAACGTACATACGACGCATAGTGATTGAAAATGTTGATAAATTATAGGCTATGGGGGGGGGGTTCTGACACCCTAAACCCCTCCCTTGGCTACGCCCCTGGCCACAGCTATACCCATCGCCGCCACCTCCTTGTATACGTATGTGTGGTTTCTTGTAGCCCCTCTACTGCATGAAAACCACTCCGTTTTCCTTCTCAACAGTCTAGGAATGTCTGCGTTTTCATATTTGTGAAAATTTATTTAATTTGTCAATGTTTATTTCATTTGTCAATGTTTATTTTATTTGTGAAAGTTGTCAGCTGATTGTTACCTGAGCTGTCTGAATTTTTGATTTCAAGAGGGTTCATGAGAAGTTCCACTTTTTTTATTTTCTTTTCCAGCATTTATTATTGGCAAATAATAGAAGTTTTGATTTTTATTATGACAGACGATATGTATTTTGGCGAAAAATGCAGTAAAAAGTAATTGTCTTAGCAAAAAATCTACCACACCGAACGCAATTGGAATTCGCTCTTTCGTTTGTGTTCGTACGGCTCTTGCAGCGCCGTAAAGCATGCTATCAAAATTTGTACATTTGCGAGTATTGCTCCAGCTTTTAACATAACATATTTTGTTAGACGTCTGTTAACGGCAAAACTGAGTTAAGGGGGTAGTCAGGTAGAATCGAACATATTTTTAAATTTTTTTTCATACAAATTTTTATTCCACATTAACAATTTTTTTATATGTTATTGTACATTGTTTTGAGTACTGAAAAAAAATTTTTATAAATTTTCGGGCGACCGGAAGACGCCATTTTGAAATCTGGCTGACACGATTTCTGATGATCTGAAACATACCAAACAAATTTCATTTTGAAGTACAAATGAATGGCTCTCGTTTGAACTACAACGGTAAAAAATATTAATAAATAAACATTTAGTGCAATTGTAAAGTTTTTTTCTCTTTTTTGCTTGTTTTTTGTTAATAATTGTGTCATAACTTTGTTACATAGAAATGGACAATAATGATCGTAGTTCATGCGATAGCCAAACCTTTTCTGAATATATAAAAAAAAACGTTTAAGCAAATCGGTGCAGTAGATCGGCCGTAATCGTGTCAGCCAGCTCAAAACAACAGCATCTACTTCACGCGGCAGGTGTGCGATTCGAGCGCGCGAGTCCTTACAGCTAATCTCATTTTCAATCGCTTTCGGATACCATCCGAGGTAAAGGAAGGTTTCTACATGATTGCTAAGGGTTTAAATAGACCAAAACTGCAAAAAAAAATTTCGATTTTTTGAAAAAAATCTACCTTACCCCCTTACTCAGTTTTGAAAGTGAGTTAACTCACTTTGATACAAAAATTAGAATTAGAGCATTTAAATGCGATGTTAAATGCACTTAAGCGTTAAATGCATTTAAAGCCCGGTGGAAATAGGCTATTAGTCTATTAGAATAAGTGTTTTCTTTTGTGATTATTGTTATAATTCATAATGTATTTATAAAAAAGCTCTGCTTCTTGGTTTTTCAAATAAAATAATTTAGCAACTTATTGGCTCAAAAATACTCATAACAGAAATCTTATACTTGTTTGAAAATAAAATATGGTGTCAATTGAGAGTAGGAAATTAGGCCGTAGAAAAAATAAAGATTTTGGCAAAACTTATTGGAGAGAACAGAAGAACCGGTTGGCTTCTCTGATAGATGCGATGGCAACTTATCAACATGTTGATAAGTATGGCGTGTAGCGTGGCAGCATGTTGCATGGTTTACCACTTTGGTTTGTGTCTATGATAATTTGGTACAGCACCACCTAGGTGTGATATTGCTACTATTGGCTGTTTGGGGAAATTTTATTATTGCAGGGGAAATTATTAGTTACTGATTATATTTCATTTTACGAGATTAGCTTTTCAATTCAGTTTCAGATATCAGTTGCATAAAATGGATGGCTTAATCATTGCTCAACGCTCTAGATGTGGTCAACTTCTACGCAGAATTTCGTAGGTATTAAATTTTTACGTTTAGGACAGACAACTAATGTGAATGAATATGAAGTGACCGGTTGGAGTTTGTGCTGCTTTCTTTTAATGATAGTAGATTTTTACGTTTAAATCATAGTAAATTTAACTTACATTGCTGACATTATGTGATACAACTGCAAAATAAAATTAGTAATGCATGGCTTAATAGATTTATTACTTACCAACAGAGTGTCCCGGCTAAAGTTCAATAGCAACTTGAAGGAAATTTGTTGCTGAGACCTTGTTGCACAGGAGGAGTTCAAACCTTTTTAGCCGAGACACGCTGATACTGGAGCCATATTAAAATTCAGCCGACAATGTTGCTCATCGTAAACATGTTGCTATCTTGATGTCAGCTACATGAAAAATTAACTGAAAAGAATATTCAACTACAGTCGAACTTCCATAACTCGAATCAACATTATCCAAAGAAAAACTTCGACTTATGTAGACTTCGATTTATAGAATTGTATGGAATTTGCTCTCTAAACGCTATTGCCACTCGATTAAGTTCGAGTTCTAGAAAATTCGAGTTATAGAAGTTCGAGTTATGGATGTTCGGCTGCATTATTATTTTTTCATTTCTATTTTGTTTGAACAGTCATGAATTGCTATACAAATATCTCAGTAGTGGCACTAGCAACTTTGGCATTCAAATGTGGACAATGATTTGATGTAGTTTGTGCAAGTGCCAAGATGGGATAGAGGCGGTTTCGGTATGGAAAAGTCAACACAAGCATATGAACAGGAGTGCCAGGACAATTGATTTAGCAATATTTGTTCGTTGGACCGTTTCACAGTGATTCGACTCCATACAACCGCGGGACAAAATTAGAAGAAGTGGTCCGTTCTTCATAAAATTTGGTAAACTAGTTAATCATGGTCTGCTGAATTGAAATCTCCATTTGGTTTTTCTTAAACTGTTGTAGTTTGGCAATGCCTGAGGCTTAATTTTGCAAATTTCGTAATTTTTTGAAAGCTATAGCACCAAATGTGTTGGCTAGATTTTTCAGATTTTACACTTAATCGGTAAAATCATCATTGATTATTCCAAAGAGTAACAGAAATTGTATCGTGACCCTCTGGTTTTGCAATAAAAACGATAATAATGGATGTATGTTTTGCATTTTTGCAGATTTTATCATTTTTCGTGCTAATTGCATACTTTTAGGCATAAATAAAATAAATTTTGTCGAAAAATACGTGTTTAGACCACTTTTAAAATTGAATTATTTTCTGAGATCGGAAGATATCGGAGGATATAATTACAATATCCGACAAAGAAAGAATGCTTCTTAAAATAAAAAAAATCCAGGAACATACTTTCACATATTTTTTAGATATTTTCCTCTAAGTTTTGCCAATTTTCAGATTTTTAACTTAGAAAAATATTTTGAATTGAAAGTGAAGTAGAAGCCTACACTTTGCAAATTTTGGGAAAACATTAAAAACGAAAATGGCCACGTCATTTCGTAATCTATATTGAAAGTTTAAGCAACTTCGTGCCAACCATATATTTTTAAAATTTTTTTTATTCAATAGACTAAAAAACAGAAAATATGAGTTTAAATTTTTTTGTGAAAAAAGTTTCAACTTTGAACCGCTTTTGCACAGACACTAATTGATTTTTTGCACAGATTTTGTGGGGTTTTCTTAGTTTTTTCTTTCAAATTACATCAAAATCGTTAAATTCGGAAACCATAAATTTTTTGAATTTTGTCTATGGAACGAATCACTGTGCGTTTGTACGTCTGTCGAACGGAAGTTTATTATGTAATACAAGTTTCCGGTGTCTTAAAATATCTTGATAGATATAACAATAACAAAAAGTAGACACTGGAATGGTTTTAGGAATCATAAAAAAATCATAAAAATATCTACAGTATATAAAAGTGTCGGGTCTGAAAGGGATATCGAGTTTATTTAGCCTACAATTTTCATACTCTAAGTAAGAGTTGAAAAGTTCTTGAATTTATATTATAAATAAATACTTACTTCTTAACACATTGTATGCTTAAGTTAGGTTAGTGAAGCAAACATGTTCTTAGCGGCTTATTTATTCCATACATATGTATGTACATACTATACATCACTTTGTTGTCTGTACGCGCAATTACATATGAGAACCTATGCAAGTAGCTCAGCTGCCACATGCAAGAAGGGTCGCGCACCTGCTCGGTGGCTCATCGCATTGCGCACAATGACAGCCGGACCCCTTCTTCAGTTGGCTACCTTCTTGCCTCTCGTCGCACTCTACTTATTCGCAATCGATGGAGAAATGTCAAACGCTTGAGTCACTTTAATAAATTTCCAATTGTGTTTGAGCGAATTTATTAAGTGCCAAAGTGCTGCAGCGACCACGAAACAATCGGCGACGCGGCAAACGGCTGCATTCGCCTTTCAAATGTGCTGCCCCGGATCGAGGTTAGAAAGACGAAAAGTCGAGCCAAGCTAAGTCGAGCGGCGCTGAGTCGTTAAAGCGCGTGTTGTGCCAGTTAAATGGGGATCGGTCGTGTCGACCGACACCTTGCGCCGCACACACCACCGCTGATGTGTTTTGAAGGAGGTTTCGCTGTTTTGATGTTTCGCGTTGTTAATGAAGTTGTTATCTACGGCACAGGATCAACACCTTTGTCCTCGCTGCCCGGGACGGTGAGCATGTGCGACAGGACACTGGTGCGAATGATAAATTTGATAAATTGATCAAAGGGAATTAATTAATTAAGAGTACAACATGCGGAGGAATAACAAAATGCGAATTTATTTACATAAGAAGTGTGGGCAAACCGAAAATGGCATTTGACTACCGCAAGCGAGAAGTCGTGGGACCAGTTTTAAAAATGACTAAAGGGAAGCCATCTAATTTACATTAAATAAGGTGTCACATTAAGGGCAAAATTAAGATATGGAGCGTCCAAGTCTTGAATTGTATTGGAATTTTGAATTCTAGATTTTGAATCCTTAATATCGATTTTTTTTGTTTTTTTCTTTGAAAGTTTCAGGGAACTTCAGGAGACCCCGAAGTAGCTAAAACAGTCGGCTTGATTAAGAGTGCCGCCATTTTACAAGGCCACACAATTACATACACACACACACAAACACACGCATCTAAGTGCATCCACAGAAGCCGAGTGAGTGCTGCTAGAAAAACCAGTCGACGGCTGCGCACAAAAACCCTGTTCGATGTTCTCGACATGCCGAACACGATGGCGCTCATCAGGCTAATTAAGAAGGACTCGCGGACGACGCTAATTATTTTGAACTGCGCTGTGCGCTTGCGCAAAGGAGTGCAGTGAGCAGGCGCACAGCGCCCGGAATTGGCCGGAACGATGGCCTAACAAAGAGGCTGCCATGTTCGGCCGTTGAACGTTGTGTTGCCGTTTTTTCGGCGCTCATTATTTATCGCCGCGCAGTGCAGTGCAGTGCATAGCAGTGGGCCGGATGCGTTCCCGATGCCGATGCCTTTGTCGCATGTGGGTAGGTCTCATTTGTCGCTGTCGCTGATGGCCGCAACGAGCCTCGCATCGTCCGCATGGTCGCAATTACCCGGCGGAGCGCTTAAATACTTTCGATTTTTTGCGCCTTTTGTCTTGGCTTGGCTTGTCGTGTCGACTGGGTCTGGCCGGTTGTTATCGCAACACGGTGTTCGTACGTGCAACTTACATGTAGTCGTCTGTTCGCGGACAGCTCTTCATGGCGTTGTAAACGGCGAACGACGATGGCCATGGCGACAGCAACAGCGTTTGTTTGACTCTCGCAAACTTTGTTCGAACAATGGCGCGTTGTGGCGGTGCGCGGGGTACGGGCGCGACAACAATCGCGTTACTATCGGTAATTAGCGATTGATTGATAATTAACAAGATACAATTTTGTAAGCGTCGATGTAGCCGCGATAGCGCGACTGTGCCTCAGATCCGTCAGATTTGTCGTCTCGCCGGCGAATGTCGTAAATTAAATGCGCCCGCGAGGAGTGCATAATTGTTGGATTTGCTTTCGGGCGGGTTGCGATTTTATCACACGCGCCCATAAATCATCTTCCAGCCAGACGATTTCTGTCAGCGAGTGTGCGCGCCGCAATTGCAGCAGCCGTGGCCACAACACGACCGAGCACAGCCCAGCGCAGCTTGATTGAAATGTTTCGCTTTGGCTGCGGACTTTATCGGCGTATGCGATCGCGAACAACAGCTCCCCAATTAATCCATCCATCCGCCGTACGGCGCACAGCACAGCAGCAGCGGGAAGCGAAAATTCGTTGGCGTTGGATTGGACGTGTTTCAGTGTCCCCAAACCACGCTTGCGTCGCTTTCATTAGCGGCTGCGAACGACGATAATGTGGCGGCAGGACGAAGCCTCTGCCGAGGTCACTCAATAGTGACGATTTGATGTGCCGCACCAAATGCCAAACAAGCGCAATGCCGACTGGCCGACCAGTTGCTCCACATCGCTGTCAGAGCCACTGTGGGGCTTCGGAGTCTTCTTCTGCTGGGCGTTATCACGTCGATAATTAGTAGCCTGCGCGAGATCCCGCCAAGTGTCCGCAACGGTACGGGAAGCCACGTAATTAACACCCGGCGATTGCGATCACTTGTCACATCGTTTAGGTTGCTTAATTTTTCAAGGTGCCCTCATCGGCCGCCGAACGATCCAAGTGCTTCCTTATAATTCGCAAGCCAAAACAATCTGGCGATAAGCGAGCGGACGACCGATCGGACTGGTGGCAAACGAGTCGATGTTGCGCAGCGTTCGATACACGACACAATCGACATTTTGACTAATTAATAAAAACGTTATCCGCTTGTGCACATCATTACACAATAACCTCACTTTTGGTTGGCGGTGGCGAAGAAGCGACGAACCATCCACATCGACGAAGAGGATTTTTGTTTTGTCGATATGCTTCATATGTTATAATACATTGTTGTTGTTGTTGTTGTTGTGGCTTGTGTTGTTGCCTTGCATCATTATTCAAACAAATTATTATCCAAATTTGAGAGATATTTCCTTTCGATAGGCGATTTCGCGTCTCAGTGTCAGTTGCGAAAGTTTGGCAACACATCCGAAGCAAACATTGTACAACATAAGTATGTATGTACGAGTATAATAAATACGAGTATGTATGGCAAGTCAAGTAATACAATTTTCGCACAAGAATATTACTGGGCAAAATTCGTTGAAATCTTTGTTAGTATGTATGTAGTCGAGTTATTCTGTCTTAGTATTAAAATACAAAATAATTTCTTTCATCACATACTCACGTCTTATAAACTTACAATGGATTACACTGTGCAAGTCGAAAAAAGTTAAAAGTATTTCGTTGTGAAGAAAATTTCACAGGGTACAATATGGTAACAAACATATTGTACCTTAGTGATGGATTTTTTCGAGAAAAAAATCCGTTAAAAAAATTTTTATAAGAAAATGTTTTTTTCTTATTTTTACAAAAAATTTTTATAAAAAAATTTTTTTTTCGCTTAAAACTTTTTATTAGTACATTTTACGTATTTAATGTTCATCAGAAGAAAGGTATAAAAAACCTTTCGTTTGATACCCATATCGTGTAAATCTTCGAGATTAATTGAGATTTTTTGATAAAAACTTTGAACTTTGACCCCGAGCCACGCCTTTTATAGGCGTTTCCCAGGCAAAATTTTTAGCTTGTTAGATTTAGGAGCCAGCCGTCTATATAGAAGCATGCTCATTTATTTTTTCACGAGGGTTCGCTATACTGCATTTATGCCTCGACGAAAAACTGGGGTTTTTGGGACATTTTTGTCGAAAACACAGTTTGAATGTATTTTTTTTGGATTGTTGTCTTAAGCAAATTTGTTGGTCGTTAAAATATCTACAAACTTGCCGAAGACAGTAAAGCGATATTCAGTAAAGCGATAGTTCAATGTCGGTTTTCTCTTAAACTAGAGCCAATCCAGCCAAACGCCTGGTGGATCCCAACTCAGTATACCTATAGAAAAGTCGCTCAGTAGGTCCCCCGCTTGTTACTTTTTTTGAGGGTAAATTTCACGCACAGTGTTATTATTATTCGAGCTTATATTTCCCAATTTGTCAGCAACTGCAGCGTTAATGTTTAGCAATGCCTTACGATTTCCCACAAAGTTGCTAATGATCTCGAAGTTCTCAGAGGGCCTTCATTTTCCCACACAATTCACAACACAGTCACAATTTAATTTCATATTTGCAACAAAATCGTCATCTTCAACTAGTTATATATAACGTACGTATGTAAAGATAAAAGAAGCTCCAGCGAAAATCGTGTTGGATGCGAAAACCTAAAAACTAATTAAACTATTGTAAAAATAAGACCTTTTCTCTAGTGGGAGAAAGGGATCTGATAGATAAAGAGATCTAAGAGGCTTCTGAGGATCCATTCCGGGTGAGACAGTTCTTCAAGTACTTTGGTCAAGTAGTCTAGTGTAGTAAGTAGCGTACTTATATGAGACTTAGGAAGAAGACAGATTGTATGAGAAAATTTGGATAGAAAGAGAAAAGTTCCTGTTGTACTGGTAACGTTGCCAAAGAAGAGTTATTAAAGCAAAAAATACTAGGGGATTATGTACTCTTTGACGAATCTGAGGAGAGAGCACTGTGAAGCATTGTAGCCTACTTGCTAGACTACCTCCAGTTGGGAATTTACGGAGACCGCAAATTGTGCTAAACTTAAAGTTGTGAATTTGCCGTCTTTGTTTCGTGCGAGTTCATATGGGTGTCACAGTTCATATGGCGAACTGTTAACGGGTCGTCATAATCAGATAAGTTGAAGCTTACTTGCTTTAAACGTTCCTTACCTTCATTACTTTAAACCTTCCTTAAACTTTTAATGACTATAGAAAATTCATATTTATACAATGCCATGGTTTTTAGTTTAAAGCACCGAAAAAATATGTCAAGTGAGATTTGAGTAAAACATTAAAATTTTCTCATAGGACATACATAATTGTTTTAAAAAGTTTACGTCTAGATATAAAATTTGCTATACCCACTCGCCCATGTCGCTGACATTAGAGATGCAGTAATTTTTGTGCCATTCACTTCAGCTGCAAAAGCTGCTATGTTGGTTGAGAGTGCCAGATTTTGATAGAGGATCAAAGGTTCCCCAAATCACATAAGCCAAAAGCATTATTAGTAAAAAAATATTTGCTGCTATCGGAAATATTTGATCCATTTCTCCAGACTTCCATATTGCAATTTTCCGTTTCTCTGTTAGTTGATTCTGGTGCTGTGCTTCATTGTTCTTGCGGCTTTTATTCGAACAGCACTGAGTGAGCTCGAAAGGTTGATTTTTTTTTTATTAATCGGACTTAAATCAGCTTACAAGTTGCGCCTGTTGAGAGCGCTGCGCACAAAGTGGCCGCCCCGCAAAGCAGCAACAGCGGTAGCAACATCAGCAGCGGCAGCAGCGACAGCGACAGGCGTAGCCAAAGATGGCATATGTCGCTCTCGGTGGGACACTGGGCCTTCCGTTTGAAGAGGTTCACAGCGACTGCAGTCGCAGTCGCAGCCATGGCCTCGGCTTATTATTCTTTGTAAGCTCAAAAATGGATTTCAATCGAAATCAAAAATTGCAGCCAGCAACTGGCCAACAGCAGTGACAACAACAACAATCGCACAAGTAACAAGTAGTTGGCCAGTTTGGCGGTGCAATGTGGAGCGCGGCCGAGTGTCCCGCAACCGCAGCGGGAGTAGGGCCGACTGTGTGCTTGTTTGGCTGACTGGCTGGCTGGCTCGCCGGTTGGTTGCCGATGGTGCGCCATAACGAAGCGGAACAAAAACCCTTAGCCGCGTTTAATCAGATAATTTTGTGCTTTTGTGAGTTCTCCTTGTTGGCTCCCTGAATGCGATCGCCGTTCCCACTGTGCTGTAGTCGTTGTTGTTGCGCTGTTGGCTATTGCTGCAGTTGCACTCTTACTATAGACTCGCAGTTGCATTTGTCTCCAATGCGGCGCGCTGATTGCTTCCCGTTTGGTAGCTGCGGAACAGTAGCTGCAGCAGCCACTTGTGTTTGGCTTCTGCACATTGGCGGCGAGCTGGCTTTGAAATGGAAGTACTGCTGCTGCTGCTGCTGCTCTCCTACCGCCATTGTGATAATTGCGCTGCACTCGCGCGGCAGCGCTGCGAACGCAGCACCGAGTCGAGCAATTGCAACAGCAACAGCATTAATTATATCATTATCCTTCATCTTGCGATTTATCTTTGCGTATTGGGCAGGGCAGTTTTTTGCTCGGGCGTACAAAAAGAAATAGAAAAGAGCAGTTTCGGTGGCATTTCCAGCTTGTTTGCGCTTTGGCTACATTCATTTCTTGACGCTCAACAGTGGGCGAATTTTGTTCGAAAGGCGACCAAAGCGGGAGTGGCGGCCTCAAACAGGCTGGAAATTTCGACTAAATTCGAGTTGGAATACGAGGTCTATGTGGATTTAGCACATGAAATTAATATAAACTTACTGCTCTGAGGATGATGGAGCTTCAGTGGAAACTAATGATGAACACGTCTCTTCGTTGCTAAGGTTTGATAACACTGCACAACAAAATCAAATTTTTTTTTAAATAACAAAGTTCTGACAACGGATTCTGGTAGTGGGGGCCAAAAAAAATATAAAAATATTCTGAAAGTCAAATGCCGATCCATTTGTATCCACACACTTAACAAAATTGTTTACCACATCAAGTTTTATATGTAATGGTTGTAAAAGAATTTGTTTTTTGTTGGCACAAGCGGTGGATGGAGAATATTATGCTCGCCTAATGTCCCTTTAGCTCTCGGCTCCCATTGGTTTTTGGAATATTGGGTGCCCTTCCATCTGCTATTCCACGTGCAAGTTTCGTAGGACATTTTAGTACCAATTTTGAATAAGTACGAAATAAACACCTAAACACATTTTCAGTTGTGGCTTAATTCTGGCGTTCAAGTTAATTTCTGAGCTTTGATGTATTCAGAGACCTATAGTAGAATTTTATGGCGAATATTTTCGTGGTACATTTTGTCCTTAAAAAATCCTGGTTTACAGGACATTTTTGGCATTTTAGAAAAAAGGGTCAAATTGACCCATACAAATAAGAGCTACAGGGTTAAAATGCTCCACAAAAATTTTCTTCGTAGTATTTTACATCAAACTGCTGAACACATCATACACCTAAAATGTGAGGTTACATGGTTTTCGTATGCCGATTCACCATAAGAATGTGCAAAAAGGGGACAACTTTGACCGTCCCTAAAAAAAAATTCAGACGTAAACTTTCAAAACGCCGATACACGTATATTATTTTTTGGCCTCCTCTACCAGAATCCGTTGTCAGAACCTTGTTATTTTTTTTTGTGTTGTGCAGTTTAGTTAAGTATAATACAACAAATATATTTTATCAAAAATAATACTTCAGTGAGTTATAGCGCTAGAAAGTTCTAGTCGAAGGTTCATACTTTGCGTTTCAGCTACAACTGCAACTTCACACTGTGTTGTCTTTCATTTGATAAATCGCTTTCTACTTATGACACAGCTTTTAGCTAGAACACCGGACCAAGATTTCAAAACTCGGACAAGGCATTCGAACCCCAAAGACTGCCTCTGACATATTTAAATTGGGTAATTACTAGTGTCCGACCGAAACATCTTTTTTGGGCCGAAACCGAATTTCGGGTTTTGTTTTAATATTTGGCCGAAACCGAAACTGAAACTTTCTGGTTGAAATAAAAATTACCATATCAAGCATTTTTTTCAACAAACGAATTTTACATTAAGTAAATAAAGGACAAAAAAACAAACATAACATAAATAAATAAATACTATTAATAAAAACAATTTATTAATTTTTTTAAAAACATAAACATGAAAAATCACCCTTTCGTGCCTTTCTCGATAATATTCAAAATTAAATAATTTAATGTTTTATTCTAAAAAAAGAAGTTTATTTACATTGGTTGCATGTAAATTCTCCTTCACATCCTTTCACTATATATCTGCTCGGCTGCATTAAATAGCTGTTCACTCGTTACACAATAAAATGTAAAAAATATTCTAGAATGTTTCGGTTTCGGCCGTTCGGGCATTTTTTGGCCGAAACTGAAACCGAAACTACTTATTTGGGCCGAAACCGAATATTCGGTCGGACAATAGTAATTACATTAGGTTGTGATACTACGTCAAGAAGGTGCGACTCCACGCGAAGTTGCGTGGATTTCCATGTGAACCTCGCCAGTGGCGAATTCAGGGGGTGGTTTTGGGTGTTCAAATCCCCCCGAAATGTTAGGGTCGCCTTTGTCGACTACATACAAATTAAAAGGCATTTTTGTTTTTTGAATGGTTTTTAAAAAATATTAAAGAATTACTTTTTGAAACCCCACCCCCCCAAACTTTTTCTGAATCCGCCCCTGAACCACGCTATCTCTCCGATGTCCAACTTTGGAAGCTCATTTAGACTGATGTGAAGGAGCAGCAATTTGCTGTTAACTGCGAAAGTTTTGATAAGCAAGATTTAATATTTTGTTTTTACTATTTAATTATTAATATAAAGAATAGCATTTTATTTGTAAATAGTAAAGTTATCTTTTAAATTTAAATATTATTTTCAATAATAATTTTCTTTTTCCAGGACATTACTTATATTCTGTGTACATATATTTTTTGTATGAAAAATGTCTCTTATAATGAAAATTTGTGTATTCTTGCATACGCATCGTATTAACATTGATCTAACTTATTTTGTATTTGTTTTCATACAATGCAACGAATTCTGCGAAATCGCATTTGAATGCTTTGTCAAATTCTGTGAAATTTTTTCTTTGTCTCAACCAGAAATTGCTAAAAATGTGTAGAATTCATTGTGCCTGATTTCAGTCAATTTGATGGCTTTTTTGTTTTTGTTTTCTCTTTGCAGCCTCAGACTCAATATAAAACTTTCAAAGAGTTTCACCGAAATCGTTTGGCATGCAAATCAGGGCGAACGCAGCCGCAACAAACGATCATTTAACGAAAAAGCCTCTTAATCCGTTCGGACGCTTGGCGACTGCCACGCCACAGTAGTGCGCTCTTTGGGAGAACGCGCTTGAAAGGGTTAAGATTTGAATGTGTCGAGCGTTGTTGTTCGAAAAACCTCTAATAGAAATTCCAACATTGTGGCGAACAAAAGGATACATTGCGGTGAGCTACTGTTCTGAGCGGTCACCAGCATTGAAATACGCATCGCATCATGCGGCCACATTATCGGCAACAGAGATTCTGGCGGTTGTTCATCAGTGGTGGCTAACGCATTTAGTTGCGTATGGAGAAGAGTTCCCGAGTGCCGTCTGGGTGTGTCAGCGGTAAATTGCCAAATTCCAAATTTATGATTTGTATTTGTGTTTTACGAATCATCTCAGTCGTCTGAAATAAGTGTTCTGTGTTGTCTCCGGTGGGACTTGGTTGTTGGGTGTTAAAATAAATTTGCTAAAAATTTGTTGTAATTGTAATTGGTCGCAATTTTGTGGGCTTCTACCAAAAAATTTAAAAATATTGCAAGTCCTAAACAGTTAGAGAAATCTTGTAAGTACATTTTAGAAACAAGTTGGAGAAGAGAAATCATTGGGTTGGGTTTAGTTAGGTTAGATTAAGAAGGCATTTTGCTGATAACACTGCACAACACAAAAAAAAATAACAAGGTTCTGACAACGGATTCTGGTAGAGGGGACCAAAAAAAAATATATGTGTATCGGCGTTTTGAAAGTTTACGTCTGAATTTTTTTTTAGGGGGGGTCAAAGTTTTCCCCCTTTTGCACATTCTTATGGTGAATCGGCATACGAAAACCATGTAACCTTACATTTTAGGTATATGATGGGTTCAGCAATTTGATGTAAAATACTACGGAGAATATTTTTGTGGAGCATTTTAACCCTGTAGCTACTAGTTGTATGGGTCAATTTGACCCTTTTTTTTCTAATATTCCAAAAATGTCCTGTAAAACAGGACTTTTTAAGGAAAAAATGTACCACGAAAATATTCACCATAAAATTCTACTGTACTTTTCTACTGAATACATCAAAGCTCAGAAATTAACTTGAACGCCAGAATTAAGCCAAAACTGAAAATGTGTTTAAGTGTTTAATTCAGACGTAAACTTTCAAAACGCCGATACACGTATATTTTTTTTTGGTCCCCTCTACCAGAATCCGTTGTCAGAACCTTGTTATTTAAAAAAAAATTTGATTTTGTTGTGCAGTGTAAGAGGACTTAAGGTCCCATTTTGGTGCCCGAAAGTGAAGTTCTAGAAGCTCTGGTGATTTTAAATCCTCATTACCACATTTTTGGGAAACCTATCACCAACATGAAACAAAGACATATGTAACATATCAGTGGCGCACACAGGGGGGAGAACCCAACCCCAAAATACAAAAATTGCTGGTACAAAATATGATTTTAAATGGTATTGGGCTCGAAAGTTGTACTCAAACCCCCCTCCCCCCAAAGTAAATCGTGTGTGCGCTACTGTAATGTAAAGGATATAATTTCTAGTTGCTTTTAACTGTAGCTTTGACTATCATCTTCATGGGTAATACTTTCTATATAGGTCTACTTTCTAACTGCCAAGAAGCCGCCTATAAGATGCAACATTAAGACTCAAATGAAGAAGAAATGAAGATTTGTTTTTTTTTAGTTTCAGCTTCTGTCTTTCGGTTATAGAAACCGATTTTTAGCAGTTAATAAATCACATCTTAATTTATTATTATTTTGTTCAGTTTAGCGCAATATCTGCTTTATCGAAAATATATATGCCATCATCATTCGATTCTGTACTAACTTTGTGCTTTCTTCAGAATGTAGTTTTAAACTTCTCAACAAAGACAAAGCAAATTGCACTTCGATCTCTAAAGATCTTTGCTTACATATAAAACGTGCCGACTGCCTGTGGCCGCCCTAGAAATATGTGTGCATAAAATTTTCTTAATTTGGCCAAGACTATTTTATAAATCTCGTTCTTCCTACTATCGCCGATTTGTGATCATGATTTTTTGTTGTAATATTTAATGGCTTCTGCCAGAGAGACGACAGACCTGATGCTGTCCTACTGTTACGCCGCCAACAACGACAACGGCCATCAACGCGACCAAAGCCACAACGCAGAAGCAAACTAGTTGCGAAGAAAATTGCGGCTCTAATGTGGCAAAGTTGTGGTCGAGACACGGCAGCATTCAAATCATCGTCAAGGCGCATTTAAGTCAAATCGGAGCTAAATGAAAAAACATAGCAAGCAATTAAGCCGATGTAATAAATTAATCAGAATGGCTGCGGTCGTTTAGACGCGCACACAATGTGCCCGCCAGCCAGTGCGCTGGTCCGCCCGGCAGTCGAAGATGGGTGTAGCGCATTCGATGCGTGGCAGTTGCAACATTGCCTAATGTCCTAATGCACAGAAGGAGCTGCAGCAGTCGGCGCTGTTGTTGTAGCGCATGGACGAGCCACAACAGCAGTCGCTGATGCTGAGCGCAGCGCGGCCGATGATTAGCATCGTCGTTATGACGATAGAAGATGCGCGGCTGAGAATCGAGAAACGGATTTTAAGGTTTGCCTCGCAACACCAGCGGCAAATGTCACTTTTGCAACTGGTGGCTCTCGCTATGCGTTTATAATTTATTTGGCTAATTTGCGGCAATCGACATGAGATCTTGTTTATTAAACGCTGCGCAAATGCAACACGAAAATATGCTGCGGCAAAATTGGATGCGGTCGCTTGCATTGCGTCCTGCAACTGCACTCGTCTGTGTCGGTGCCTGCGCGGTGTTGTTCGCATCTCGATCTTTGTTGCCAATTTCATTCCCAGCGCAATCACTGCTGGCCGCAAGGCTCGCAACTGTGTCGGTTGCGTTTGGTGTGTTGGCCTTTCGGCAGCTCTGCGCTGAGTTGTCGTACGCGCCGCAAATGCAAACGAATCGGCCGACTAAGATTTATGGCCCTATGGCCGTTTGATGTGACGACCGACAATGGTAATGGCGACGCGCTAATGCTGCACCGATTCTTCACATGCAGATTTTTTATAGACGTTATGCGAGTTTGATTGTGTGAAGTTGCAGTGACACGGACAGTATTCAACGAACGACAAGCGCGGAAATTTAGGCGTTAATAATTACACATTGAAATGAGTTCGAGATGGAATTCAATTGCAGAGCGTTGGGATGTTAGAGGGTTTGTTTTTTTTTGACTCGAACAAACGCGCAGGGCATTGGTTGGTTCAGAAAGGATATAAAGGTAGGGTTTTGAGAGAAGTGGTTATGGACTCTCGACTTGAACCCATCGAGATCATAAGTGTTGGGGAAAATATCCGCAGGGAGACCATTACACAACCGCAATGTACGGGCCAGAAACGAACCTTCTCTGTAGTGCGTAGTGCGCTGAAACATCGTTTCAACGTGGAATGCATGGGCGCCAGTGTTCAAACGGGTTGCCCGGGGGAATACCCGAAGTGACGGCAGCAAGCTGCTCATCTCCACTGAGCAATTACCGAAAAAGTATCGGTAAAATAACACCACACATGCCACGTTTCGACGATGTTCCAAGGAGTCAATAGAGCTGAATGCCCTACTGTCCCCTATAAGCTTGATCGAACGGTTTTGCACCCGGTCCAGGAGCTCCAAATGGGGTTTTGAAGCCCCCGCCCAGAGGTGCGAGTTAAACTCCATTTTAGGTCGGATATAGGTAGTGTAAATAATGCGGAGATCAGACGGAGTGAAATATTTTTTGCACCGCTTTAGGAAGCCGAGGCTCTTGGCTGCTTCTTTTGACACGCCAAAAATATGATCGTTCCAACGAAGATCGTTCTTAATGGACATGCCCAGAACATCAAGAGCTGCCGATTCCGCAATACTCACACCACCCATAACCAGGGATGTGTTGGGATGTGCGGAGATTCGCTTGTGGGATAACAGGCAACATTGGGTCTTGCGAGGATTAAAATCGACCCTGTTCGCTTGACCCCACTTGGAGATTGTTTGTAGGTCGCTATTAAGTATGTCATTCATACGGCGCCGTTCTCTCTCAATCTCCACAGAGCTGGGGCGCTTTGTGAAGGAATATGAATGAGGTGCTGGAATATTCTTGCAATGGAATTCTAGAAAATAATGCTTGTGTTATTGTGGCCGACCTCTGATTCAAATTTACAAAATTTTAATTGTTGTTTCTTAGTGTATCTGTTTGCTAGATAAACGAACCAGCAACGTACCAATGCATCTACGGTCGTTTTAAAGGAACCTAAAGATTGAAGACAGAGGCCAGTTCGAATAATCTGAATCAAAACACACGAATGAAATATAAAAAATAAAGTTTGCGACAAGAAGTCCACTTACACTTCCACGACTGAATTGCAAAGCTACTCTTTACTACCTCAGGCACTACTAAACGGAACTCTATGTCCTAAAGCTATGGATTCAATAAGCGCAGCATCTACTGCGCCAGTTTTACCTTCTCACTTCTTACGAAGAAGACAAAAATTGGGTCTATTCCTGGATCACCACAAAAGACGAGGAATTTGGTCAATGAAGAATCCGTATTCTGCCTGAAAAATGGGGAAAAGTTACCGATGGTACAATAAATTACCAATTTCTATAAATAAGGTTTCACAGTTACAAAGAGAAAACTGTCACAACTTTATTGTACCCTTAATATCTTCTGAAGTTTCTGAGAATCAGGATGATTTCGAAGCTAGGAATGAAGCTTATACAGAATCTATCGACATTTGCTCATAACGAAAATGATTCCTGATCATTGACCCTTCAATGCTACCTAACCTAACACATCTTGTCATGTGCTGTCTGCGCAATTTCTCCTACCATCAGAAGGATTCTAAAGAGTATTAATAAAAAAACTAACGCCATCTCAGTTTTTTTCGGGTAGTAGTCGTTCTACACAAATTAGCAGCGTCAGAGTTATTTCTGAGCACTTTGCTTACCTGCGCATAAATTTGTTTGAAAGAGCTCTTTGACTTCCTGAGCAGCTCACCTCGTTGACGCTCCACAAATATTGTTCAATCACAATTGATACCAACTGAATTTGGCGTCAAAGTGAATTGATGAAATCGTCTCGACAAGACGAAAGTGAAAGTGCGAGTGGACAACGCGCGATAAACCAAATTAACTCCGCTGCATTAGCGACCAATAATGGCGCTGGCATCAACACTTTGGCGGCTTACGCGAGCTATGCAGCTACCCACCTGTGTGTAGGTAGCCGTTGCAGGCATTGAGACTGTTGAACACCGACCCGCGCATCGAATACGCTCGGCTTCCCGTCGCCCGTGTGCGCTTTGTGCTGGGGGCCGCCAAGAACCGCCACGCTCCGGCCTGGCAGCGAGCGCGCTTGTCACTGGCAATTTATGTCACGCAGGCATATTGAATTTAAATTCTTCGCATTTCGCGGTGGCATTTTGGCGTAAAGACGAAGCGACAGCAGCACAATGTGATTCCTTTTGATTTGGCTCTCGATTGGTTGTTGTGCGTCTATTGTTGTTGTTGTTGCTGTGGCTATTGTTGAGCCAACCGCCTCATTGACATTATCCGCGCTGACATTCACTCTGCCGATTTATACGCCGCCGACGTCACATTCGCTTTCGCAGCGGCGTTCACATTCTCGTCCACGTCGACGTCCACGTCCATGTCCCCATCTTTGTTGTTTCTGTTCCTAGCCGTGTTTGTGCTCCCACTGCCAGCGCACAGTGCGTGCGTCTTCGGCCTGTGTTCTGGTGGCGGAGGCGCGCGGCCGCTGTCGCATTCGGTATCGGCGACAATTTAACATACGCGCAAAACGCTTCTCGCATTATTGCTTGTTGCCTTTTCGGTAATTTTCCTGGCCGTCCGATCGGCTGCGGCGGCGACTGGCTGTCGGTGTGCGCGTGTGGAAGGATTTTTTGAAATTTTCAACATGAGCGATTTTGAAAGTTTGCGTTCGATTGCGTTTTCGATTTTGATTGTGATTCGCCGTTGCGACGCGGCGTGTGTGTTGGTGCGTGTGCGCGTGCGGTGCGGTGCAGTGTCCTGACGTCGATTCGACGTGACATCTTAAATGCGCCCATCACTCTGCTCGCCCGGAATTCATTTAAATACATTTCGATCGGCTCACGGGGCACTTGACGGCGGCCGCAACGGTAACCGGGCACGCTGCCAGCCGGCCACCTTGGCCGCTTAGCGCCGTCACTGCCGTCACTGCCGCCGCCCGGCGCACCGCCGCAACACTCTGGGCCAGATTATGCCACGCCAAAGTGATGCCTTGATTGACTTGTGTCATTTTGTCTTATTTGTCAGTTAAATTTGCTGCCGTTGGGCTGCTTGTAGCCGGTCGCCCGGTGCCCGTTGCCAGTTGCCGGTCGGGCATTTCGCTTATGAGTCTTGAGTGCTTTCTGTCTTCCCGCTCTAAATTCATTTGGCCTTTGTCATGCTTCATGTTTGCCACTGGTTAGTGGCGTTGGCTGCTATTCCACTTCGTGTTGTAGTTGTTGTTGGTGGCGGTGTCACTGCGGCTGTCTGGAGCGCACAGTGCCATCTCCATTTAGTGCGTCTTGGGTGCGTTTGTGTGTGCGACGTGACACCCATTTCGACATGCCTCAATTGGCAATGACTTAATTGAGTGGTGTATTACTTCGAGTGTGGTGTGGCGCGGTGAGTTGCGGTGAGGTGAGATGAGGTGCTGGATTTCGTTTTAAGCTGACATTTGGAAATTATGTTGAAATCATTCAATTTCTGGTTGATCCTTTCGTTTGACATTTCGTAAATTGATTTCACTTCGATCAGTTAAAATGGTTTATGCATATTTGAATTGCTCGCACAGGGGACTGGATTGTTTAACTGTTGTTTTAAGGTTCGTTCTTGCGTGATGGGTACGTGAATGGTTTTTTTAGGTCACTTTAGTTCTTCCAAAAAGTTTCTTCTAAGCATTAACCTTAGAACCGTGACTTGGCTATACAACTTAATCTCGTGACTTGGGCACTCAGTGCCCAGTAATGTATTTTGTATGGAAATTTAAGCTTTTTATGATTTTTTTTTTTATAAAACGACCAATATTTCGCTTATTTATGCAAATAATTTATTGAAACAAGTATTTATTGTTAGAAACAAGGGTTTTTTAACTGAAATATATCAAAATCATGTAAAGTTTTGGTTTTGAACCGCTCAACTGGGTGAAATTATACGCTGTCTTTTTGATGCGTTTTGATTTGATGTTGCCGTTGTTGGAGCATTGTCGTCATCTTTATCAATATCTAAGTCCGTTTCAGCATCGGCATAATATTTTGCGAAAAAGAACCTTTTCACATGCCCTTATATAGTATTTGGTGCATGTCGGAGTAAGGCAATAGTCACAAAATGAATCACGAAAGCCTACCTGTACTGCTGGACGCGATCTCGGTACTGCAGGAACCAGGGGCGTAGCCAGAACTTGGTCATGGGGGGGGTTTTAAAAAATTTTTTTGCCAGTTTAGTATTACATGTTTTTTAAAGTAAAGTGCACTTTCCAAATAGGGCATTTTGTTGTGGCTTATGTGACTTAATGCATTAAAAATTAAATTTTTTACCCTGATTTTTAGTAAAAATTTCATGAAATTTGGTGGACTGAAAGTGAAGTTATTGCATCTGAAGTGGAAGTATGTTTGTGTCATCGTACATAAATGTGCATCGAACAAAGATCCAATATTAACTAATAAATTAATAATAGACTGGCACGACAGCCCGCTTACGCGAGACTAAGGCCTAACTTCCCGCAACCCCCGTGTTGTGCGTGTGAATTTGTACGCGGGTGGAAGGGACCTACAGTTTTATGCCGGTTCCGAACGGCAGGTTGGGAGCTTTTTCATAAGCAATTTTTACTCTCAGAGGTTTGCCATTTCCAGCTGAGAGGACAGCCACCGAAAGAGAAAACGAGTTTTCCCGTTATTTTTTTTTAGGTGTTATTACAGGCAGTATTTGAACCTGAGGTTGCTGCCTTCCAATATTCCAATATTAACTATTGTTTTAAAAATGTTTAAACTTTAACCGAAGCATTTAAATTGATGGACCAAGTTTATGGTGATTTTTGTTTATACCGTGGTGGAGTTCATAAGTGGTAAAAGCGATTTAAAAACGATTGTCAGAACATAAATGATGACCAAAGTGTTAGCCAACTGAATCCGCGATCACCGTAGATCAAAACTGGGCGATAATTCATGAAAGATAAGCCAAAATCCTCATTGAAATTATTGAAATTGGATTTAACCTTCGCTTTACTTATACCCACCCGGGTGATCTTTTTAATATTCATGTTTAATATCTGCACAAATTTGAAGTGAACCAGATACTGACAACTCTCTTGAATCGGCATGCTTATTTTATGTCACTATGAAAAAACATGTCAAATGCTTAACTCTTTTTTATTAAAAAATTTTGTTTTCATGGTGAAAAAAGCTGAAAGCAGCTGAACAAACAAAACGCAAGCAAAATAATATGTTCATTGCAATTTGTATATTGTTAAATTAAAATATTTGAAAATAGCAATAATCGATTTCATATTTTCTTAAAACAAATTGACCTCTAAAGAATTTGCATTTCTTAATATGGGAAAATGCAGTGATTTCAAAAATTCGAAGAGAGTGCTTTAAAAGATTGCTGTATGAGCAAAGGCAAGTTCCAGCGAATTTTCACATTCAGCGTATATACATAGATACATCTATTTGATTTGGTAACATTTCGCGAACAGCAAACTCAAACGGGCTGATTCAAAACGAATTGACGTGAAACAAATTTTCTAGCTGGTTCACTTTATTTATTTCACTATGATGAAAAAATATTTTTTTGGGAAATTTTGGTTCATGTTTAAACTTGAATTTTGTCATTTTTTATACAAATGTACCTGGGTGATCCCAGGCGCTTTCGATACCATTTTGATTAAAACTCACGATAAATTTTTTTTGCGTACCTCATTATGTGTTCAATAAACCTTCTGGAAAGAAATCTTTTAATATTTATCATAGTCTCAAAATAAATCATTAAAGTTAGGCCTTTTTTCGAAACACAAAATATCGCCAGAGGAAGACACTAAATACTGAAGTATGAAAAAAATTTATAAATTATTATATATTTATTGTGAGTTTTACTCAAAATAGCGGCGGAAGTGCCTGGGATCATCTTTAGTAAGGCGAAGGTTAAGCATCTCAATAGCATACATTTATTGCATTTTAACTGAACATTTGGCTATCGAAGGATGCCATCCCATCTATTGACACTTGTTTTGACTGTTTGTTTGTTTTCACATGATGTGGCACCGTGCGAATTTCATCTTTTCAAAGAATGCATTTGCCGATGAAAAAAAACGTTTTGAGAACGTAGAAACCATCCAAAAGGACATTCCGGTCGACGAACTAAACTACTCTTTAGACATAATTTTAGAACATGCAAATCGCTGCATTAAGCCTAAACATGACTATTAAAAAACAAATTAGTTTCGGTAAAAAAAAAGTTTTGTTAATACAGGGGCGTAGCCAAGGGAGGGGTTTTGGGTGTCAGAACCCCCCCCATGGCCTATAATTATTTAAAATTTGCAGTCACTATGCAGTTACTAATGTGGGAACGTATATACGTTCCCACATTAGTAAAAAAGTCTTTTTACCTGTAAACATTTAAAAGAATAATCAACAATTTTTTGTAACACCGATATGGTTATTTAAATAGTCCCCTTCAGGCTCAGTACAGCTATTTGCTGGAATGTCCTACAGGATGTCAGTACAAGCCTTTTGAATGGCTTCTACGTCATCAAAACGCGTTTGTTTAATCGGTAAATGCATTTTTCTTCTAAGGTGAAAGTCGCAAGATGCCGCATCAGGTTAAAACGAGGAGAGGGTGATGGTTGAATTCGTCTTTTAGTCAAAAAATCAGTCACAAGTGTCTATCGTTGAGATGCCGTCTCTCGATAGCCAAATATTCAGTTAAAATGTGATACTTTTATGTTATTGAAATGCGTAACCTTCGCCTTACCAAAGACTTTTGTATGCGTCGTTTACCAATACCCATAAACTCGCTCACTCGCAATAAATAAGTAAATAATAAATAATTTGTTTCCATACCTCAGTATTTAGTATCGCCCTCGGCTGATAGTCAGTTTTTCGAAAAAAATGCCTAAATTTAACGATTCATTTTGCGACTAAGGAAAATATTAAAAGATTTCTTTCCAGAGGGTTTATTGAAAAATTTTTTTTTTTTTTTTTTAATTTTTTATTTTATTGTGAGTTTTATTCAAAATGGTGGCGGAAGCACCTGGGATCACCTGTGTGGGTATTCGGTATACAAAATAGCAAAAATAAAAACAAAACATGAGTAATGTTTTCAAAAAAATATTTGTTTATGTTATTGAAAACGACTTTCGAATTTATTCAGTAAGTCGAAATCATATCTATTTACATTGGATAAATATAGATGGCAGATATTAGACATGAATATTAAAAATATCACTCGGGTGGGTATAAGGAAAGCGAAGGTTGAATCCAATTTCAAGTAGGTTTTGGCTGATTTTTTATGGAATCTACGGTGGTCGCGGATTTCAGTTGGCTAAGACGTTGGTCATCATTTATGTCCTGACAATCGTTTTTAAATCGCGTGTACCACTCATGAAGTCTGCCACGGCATAAACGATAATCACCATAAACTTAGTTCATCAATTTAAATTTTTCGGCTAAAGTCTTACCAACTTTAAAGCAAAACTTAATATTTGCTCTTTGCAAATTAGTATCAAATTTTTGTACCACTGACATGAACATACTTTTACTTCGGACGCAATAACTTCGCTCACAGTGAACCAAATTTCATGAAATTTCCAATGTACTGGGTGGCACCACCACAAAATGCCCTCTTTGAAAAGTTCAGTTTACTTTAAAAAGCATGTAATACTAAATTGGTCATCAATTTTTTTTAAAACCCCCCCCATGGCAAAGTTCTGGCTACGCCCCTGTGTTAATATTCTTTTAAATATTTAAAGATGAAAAGACTTTTTTGCTAATGTGGGAACGTACATACGATGCATAGTGATTGAAAATGTTCACAAGTTATAGGCAATGGGGGGGTTCTGACACCCTAAACCCCCCCTTGGCTACGCCCCTGGCAGGAACCCGTTTGAAATCTATCAAATCCATTGCAATTTTTGTTGTAGAATTAATTTTTGGTTTGTATCGATTGTGCAATTGTTTCTGTACTAGCTCCATAGAGAGCTCTTAATAATTTGAATTTTCTAATTTTCAAAATACAAGCATGGTTTTTTGAAAATTATGTAAAATATACAAAAGTAAATTTCATTCGACATATTATGGATCTATTAGAAAAAGCAAACATTTGCATTGTTTATGGAGCACGAGTTCAAGTATGTGGATTTACTTGCAGTAGCGCATCCTGACAACACGATTTTCCAAGACCTTGTTGACGATTTCTGATTCTATTTCACGAATGACTGGGTTGATATTCTCGTTAAGGGTCTGAATCACTTCTGGTTTATTCGTATTCGATCTTTAACAGCACTCCATTAAAAAGTCTAATGAGTCATACCACAAAGTTAAAAAACTTATGAATAAAAAATGTATTTGGATTTGCGCCTTTCGGTAAATTATTCAGTAGTCAGATTTATGCGCAACAATTCTATATAACTGGCTCAGCAGTTACTGAAATTTACAAATTCTTAATATATGTAGAATTCGAATAGAATAGAATAGAATAGAATAGAATAGAATAGAATAGAATAGAATAGAATAGAATAGAATAGAATAGAATAGAATAGAATAGAATAGAATAGAATAGAATAGAATAGAATAGAATAGAATAGAATAGAATAGAATAGAATAGAATAGAATAGAATAGAATAGAATAGAATAGAATAGAATAGAATAGAATAGAATAGAATAGAATAGAATAGAATAGAATAGAATAGAATAGAATAGAATAGAATAGAATAGAATAGAATAGAATAGAATAGAATAGAATAGAATAGAATAGAATAGAGAATTCTATGTGTATTCTGAAAACCACAAAATAAATGGATCTACTAGCAGCATATTGTTTGAAAAATTTGGAACAATTGCTATTAAATCGACTAAATTATGTTTTGATTTAGGTCTTTGTTCAAATTTCTGTTGAATTATTGTATTTGTTGAAGTTCTCAAATACTTCTACAACTATCTTCATTCCAACTCTATTCAACTAGTCTCATTTACGTTTCCTCAGGCATCAAGTCATTGAATCTGAATAAAATTGTTTCTTTGCGATTAATAAATCCTGCTCAAATCTCACATAATGGCAAAAAATGAATTGAAATCCTTTGTTGCGGCAGATAAATGAAGTGCAAAATAGCCACATCATTCGAGTGACAGCCACAAGCCATGCCGTATGCAACATGTATGACGCCCATATACGACAACACACACGCACACACACACCCACTCGCCACTCGAATCACTTATCCTGATAATATCCGTTCAGGCGCTGCGCTCGCATTCGTGCTCGCTGCACTCCACACCACAGCGCCACGCCTGACGTATTTAAATCTATCAGCGGCGCAGAAAATTATTACGGATATATCAGAGCTGTGAGCGGAAATGTCCGCCTGCTAACCGGAGATATGTTCCATATCCGGCTTTGTAGGCGGCTCACTGTTAGCGGCCGCACTGACATACATGTCGCCGGGGCTGAGCTGGCGCTGCGCTGGGTTGGGGCGAGTGCGTGGGCGGATGGGGCTGCAAAGGAAATGGACCTGAAGGGATATTTTTGATTTTCGTTAACATGTTAAGCGGTGCAGCGTGGGGCATGCAATCGGCCGGAGATAAGTGCCAGCACGTGGCATGTGTGGGAAACTGGGGAAACATCGAAAGGAAATGCTTTGCATGCCGTTGTCAGCCAACTGGCGTGTTGACGTGTATAGAATCGCGAGGCGTTGCATTGAAATGCGAGATTACTGCTTAAAGTGATGCACTTGATGGCCACTAAGGCAATAAAATTCAGCTCCGAAGTGCTGCCGGGCATTGCCAGCCAAGTAACGCTTAGCACATTGTGATTATTAAGTTTTCGATGGCTGGAATACTTCCGCGCGGCAAACTTTGTACGGTCAATAAAAGCTGTAATAATTGATGCTCGATGCACTTGCTCGCGTGCAAATCTTGGCGCGCAGCGGAAGTGCCACACTCGTAATTGTGCCAATCCACCGCCAGCGCCAGCGTCATTGCCATTTCCAAACTCAATTGAATGTGTTCATCATAAAATTATACGCGCATGCTTCGTATCGTCTTACCAATCTTTTGCACCGGCGCGCTACCGATCCAGTAGTTAAACTCAGCGGCTGCCGTGCGGTTTGGCGGTTTGCACAGCGACAACAACAATGCTGTGCACCAACAATGCTTTGGCCACGCGGCTGCCGCTGCCCCAAGTGCAGCGATGTCTGGCGAATTGGCGGCTATTGAGTTGTCTGAGCGACCAACGGCTGCCAGCTGTGGCACTTGCGTTCAGGTGTGCACTATCACTTTTCAGTGCGGCAATTTGATATTGTCCGGTTTATGGCCGGAGGAAGGAGAGTTTACTGTACGGACGTGCTGCAGCCTTAACCTAAAAGTGTTTTCGTTAGGAAAGTTTCGAGTTGAATGGGCACAGCATTAATTAACGGTTCGGCAGTGATAGAGTTGCCATGGCGTGTGCGAAAATATTATGCACAATGATGAGGTTTTGAGGTTATGTTTGGATTGGTTATATTAGATGAGGTTGGGGGTTTGTTTGTGGTCTCCACGCTACTCGCGCTTTAATATATTATTTATTAATTTTTTTTTAGATTAGGTTAAGTTAGGTCATGTAAGTGAAGCTTAGGTTAGTTTAGGTTAGAGGTTAAGTAAGAATTACTGGTCTAACAACAACTCGGAGATCAACAAGGCCCATTGTTTTGAGCGAAAAGCAAAAATCCCCCATTCAGACACCACCTGAATGGGGGATTCTTTTTACCAGAATCACCCACCGAATCAACCGGAAGAAGAATTGAGGCTTATTAAACCCTTAGAGCGGGGGCGGGTAACCTAAGTTACTTTCATACCTGACGACCTAACTACATAATTCCAATTTGTGGCATCACATTGGATCTCTAAGCGATCCACTTGAAGTTAGAGATTCAACTTTTCAAGGTGAACTTGAAAAAAGGAATGAAAAACTTTTATGAATTTCAGTTTGAGCCACCAAAAATTCTGGTGGTCACGTGACATATCGTCTCTTTTGTTGTTGCATCAAACATATTGTCCCGCTGATGGCGAAACTGTTATCTAAGTGGACTTTAGTTTATCTTTCATAAACTAACTTTCGTCCGGCTTAGAAAAAAAAGTAATCAATTGCGTCGAAATAAATTTCTGCGTGTTTGGCAATCACTCTTTGTCCTTTGTTTATCGAACAACAATCAACTTTGATTGCAATGCCTTCAACTGTTACGTGTTTGCACTTGTTACCCGATACTCATTTTGTTTGTGCTTTGAGTTTTCATAATTCAAATTACGCGCCACGCAAAGTACTTTCCATTTGTTCGTTACTATGGAACAGTTTTTCTTTTTCCGTTTCAGAGGCCGACCATGGACCATGGTCGAAGATCACTTTTCCTTTTTACAAATTGTTGTTGGCCACATTTCCCCAAAAAGAAAAGACAAGAAACAAAAATAAATGCAACAAAACGAAACGAAAAGGAACGTCGCGGTCTGTGGACTTTTATGAAACTCAAGAGCACACTTCCCACTTTTTCTTTCACTTTTCAGTGAAAAGCATCAATAAAGTTGAGTAATGAATACCGCGTATTACAGTAATGGCGTAATAGTATAAAAGCCAAGGCCAGCACAGCCACAGACAGCAGTATTAAACGTTAGCGTAACCCGATTAGTTAACAGTGGCTGGCAGATATTTTCGCTAGTATAGGATGCATCAATTCGTAAGCGCTGCGCTCAGGTCCTTTTGAATCGTGACTAACCGGCGAATTCGCTTTCAGTTTCAGCTGTTCGCACTGGCGCTGGGCGTGCACTTGAGCGCCGCCTCGCACATAGGCGCCGACGAGGGATCGTACGGGGCGCACCATGCGCTCCAGCATCAGCCGATCGAGACACACTCCGAGGTGTCGAAGCATGTGCCCGTGAAGGTCATCGAGAAGGTGCCGCTCTCCATTCCGCACCCGGTGCCGGTCGAGGTGCCCAACATCATTCGCATTCAGATACCCGAGCCGTACGCGGTGCACGTGCCCGTGCAGCAGGAAATCCAGGTGCCCACGTACAGCATCGTGCCGGAGATAACGGAGAGGCGCATACCGTACACGGTGGAGCGACCCTATCCGGTCGAGGTGGAGCGTCTGTACCCCGTCGAGGTGGTGAAGCAGATAAAGATTCCCGTGCCGAAGCCATACCCGGTGCCGATTACGATCTACAAGCACATCGTGCAGAAGGACCACGGCTGGGACTAGGCGCTGGCAGGCGCAATAGCAACTCGAAATCGGCGTGCTCCGGAGTTATGACGATCCAGAGTGGGTGTGCTTCTTGCCGCATGACTGATTTTGGTTTGGACCCGCGCGCTCCATATCGGTTCATAGCTCCCCTAATGTGTGTGTTGGTGGCTTGCGTTGTGGCGCTGCGACCGCAACTTATTTATTAATAAAGAATTTTATTGTTAACCGAATCAGCGCAACATCTCTCAATTGCACGGCGCTGCGGACCGTGAACGCCGCTGCCGCTGGCCAAGCGAACAACAATTGCAATGCGCTGCTTAGCGGCCGATGGCGATCGTCGCAGCTGCAGCTGCGCTTCGACCCAATTTCGACCAACGGTGCACCGCCAGCAGCGAGCGCGCATTAATTCATTTCATTTCAACCGAATTGAATTCAATTTCATTCAATTCGTCGCCTTCGCTGCGCTTTGGTCTCGTTTCGATTTGGGCCGCAACTGCTTTGCATTTGGCCCGGTGCAGATTTTGTGACAAAACCGCCGCTGCTCCGTTTGATGCGCGGTGGCCTCCGGTGGCAGTCGCCGCACAGCGGGAGCATGTTACAACAGATTCGGTTGTTGCAACCGGCGGCGCGGTGCATTTTGGCAACTTTGAATTCGGCACGAAAAGCCAAACGCCTTTGGCCTTTGGGTACTTGTCGCGCCGGCACTGCCGCAATTGCTCGGCACTTTGTAACTGTCAGCGACCATTAGGCAGCTCATATTTTGCGCCACCGCTGCGGCGTAAGCGCGAGCTCAGGCGCGAGCGACCGGTAGTCGACTGGTGGCGGCAAACGGCGCGCCGCATTTGCATACCGCGGGGCCGTTGCGCCGACTATGCGACTAGGTACATGTAATTGTTCGCATCTACGATAAGGTGGCAACGACGGGTGGCAATTCTTGTTGGCTTCATTTTGGTAATTCTGTTTTTCAGTTTTTGGCGTAATTGTTTCTTTTTTGTTGTTGTTTGTTATGTTGTTGTCGATTTTCACAGCAGGGTCAGCAGCAAGTTGTAGTGCATGCCAGCAACACTTTTTGAAACAACGATTTTAACAATAACAACGGAATAACGGCATTGGTGATAGTGTCCAGTAAAGATATGGTAACCCTAATTGTAATTTTTATGTTAAAATATTTGATTTCTAACCGAATTTTGCTAATGACCTTGAAAGTGTATGTAAAAGGGCGAGGAAAAGACTTTTCGAGTGCGTTGGACCCCAAAATCGACTCCACTTTGGCTCAACTCAACGCAGCAGCCGATTTGGGAAACCACTGTAAACCATTTCCAGCATTTAAACAAGATATAATTTTTCCCATCAATACATAACAAGCCACTGAAATCATATGAAAAAAAACTGTTCTCCACAAAATTTCAATCATGCACCGAACTGTTGATATAATTTCTCACATTAACTGCGGTTTTTTGTCGCGAAGCTTTGATTGAGCGAAGAGGCTAATGAACCTCGGCAAACCGGGTTCGTTCTATCGATTGATATCTTGAGTAGGGTTTGATAGTTTTCAGTCAAATTAGCTATCGAATTTCGAATTTTAGATGCTGCTTCTCTGCACATTTAATCGCCGATCGTACATATTCGCACATACAAAGTTACGAGTAAGTTTCGTAAAAATCTGAGCAACTCGAACAAATTAGCTGTTTGCTGGCAAAATGCGGAACACGCAGGACCTGGAGGACCTCCAGTACAGCCAGATTGATTAATGCGTTGTGCAGCTGCCATCTTGCAAGCTAATTATCCACTTTAAGCGAATGTCCCCCTCTCGCAAATGGGCCACAATCTCAAGCGGCATTGCAACACGCATACACGAACACAATCGAAGGACTGTTGCAATCAGATAGCGACGCGCGGATTGCGAAAAAAAAGCAAAGTTCTTATCTGCGTAGACAGAGCGCTGCCATCTATGGCTGCCGGCACACGAACTGTGTCGGCTCCGAAACATTCCCATTGATGTGCGGCACAAAAACCCGGCAGGCGTAAAAACTGCTTTGAGCCACTCAGTGCGGACTGGATTGCGACTGCGACGGCGACTGGACTTGGGACATTCATTTTGGAAGGTTCATCTTTGGCGTTGCCTTCAATTTGCGACATTTCTCGTCGACATTTTGTGGCCGATCAACGCACCAGCCGCGCCAACAATGTCCAGTAGCCGCAGAGTCGGCGCGGTTGGCATTGTTCCAATGCGGAGGCTGTGCAAAAAATGCCAATTTTGTGATTCCGCGAAAACCGCTGAGGCTGATTTGGCCAGTCGAATGCAAAGCCCAAGGCGGCGCTGCAGTTCCTGTTCGGCTTGCGCGGATTTGTGTAAAACAGTAGCCGCATTGCTGCAACGTATGATGTGGCCGATGCGTTACGTCGGCGCAGTGGCGATGCGCGCTAAAATGGCGTTCGTCAACGTTTTTGCTGGCGACGAGTGAGTGCAGCGCTGCAATGCGTCACTGTGCTGCGCCCATTGCGAATGCAACGCTGAAGCGGCGGCAGTGCAGTGCAACGCTATGGACGCGGCAAAACTTCAAAAGCCATTGAATGCGCGCCATAATCCTTGGCATGGAAAATTGCATTCAGATGCAAATTGAATCGAATTGATGGCTCAGTGCGGCGGTGTGCGCGCGCGGCAACGGCTTATGATGCTCAACATGTAAAGTCTGCCTGGCGGCTGTGATGAGACACAGCCGCTGGGTGGCTGGTCGGAGCCGAGTGCGGTGAAGGATGAAGTTGAAGTTGGTGGCTAGTTTGCGTGTTGGCATTTTTGTAATCCTTCGGAGACTAAATGCTTTTGTCATTACTTTTATATATGTGCATACATTCATATTTGTGCATATAATATTAGCTACATACAGTACATATTGACATGTAGAGATCTGAGAAGATGTTTGTTATTTCTGTGTAACAATCTTATATAAAAATGTTTATGTGGATATGAAGGGAATGGTTAAGCAATAAACGGTCTTACCTGACATGGTTGCGCCTGAAGAAGGCATTACTTCAACATCTCGGTGCAGTGGCGCACGCAGGATTTTGTTTCCAATTCTGTGCAACTTTTTTGACACAATGTTGTGTCACAATGTGACTACAATGTTTTTTTGCTAGGTTGCATGTTTCTGTTCCATACAAATTTGTGTATTTATGAACCCATATCGCCAAACCATAATCACTTATTGAAATAAAATCCATCCAACACAGATTGCAATTTTTTCAAACAATATGTTATTTATTAAAATGAACAAACTTCCATTTATTTTTGGTTTTTTTCCAAAAAAGCTCAGCAAATCTTGTTGGCGCTTCATTGTTTTAGGAATTTATTTACATAGTGGTGGGCAATGTTAGCTGATCAATAGGGATGGTACACTAATAAATTTGTTTAATTGAGATGAAACCTGTTCAATGGAGATGGTCAATGCCACCTGCTCAATAATTGATTACACAGGAGAACAAAATCGCATTTTTTTTCATTTGCATGAAGGTTTTCTACGGTTTTTCACTAATTTGGGTACGCTGATTTCGAATCTACCCTCAGAATTTTTAGCAGCTCTAGTTAGTGAGATATAGGTACTGTGTCACTTTTCCAGATTTTCCTCTACTTTTTCCATATTTTTGATCGTAATTTCTAAACCAATAACCAATCACCTTGTTGCATTAACAACACTGCACGGCTTCTTTTTCGATGCAATTTATTTTATAAGTTTTAAAATTTCGCAATTATTAGACCTCAAAGTCGGAAAATATGGAATTTTAAGGCGTTTTCTTTGATCAAAAAGATACACATTTTTCGTAAATCAACTAACGAGTTAGGTGTAAAATGAAAGCCGACACTTAAAGCAATACAACACAGCCAAATTATTTGCCGGAAAACACATTCGCATTGAAATAATACCAAAAATGTGCTCATGTTAATTTCAACATTTTTCAGCCATTTGTCATGATTTATTAGAAAACAAAAGGCTTCCAGATATGCAAAGTTTTTTTATATAAATATATCCCTTCAGACAGTTTTTGTTGCCGGCAATAAGAAAACGATTCGCTCCCGGCAACAAATTTATCGCCGGTAATATCGCCAGCGTATCGATTTCGTATCACCAGTCGTTCTAAAACGTCCGCCGAAAACGACTCGCCTTGACGAGTCGAGTTCAATTCGATATTTCAACGTCCTGGAAAACAAAGTATTTTTGTGCACAACACAATTGTTTTTTGGGACATGTTGCTAATTTGTCGCTGCGGCAATAAATCGGCGAATCGCCATTTTGTTGCCACTAACGATTGTTGCCTATTTTTCACATTTTGTTGGGTGGGTATGTGATGGTTATAAATTAAATTTCTGTACTAACGTAAGATATTTCCGGGGGTTTAAACCCCCAAAACCCCCTCCCCTGTGTGCGCCACTGTCTCCATGATTCTGATTAGATCCGGCGACTGTACTTTCCCTGTCTTAACTAGACCCGATATAATTCTTGACGCCTTGATACGACTTGGAAAATGGCATAGAAAACATATTAAATCATTTCTACTATTCCTCCTCATCTTCGCAGCATCGTTAGTTATCGTTTGACGAGAGCCGCCATTTGGATTTGGATTCATTCACTCTGCGTCATTAGTAACTCATTTCAATATTAAGGAAAAAAATGATTTATTACCAAGCACCGACAACTACAACAATAAGTTGTGCAATTATACAACACCTCCTACACAAAGGGATATGCCAACTTGTTTCCCTTTTTGTAATTTACACACACACACACTCCGCGGGCCTGTTGACCAGCTCGCCCGGCCGCCCGCTGCGACATGGCCACAACTGCATTTTATCAACAATCAGCAAATTTTCATACAATTAAACTTTGGTGGTGGGCTGGCAGAAAAACGATCGCAATTGCCGCACCGACCACAAACTTGTAATAACCAAACGGCGCACATAGCCTCAAAATGGTTGCGAGTGCAGACAGTGCAGGAGTGGGTCGCAAAGTGAGGCCAGTATTAGAATCGCCGTGGCCGCTGGCGTCAACAGCGTCGTTGGATTGCAGTTTCAGTTGCAGCGAAAAAGTGCACGAAAACGAACTTTCGCAAGTGGTGTCGAGCCGTTGGCCAGCGACGAAATGAACCTGACGCGAAGAAGCGAAGTTGCCGCATGCGGCTGCACACACACACACACACACACACACAAACACACAGTCAACTGTTTTGCATCGTTAAGTGAAATGGGGAACAATGGAGTTGATTGTGATTTTGCATACTATGAAGTTGTTTTTGTGGCTAGTGTTATTGTTGTTATTGCAATACGAATAATACCTTTTGCGCCCACTAAGCCTGCCGCATGCCACATGCACCTTGCAACGCGACCAGGACTCGAACTCGGCACAACGAAGCGAACAACAACAACAATAATCACAATGAAGAAAAACAAAATAAAAACAATCCAAAACTGCACCAAGAATGGCTGGTAAAAACGCCGTTTTAGATGTTGTTACGTATGTCAAATCGTTACGACTGCAACAACAATCAGCACACAACAATTGCCAGTGATTGCTACCGTTCTACTCGTTTACATTTGCCGTCGCTGCTACGGCAGCGCGACCGACTTTTTGCATTTCCCTTTTTCTTGGCTGTAATTTGGTTGGGCTTTTTGAAAAAAGCCGCCATTCGCCATTCGCCAATTCGCCAGTCGCCATTCACAATTGAAATCCGACGATGACAATGAAGTGCGCATAAATTAAATTAGAGTTTTGTGGGATTTGTGTTGATTTCATTGCGCGGTTGCATGCAACAGGAAGTCGGCAACCGAATCGCTCAGCACAGAAAATCTCAATGTGCATTGCGGACTAAGTATGCAAGCAATGGGTTCCGAGGTTTGGATTGGATTGAGACTTAGGGGGAGTGAGAATTGGCAACAAAGAGCCGATTGCTTTTGCATACTTAACGTAAACTTCGATGGGTTTGCAAAGGATTTTGACTGTAATTAAGTGCAACTTTTCACACTATTCAGGTTCGCAGACAAATATTCACGTCCGTTGCTCTGTGCTTGTGTTCCATTGAAATATTTTTTTTTTTTTAAGTATGAAGGAGCCGGATCCACCTGCCTTATATGATAGGTGGCTATTGATTTTTCTTCTCCTAATACTGTCTCGGCCGGCCTGGAGCTGGTTGAGTCAGAGTTCGAACCACGAAGTTTAGACTTGCAGTTCAATGTTCTAACAATAGAATGGAAAATAATTGAATGGAAAATTGCCAAAAGAAAGTTTTTGCTCTCAATCTAAACTTATCTTTTCCTCAAGACCTAAATAGTGAAATAACAAACCCCTCGACAGGGTGGAAGCCTTGGAAAACAATAAATTTATTTATTCGATTTGTTATTAATTAATTAGCGCAGACGTGAGTGTATATGTAGCTCGTTCAGTGGTTGAAGAGATTATTATAGAAAAAAGAAGGAACGAGAATAAAATGCAAACCAAATCAGAGGAGAAGAAGAAAGAGGTTAAGGTTAAGGACGATCAGCGAAATAAGAATTCCTCCCAATCCATGTAATCACTTCTGTTTAGTTAATTAGTTCTTAATTAGTTTAGTTTATTAGTTCATTCAATGGTTGAAGAAGGAAAAGGAATAAAATGCAAACCAAATCAGAGGAGAAGAAAGACGTTAAGGTTAAGGACGCTCAGCGAAATAAGAATTTCTTCCAATGCATGTAATCACTTCTGTTTAGTTAACTAGTTCTTAATTAGTTTAGTTTATTAGTTCATTCAATAGTTCAAGAAGGAGAGGGAATAAAATGCAAACCAAATCAGAGGAGAAGAAGAAAGAGGTTGCGGTTAAGGACGATCAGCGAAATAAGAATTTCTTCCAATGCATGTAATCACTTCTGTTTAGTTAAGGGGGAAAGCCACTGTGACGGGTAAAAAAAAATGTTGTTTTAAATCAAAGCTTATATATTCAAAAATATGTGTACAAAATTTCAAGTCAAAATTTCAAAGACTCGATAGTTTAACACACGTATGAAAATTTTAAAAGATACATGATTTCATTACGAGAGAAATGGACTCAAAACTTTAAACGCGTTTTTCTCGAAACGACTTTTTTTGAACTGGCGGCATCAATAACTCGAACAATTATGAACCGATTTCTAATTTTGTTTTGTTCGTCTTAGTAGTGGTTAAGGTTAAGCGTAGCCGATTTGGAAAATTTTGTTTTTTACTATTTTTTAAACTGTCTCAAAACCAAAAAAACAAGGTCGAAAACATGGAAATATTTTCAATCGGTCGCCATTTTGTGAATAATCAAAATAAAAAAAAACGGCTACGTACAAAGATAGCTACATTCATACAGATTACAATAAAATTTTATTTTTTTTTCTGAGTACGGGTTTTTGAGAAATCGATGCCGCCATGGAGGGGGCATTTTTTTTCAAGCGCTACGGGATCATCTCTATTGTTTAAACTATTTAATATTTTTTAATAAAAATTTGTGGAAATATTATTAGATGTCTGCTTAATAAAATAAAAAAACCCGATCCAAAAATTCCTATATTTACTCGGTCAAAAAAAATGTTTAAAATGATTAATTTTTTGACCCGTCACAGTGGCTTTCCCCCTTAACTAGTTCTGAATATATCAATTTAGAGCTAATTTACGTTCCCTGAAATAAGGAAAATTTAATAGTTCTAAACTAGTTTATTATACTTCTTCAAATTTCTTCATTTCGTATTATACGAGTAGGTTCGATTACCCATTATCTAATTTATAGTCGAACGCATTCATCATTCGTTTGACCTCCGCTATTGACGAAGTCGTTTTGTATGCGGCGTCAAAAAGACCTCACACAACACGCTCCAAGATCTCAACAACTGTGGCTCGTGCATGAAATTTGCCATTTGGCCACTTTTCACACTTTGGTCGCCTCGGCATTTGTTGTTGATTAAAGAGGCGATTCGTTTGAAGTGCTTCTTGCAGTGAATTGGAGAATGAACATGCCGCACTGTAGTCGTTAACACGATGTCCGTGGCATGCAAAAAACTCCCACAAATCATTCATTTAAACAAATAAACACTTCAATCAGAGCAATTCAAAAACTTTCAGCGCCACGAACACACACACACACACACACATGCACACAGCGTGCTGAACTGCAGTAAAAGCGAGGAGACGAGATGATGGAAGCGCAAGCGACGCGCCGACGGCAAAGGCGTGCGTCACATGCTGTCAGCAACACTAACACCAAAAATCCAGCCACGCCGCAAGAAGAGTCAAGAAAAATTTGAAAAAGTAGAAAAAACTCTAAAACTAAAAGAACTTTTCAATTTTTTCCTGTCAGATTGCAGACGCGATGAAATATTTCGAAGCGAAGAAAAGCCAACTGAAGCAGACAGTTCTTGTTGTGGTGTTTTGGTGTTAGCGACGGACGGTTGGAGTGGGGGTGGTGGACGATGGAGGTGGCAGCCGAAAGCGAAATTTTCTATTTACGCCGCGTTGGTAATTTACCAACGGGTTAATTGGCCACTAAAGTGTGTGCCAGCCACACAACAAGCGCATACAACAATAACAACAACAACGGCGGCAAATAGCGCGTGCTTGTAGCAAAGTGTTGCTGAGCTGTGCGAACGTACATATGTACGTGTATGTGAATGTTGTTGTATTGCGTTAATGTTGCTGCTGTTGCCCGTTGCTGTTTGACTTGTGGCGTCTGCGCGCTCACAACGGGCCGTGCTTGCGCCGAGCATTTAATTGATTTTAAAAAATGAAAAATTTATGCTATGTTAGCATAAATACGGCGGCTCGCCGCAAGCGCCACCGCGCCAACTTCAGCCGCGGTGGTCGCGGTGGGGGCAGGCTGACGATGCCAGCACTGGCGCCAACACTTAAACATGCAACATGCTTGGCACATTTGCTGCTGCGTAAATAAATAAACAAAACAGTCGAATTCAATCGAATCGAATCGATGCGATGCGATGCAATGCGATCTAAAACAAATACAACACCAGCAGACAGAAAGAAAAAAACAACGAAGCACAGCAAACGCCTAACACGAAACCTGGAAGTAACATTTCACTTTCGAATTTCATCGATTTGTAAAACAATCGATTACAAGAAGAACCAAACGAGCGAGCGTTCTGTGCGGTTTGCTGATGGTTGGAACGCGAACTGGATGCAATTGCAATTGCTTCATATTTCTCCAGGTTGTATGAAAATAAGAATAATAAAATTAAATTTTTTTTAAATTAAAAAAAACACTCGGTTCCACTTTAGTTTTTTTTCAACGAATCAACGCGCGGGTTGTAAGCAATTGTAATGTAAATTTTGAATATCTAAGAAGTCCAAAGTTCATGTTACATGGATTACTAGTGCCAAAAATATTGAAACGCATTCTAGAAAATGCGGGGAAATTGTAATCTTATTATCATCCTCAAAGCTTTGTGTCCAATGTCTGTCATTACGCTTACAACATGTACAATGTCCTGGAATTAATCCCATCTATGGTTCCTTCTATCATTTGACAGAAGAAAGCAATTGCCGATGTGGGCTCTTTTACCTAGAAGACACCCACTTGAGGTGGTTTAAGCAGAAGCAATCATTCCCTAATAGAGTCTTTAATGACAGCAAAAGGTAGGAAATGCACAGATTTCAACTGAGCAAAAAGATCCTTATTCGCACAAGCTTTCTCTCTATCTATATCCTTTGGCTAACACTCGAGGTTTGATGCATTCTTAAAGGTTTCTCTTGTGAAAACGTCTCAAAGGAGACGAAAGCAGCTTTTGCAAGTAAGAACAGTCTACAATGTTGGCTTAAGATAGTTTAACAAGGAGTAGACATTTGGTGGACGAACTTGTTTACTGATGCTACGAGTGCAAATGAAAAATGTAAGTGAAAAATGTTCGCGGGTACGCTTGAACCATGACTTAATGACATATGCATGTTCTTTACTTTTTAGGTGAGGTTATGTTAGTGGGGAGCTAGACTCGCAAAACTACGGGGCCAAATGTAGTAAAACTGCGTTTTTAGTTTTTCTTTCTGACGTCAGGATAATTTTTTAAAAGAACTTTGAAATTTCAAGGATATGTTTATTTCAAAAAATTATTTAAAAAATTGAGCGCATTGTAGAATTACAATATGGGTATCAAATGAAAGAGAAAAGGTATTTAATTTTGTATATCTTAAACTAATAAAGTTAGAAGGACGAAATTCAAGGATGTAGTAGCGTACATAGTAGTCCTTAAGATATATTTTTTTCCAAAAAAATTATCGGAAATTTGCAAGGATATTCAAGGATAAGGTTTTAAAAGGACATTTTCAATACCTCTTCGGTCTGTTGCACTAAAACAAAAAATTTCCTAAGATTCTAAGGATTTTCCTCTTTCATTTGATACCCGTGTTGTTATTCTGCAATGCGCTGAATTTTTGAAATAATTTTTTGAAATAAACATATCCTTGAAATTTCCTTTAAAAAAAATTCTGACGTCAAAGAGAAAAACTTTAAACGCAGTTTTACTACATTTGGCCCCGTAGTTTTGCAAGAATATCGATTTTTTGGTGTGTAAAATTTCAGAGATCATTATCAGAGATTACAGTTCATTCATCTATTCAGCAGCTGAGTATTCATTACCGATCTTAGATATGTCGGAGGGCACACATTTCCATAGCAGCTTCTATATAATAAATAAGCGTTCTGATCTGTAAGGCGTTACTCAGTTTACTGGTGCAAAAAATAGTTTCAAATGGAATGGGGCTTAAAAGTTGTACGCGAACCCCTCCAAAATGAAATCCAATCCAAAATTGTATTACACGTACAGTGACGCAATAATCGATAAAGCGGATTTTCAATAAAATGTTTCCTTTGAATAGAAACTGAAATATTCTACAAGCGTAGAATTGACTTATTTCTGTTGTTGACCAAGGAAAGAGCAGTTTATGGCGAAGATCCTACGGCATTGCTCCTGTCTTCCGGAAGCTTTCGCTGATCAAATTCAACGACAAATGTAAATTGAATTTATAGAAACGAATTTCCTAACCATAACTATCATAGCTACAAACTTATTTATTTGAATGGACACCGTTCAGTTGGTATTTGAATTCGGTGAAATTGAAAATTTCCACTGCCGCCGCACAATGGCCGACCGAATGGGCGCTAGCAGCCAGATGAATCGCTCGCTAAACGCCAAATCGAAATCAAATAAAATGCGGCTTGTTGCCTCCGTTTGACTGATGCCTTGAAGTTTTTCCGCAAATGCAAATTGATTGCAGCAACAATGCACAAGTTGCAGCCATCCATCAGCGGGGCCGCGCAACAATAGCGGCAAGCAGCGGCACTGCAATTGTGTCACCTTATTTGGTCATATGCGGCCGCAGTGCTGGCACGTTGGCGGAGCATTTCTGCGAAAACGCCATTGCGGCAGCTCGTCATAGGAGGCCAAATGCGACGGCGACGACGACGACGACGGCAAAGGCAACGAACGGCAGCCAGCCAAGCACCGGACGGCGGACAATGAAGCATTTCGTCATGCTTGCATATGCAAAACGGCCGCCTCCTGGCTTTCATCTATGTTTGTGCAAGTACACAATTGTTGCATGTGGCACGGCGCGTCTGCCGCTTCGTATGCAAATACCTGCGGCTGAACGCTCTACCACTGTCGTTGTCGCCTTTTGTCAAAGGCAACCGAAACCGACAGCGTCACCAATCATAGCAAAGCGGATGAAGGAAGTGTCCATTGCATGCGGGACAGCATCAAAAGTGCCTGCTGCGCGGCAAAAATATGAAAACAACGCGGACAATTTTTTGTTTTATACTTTCACTCGGCTGCGTTTCGACGCATTAAAAATGTCCTTTGTCCGCTGCGAGCGCTGCCGGTTACCCGCTGCGTAAACAAACTGCCGGCTCTCGGCACTTGGCTCACTGCGCAGGCGCGCAGTCTGCCACTTGGCACTTGCCATCTCAAGTTCTTAAATTATGACTTTCTCTCGCCGCAACTGTAACTAATTTATTTATTTTTACGCATTGTTTTACACAAATCGTGTTATTGCCGCTCTCGTTGTTTGTTGTTCGTTGTTGTCGCTGGTGCTGCTGCGGCATTGACAGCATTTCTCGTGGCGTTACTCCAAATATTTTGATTAGTTCTTGCGTATTTCGCTCGTGAAATGGTGTCAGCACAAGTGTTGCACAAGTTTTGTTTATGCGGGGGGTGCGACAAGCGGTCGTGCGTCGGCCGCCTGCCTGTGTGTGGTCCCGCGGGGCGTCGCTGCTGCTGGCGATGGCGATGGCGGCGGTGAAAGCACTTGAAAGAGTCATTCACCTACCGCAGTGGCAGTCACTCGGCTGTGTTTGCTGTCAGTTGCCGATTTGTTGCATCACAACAGACTTGTTGCAAGTTGTTGTTTATGTTGTGTGTCAGGATTTATGACGCCTGCCATTGTAGAAGTTTTTCCATGCCTGCTTGGAGTTTAGCATTCGACATTCAGTTTGATGTAATTTTACACAATCTTTTCATTCATTTGCGTTCAACTTGTGTGGCATTAAATTTTATACACTCGAGTTTTTAACTGTTCAAGTATGCAGTCCATAATTATGTCTGGGTTGGGAGGCATTCGATGTAAAAAAGTGATGATATTTTTATGTGAATCCAGTTTGGATATGGAACACAATTTCAGCCAAATGTCCTTTTCGGCTTCTCTTACAAATTCAATCAGTTATTGGTTAAATTTTGGAACAAATGCAAAAAAAAACTGAAATTTGGGCCATATAGAGCGTATTTTTGTGAATCTAACAAGCTAAAAATTTTGCGTGGGAAACGGCCACAAAAGGCGTGGCTCGGGGTCAAAGTTCAAAGTTTTTATAAAAAAAAAACTCCATTGATCTCCAACTGATATACACGTTATGGGTATCAAACGAAAGGTCTTTTTTATACGTTTCTATTCTAAGATACGTAAAATGGTCTAATAAAAAGTTTTAAGCAAAAAAAAAAATTTTTTAAAACGGATTTTTTTCTCGAAAAAATCTATAATAAAGGTTCAATAAGTTTGGCACCATATTGTAGCCTGTGAAATTCCCTTTACAGTGAAAAATAAAAATGTATACTTTTGTGGTTTTTCAATATATATTTTTTCTAACTTGACCTTTGGTCCAAAGTAATTCCGTAATTATCTTCGCCATCACTTTCGGTCAATGAGGGCTGCAGGGGGTTGTACAAAGTACCTGCCGTATTAAAAAACGTTTTCAAAAGATCCTGATTTCTAGCTTTACATTCTTTAAGAAGCATAAACTTTGCCAGATAGCCATCGACAAAATCAGAAGTTTTGCACAATTGCAAAACATGGCCATTAGCACATCAATGACTACCTTCGCGGGGTATTAATTTCCTTTCCATTAACTTTTCAAGGACATTTTCGCTGATCTCAAAAGCCTCTTTGCTTTCAAATAGCAGGTACAATTTGAAGGAATTCATGTGGTCCATATTGAAATAAAAATGAAAATTTTTGATAGTTTAGAACTAAAAAGCACACATATATCCTTCGATTATCGTTCAACGGTACTTTTCCACACTTATATTCTTTGCTTACCGTTCAACGGTACTTTTCCAGAAGGTGCAGGGTGGTAGTAAACCACCTTTTTCTGTATTAAAGTACCTTTTGTGTGGCTTCTTGAAAAATAATCCTCATGGGAGTAACTAGGGGGATCAGGTTCAGTAAGGAGCGTACAGTATTTTTATATTCAATTCCTATGATTGTAAAAGATCGCGCCTAAGCAATAACTTTCATAAATGCCATTTCAATATTGCAGGCACATGCTTTTAACTCAATTTAAATTTAAATATAAAAGTGAAATAACAAAAATATCAAATGTTTTATATTTCAATGTAAAGGGAATTTCACAGGCTACAACATGGTTACAAACTTATTGCACCTTTATTATGGATTTTTTCGAGAAAAAAAATCCGTTTTAAAAAAAATTTTATAAAATTTTTTTTTTTGCTTAAAATTTTTTATTAGTGCATTTTTTATATCTAATGTTGCACATTAGTAGAAAGGTATGAAAACCCCTTTCGTTTAATACCCATATCGTGTAAATCAGTTGGAGAATAATTTAGTTTTTTTATAAAAACTTTGAACTTTGACCCCGAGCCACGCCTTTTGTGGGCGTGTCTCCGGCAAAATGTTTAGTTTGTTAGATTCAGGAGCCAACCCTCTATATAAAAGCATACTTATTTATTTTTTTCACGAGGGTTCGCTATACTGCATTTATGCCTAAATTTTTCATAACGTTTTCTCATAAGAATGGATATATTTCATGGGTTTAAACCATATTTTGCGCCCACAACTTTTGTAAAATACAGATGTTTTAGGGGGTTTTAACATAAATAAAAAACCCATAGAAAAATCCCAAATGTTAAATGGCATGAGCACCAAAACAAATCAATCAAAATCCTTAGACACCCCAAATCAAATCATTGTTAAGGTCCATTATGGTCAACTGTTGCTTGTTTTGGTTGAAAAGGTTGTTTCATAACATTTTTTGATTCTTTAAAACCCATAGGAGGGAGTTTCAGCTGAGTTAGAGTCCCCACATCAGTAACTTGTTCGAGATGTTCGAGTTTGAAGGTTAAAGTTACCATGGCAGTGCCAGATTGTGCTGTTTTTTTTACCAAAACAAAATGTATGATGTATTTATAAATTGCCTTTTAATTTGTATGTAGTTTTAAGTCGATCCTAATATTTCGGGCGGGGGGGTCAACCCCCAAAATCCGAATCCGCCACTGATTTTTCATATTATTTCTTCATACGTTCTCAAAAACTATAGCAATGCATTGTACGAGTTTATATCGATCCATGTCTGAACTTAGATTTTACTATACTTTACTCAGTGGCGCACACAGGATTTAATTTGGGGGGTTTGAGATGAATACCATTCGAAACAATATTTTATACCACCAATTTTTGGGTTTGGGGCGGGGTATAACCCTCCTCCCAAACAGGGACGAGGGTTAAATTATTTTCAACAATTCTTTGCATTTCAGTTTTAAAGAAATTTCGCTTTGCGGCTTTTTGCATTAACTTAATGTCAAATTTTGAAACCACATCCAAATACGAGTAATTGTGGCCGACAACAGACGCGAAACAAAGCCGCATCTGAAATATGGATTTATATCTTGCAGCAAGCTTCCATAAATGATTACATTGTAATGAGTGAATGCAGCCTGCAACATTTCGCTATGCAATTTCCGCGCCGAAACAAATTCAATTGCAAAAGACAACCAACCAAAAGCAGAAATACAAAACGCATTCAGGCTGCAACTCGTCTCTGTTGCCGCCGCTCGGTTGCCACTTCTGCGTTGCGTTGCGCACAACGCATAGCAATCAGTTGTTGTTGCATGTGCCACTGACGTTGGTGGATGCCACCTTTGGCTGATTTCGATTCAATGCAGTCTACATTTTCGACTTCAACTATATCTTTTTTTTTTAATTTTATTTGTGCATTGCTGGCTGTTTGTTGTTCTGTCGTTGTCGTTCTGCAGTTGTTGTTGTTGGGTATGTTGTTTTTTTTTTGTTGGTTAGCCGCATTTGCGGTGTTATTATAAACGGCACAAAGTCAATTCAATCCATAAAAATTTTAATAAAAATCGCCTGCGGTGAATTTAATTGCGATTGCGTTATAAATTTGTCGTACCCAATGCGGAATGCTGTGCGGCCTCAGCGTTCGTTCATCGTCAGCAAACAACAAAACTTAAAATGCGCAAAGGTGGAGCTTTTCAAGGGACTACATCGAATGTGTTGAGCAAAGGCGAATTCGTCTGCATGCTACGGAAGTGTGAGAAAAAAATGTAAAATTTCAAGGTTGAAGGATTGCTTGGGATGTAGGAAAGAAAGAAATTGGTCATTGTTGGTTTTTTGTGTAAACCTCAAAGTGAAATGTTTTACTGGTAAAAGTTACGTTTTAAAAAAGTTAAGTTTTAGAAAACTTATTTTTAAACTTAAAATGCGCAAAAGTGGTGCTTTTCAAGGCAAGCTTTTCGAATGCTTTGAGCAAAGGCGAATTCGTCTGCATGCTACGGAAGTGCGAGAAAAAAAATCTAAAATTTCGAGGTTGAAGGATTGCTTGGGATGTAGGAAAGAAAGAAATCGGTCATTGTTGGTTCATTGTGTAAACCTCAAAGTGAAATGTTTTACTGGTAAAAGTTACGTTTTGAAAAAGTTTTAAAGATCTTAACTTTAAACTTAAAATGCGCAAAGGTGGAGCTTTTCAAGGCAAGATTTTCGAATGTTTTGAGCAAAAGCGAATTCTTCTGCATGCTATGGAAATACGAGAAAAAAATCAAATGTTTAGGGGGGTTTATAAGATAGAAGACTTGAAGGATGGCTTGGGATAGTAGGAAAGAAAGAAATCGGTCATTGTTGGTTCATTGTGTAAAAATCGAATTGAAATGGTTTACAGGTAAAATTTTAGTCTTTCCCATACTTTTTCTAACCGTGGTTTATTCTGTTTACTGTTCGGCTACTGTTCTCATTGAAAATCATCTAATACAATGCATACTCAATAAAAATTAATTTTTAATATTTTGTTTTTGACTTGACTAAATACACCAACGATTTTAGTCTGTTAAATTCTCTACCTTTAAGAATGAATCGAAATATTCTCCTGTAGCTTTCACCTCTTTCTGAAAGGGTTATGTACCTCCTACAATCAGGTGTAGGGTGCAAAAAATATTATAATGCCATAAAAATAATTATAAACGTAATAATGCGCGCCATTCGGCGGAACGCAATTTAGTATTTTGGCTAACAATGCACAGCATAATTTCAATTTATGGCTTGTTTGCCTCGCTCTGCCTGCAACTAGCTGTCTCTCTGTCTGTCCGTCCGTTGGGCTGTCTGTCTGTCTGTCGGTGGGCTTGTTGACTTGTCGCAATTCAATGAATTGAGATGCTAACCTTTAACAATAACCAAGCGTAACGAGTAATATGAAATTTGAATTTTGCAGGTTCGTCTACAAACAAAAACTGCTCATGAACTTGCACAATTTTTCTGTCCACACGTGTATGAAAATGTGATCGGATCACTGTGCGGGAATGCGATTGCGAACTAGTTTGAAATTTCGTTTTGGCCATCATATTAGCCACTCATTTGGCATTTCGGTAACGCAATTATGACAGGCGACACTCATAAATTATGAAGTTGCAGTCGGCCGCGCTGCATCCCACAGGCTCCTGCTGGCTGCGTTTCGTTTACTCCTTCTTTGCGTTTTGTTATTTTTGTATTTTCTGCATAACTTTTTTAGTTTGTTTTTTTGTTTTGTTGTTGTGGCATGGGAGAAGAATGTGGCTCAGCACCAAATTGCAATTTCAATTTCATGCTGCGCAGCACGCCAACCAACCAACCAACCAACCAACCAGTCAGCCAGTCAGCAGTCATCCAGCCAGTCGGCGTGGCTGCTGCAGTTGCTTTTGTTGTTGCTGTTGGTGCAGCTGTTGTCGTTGCCGGCTTGCGATTCTAATTCACGCTAATCCACCCACTTTTGTGGGCGATTTGCATGCAATCAAGCTGCGCTCGTGATGCCGCAGCGCATGGCGAATGAGTTCAGCGTTTAGTGTGGCGGCCGCGGCGGAATTTGCCGCAAATTGTTTGTGCGCACCGGCTGATTGTGTGTTTTGTTGCTGCTGCTGCTGGCGGCGGCAGTCGAGTGCTTGTAATTTGCATATGAATTTGTGTTGTTAATGGAGTTGCAGCTTTGCTGCTTGTCATCGTTGTTGTTGTTTGTTGTATAGTTGTACTAGGTATCATATTATTGTAATATTTGGCTTGTATGTTGTTGGTGTTGTTTGGTTTGTGCCACAAATTTGTAATACACGCGCGGCATGCTGATACGTCCGCTCGACATCGGCGTTCAGCGGGCGGTTGATGGCGTTTTGTATGCGCCGCTCAATGCTTGTTTTGATATTGAATTGCCGATAATAGTTAATAGCGTAATTCAGTGCTGAATTTGACTTTGTGACGAAGTGAATGAATAAATGAATGAAATGAATTGGGTGACACAGATGCGTCAGGCTTTTGTAACGTTCACCCATCGGTCACAATTCACATTGACTATATTTAATATTTTTTTTAATTTTTTGAAAAACAATTTTTTTGCCAATCATTTTTTTGAAAAGGTTTTAATGTAACTGCTACACCAAAAAGTAATTGCTTAAATTTGGAGTTTTTCCATGACTCCACAAAATTTTCGATCGTCACCCATCGCATTGTAGGGACTCAAAATTTGTATATGAATGGATCTAAAATGGAGGATGTCAGCTTCCTGAAAAAAAAATCTTCCTTTCTGGGTAAGCAAGCTACCATCCAGCAGGTTGACATCCATGTCATTGAGCATATAGACTTACTTTATTCGACAGTCAAGCGACCCTAAAGATCAAACTAGTCAAGTCAAGCTTCGCCTTAAATTCCTCAATGATCTGAGAAGTCATTATTTTATAAAATTTTACTGCAGTACAGGCTGTGAACAAGCCAAAAGATGGTGTCCGCTTGTAAGCTACGATTCATTCTAGATATAGACTGTCCAAAGGACACATATAGAAAGGGCTAAGAAAGTGAGTAAAACAAAGTTTTGTCGAGTAGTGACCTAACTGCATGGAACCTCCCTAGTCCCAGGCAAAAAAATACCCAAGAAACTTTACTTAGCGTGAGCAAAGATGATTTGCGTATCTGACTCAGTGATGCCAACTGTAGGGAAAAGAGGCTACATGTAGGGAAATTCAGCCTTAAATTTGCGATGTTGGGGAAAAAGGACAGATTTTTAATATTTACTTAAACGTAGAGAATTTCAACAATCTGAAATTTGAAACTATATTAAAAAAAAAAATTATTTTTCTGTTCGCATATTATTTCTTTTTGTGATTAATGCGTTTAAATTTTTTCAATGTGGCAATGTTGGCAAGTAAATTCTTCATATATGCATGAACACACCCACTGGCTAGCAAGGCTTTTCATGTATTTTGTCTGTGCTTGCACATACACATTTGTCAGCATATTTGCGTAATTTCAATTTTGCCGCGTTTTCGTGTACATTTTCCAATTTATTTTATTTATTAATCAGATTCTGAATTAAGGAGAGAAAATCGTAAGTTGCTTCAAAAGTGATACTTTTTTAATGTTCAATACTTAAAATTGTTTATAGAACAATGAGCAATTCTTCCGATTCGTCTTCTTTTTGGGGAACGGGTTCTACGAAGCGAGCAAAAGTTAAGTATCGAAAGTAAAAATTTAACGACAGCTGGCTGGAAATGAAAGATTTCAAGGAATGGCTTGAAAAAATTGAAACGAATAATTTCAAATGCAATTTTGTGCAGCTTGCGACGTTTGATTTCGATGTTTGAAAATATATGTAGGGACATATGTAGGGAAAATTTACATTTGAAAAATAGGGATTTTCTTGAGATGCGGTAGGGATTTTTTCAAAAATTTGTTTGCATCGCTGATCTGATTGGCCATTGTTCACTGTACCAATTTAGTATTACGTGCTTTTTAAAGTAAACTAAACTTTTCAAATAGGGCATTTTATGGTGGTTATTGTTTCCCGATTTTTGGAAAAATTTTCATGAAATTGGGAGCGAAGTTATTGTGTCTGAAGTGAAAGCATGTTTGTGTCATTGCACAGTGATTCGACTCCATACAACCGCGGGACAAAATTAGAAGGAGTGGTCCGTTGTTCATAAAATGGTATACTGGTTAATCATGGTCTGCTGAATTGAAATCTCCATTTGGTTTTTCTTAAACTGTTGTAGTTTGGCAATGCCTGAGGCTTAATTTTGCAAATTTCGTCTTTTTTGGAAAGCTATAGCACCAAATGTGTTGGCTAGATTTTTCAGATTTTACATTTAATCGGTAACGTCAACATTGATTATTCCAAAGAGTAACAGAAATTGTATCGGGACCCTCTGGTTTTGCAATAAAAACGATAATAATAAATGTATGTTTTGCATTTTTGCGGATTTTATCATTTTTCGTGATAATTGCATACTTTTAGGCATAAATAAAATAAATTTTGTCGAAAAATACGTGTTTAGACCACTTTTAAAATTGAATTATTTTCTGAGATCGGAAGATATGGGAGGATATAATTACATTATCCGACAAAGAAAGAATGCTTCTTAAAATAAAAAAAAGTCCAGGAACATACTTTCACATACTTTTTAGATATTTTCGTCTAAGTTTTGCCAATTTTCAGATTTTTAACTTAGAAAAATATTTTGAATTAAAAGTGAAGTAAAAGCCTACGCTTTGCAGATGTTGAGAAAACATTAAAAGCGAAAATGGCCACATCATTTCTTATTCTATATTGAAAGTTTAAGCAACTTCTTGATAACCATGTATTTTTTACTCATTAGGCTAAAAAACAGAAAATATGAGTTTAAATTTTTTTGTGAAAAAAGTTTCGACTTTGAGCCGCTTTTGCACAGACACTAATTGATTTTTTGCACAGATTTTTTTGGGTTTTCTTAGTTGGAGTTTTTTCTTTCAAATGACATCAAAATCGTTAAATTCTGAGACCATAAATTTTTTGAATTTTGTCTATGGAACGAATCACTGTGCATTGGTACAAAAATGAGCATCGAACAAAGAGCAAATACTAACTTTTGCTTTAAACTTGGTAAAACTTCAATATAAACATTTCAGTTGATAAAGCAAGTTTGTGGTGATGATTGTTTATGACGTTGCGGAGTTCATGAGTGGTACACGCGATTTAAAAACGATTGTCAGGACATAAATGCTGACCAAAAAATGAACGTGTTAGCCAACAGAAATCCGCGATCACCACAGATTCATCAGCCAATCAGGCAAATCCTCTATTGAAATTCTTGAAATTGGACTCAGGCATTTCAATAACATAAATTTATTGCAATTTCAACTGAACATTTGGCTATTGAAAAATGTGTATTGTTCTGCACTGACTGACGCCATCTCATCCGTCGACACTTGTGACTGTTTTTTTTTTTACTAAAAGTAGAATTTTAACCATTAACCACTCTCAGTTTTCATCTGCTGCAGCACCATGTGACTTTGAACTTTAAAAAAATGCATTTCCCGACGAAAAAAAGCGTTTTGAGTACATAGAAGCCATCTAAAAGGCTTATACCGACAACCTGAAGGACATTCCGGCCGACGATCTAAAGCACTCATGAGTAGATATGCTTCCAGATCGTGAAAATCGCTGTAGTGAGTCCGAAGGGGACTATTTTGAATACAACAAATCGATTCTGCCAAGAAAAGTGTGTTTTCCTTTTTTAATGTTTAAAGGTGAAAAGGCCTTTTTCATAGTGATTGAACATTTTGAGTAATGATAGGCTAAGGGGCATTCTGACACCCAAACCCCACACCACCCCTTGGCTACGCCCCTGGCTGCAAGTGGCACACTACGTGTCATGCAGATAAAAGTAGGTATTTATGTCCAAATGCCGCACTGCATATGCCACGATAAGCGACCGAACAATTGAATCGTATGTCATAATTTCGCATTACGAACTCATTGTACACATGCTTTTAAAATGCTGTTGTTGTTTTTGTTGTTGTTGTGCATTTCGTAAACGTTCTCACGTTTCTCATCGACCAAACGCCATTGCAAATAGTCAGCACAATAACAGAAACAGGAGAGAAAAAAAACACCAAAAAAAAGAAAAACCATTCGCGCGCATTGCAAATCAATTTAAAAATTTATGAAACCATTTGTTCGGCGCTGCGGTAATTGTTTAATTCATATCTGAATTTTCGAATTTAAACAAACCGAAATCGCATTGACAGTGATGTATGAATTGTTTCATCTGGCCGTATAAATTATTTTGCAACTACTTGCGGCGTTGGCTGTGGCGGCAAGTGTGGGCGGCGGGGGTGCGGGGATCGGCGTCGAATAGTTGAAGTATGTGCTGGCTGTGGCCGCACAGAAGTTACGGCGTCGATTTGTTGAGATAAATTGGTTTGATCTTTTGAATGAAAACGTGCACTCGGCTATGGACACGAACACAGACGCAGACACAGACACAGGCGACTGGCGGCTGGCGGCTGGAGGCTGGCGGCTGGAGGTTGGTGTGCCAACATGGGTCAGCGTCCATTTTTGGTTTGTGTTTTGTTGGTCTTGTAAATTTTTGATTTTTTAACTTCAATGAGTTGGCAGTTGTTTTTGAAAGCTATTATTTGAAATTTGTTTGATGAGCTCTTTGTTTCATTAGTGATGGTAAAGCGTGGGCGTGGGAAACATATTTGGTCGTAATGAAATTTGCATTTTTTTATAAGGATTTGTTTTTTTTTGCGAAATGGTTTAAGTAATAAAAAAGTTACTGTTTTAGGCAAATTTGCGTGTTTTTTTTAATTGAACTTCTTTTGCAGAGTGTTTGAGTGAGTTCGAAATGAGGTGCCACAGGCGGTTTTATTCAATGGCTGTCAAAAAATTCCAATAAAACGAGTTAAAAGAAGGGACTTAACTATTATAAATTTTTTAAGAAAATAATTGCAATGTAACTATTACCATGCAACATAAATTTTATTTGTTGATTATAATTATTATTTGCAACAATTAATTTTTACGTTGCGTAATAACTGTTATGAGAAACACATTTTGTTTTTCGTTCTCGATATTTATTATTTTGGAATTTTTTTTTGTTTCCGTTGCTTCATAACTTTTATTTATGACTTTTTTATTTACGTTGCCGATAACTATTATTTTGAGACAATTTTTTTTACGTTATTTTATAACCTTTATTTAAGATTTTTTGTTATTTACGTTGCCGATAGATATTATTTTGAGAAATTTGTTTTTACGTTGCTTCATAACTTTTATGAAAGAATTTTTTTTTACATTGCCGTACCACATTTTGAGTATGAATTGATTTTAAATTGTTTAGTTGTTGGTTAGGTTTCTGCAGTTAATTTGCGTTTGTCATATTAAAACAATTAAACATCAATTCACATCCAAAATGTGGTAATTCAATGTAAAATTTTTTTTCTCAAAATAATAGTTATCGGCAACGTAAATGAAAAAAAAATCATAAGTAAAAGTTATGAAGCAAGGTAAAAAACAAATTTCTCAAAATAATAGTTAGCGGTAACGCAATGTTAACAAAAAAAATCCTAAAATAATAACACTGTGCAAGTCGAAAATTCAGACATGGGGGGGACATACTGAGCGACTTTTCTATAGGTATACTGAGTTGAGATCCACCAGCCGTTTGGCTGGATTGGCTCTAGTTTAAGAGAAATCCGTCTTTGAAGTTTGCTCATTTTAGTCGAGTTCGTCGCTTAAGTCTTCGAACGTTTAAATGCTAATAGGTCCTAAATCGTTCCGAATAAGTATAAAGTTCCGAATAAGTATAATTAAATGACTGATTAAATGACACTCATACGCCACGTTGCGCTGCGCCAAAAAATGCACATATCGCAATTACACAGTTTAAATGTATTTTTTTTTGGATTGGTGTCTTAAGCAAATTTGTTGGTCGTTAAAATATCTACAAACTTGCCGAAGACAGTAAAGCGATATTCAGAACGATTTAGGACCAATTAGCATTTAAACGTTCGAAGACTTAAGCTACGAACTCAACTGAAATGAGCAAAATTCAAAGTCTGATTTCTCTTAAACTAGAGCCAATCCAGCCAAACGGCTGGTGGATCTCAACTCAGTATACCTATAGAAAAGTCGCTCAGTAGGTCCCCGCCATGTCTCAATTTTTTAGGGTAAATTTCACGCACAGTGTAATTATTTTAGGTCTCTGGTTAAAATTTTTAATGCTAAGAGTAACTTTTTAGATAAAAACTTTTCTAAATTATAATTTTTTCAGATTTGCATTAAAATTTGCAGGCTACATTCTATTGTGAGTGATGATGATAATGATGACGATGATGATGATGATCATGACGATGATGATGATGATGCAAAGGTGGACACGAAGGCTTCAAGCTTTCCATAGCACTCAGTCCATTCGGATCATTGTACTGTACCCGAGGGAAAGGAAGGATAGAGGAAATTAATGGAAGAACAGAATCGTAGAAGGGGCCTATTGTGAGTACCCTAATACAATTTTAGGTACGCTGAAGCGAGCCACCTAACCTAAATCAACTCAATCAACTCAACCTAACCTCAATATGCCTCAAAAATGTGCACCTAAGAGTACTTTTGCCATTGAAACTCACCATATCGGTGAAATCAATCTGTCAAATAATAAGCAAGATTACTTCAAACATTGTCCGAATCATTGAATTTGTGTGACGTTATCGGCCAAGCACTGGTAATTCTTCAATTTCGCGCTTGAACAGCTGTTTGGTTGGCGGCAGCGACACGACACGTTGTGGTGTCGATGGCTTTAATACATTGTGACAATAATTGATTTACGTATCTGCAGCCGCACGCACGATGAAAATATTATTTTGACATTAATGTCAACTTGTGGCTAATTTATTTAGCACCTCTTGGAGCGCGCTCGGCAATTTGTCAGCGGTGGCAAACTGCAGCTATCGTGAGGAATGTGAAACGTTTGGCAGCGCATGATTTACGATACAACAACACACACACACACACACACACACACACGTGGGCCGCCTTGTGCAAGTGTCGGGCAATTACGCAAAGCGCATTAGACTTGAACCGAGTGCGCAGCGGCAGAACGCGGCGCAAAAAACCACAACTTGAGTACAAAAATTAATTTGCAATTATGGCAGCGAGCGGCTAACTCGGTGCGCGTCGGAATAATGGAAGAATGCCTGCGGTGACCTGAAGGCGCAACCGCAACGGCAACAGCAACGCCAGCAACAGGTAACGAGTTGCGCCCCAACCGCAGCCCCTGCCGATGTGGTTTGCCCACTCACGTGGCCATTTACCTGTCAACTCTTGGCCAATTAACATTTTAACTGCAGTTTCACAAGTCGGCGGAACGACCCGATGGATTGGTTTGCTAAACGGTGCGTACGGCGCGTACGAGCCCACACACTCGCACTCACACTCTCACACACACACGCACCCATACACATGTGGGAACTGAAACTTTGCAGATTGAAATGCAAATCGTGTAAAGAATCTTGTTTAGCTGCAAGTGTTGAAGGCAAAATAAATAAATAAATAAATACTCCACGCCAAGTGTTAACGAAGAAACTGGTTGATGCTGCGGAATGCGCGACTTACGGACGGCAAGCTGCACCTTGCAGCCTCTTTGTTTACTTAGAAAAATGTATATATAAAAGTTATTTTCAAGTATTTCTCAAAAGCAGATTTAACTGTTCATGAAGGTGTTACATGGAAGTTTTACTGTATTGGTCTCATTTTCACTATAATATTTTCAGTATCTAAAGTAGATAAGTAAAAATTAATAACCAGAAGAGTTAGAATATGGAAGGGTTAGAAAAATTACAAAAATAGAGGGATGGGAGATAGAGGGATAGATGCTCAAAGTCTTAGGAATCTGTTTAAAAAAATTGAGAAATTTCCTACACAGTAAGTTTAGTTTTAATGTGCGTCTGAAAATTCCTAATCTCTGCATTTTCGGCAACCGTAAAAGTCATGGAAAAAAACGATCTTATCTCATGGAAAAACGATTAATAGTTACCTATCCAGCAGTGATTTGTAAGAACACCTCGCTTCTTAGTGCAAGGAATTGCTTTAACCCTCTAGTTCCCAAGAAGGCCTGTAGACATCCTAAGCTTAAAAAAATTCTGTAAATGATACCTTATGATTTTTCTCGCTGATTTTACACGTATGGAAAGGGTAATCTCCATTTTATAAAATAAATGTTGTCAGATAACGCTGCCGCATGCACAACGGCAGTAATTGTAAGTCAAAGTTGAAGTTTCGTGAGAAAGTGAGCAAATAATTATTTTTTAAATTGTGTGAGAAACAAAAATTGTTTTAAATAAATTGTGAGCCTCAATAAAACTAAAAAAATTGTTGGTAAGTAGCTGTTAATGTGTTCTTTGAGAAAATAAAAAAAATTATGGAAAAAAGTTGTTACCAGTGGCGGATCCAGGGGGGTTTTGGGGGTTGAAACCCCCCGAAATATGTGGATCGACTATAAAACTACATACAAATTAAAATACATTTTATAAATATTAAAGAATTACATTTTAAAACCCCCCCGAAATATTTTTCTGGATCCGCGCCTGGTTGTTACACTCCTCCTACCTAACCCAAGCCCTAGAGTGTCTTTAGGCCTGCTTGGGATGAGAAGCGTAAATAATTAACGGTCATTGATGATATTTTTTCGTATTTAAGCATTATTTTTCTATTTGAACCGAAATTTTGATACACCGCAATGTAAAAAGATCATTTCACTGCAAAAATTTATACTAAGGCGTAGTACGTGGGGGTAGATGAGAACACTAGTCTCCCCTAGTCTTTTATTTCATGGAGTAGATTTATCGACATCTGTGTGAAAAGATAACAAGGCATTAAAAAATAATAAGAACCGCAATATACATATATCGGGTATTTTTTTTAGAGGTATAGAACTTCGAATTGAAATAAAATACAAGAAAATCGTTTTAATGTCCATCAATTTGGCTTTATTGGAAGGATAATTTTATGCCATTAATGTTTAAATATGATTTCGGGCATGTGACCGCCGCGGCTGGCTCGAATAAAGCCAATTCTACAGGTCCAATTTTCAACCACTTTTTCGAGCATTTGGGGCCGTATGTCGGCAATAACGCCACGAATGTTGGCTTCCAAGTCCCCTAACGTTTCTGGTTTGTTGGCGTAGACGAGCGACTTCACATATCCCCAAAAAAAATAATCCAATGGTGTCAAATGACACGATCTTGGTGGCCAATTGACAGGTCCATTCCGCGAAATTATGCGCTCATCGAATGTTTCCTTCAATAAATCGATTGTGACGTGCGCTGTGTGGCATGTAGCGCCGTCTTGTTGGAACCACAACTCATCTCCATTCATGCCATCCAATTCGGGAACAAAATAGTCGGTTATCATGGCTCTATACCGGTCTCCATTAACGGTAACTGACTCCTCTTCTGACTGGGTCCTCTTTAGTGTCCGACCGAATATTCGGTTTCGGTTTCGGCCCAAATAAGTGGTTTCGGTTTCGGTTTCAGTTTCGGCCAAAAAATGGCCGAATAGCCGAAACCGAAACTTTCTAGAATATTTTTTACATTTTATTGTGTAGCAGATATATAGTAAAAGGAGGAGTAATTTATATGCCAGCAATGTAAACAAACTTCTTTTTTTGAGCATATAATATTAAATTATTTAACTTTGAATATTATCGAGTAAGGTACGAAAGGGTGATTTCTTCTTGTTTACGTTTTTAAGAAATGAATTAATTGTTTTTATTAATAAGTATTTATTTATTTATGCTATGTTTGTTTGTTTGTTCTTTATTTACTTAATGTAAAATTCGTTTGTTGAAAAAAGTGATTGATATGGTGATTTTTATTTCAACTAGAAAGTTTCGGTTTCGGTTTCGGCCGAATATTAAAAAAAAACCGAATATTCGGTTTCGGTTTCGGCCCAAAAAAGTGGTTTCGGTCGGACACTAGTCCTCTTCAACATTTTGCTCTACAGCGGCAATTGTTTCTTCGGTGCGCACTGTTCGACGTCTCTGCGGATGCGTATTATCACATAGAGTAAACGTAGTGCGAAAACGACCCATGGTTAACCGAATTAATTGCTCTGATGGACGATTATGTCGACCATAAAATGGACGGAGCTTGCGGTAAACTTCGCGAACTGAACCATTATTTTCGAAATAAATTTGCAGGATTTGCAACCGTTGTTCTTTTGTCAACCTATTCATGATGAAATGGCAAACCAAACTGAACATAAATGACATTAGAGTTGCCAGATTTGACCACAAAATGCCAGTTTTATCTCTATTCGAAAAACAAACCTCTAAAAAAAACACCCGATATATACCTATACCGATTTTAGTTTTCCTAGTTTCTACACCCCCCAAAAGCAGTGTGTAAACTACCCCACGACACATTACCCCTCGCCTTAGCCCTACCCCTTTTTATTTATTGTCTATTAGGCGTATGAACTGAAAATTTTACCCGTTATTTATGTTTACATATGTTAAAAAATAATTAAAAATTTAAATTAGTTAGGTACAAAATTTTCATATGGGATTTTTTTGACTTTGTTTCCCAAGCAGGCCTCTAGGCCTTCTACTTTCTATCACGCCTCCTGTTGACATGCAATTTTTTCCCCCGAACAAACATTATTTCTCTACCACAAAACTATCACTGGTAATTTTTTTAACAAGATTAAAAACTTGGGAACTAGAGGGTTAACGCTAAATTATTTTCTAGCAATGTGGAGTACACAGAACTTTTTCAGATTCTGGGTCTATTTCGAAGCGCACCGATGATTCTTTAGAATGCTTTCATACATCTAAATATATCGGTTTCATTGCAACTGGTTTCCAATCAAATTGAAGAAGATCTGCTAAAGCTGAAGAGTTGCAAGTGTAATTGAGACCTTAAAAGTGGTTCGACTGTCTGAGAGAGTAGGGTAGGGTTCTTAAGGTAGTTAGAACTTTCGAGAAAAGCTGCCATTTTCGATTGAAAGGCACAACAATGATGCGAAAGCAGAAAAAATGTTCTCAACGATTTGGTTTTAAGTGACAAGTTAAAGAACATTTTTTGGTTGATAAATACGAAAAGTATTGTACTCTTGGTCGATATTTTTTAATATTTATTAGATATGTGATAAATTTAACTAAATTTTTTTCTTTTTAAGTCTGCGGTAAAAGTTTCGAGCGAATCGATTCAGTAGAACTTTGCCAAAAGGCAAAGGAATGGAAATTACTCCATATGAAGCCTTAAACGAAATCAATCAGACGTTTTAATTTAATATTATAAACTCTATGCTCGAATTTATATTTGTTTGTTTAGTCCCGAAACCGTTCAATTAAACAATTCTTCCAGTTACAGGACAATCAAACGAACAAGTCTAGGGACAGGCACACAGATATTCAACTATCCCAGATATTCACAGATATTCAACTATCCGGCGTGGGTTGGTTGCCTTCTTCTGGTCATTGCAAACCCCAATGCCTGAAAGGATATATTCAGGCAGCCTATTGCAGATTGTGGAAAGAACAGAATGGCAGGGCCTAATGTCCTTCCCGCGTCTGTACAGTGCACACGTTTTACTGCGACTCACTGCATAGACGACGAATAGATGGAATAGTTAATTATTTTAATGTGCAATCCGACGCGCGCATGCAGCCAGCAATAATTGGCAGCAATTGTTGTTGCTGTCAAGACAACAAAATCGTTTCGTCTTTGAATTGTAAACACTGCAAGACTGCATTTAGTGATGAAACACGTGCTCGACAACGCGAGCAACTGTATTTTGGCATACATACATATGAAGTTTATATTATAAACACAGACACAGCCGGCAATCAGCCTTTGGGCTGCTACTGGAAACGTAAACAAATTGCAGCAAATTAATTGTAGCGAAATTCCAATATCAAAACAAACGAAACGAAATGCAGAAAAGCGAAAGCAAAGCAACCGATGGAGCGCAAATTGCGGCCGTCGTCACCGTAAACAACAATTTTCGCAAAACGCTCATTTGACGGCCGCCACTGCGTCGCACATCCAATGCGAGTCGGGCGGGCCGCAAGCAACGCCCACCGCGAGAGAGCGGCACCGTGCAGCCAATCGGACGGCAGGCCATGTTGAAAAGGAGGCGTTGCCGTGCGCCGCGCAAAAACGAGCAGCTGCGTGCTGTGGCTGTGCCAACAAAAACAACCGACTCGTCTGGCGGGGTTTGTTTTGTGCTGGTTGTACGTGGTGTTGTTGTTGTTGTTGCTGTTAATGGGGGAAGGCGCAGTGCGCGTTGAAGTTGACGAGTTGCCGTCGCAGCTGTCATTGCGGGGCGCACGAATGCATGTCGATGCGAGTGAGCGAGAGCGAGAGTGCGCGCACACACTCGCGCATCATTGAGTAGACGGCAGTCAGTTGTGAGTGAGCAGTCAGCCGACTATGGCTGTCATGGCGAAGAGTTATGATGACAGTAGTTCGGCTACTCGCCGTCAAAGGCGCTGCGAGCGTTTTGCTTGTTTTTTTCTGGTTGCTTGCTTGTGCCGCTTTCAGTGCTTGATGTTGATGTTATTGTTGTTGTGCGCAAGGATTAAATCTGCATGCGCGTGTGGAGTGCCGCCAACTCGGAGTGAACTGAGCAGGCGCACAATGTCAGTGCGCTTTGGACAGCGCCAAGTCGGCGAAAACCTTTGATTCAATCCCTCCTCCCCTGTTTTGTTGTTCTTCTTCCCTGGAGCCATTCTTTGCATTCGATTCTGGTGTTTTGATGCGGTTTTAGGGGTCATCGGCGATTATTTATGGCCATCGTTGGCACTTGAGCTGAGCTCGTTTGTTTGTGTGTCGCTTTGACAGTGCAAGTGTCAGTAAAGTGCGAAGAATACAAATTTCCATTCGCTTCTGCCAATCGACACAATCGATTGTCGTTTGATTGACAATTTTCGAGGTTATGTTTTGAAAATTGTTTTGCAAGAAAGTTTCTTGCTAGTTTTTGTTTTTTTTATGTTCAAAATTGTTAGCTAATCGCTTAACATATTGGCGTCACACCTATGCGCAAATATTAACTATGAAACTATTCGCTGCGAGGCGTTTCGCAAGCCATTTCATTAATCTTGCGCGGCGCAGTCGGCGACGGCTGCGTTGAGTAAACCCCACTGCGTGCGGCCTTTTTTATTTTGCACACATTTGACGTTAAAACACCGACCGCTATGATAAATTGACTGCTAAACATGATCTTCAACCCGCCGCGTCGCGCCGCGCACAAAATAAAACGCTCGAACTGCAATGCGCCACATGGCAGCGTTTTGCAAGCGAATGAAGCCCGCAGCCTTTTGGCTGTGGCATTCGACACACATTGCACGCAATCGACGGTTCTGTGTTCACGCACGTGATTGTCGACAAGGAAGTGAGGTTAGGTAATTTGCAAAGTTGTGCTTGAGCGAAAAGTTCGAATTTGCGTTTGCCGAAAGAGTACCGAAAGATGCATCAAAGTGTTTCATGATTAGAGGTGATTACGGAAAAGGCTTCAAATTTTTTTCGTATGGGAATGCAAAAGAGCTGAAGTTCACTGTGGGCTGAGAAACCGATATACAATTCTCTGGTTTCCAAGTGGGAAAATTGATACAATCATGTCTTCAGATTTTTCAAACTGAATTTTTCGGAGAAATAGTAAAATCTTCTTTAAATAAAAGTCATTAACACTTTCGTGCATTTGGGCTAAATACAATAACTATGCAAATTTTTAGTGTCTAGATTTGAATAGCTAAGTAAGTGATTAGCCAAATAAGATAAGAAAAGCTATTTTGAGAATATTAAACCTATTGGAAAATAATAATTTTCTCACTCTCCTCCCTTCAAGCAAGTCAGGGCAGGGTTGGGTAGGGCTCTATTACCTTTTATGTGCCTTAAAAATTCTTCGTTTTGATTCGAAAATTTGTTTATTTGGGCAAACATGGCTTCAATATTTTAGAACATTCTTTTAGAAGTTCTATGAAAAAAACTTACTTCAGATGGACCGAATTTAAAGAACTTAGGTTAGGTTAGAACTTAAAGAAATTATTGTGTGACAAATTTGTTAGTCCCTAAAATCGTCGTTCTAGAGAACTTCTCTCACTAAAAACGGTTCAGCTGAGAACCATGATTGGTGTTCTGATGGGTCACTATTCGATTGGTACTCACGAAGAAATGTTGAGACTGCTTGCTAATGATTTCTGTAGCTGTGGACCAGAAGAGTATTTTCTCTTTTTCTATTCTGCAGATGAATGGGGATTCACTTGTATGACTTCGTTGGCCAAAACTGGTTGTGTGAATAAGGAGATCTGAGTCCGATTAATTGTTATAAATTATGAAGCAGAGATGTCTGGACAGGTGCAGGGTTATTATAGTCAGCTAAGTAAGTAAGTAACCAGTAAAACAAAGGTAGGTTTTGAGGTAGATTTGCTCCATTGTTCAATAAATTTTTAATGTACTTAAGAGGGTCAGGACCAGGGCCAAAGTTGCATGAGAGCTGATAGAGTTGATTTGTTATAAATCCCTTTAACACTAAATTGACCAATGCAATCTTACTTAAATGGAATCGTGTTATAAAATAAAATTTGTTTAAACAATATTTTTAATTTTTTTAGTTAATTGGGTTTAAAAAAAGAGTAAAAGTCATGGAAGATTGTTTTTTGTGGCAATGCAATCAAATAATAAAATACCTCAAATAAAATACCTCAATTTTGAATCCTTTTGAGTGTCAAACATAAAATATGAATTTTATAATTTTAAATCTGATTTTTTGCCTGCTTTAAGTTTTAAGTTAAGAATTTTTTTACATTTTTATGAAGATTAAATCATTTGAAATAAGAAGATTGGAAAAGTTTTAAAAATTTAAAAAGCGATTGCATCAAATAAAAAAACCTCAATGGAGTCATTTTGAATCCTTTGGACATTGTAGTGTCAAGCATAAAGTATGGATTTGTTTTGCCTGCTTTAAGTTTAACAGAATTTTTAACATTTTTTTTTAAGAACTTTGGATTAAACCTCTCGAAATAAGAAAATTGGAAAGGTTTACAATAATTTATAGTTTTAAATAAGTTTAATCAAATAAAAAATCCTCAATGAAGTAATTTTGAATCCTTTGGACATTGTAGTGTCAAGCATAAAGTATGGATTTTATAATTCGAAATTGATTTGTTTTGCCTGCTTTAAGTTTAACAGAATTTTTAACATTTTTTTTTAAGAACTTTGGATTAAACCTCTCGAAATAAGAAAATTGGAAAGGTTTACAATAATTTATAGTTTTAAATAAGTTTAATCAAATAAAAAATCCTCAATGAAGTCATTTTGAATCCTTTGGGCATTGGAGTGTCAAGCATAAAGTATGGATTTTATAATTTTAAATTGAATGTAAAAACACATTTTGTTTGTAGAACTTTGAATTAAATCACTTGAAACATAAAAATTTGGAAAAGTTTAAAAATTCAAAAAGCGATGCAATAAAAAAAATCTCAATGGATTCATTTTGAATCCTTTGGACATTGGAGTGTTAAGCATAAAGTATGGATTTTATAATTTTAAATTGGGGTTTTTGCCTTTTCATTTTAACCGAATTTTTTTACATTTTGTTTTTCGAATTTTGGATTAAATCATTTAAAATAAGAAAATTTGGGAACGCTTAAAATTGCAAATAAAAAGATACTTCAATGAAAACATTTTGCGTTAAACAAAAAACATTGGTTTTATTAATTGCAAAATTAATTTGTTTTTTCATTTTTTTTTAATTTTTTTATAACTTTTTTTTATTTTGCCTCATTTTAATTATTTTATTCAAATGTCAAATGATTTTATTTAAAATGTTGTTATTTGTGCTTTGGATTTAATTAGAGTAAATATGAAATAAGAATCTTAAGAAAAGTTTAAAATTTTTTGTTCAAATTGCTCGAAATTTTTTCATCTTTTTAGTTTCTGTGCAAAACCTTGCACAAACTTATAAGTTTTGAATAGTGTTTATTATGTTTGTTTACATTTATGTTTGTTTGTATATATGTACATATGTATGCATGTCTACATTTATTGAAAGCCAACCTGAGGCAACGCAGGAAAAGTTTTAACATCTAAAAATACTCTTAGCTACGTTCCTGACTTTGGCTGAAGCTAGTTGGCCCAGCTAAGACCGACTTCGAGGAATAAATGTGTAGAGTATGTGTCGATGTCTCTGATCTTTCACCTTTTGCATTAATTTTCTATTGCCACAATGACTGCTTGAGTTATTTACTTGATAAAATGTTAATTATAAAAACAAAAGCCATCTTGAAGACGACAACAAATTAATTGACTATAATTCCTAGCTAACTGTATGCCACGTCTGATTGTTGTTGCATTGTATGTGTTCGTATGTAAATGACATCGCCTTGAGCAGCGCGTCGTGTGACATTACTTTGCATATGACATTATTTAGCACAATCTGGCTGTCATATACATTATCCGATTAGCTGCAAGAATTTGTAATTACTCAAAAAAATTGTCGCCATCAATTGAAACGAGTCCCGTTCATGCGGTGATTCGAACAGAAATGACTAATAATTCAAATCAACACAATTTACGTCCAATAATTAATATTTAAATACTTTTTTATTTAAAAAAAAGTATCATTAAATTTAATTGATATTTTATGCATTTCAGTTAATGAATACAAATTGCATCGAAAGTGAGTTGTGATGTTCGAGAGGTGGAAAGCGACGCGAATCCGGCACTAAATTGCAATCAAATGAATATTCTATATAGTACATATATAAGTATTGATTAATCAGCCATATTGGTTCATGAATTCAGTTCGAGAGTTCGCTTTCATGCGAAATCAATGAACGCAGATGAAAGCATTCAAAACGAAATACATTTTAAGCTGACCATGTGCACATATTTAAATCTATAATATCTGTTCGCTCACACAAACGTGTAGTATAATCGTACCAGATGCGAGGCGGCAGCAGCGACCTGTGTGCCACGTCACTCCATTTGGCTGCTGCAGCCGCACAGCGCATAGTGGACGCCCGCTTCAGCGCCAATTGAGCCCAGCTCGGGCCACGCAGCTCACGCTGGCTGACGCTGTGGCGCGCTGGCGGACTGACGGACTGTGCGCTTTCTCGCCGGCACTGCGGCGCGTACTGGCACTGGGCGTTCGCTGTGCGGCACTGCGGCGGTGCCTGTCAGCTTGTTTGATTGACACTTTGACTTGAGATCTTCGTAGTCGTAAATGTTTTATTTCGTTTGTGTTACGCTGATTATTATTACGTGTTACGGCGCATTATCTCCGGGACCCGCGCGCCGCGCTCTCGTAGTCCTTTTTGCTTTTATTTATTTTATTTTATTAAATTGCGGCTGCGTGTATGCCGGCTGATGGCGTCAAAAGTTGCAGACGCGCGCCGAGAAGCGGGGAACACAAATGCCGCCGCCGCAATAACTTCGTTGCACAAATGCTTGCAGTGGAATTTGTCTCGCTTCGAATGCCAATAAAACTAATTAAATCCGAGTAAGTGGGGGAATCGAAGCGGCGCATGTAGTGAAATGTTTGTTGTTGTTATTAATATTGTCACCATATCGCACTTTGATTTTAGAATGGCAGATATAATTGGATGCGTCGTAACCCTTGCAAAATTCAATGAGAATGCCGAAAATAGAAGCTGGAAAAATTAACATAATGCAAAAGTATAAAATGGTAAAGTCGATCTAATTCCATTGTTGTTGGAACTAGTGGCGCCTAAACGATTTCATTTTGGGATTTTGTGCACAACTTTTGAGTCCAATGCGATTTTAAATTATATTTTCCATACACGGTTTTAGCGGGCGGTGCGTCAGTGGTTCGAACCACTACGACAACTGAGAAAAAGTTGAAAATAGAAAAAAAATCTTAAATAAATTGTAAATGAAATCTTAAACTAAGTGAACGTTAAATTTTTCAATCAGTTAAGAAAACAGAGTCTGTACAGACTAAAATAATGGGTACACTAAAATATGATTGTAATTAATTGAAGTTTAGTTTGGGTAAGATTAGGTTTGCAGTAGAGGTGAGGCGAATGTTAACAGAAAGTTTTCACGGTAAGCGTTGGTGAAACAAGAAAATTTTGCTCCTGGTTGTGCTTTGCAAGCACAAAGCAGCGAAAACCGAATGTTTGGTAACCCTGACATGACTCTTTAGGTTTATAAGAGAACCACGGAGAATTGGGATCGAAGAAGTTTAGGGAACAAAGAAAAAGAAAGAGTTTTCAATCTTTTCAATACGTTTACAACGAGACAAGATGCATATAGAATGTATTCTATGTTAGATAAAAGAAACACACTTCAATCTACAGTTTGTCAAGTAAATGTTTGCAACTTTAAAGAAGGTAGAAAATTATTTTGAAAAGCTTACAATATAACAGAAATTGCAATATTTTGAAATTATTTGAAAAATATAGATTAATTTCACTCTCATATAATATCAAAGTAATGTCTATTTGATTCGCGTATTGAAAGGCGAATCGATTTGAAAGTATCTCCTGGCCGACCCAGAAAACTGTTTGACAGAGAAGAAAGAAATATCATCCGAAAAGTTCGTGAAACCCCCCGTATCTCAGGGAAATGGAAGGGAAATGGCTTTGGATATACAAATTGAATGCGGAACTGATGTATCTCATGAAACTGTACGGCGCCAAATTTTCAATGTAATCTTGGAAAGAAGACGTATTTTTTGACAGTTTCAAGTATATTAAAGTGAAGTATTTCCTTTTTTGATTTCGCGTATCAAATAGACTTTACTATTAATCTATATCTTAAAAAATTTCAAAATATTGCAATTTCTGTTAGTTTTTCAAAATAATTGTTCTACCTTTTTTAAGTTTGCAAACATTTACTTGACAAACTGTATATCTTTACAAAGAGAATCAAAAGCTAATTAGGCATTGAGGTGGTGCAATTGATATCGCTTCATATATAAGATACATTTAACGTCTAGGAATCACACTCAAATCTGTGAACTCATTAACTTGCTTAAGAAACAGATCAGCTTATGTAAGGTCTGGAGATCTGGTCTTAAATTGACAATGAAGTATACATGCGGTTTCTTAATTTATACTGCGAAATATATATCAGAGACTGTCTTCTCACCTTATCCCAGATTATCTTATCTTGTCCCACATCTCATCTCTTTTCATCATATTTCATCTCATCTCGTCTCATGGTATTTCATCTCATCTTATCTATTCGTGTTATTCAAAATTTTTATGTCCAGAAATTTATAAGAGAGAGCGACCTGGTGTTGCCATTAGTGAGAAGCGTAAATTTTGTGCAATCTTTGATTTGAGTTTTATTTAATTTTTTCTGAATTTAAATTCTATATGTTTATAATACAATCTTTCAGTTTAGTATAATTATAAATCTTCAAAAATTCATTTAGAATATATTTGTCTTATCTTGGCAACTAATTAAATTTTGCATAATAAATTCTAACCGTTGGTTTTGAATACAGTGGGTTCCCACGGAAGAACTCTAAACTCAAATGAAAGTCACACATCAAAGTTTAAAGTAAACATTTTCTATCGTTTTATCCAAAGCAACGATTAAACACATTTTTTTGGTAAGATTACTGCCTATGAGTTGTTAAATGAAAACACAACGATCAGTAAGTCATTTTATTGTTAACATTTAACACTAGAAAGACCATTGCGGTCATTTTGACAGTTGTTAATTTTTAAATATCTGCATTTTCTTTTGTATTTTTATCAACAAACGTTATTGAAGAATTGAAAACTGATTTAGTTAGCTCTTTATTTAAGGGGGTCCTCTAGTTGTAAATTTTGAAAAAATCGATTTTTTTTTATTTCAAATTTTTATAGTATAACTATCATAGAAAAAGTATACGAACGGATTTTGTCGAATTCGTAAACGTCTCTGAGATACAGGGCCTCAAATCCCCGTCTCGTTCACTACGCGGTAACACGGTTTTAAAACTTTAAACGTGTTTTTCTCGAAAACAAATTTTTTGAGCATTGCGCCATGATTCCATCGAAACTAATTGACCGATTCACTTGATTCTTGTTTTGCTGTATTCAAAACTTTCTGCTCCACGGGTTAACGTATGGAGATTGCGCTCCATTGACTAGCCGATTTTTGGGGGAAGTTTTTAGAGCAAAAAAGGGTGAATTTGGAAAAAAACACGTTAAAACGATGCCGCGGGTCCAATTTTGATCAGATCGGGTTCATTATAGGTCATCCTTTAATTGAAGTAATGCTTTTTAAGAGAAAATTTTTGGATTACATTTCAGACGAACAGGGACAAAGTTAGGATGGCGCAAACGCACCCTTACAAAAAAAACATGGCCGGTACTCAGCTGGCGGACCCCAACAGTGCTCGCGGTAGCACGTGGAAAAATTTTTTTTTTATAATTCAATATGTAAGGAATAAATATACGAAGAATTATCCCATTATCATTTGCAGTTTCTGAAAAAAAATCCCAAAAAAAGCTTTAAAAAACACCGTTGGTACTAGAGGCCCCCTTAACTCTTTTGTCTTGACCCCAATGGGTTTCTTCATTTTCCAAAGTCTGCAAAGCCATCTGAATGGAATATAGTTTAATTCTGTAACAGAAGTCTGAACTTGATCAAGATGGATCAGAATTTTCAAGCAATTCTATCGAAATGAAAAAACTTTGCAAGGGTGATTGAAGTAAATGGTGGAAAATAATCGAAAATTCATTTTGGTGTGGACCTACCTTTACTCTTTTGTTTACTAATTTGGACTTGAAGAAGTTAAAACCACGGGTTGTAGTTATGAGACGAACCCACAGGTTAGGTTAACCCTTTCAGTCACAATATATTGGACTACAGCCCATGCAATTCATACAGGACGGGTTTATTTTCATGTCGGAACGGGTTAAGTTACGGTAGCTGCCTGTGCATGAGACACACTTGGACCTAAGTCTGACTTAATTCTTGTGGATGGCGATAAAAGTAAACAAGTATTAACCCAGCTCGAACTAGGAATCGAACCTAAAGCCTCTGGCTTGGACTATCGAGGCCATAGTAAGTAATAAGTAAGAGAGGTCGAAAAGACAAAGATAGGTTTAGAGTCTTCTTCAAGCCTAGACACTACTCATAATTAAACGGCCCGTATTTTAGACAGTAATCAGAGTAGACGGTGCGTTACTGCCAATGACATCGAAGTACTTTACAAAATATATTTTCATAAAAATTTTATTTAAATTTTTAGTATCGCCACCTGAGCCATAACGACGGTGCTTACTGTATTTGGGAATGCATAATTTATAAATGCTGATCGTGGCGGTATTAAAATTACGCGTTGCTTATGTCTGAAGAAGCAGACGCCCGAGTTGAGGAGTGAAAAAACCGATTTCATTAATTCACCAGATGCGCGCTTAAAGTGATGCCGTGGCAAAGGAATTCCAACAAACAAATTATTGTCGACAGATTGAGACGAGTGCAAAGCGGCCAGAAAGCTAGAGATGCCGAATTATGAAAGAGGCACTATTAAAAATTATACTATAGTTGATTTTAGAGAGAGAGAAAAAAAAAACAAAGCTTAAATTTGAAATGCAAACATAAATTAGGCAATTTGGAGGGCTCGACGCACGCTCGATGGATGGCGGTGCTTGGTATTTATTTTCTAAAGAGCGCATATTTAAATTAACATAATGATCGCACTTGGAAGTGGATGCCGCGACACGGCAGCCACGCACTGCAGCCGCAGCCGCAGCCGAGCACAGCGCCAACGATGGATGGATGCGTGCGCGTCTCTAACGATAATGACACATCATCAACACGTCAATGGGGCGCACGGAGCAGACGTTTTGATTTAGAGTCAAGTTTTGTGTCGGCATCGAATGACTGAAGGGCAGACGAAGCGTGTGATATCTGCGAGGCGGGTAATTACGCGCGTCGTCACAGAGCGTGTAGCGGTAAAAATATTAGTCTATGAATATGATGTCTGTTTAATATAGTATTTTCCACAACAGCAAAAGTCTTGTAAATGATGGAAGTTTTTAAATTGTTAATTGCGTATAAATATGAATGATTGGTAGTTCATAAATAAATAATTAAAATTGGAATTCAATTAAAGTTTATACAAAAATAAATTTAAAAACTCGACTTCTACTTCTTCCTTGCGTATTACTGGGTCCCACTACAGATTTGCATAGCTAATAGATGGGAGGACAAACATTATGGCCCACGTTAACAGGAACACGAAAAGGGTACCAGAAGGTGGGTTGCTTTGGTCAATTTTTTTTGCCAGATTTAAAGGAACATGTTTTAGTTGACAGCAGTACGACATGCCAATGAAAACGGATTCATTTGCATCTATAGAGATCTTCATCAACGAAAAAAACTATAATTCAAGTAACTATAACTGAAGCAATAAATCAATTAAAAATTAAATATCAAATTGAAAATTTATGCACATAAATACCAAACACTAAAAAAAAATTGATTTATACATCACTGATCAAGTTTAGCTATGAGATTTGAACCTGTTTTATAATTTTTCTATTTTTCTCTATTTTCTTAGGCCTTAGTCGCTTAATCGGACTATTGTGTTAGCTTTCTATTTACATATGTATAATAATTTTGCAGTAGATTTTCTTAATTTGAAAAGCAAATAGTTTTAATTGTTTGCATCACTTTGTAAAGCGTGTTCAAGTGTGATTGTTCCGTGAAGGCGAATTATGAATGGGGGAAAAAATCGCAAATGGAAGCAGATAAACATTTTCAGATATATTAAAACTGGCTATTGCTGGAAAACTATTCATAAACATTTCAAGTAGTCAAGATTATGCGCTTTCTAATATTTGTGGCATTTAACATGAGTCGCGCGATTCCGTGTTCTCCGCCTTCGTTTCGACATTAAGTGTACGCGCGGTAATTTATGACAGCGCTGAATGTGCGCACAGTGGAACAAGTGCTGCTGAAATCGAGTTAAAATCTTAAAGTAAATGTTGTAGATATACAAAGTCACTAAACTATGTAGAATTTGTAAGCACCGCCCTGAATTGTTTTAGGTTTACAGACAGACAGAATGGTTGGATTAGAGCGATTCTGGGACACTTTAAAAAATGATTACTACATATGTCCCTTCCTTAATTTCAATATTAGATTCAGTACTCAGATTCCCAATAGAAAAAATGAAACTTAAAATAGTTCCAAATTGGATAATAAGGTTGGTTGTAGTACATTCGCCATGAAACTGAGGATAAGGCTTTTACTTCGCCTACCTGACTGCTGCAGTGTCTCTTAGGCTAAAGCCCCGAAGTGGATCTTTCATAAGAATTTACCTAATGTAAACATTCATATTTATTCATATTCATATTTTAACTACCAAAGTTAGGCAATAGCCAAGTTTTTGGTCTACTTATCACATCAAAGGTTAGGGTACGTTAAACTGCCTGCCTGGGCACGGAACGTGCTGAAAAACACACTTGAGCCATAAAATGATTCCTGTTTGATACCACAAGGAAAAAGTGATCCGGCTTACTGTAAGTCGAGGAGTCTTCGCAAGCCAATTCGATTTGTGGATAAACCCTAAAAAATCGGTGTTGTTGACTGATCTGAGGTTGTTAAAGTTGTCGAACAAGGGAGGGCCTAGGGATTTCCATCTTCACATCAAAGCTTGCGCATGATTACCTTATAAACATCGTAACAAGTAAACATATATTGACATCTACTCACAGAGACATCACAGGCAACTGTATGAAAGATGAATTGGCAAGACTTGGAACTAGTGGCACACACAAGACGATTTTTGGGCTCAAAACCTCCATCCAAATGTACTCGTATGCTTGTTATAAAAAAAGTCGTGGGGTTTCAAATGGTATCGGTATCGGTAAACGGTATCGCCTCCCTCAAAATGAATGCTGGGAGAACTCTTATCGATGTGATGACTCCCGTCATCGCCATTAACGTCCCGTCTGCTTTGGTGAAAGATGTCTTCAAGCAGCACTATGTTGAAGACCCAAAGAATCTCTAGGTAAAAGAACATTTCTGCAATGTTGTCACACAAACCTGGCAATTACTAAACAACAGGCGCTCCAGATTGGTACTCAATCTAGGTTGGAACTTCATCAGTACTAAGAATCTATGGTTGCTATTTAACGACTATGTCGTTTCGAAGATGATGAAGAAGAAAATGGCATGCTTGGCTTCTTATTGTACATCAGCCTTCCTGAACTTTCAACGCTACAAAGATACCTATGTATGTTCATATAACATTCCTCTTAAGTTTCAGCGTCTTAAAAGAACACTCGCGCCATTTCGCCATTTGTGGAATCACAATGAGCCAGCTCTCTGTGATTAAATAAAGCTTTTTGAACAGAAAGCCTCCACTAACAGCCTCTCTAAAAGCCTCTAACCCATTACAACCTATCTGATCTAACATATAAAACAAAAAAAATGATAAATAACGTAGAAAACATAAATAATAAATTAGAAAACAAACCCTTCTTTTGTTTAACCATAACTTCATTTTTCAGAATAACGCAGAAGTTTTTAATAACCCAGAAACTTATAAATCCATCAAAGCGTTTATAGCGGCTTCTCGGGATCTTTGGAGCAGCTGGATATCACTTTTCCTAAAATTTTTTTTATAAACTTGCGAACTTTTCCGACTCTTTCTTTCGCCTTTCAGTAAAAGCAATGTTGGGACCTGAAATTTAGTAGACTCATCATCCGAAGGAAACCGCACCTCCACTCAACTCTTTTAAAATTTTTCTCAAAACACGGGATATCACTTTTCTTAGGGGCGGATGCAGAAAAATATTTGGGGTGGTTTCAAAAAGTAATTCATTAATATTCATAAAATGCCTTTTAATTTGTTTTAAAGTTTTAAAGTCGATCCTAATATTGGGGGGGGAGGTTCAACCCCCAAAACCCCCCTGAATCCGCCACTGATTTGTCTCAAATATTTTTTTTATGAACTTGCGAACTTTTTGATGCCTTCATTAGCCTTTCAGTAAAAGCAATTATGGGACCTGATAATTTAGATAACCGCGACTCCACTCAACTTTTTGAAAATTTTACTCAAAACCCAGTACAAGTTTATATGTAAATATGTATTTCTGTTACTGTCTGCTTTGTCCTAAAATAATTAAAAACTCTCCACTATCGATGTTCCATCGAATTGCACAGCTCATACCAACGCACATTGAAATTTTTGTTCACCGACCGTGTGCAATCGTTGCACTGTGCGTTGCGCTGCGTCGCCTGTGGCACTCGTGCAAATGAGCGCTTGGCACGTAAATGTTGTATTAGTTGCGCATAAGTTGCTAATATATTGTAAAATATTTTATATTCTCTGGAAATTTTTTGTACAGCGCGCGCAAAGTGCCGCCGCTGGGGCAGCGCCATGGCCAATTGCGATACAATGTTGCAAGCCTTGCACCGAAATGACGAAAACGCTATGCTGTCGGTTGGGAGCGAAGGGGAGGGCCAACAAAATCGCATAAATGTTTTGCATTTCGTTTATTGCAGCAAGTTTTTCATACAGCAAACACAAATACAACAATAACGGCAAACAAAAACATGTGCGGGGAAAATGCCAATTGATATGGCCGCCGCTGCAAACGTTGCATTTGCATTTTTACCACAAGCACAAACCGTCAACGAAAAAAACCAAAATGAACGCCAAAAGGACGGGAAAGAAACGGGAAAATGCAAAACGGCGCAGAGGAAAAAACAATCGAAATTGAAATCGAATGCAAAATGCATTTTCCGCTGGCTGACGCGCTGCCAACGGAAAAATGTTGCACATGCGGCTTTTTGTTGTAACCGCTGTAGTTTCAGTTGTTGTTGGCGGCGGCGCACAGTGTCGCGAGCGTGGCCAAAAATGGTAAAAATCAATGTTTCAAACTGACTAAAATGAATATGACAGTCGACAGATAATATCTCAACTAAGAAAACTCCGTTTTCCGATCTTCAATATCTTACTCCGTTCCATTTTTATGTAGCTTCAAAGTTGATGTTAAAAAATACGCATTCGTTCCAAGTTTGTGGGTAATTCTTTATGCTGAATGAAAAATCAATTAAAAATATAATTTATGTACTAATATAGTCATGTTATATATTAAATGAAACTTGGGAATTTTTCCTGTATGGCAATACTATTTTTGAGTTTGTGCTTTGAAATAACTGTGAAATCCCGTTACATTGAAAAATTACGTTTTTCGGTTTGCTTCTAACAAAGAACCAAAAGTTTGGTGGAAAAAAGTTTAAAAAACGTCAAAAAACACTTTTTTAGTTCCAACCCTAAATTACTCTAAAAAGTATGTATTAACATAATCCGGAGTAATTTTTTGCCTTCAAGTGCCTATTCGGTTGTTATTCGCATTTTTCTAGTGACGCCTCCACTAAAAATACGTGATTTCTTCGAAGTGTGGCGTAAAGCTGAATCCAGAAAGCGGTCAATAAAACTTGATTTTCTTATAAATTTACTTAAAGATAAGACGGGCGTTGATGTTAATCATGAACAAAAGCAAAGTTTACGTCCCCACCTAAACATTTACTTTTTGCAGTGGCACCTACAGTCAAAAATTGTGATTTTTTCGAAGTATGGCTTCCGACGTTCAATGAAAGTAGCGGCAAAGCAGCTGCTAAAATGATGAGCTGTATAAAGGACAAGGTTGGCACATTGTTCGTATCATCAAAAGTAGGCAGATTGCCACGAACACTTTAAAAATCTAAACATTTATACCAAAATATGGTATCACAAGCTGAAAAAATTAAACATGAATTCATAAAGGAAAAGTCTTGGCCACTTTATATAAATGCTCCAGCTGCCACGCCCACTTTAAGGTTTTAGAAAGCTTACCAATTAAAATTACATCGTGGAACGAGTATCGCAAACAGCCTCCTAAAAATACGGTTTTAGTTGTAGTAAAATACGAATATTTTTGAAAGTGGGCATGGCATACCGCCCATTAGTGTGGTCTTTTATGTCATTATTTTAAGCTCAAATACAAAATTTCATAGTTCTATCACTAATATTAAGAAAGTTATTTCAATATTACAGTTCCGTTCGTATAGGAGGTGGGCGTGGCAGTGGTCCAATTTTAATGATTTTTTGTAAATTTCTTAATTTCCACCACGAAAACAATCTCACCAAGTTTCATCGAAATAGGACAACGCTAAGTATTTTTGGCCACGGCTTATATGGGATCGCGACACTGTGCGGCGGCGTCAGCGAACGCTCATAGTCGCAGTCGCACTCGCGTCATGACATTTGGTCATTACAGCGCAAGTATTTGGTAAGCGGTCAAATGACTGCAACAACAACAAAAATAATGTGAAAACGAGCAAAAAAATCGACAGGCCATTGCGGCGACCATTGGCCAAGAGGCGACCGGCCGGCCAGCGCGCCAAAATGGCCAAATAAATCAAAAGACAGGCGCGCAACCGTTAGCCGGGTCAGCTGCAGCCAGCCGATTGGCAATTGCCGACTGTCGACCGCCAACTGCCAACTGTTGGCCGCAGCGTTGCATGCCGCACGGTGCATTTGCATACGTTGCATTCGGCATTCTGCATTCTGCATGCAAATACCGCGCGGCAATCGCAGCGTTACAATCTCGAAGCCGGCGCGCAAAAAGCGGCCGCCTGCAATGACACAATGGCCGCCATTGCCGTCGTCGCTGTAGTCGCCGCCGCCGCCGGAAGTGCCAAGTCGAAATTATTTTTCAGTTGCAAAAAAGTGCAAGCGGCCGAAGAAGCCGCAACAGCAGCGGCCGCAGTGCAGCGATAACAACGGAATGGCACACAAACGGAAAATGCATGCAGACGACTGGCAAAGCTTCATAAGCGAATGCCGTCAGCGGCTTTACGACTGCGCCTAAATCGGCGCAGTAACATTTTCCTAATACTTACACATGTACACACATGCATACCAATGTGTAGTGAAGTGTTTTTGTATTGGCACTTTTGTAAGTATGTTTGTACCTGTCGCCATGTGGAAATGTTGAGTAGAATTTCTCAAAGTTATTTGGTACTCAATGTCGGAATTTTGCGTTTCGGCGCTGATGAAATGATTTACACGCACACACATTTATACGCACTAAGTTTTTTTTACTACGAAGAAATTAAATCAGAAAACCAGCCCCCACAGAAGAACGAAGTAAAAGGACCTTCTGTATTTTTGATTTTTTATACAAAAATTTTTGCAAATTTTTTCGTTTTACAGAGTGTTTTCCCATGTAAAATTGTCAGAATTTTCAAGATAGAAATTTTATTAACCCTTTTGCTATTTTGTTGCCATATGGCAACATGCTACTTTGTGGAGGTCTGCATCCTCTATGGTTTCAAGAATTAATTTTTTGTTGGTCTTTAGAATAGTTTGAAGTTTTAGGAAAAATACGAAATTAATAAACTGAATATTTAAGTTTAAAGAAGAGAAGTATACACGTTTTTTTAATGGTATATCTTGACATAGTAAAGAGAGAAGAAGCAGACAAAATTAGAGAACTTTTTAATTTCACGTTTTCCTTCAATTTAGATACTTTTTTTTTAAATTTTGGCTGAAGTAAATGAAGAAATATTCAAACTTTAGTTATGCGTAACAGTTTTATGTTTAAGGGGTTATATACCTTTTTGTGGCTCAAAAATCGAAAAAAATTGTTATCACTTATTTTGGAAGTACGTACTTTTAACAATTTTTCTGCAAAATTTCATCGAGATCGGGGCACTATAACCTAAGATACGGCCGTTCATAGCGCGCAGTTTCATGACTACTTAATGTCCACCTAAAACTTTAAACGCGATTATCTCGGAATCGTATTTTTGAAAGAATGCCATCGCGGTGAGCACGATATCCCGCTAACCACTACATCGATCAATTTGAAATTTTGAGGGGTTGTTTGTACATACAATAGCTAATTCGTGAACGAAGGAATTTTTTTTTCGGCAAAGTCTTCTATTTTTTTTGGCAAAAAACTCAATTTTTCGACCTTAAAAAATCGACATTTTTGAAAAAAATAGCACTGTAACTGTAAACATTTTTTTTTTGGAAAATCCTTCGTTCACGAACAAGGTAACACTATATACTAACGTAGTTTTTTTTTTTTTTTTCGCCGAGCCGTTACCTCGATTTCATGCTCACCGTCAACCACTACTAACAAAAGGAGTTCTGCGGCAAGGACTGTAACTTCCTCAATTTTTCGAATTTTCGCTTGAAATTTTATACAAATTCACATAAGGACATGTACTTTTATAAACTTTGTATTGCATTTGAATAAAACTATGGTAACATGCTTAAAAAAAAAAATTAAAACCCTGTATTTCCCTACAGAAAAAGGTATATAACCATTTAAGAAATTATTACAGCCACAACGATGTGGTTGCTCTCATAGAAAAACACTCTAAAATACAGAGTCCGAGTATAAAAATTAAAAAATTCTTATGGAATGTTGCTAATACATATAACCACATAGAAGCCTAAAACGTAAAATTTAAAATGTCAACTTTCCCAACTAAAAACCTGTAACGAAAGGGTTAAAAAAGCAAATTAAAATGGATCAATATCCATTCGTATATAATTTTGATTCCAGTTTTCGAAACTGTGGGAAAATTTTACGTAGGAAAACATTTTGGCCGCATTTATTGATGTTCTAGCCGACTTCCATAGTTCAGTGGGTAGCGCGCTGGTTTCTCATACCGAGGCCTTATGTTCGATTTCTAGCTCGGGCTGCTGAAACGCTCATCTATTTATATCTTTTCTCCACATGAAGTAGATTATGTATTACAAAGCAAATCCTTGCTTTGGTTTTGAAAGGAAGCAAAAATTAGTTGATGGGGTTTTGAAGGAAACATTTATGAGAACTTAACTTGAACTTGAGAACTTGACTTGACTTGACTCTAAGGTGACAGGTAACGGCTACTAATAGCCAGCTCTGTTGGCTTGAAATTTAAGACTACGTATTGTAAGTCTTCTCTATTCGTGTACAAATTCATACATACAACACAAATGGTTGCGGAAAGCGAGGATACTCGAGGACGAGTATCGTTATTGTTTCTTCTCTTCTTCTTCTTCTTCTTATTTTTAACTGGCCATAAAAACCCCTCAATGGGTTACTGCTTGGCGCAAAAGCTCTCTCTAGGCCCTTCAGGTTTTTGCGCGTCTTCTCCAGTTGATCACACCAAGAGATGATAAGGCTTGCTCAACTTGGTCCTTTCACCAAGGATCTCCCTCTGTTTGTGTTTGAAAGTTTGAAGTCCACTTTGCGGTGTTTTGGCGCCAGCTGCAATGCATCTCAACAGTGGCGGATGCAGTGGGGTTTTGGGGGTTGAACCCCCCGAAATATTAGGGTCGACTTTAAAACTACATACAAATGAAAAGGCATTTTTCTTGGCGTTTTATGAATATTAAAGAGTTACTTCTTGAAATCCTCCCCTAAAATATTTTTCTGAATCCGCCCCTGCATCTCAAAACTGAATTTGTTAAGTTTCCTAACAAAAACCGAAAATTATGAACTAAACTGATAAGTCGAGTTAATTTACAAAAATATTTGTTTTTGCAGCAGCTGTGCCGTTTTTGCACGCTCAAGCTGCAGTTAGCATTTATAGAGTGCGAAATAGTGCGTCCGCTTGTCGTTCTGCGCGCATGCGCGGTGCCATTTTAATCTAAATGTTAATTCGAGCTGATTGCAACACATTCGAGTCGCGGCCGGTGTCGCAGCCGGTGTGGTCAATAGCCGGAAGGTGCATTTCCGTTTCGGTGCTTTGCATGCGTGGTGCAACTTTTTTACGCGATGCTAGTTTTGTTTTTGCTGTGCGTTTAATTTCAAAATTGCAAATTTTCTTGAAATGCGCAAAATTTATGCCAATGAGCGCAAATTAAGTTCACTAATCGACATACGACGGCCATTTGTTATTTCTGTTGCTGCACCACCACTAACACAACAACAACAACAGCGTGGAAAAAGTGTAAAAAACCAAATACGGCGCAGCGCTTCCAGCTTTGGGTCAGCAATTGTCAGCGCACGCTGCGAGTGTCTGAGTGTGTGTGTGGCTATCTGTCTGTCCCGTATGCCAGTTGGCTGTCTGTCCGCTTGGCCAGTTAATCGCACTTTATGCGCATGCGTGCACGCCCCTGCCAAGTAAATCCTGCGCCCGCCGCAGACAACACTCCACCAACGGGCCGCCGCCTGCGCGCACATGCGCCCTGCGCACGGCGGCCGTCGCGCTCCAAGTCCGGCCAACGGCCACCGCTTTACCATAAATTTGCAACTTAACTGCAAGCAGCATTTGCCGCTTTTGCGAGCAGTGCATCTCGCGGGCGCGCGCTTCGACTCGACGCTGCGGCGTGTGGAAATTTATGGCGCAAAGTCACATAATTTTGCTGCCAAGTAACAAATTGCCAAGGAAGTCAAGTCGCTGCGCAGATTTAGTGGAAATTGTTTAATTGTAAATGCGGCAGGATTATGGCCAACACACACACACACACACACGCACGCACACTTGATGCGTTGCCTGGCAGCCGCGCACAAAAATGTCTCTTTTTGCGTTGTCCAATCGCTGTTGACTTTTTTGTTTTTTTTGTTTCTTGTTGTCATTGTTCGGCCGGTGTTGTTGTACAATTCGCCATGGCAACATAATTTAAATTTGAGTTGCAAATTTATGCGCCATGATGAAGTTGTTAGGCCGGCCAACATAATTTCCACGGCTGCGCGTTGTGAGGGCGACAAATGCTGGACGTGGCCTGGCATGGAGGGCCGGACATGGTGCGGCCAGGTGCGATGCTATGACGTGGGAGTGAAAGTAAGAGGGGAGGGCTCTGATGTGTGAGTGGGAGACTGTGTGCATTGGTCAACGGCATGGAACTGACTGGAGAATATAGTTTTCAAGTTGGGGATTTGGAATCGAAGTGGTCTTAAGCACGAATGATGGCTTTAAAGAAATATGAATGAACCAAACTCAACTTTCGACCAGCAAGTTTGAAGTGATCTAGTCAAGTGAAAGTAACTTTCGACTTTTGTAGTCCTTTTTAGTAGATTTTCATTTTCTAAACGACCAAATTGCATGCTTTTAGTTTCAACGGTTTGTGCTCGTTGTTGATGATCTATGTATAAAAATTGATCAAATTTAGAGGTCATCAATATTGCATCCATGATCAACAGTTCGCTTCCACTCTTATCCACACAAATAAATATTATATCGAATATTCATATCAGCAAAGGGGTCACTCAACTTCGCAACTGCCGCAGCCCAACATTCAACGATCTTCGATGCGTGAAGCATGTTCGATGTCGCCGTGATCACCGCCACTTGCGACACAGCATGTAACAGCGAACATTTTACAAATGCTCCGTAGCTCATTTGCTTCAAATCCATTATCACCTCAATTATTTATCGAATCAAAACGATATGCAAAGCCGAACCCCACACGACACCAACATCAAAGGACTCGCCACAACCGAACGCAAAATCATTGGGTGGGAGCTGTGGCAGCCGCATGCGGTGCACACAATTTTCTTGGGCGTGCGAGTGTTTGCAGCATCTTGACATTAGTGCCTTCAAGTAGTCGGTTCAATGCAGTAGTCAGTTGTTTCAAAGTGCGCCAATGCCAGGTTTGGTATCCACACTATTTGGGTCTATCTAATCTCTTTGGAAACTTAAAGCCAATTACTCCAATTTCCCTAGAAACAGACACGATTCAAATGTTTCGCTCAAATAAATACTTCTCAATGGTATACTTCTCAGATGCCTTCCAACTATTCGGTTTGCAGTTGGTGTTGTAATTTCAAGTACTTCACTCGTTCCAGATTTTCTGCTGTACCCTAACATAGAAGGCCACGTCTCTGGCTGTTTGTGTCCTGCTGCGCCGCATTTGCATTCATTCGCTGCTTCTGCCTCTCCTTGCTTGCGTCTTCTTCTTCATTATTTTTTATTTTTAATTTAAGCTTTTTATTCCTTAGAACATTCGAAAAAAAAATGCAACAAAATACTATAAATAATTTTTATTTTGTATTTCGCTCAATGAATGACCCTTTGGTTGTTGCCTCTCGCCGTGGAATTGTGCAGCGTTTCGATTCAGTTCTTTCCGTTTAATTTCGCTGTTTGGTCTTTTGGCGTTTTGTGGTGCAAAATTTACACGAATCGTTCGCTATTTAAACGGTCTGTTTCGATTTGGTTTTTATACGAATTTTTTTTTTTGGGTAAGGTCCAGCTGTGCTTGGAATTTATGTTTAGGTAGGTGTGTGTTTTTTATTTTTAGTTTTTTGCTTTCGATTGAACTTCGCTGCTGAAAATGTTAATGTTAATCGTTGTTTATGCAAAGCAGCTGGGGACGTTTCGCAATTAAAGGAAGCGAGCGACGCATTTCAGCTGCGAGATGTTAAAACAGTTTTTATTGAAATGAAATGTATTATATTTTCCGGCATTGATGTTGATGATGATGATGATGATGATGATGATGATGATGATGATGTTTATTCATTAGTGCGTAAACGGGTTCCTATTTAGACTTTTTGCATCTTTTTGTAAGCAGCCACCTTAGTTCATCCGATCTATACAAAGTTGTAATAACTAATTGTTCAAACAGATTTTATAGTACATCATTTAGAGTGAGGATAGACAATTTTAGAATGAACATGTGGTCAGTGGCGCACACAGGAACGGATTGGGCTTCAAACCCCCCAAATATAAAAATTGCTGGTGCAAAATTTCTGGTTTCAAATGGAATTGGGCTCAAAAGTTGTATGCAAAACCCTCCAAAACAAAATCCTGTGTATGCCACTGCATGTGGTGCAGACATGTTCCTTCTAAGATTGCCAAAAAAATTCACGCAAGGGTTCTTTTCTACAAGAGTATTCACCAAGGAAACCCTTTGAGACTTGAAGAAGTTTATTATGTCCTGAACGTGGCTTATAGATATAGTTTAGGATTGTAAAGTAGAGTGAACCACACCAGGGCAACAAAGCTTTGATTATGGATCACTTCTGTTATGGTTTTTGGGTTTTTGGCTCGCATGCGAAGCACCACTCCGATGATTTTTGGTTAGTTTTGATGTCATATTCATGGGCTCGTTCATGTCCTGTCACCGGTAATGATGCTGCTGAAGCAATTTTGATCCAAAAAAAGTATGTATTTCTTTTGCTACATCAATCCGATGTTGTTTCTGGAACAAGTTTAGCGTCTCAAGCCCAAAACAACGTGCATTGTGCTCTGGATCGATCTGAACGAGCCACCAAAATCGCCTGCTATCTTTCGAGAACAATTATCTTAATTTTTCAATGTTTTTGTCAGTCACACTAATGGCTGGGTGAATGGATAAATGCAGTGGGCCACGCAGGAGGGTTTTGGGTTTCAAACCCCCCAAACACAAAAAGCGGCGATACAAAATATGGTTTTGAATGGTATTCGGTAAAAAGTTGTACAGAAAATCCCCTCAAAATGAAATTCTGTGTGCGCCACTGGATGAATGGATCTCTGTACCACTTGACAATTGAGTTTTGAGACATTGTCGAGTCTCCCTAAGCTGTCGTAAACATTTTTTCTACACTTACACACAAGAAATACAAATTTTCAGATCAAATCTTTGCTTCACTTACTTCGACATTGCGAAACTCACAGAGCACAACAAACACTGACTTGTTTGCAAAGCTATCAAGCACAAGCTTCCGACAGACGGCGCTCAAACAGATATTTAGCACCAGAAAAAAGGATTTTGACAATATCTGAATCGCAATTTGTTTAAATGAGGAAATTCCGGATATTTTTTGATCAGAAGGTACATCAGATAAACCAAAATGAGCTTGGCGCCAAGGCCTGAACAGAATGCAGTCACATCAGCTGATCACGACGCACAGTGTCGCGATCCCATATAAGCCGAGGCCAAAAATAATTACCGTTGTCCTATTTCGATGAAACTTGGTGAGATTGTTTTCGTGGTTGAAATTAAGAAATTTACAAAAAATCATTAAAATTGGACCACTGCCACGCCCACCTCCCATACGAAAGGAACTGTAATATTGAAATGACTTTCTTAATATTAGTGATAGAATTATGAAATTTTGTATTTGAGCTTAAAATAATGACATAAAAGCTCACACTAAAAATGGGCGGTCTGCCACGCCCACTTTCAAAAATATTCGTATTTTACTACAACTAAAACTGTATTTTTAGAAGCTGTTTACGATACTCGTTCCACGATGTAATTTTAATTGGTAAGTTTTCTGAAACCTTAAAGTGGGCGTGGCAGCTGGAGCAAATATGTATATAAAGTGGCCAAAACTTTTCCTTTATGAATTCATGTTTAATTTTTTCAGCTTGTGATACCATATTTTGGTATAAATGTTTAGATTTTAAAGTGGGCGTGGCATTCTGCCTACTTTTGATGATACAAACAATGTGCCTACCTTGTCCTTTATACAGCTCATCATTTCAGCAGCTGTTTTGCCGCTACTTTCATTGAACTTCGGAAGCTTACTTCGAAAAAATCACCATTTTTGACTGCAGGTGCCACTGCAAAAAGTAAATGTTTAGGTGGGGATGCAAACTTTGCTTTTGTTCATGATTAACATCAACGCCCGTCTTATCTTTAAGTAAATTTATAAGAAAATCAAGTTTTATTGACCGCTTTCTGGATTCAGCTTTACGCCACACTTCGAAGAAATCACGTATTTTTAGTGGAGGCGTCTTAAACTTAAGGAAAACTATTTCTTCGGATTATGTTAATGCATACTTTTTTAAGTAATTTAGGGTTAGAACTAAAAAAGTGTTTTTTTACGTTTTTTAAACTTTTTTCCACCAAACTTTTGGTTCTTTGTTAGAAGCAAACCGAAAAACGTAATTTTTCAATGTAACGGGATTTCACAGTTATTTCAAAGCACAAACCAAAAAATAGTACTGTCATACAGGAAAAATTCCAAAGTTTTATTTAATATATAACATGACTATATTAGTACATAAATTATATTTTTATTTGATTTTTCATTCAGCATAAAGAATTCCCCAAAAACTTGGAGCGAATGCGTATTTTTTAACATCAACTTTGAAGCTACATAAAAATGGAACGGAGTAGGATATTGAAGATCGGATAACGTCGATGTTTCTAAATTAAATGTCAAATGTTGGAGCTGTCGGACGTGTGTCTGGAAAAAGTTAGAACTAAATCAATCTTCTCTACAACCACAACTACACATTGTGCGCGGTCTCATACAAATTGATACATTTAAAACTTTTGCCAGGTCCTACCACAACCACAGCTACGATATTCAGTTCAGGCAGCAAATGTGGAATCTGTACTTTAGCTTTCTCCTCGTTTGTGGAACCAACAACAGCCTCAGCGAGCCAATTGAGCTCGGAAAATCAATTATTGGATATCGACTGGTTTGTTCAACATTGCATTGCCAGAAAACGACGCATGAATGTTTTTCGAAAAACTTACCCATACTATATACAAATGTCGTGTCTGTTGAAATGCAAACTTTTGTGAAGTTAATGAACTTTAAATTACGCGTGACAAAGATTTAAATACCGTCGATTAACACAAGCCCGACATTTTTTGTGGTCTTTTTGTGTGGTTTGTCACACAAAGAACTCAGCTTTTGGGAACCTTGAACCAAAACAACAACTGCAAAAAAACAACAAAGCCTGAAACAACAACAACCAACAAAGGTGCCAAACAAAAGGTTGTCAACTCGTTTGGCACCAAAGCTGGAGAACCGGTGACGACGATCAAAGCAACGCCGCAAGCTTGAGAAAACCATTTTTGCTTTACTCCTAAAGACAACAGAAATTTTGCTTTCGTAACTGTATTGTTTTCTTTTCTTTTTTTTTTAGTTTTTATTGGTTGATTTAAAATAATTCAAAGTGTCAATTTGTATGCTTTTCTGTGATATGAAAAGAAATTAAAACTTAGCACATATTCAAAATGTTTAATCCCATGAATTTTCATTGTTCGAATGCGACTGATGAGGACACTTATGTGTGTATTTTTGTGTGTGCAAGAGGGAGAGGGACAATGTTTAACACGAATGTGTGTTTGTGTGCGTGAGTTAAGTGAGTTGAAATTGATTGGAATACTAAATTCTAAATGAAATTTCAAGATGGAAATGAAAGAAATGAAAGATATGGGAAACGACAAAACGCTCCAACACATAACAACAACATAAACTAATTTCAGCACTTCACAAATTTCAAATCGACGCATAAAATTATAAATTATTCATAACATAATGATCGACAACAACAACAATAAGAATAGCAGTAGCAATAAAGTCGAAGAGAAGAATGCCACCTGAAACGACTAATTTAAATCAAAACTTCATTATCAGCGTTAAAGCCGCACGTCAATAATTACAAATCCAGCCGAAGAAGACAAGGCGGCTAATGCCGTTCGCTGCATTTCTACAAGGAAGCAACGCACAATATGACATAGTCGACAACAACAACAATGCGGAGAAGAGCGAAAACTTCATAAATTAGCGTGTCTTACAGTGCAACGTCGAACGCATACTTAAGTAAATCGCCGCTACCCAACGCCCGGCTTCCGCTGCCGGCTGCGCGTCTGGGCTGCGCTCCTCTTGGCCACCGGCTGGCCAAGTTGTGCGTTTTTTATAATTTGTTTATTTGATATTTTTCTGGAGTGTTCACGCAACCAAAGAGCCTCGACGCTCTGGAAGACGTGTTCATAACGACCGCTCGAATGGGAATTTCCTCGCCCTCCTACACTAACAACGCTGAGAAATTAAAATTCGTTCGCGCCGTACCCCCTCGATGCAGCCATCTAAGGTTGAATTGACGCTGAGCTATATTGAAAAGTGCACAACACACACACACACACACACAAACAAGCGAGCCACGCCGCGAGTAAAGCAACGCAAGAGCAACCAACAGTCAGAAAATTTCAATCACGCGGGCCTTAAGTACCTGTTAGTAATATTTCATTATGTGCTGTGCATTTTAAAGAAAGCATAGCCAACAACAGCAACAACAACAAACACAACAATAATCAACTAACCCGTTCAAGAAACGCATTGTGCGAGCAACGAAACCGAAAATCCCAAAACTCCAAAACGAAATGTGCTTCGAAATCAAAATCCGCATCGAAAAGCAAATCCAAATTCGAAACTGAAACTGCAGCCCAAGCCGAAAACAAATTGAAATTGAAATTCAAATTGGAAATTCCTGGCTGCGCGCGCGCGTCTGCACTGACATACCAAAGAGGCGAAGGCGACCAAATGCAGCCGCCAGACGCGGTCGCAGCCAAACCGTCCTGCCCGGTGCTGTCTCGACGCAGCGGCGTTCGCCACAGTCGCCACCACTGCAACCACTATAGTTGTTGTTGTTTTGGCCGCTGCCTGGCCAAATGCAATTCGATTCGAATCGATTTGATTTTCCATATGCGTTTAATATGACCACAATTTTGTTGTTGTTGTTGTTGCTGTTGACTTTTTGCCTTTCTACGTTCTTTTTGTTTTGTTTATAGAAATTAAAAATAAATTTTTTTAAAAACGCATTCACGCATGCGCGCATGTCTGCTGCGTATCCGACACCCATACCAGACGCGCTGCCTAGCGCGACCGCACGTTGCACTCTCGCCGCCGTCGCCGTCGCCGCTTGCTCTGGCACATCGCTTTGGGGCTGAAGGCTCCGCGCCAGCTTTCGGACACGGTCACTCAGTCAGTCGCTGTCCGGCGCACAAATGCCAGTCAAGTCACATTGGCCGGTTGGCTGGTTGACTGGTTGGCCTGTTGTGGGTCTCACCGATGAAATTCTTAGTGTTGTTGTTTTTTCGTTAGCCGTTCTCTTGTTGTTGTTGTTTTGATCAAACTGGCTGTTGCAGGTAACCATTATGTTGTTGTTGTTATTGTGACCGTATGTGGTTTTTAGCTTTTACGTTTTCTGGTTTAATAATTACGATCGTTAAAAGCAACGCATTTGTGGGAAATTGTCCGAGGTGGCTAATGATCCAACTATGCTTTCGATACTCTATGTTTTGCTATGAAATGAAAACTCAAACTGAAAATGAAAACTGAAAAACACTTGACACGCAGTGATACGTTGTTGTTGCCATACTGAAATGCTTATATATTCTTGAAATCTTTAAATCTATGAAAAAGGATCCTCAATGCTGATAGAAGAAAGCTCCACTTGTACAACACCGATGGCGAATTATTTGATATGACATGTTTTAGTGGGTATGTATTTTTTAACCATATACAAGGTGCAACCCAAAGTAAACAGGACTTTTATAAAATAAAGAAAACGGATGATTATTTTTGTATAATTCTTTTTATTTATTCAAAATACTCTCCTTCTGCTTCGATACAACGTTTTGCACGGTCCAAAAGCATTTGGAATGAGTGTTTTAGGTCATCGGCCGGCATCGCCTTCAGAATGTTGGTACAAGCCTTTTGGATGTCCTCAATGTCCTTATAACGGTTTCCTTTCATCGGCAAATGCAACTGACCGAATAAGTAGAAGTCACAGGGAGCCATATCAGGCGAATACGGTGAATGATTGATGGTAAAAATGCGATTTTTGGTCAAATAATCGGTCGTAACTAGGGCTCTGTGAGCCGGTGCATTATCATGCAATAAACGCCAACTTCCTTCCTCGCGATATTCTGGGCGAATACGACGAATGCGATGCACCAAACGCTTCAAAACTTCAACATAAAACAAAGCGTTAATTGTTTTTCCCGGTGGAACAAACTCTCGATGAATTATTCCCTTTGAATCGTAGAAACAAATGAGATGAGTTTTGATTTTTGACTTCTCACGGCGGGTTTTTTTCGGATTTGGCTCATCTGGGTGCTTCCATTCGGCACTTTGACGCTTTGTTTCGGGATCATATTGAAAGCACCACGTTTCGTCACCGGTTACGATGTTGAACAAGAAATTTGGATCACGTCTGGCTTCCCGAACGATGTCTTTTGCGTGCTCAATTCTCTGCGCTTTTTGGTCGTCGGTTAAAGTGTGCGGAATGAAGCGAGAACACACTTTACGGAGACCCAAATGTTCGGTTAAAATGCGATCAATTGATGTTTTGGAGATGTTCAATTCCATTTCCATCAATTCCAATGATGATTTTGGCTGCATTTTGATAAAATCACGCACAGTTTTGATGGCATCGTCAGTAATCACAAATTTCGACTGGCCGACGTGTTCGTCGTCATTCAAGTCTTCACGACCATTCTTGAATCGATTCAACCACTCATTAACACGGCCACGGGATAAACAATCATCACCATAAACTTGCTTTAACAATTTAAACGTTTCGGTAAAAGTTTTACCAAGTTTAAAACAGAACTTAATATTAGCTCTTTGTTCGATCGACATTCTCGTACCAAAGTTAAAAACATACTGTCACATTGAGCGGGATATTTCGGCGTCTACTAGACCAAATGTCATGAAATTTAGACAGTATGTGAATGAAAGATGTACCTTTCCAACGCATGTCCTCGCACATAGATGGCGCCACCAGAAACGTCCCTATTGCAAAAGTCCTGTTTACTTTGGGACGCACCTTGTATTTAAAACTTTTAAAAGCTTTATTCACAACTAACAAAAAATTCGAAAAAATTCAAAAGAATTCATGTCGAAGGTCATGTCCGGCTTCCTGGAACATGTCCTGGTCAACTATTAAAATCTTCCAACCGAACCATCATGGAACACAAAATATTAGCTAACTATTTTGTGTTAATTATCTTATAATTTGTTTATTACAATTTGTTATTTGTTTATAGGAAAACCCATCTTTTGTGTTGAAGTCAATTTAAGATCTTCCAGCTGTTGGTCTAACCTAAAATATCTACAGACTATACGAAACAATGTGAGAGAAATAAGGTCATAGATAAAATGACAAGAAAGCATTTGGTACTCACTAGTAGCGTCACTGATAACTCTGACAATGATAATTCTGGCAATGATAACTCTGGCAATGATAATTCTGGCAATGATAACTCTGGCAATGAGTGGCAAAGCACACCGAATATTAAGTTCTCATGGAAGAGTATAATGTAGATTGAATCGACTACTAGAAGAAGTCAGGGTTCAAGTTTCTAGAAGGTAGCTGGTCACATCTGGACACTAAATCATAGGGTGCATGCCTGTATATTGCAACCTCTGTTCACTAATGTCTGCAGGAGTGATGGAAAAAAGAATATACACAGACAATGGAACACTGCTCATTCCACCACTCATTCAGTCCTTTGGAAAAGCTGATTTCGGGCCCTGAAGTGAAAATTGTAATTTTCAATTTGTTTAACTTCTTCTTCTTCTTTGGATTCGGCGTTAAACTGTAGGTCTCCTCCCGCTTGAAATGTGTGCTGTAGCATATGTTGAAAAAAACAGTGTTGCATACACATTTCAAAAAAAGGGGAAATATGTGGTATCATAATAGGCCCCACAATAGACCTCTGACTGTTTCTCTTCACAGAGGCAGCCGCCATAACCTTACCCAACCTAACCTAACCTAAATTTTTCATGAAGTTGGCTATGGTAAAAGACAGCCGCATACATGAATTGCATTAACAATTGTCTTTTTAGGGCTTCAAGTATATGTACCACATCTGTCAGAACATTTTTGAATCGGTTTTAGTTATGAAAATAGTTAATAGAACAGTAATTTTGCAGTATCTACAAGGAATCTTGGTCGTTGCTGTGGTGCTTTTTTGTATAATCAGATCATAGAAAAACCCGTTAAGCGCGTCCAGACTTTCACCCTTCTCTCTAATGACTGTCCGTCGATTGAGAAGAAAGAGAATGTTCTGCACTACATTGCTCGAGTTCCTGTTCGCTGTCGATCTTGCTGGCCTGTCAAAGATCGACACCAATACCACCTAAACTGGTTCGTGATGAAAGGTGAAGAAAGTCCAAAGAGAAAGGTGTTTCGCAAAATCTGCGAAAAGCATATCTCCGAACGATTTATTAAGGTTAATAGTTATCTTTGGGTGCATTTTTTATTAGCAAAATCCTAATCAGTCGCAACGCTTTAATTATGCCAAAAATGTCTATGCTTAAAAACCCATAAGGCTGAAGTTTGGTTGAAAATTTCGACCAATTATGGAATCCACTTATGAGTTAGGCAAATAATGCATTTATCATGCGCTCCGATATCTGAAACCGAAATAAATCAAAACTGATATATTGTCCAAAAACAAGAAAAGACATATTGAATCGAAGCGAAGCGAAGCAGTGACAGGCGGCGGCGGCAGCAGCAGCGATCGTCCGAGTGGCAAAAGTTCAGCAAGCGACCACATTGTCACAACGACGACGGGTGCTGTCGCCTCACTAATAGACGAAATTATTATTATTGTTCCATGGTGATGGCAGAGAATGGCGGAATGATATGAGAGTGTGGAAGATTGGAAGATATTCCAGTGGGCCGAATTGAAACGCACACCGATCGAGGCGAGCAAAAAGCACCACAATCAGAGTTCAGCACGCTCGGCGGCTACAAATTAAAATTCAAAACGCCATCCCAACTGAACTGAATGGAAGTGGAGCCAGAGGGCATTGTAATGTGTCGCCGAGCCATTATTGTCAAACGCACAACAGGCGCGCGCCACTCGCCCGGACAGATGGACAGGCCGATAGTCGCTCTTGTTGGCCGAAATGATGAGCGATTTTGTGTATGGCGCATGATCTGTTCTTTATGGCGGATGATATGAATTGCCGATGGGGCTCAAATTAAAATTTAAAACCTCGCTTATGACCGTTTGAATGGGCCGGGCGCGACGCATTGGTGACCCGTTGCGGGGCGCAAAGTGAATTATGTGAAGTGCTATCAGCGCGCACATTTCTCGAATATTTACGATAACTTTTATATTGATAAGTGCGGTGTTATTTATGTAAATGTGATACGAGCGAAGAAATACGAGTGCACACACTGAAAGACACTCACCAATGAAATATGCATGCAACAAGTGATGTTAATAATTAATAAGAAAAAATGAATTTTACTTCTTGGAAAGTACAAACAAAACATTACAGCATTAAATGGGAAATTTGAAGATTTTTTTCTTAAAGTGATGATTGAAAATGTGGAATGTGAATTTTGTTATTGAACATTTTTATGATGTGATGTCTTCTGTATACTTGGAAAACGATTGGAACTATGAAATCAAAATTCTAACTAAAACATCAAATCAAATGATTACTGTAAAGCGATTAATTAAGAAAATATTTGTTCTTATTGCAGCACTAGTTCAAGACAGTTTTAAGGCTGAAAGAATTGGACATATTCGCAGAGATGCTTCACGTGAGAGCAGGTGCAATCTTGCATGCATCTTGTATCTGTGCTTTAACTCTTTCGCTACGGGTTTTTACTGGGGAAGTTAAAATTTTAAATTTTACGTTTTAGGCTTCTATGTGGTTATACGATAAGGTATAAGCAACATTCCATAAGACATTTTTAAATTTTTATACTCGGACCCTGTAGAGTGTTTTTCTATGAGAGCAACCACAAACATAAACATACAACTTTTAACGCATAACGAAAATTTGAATATGTCTTCATTTACTTCAGCCAAAATTAAAAAAAAAAAATTATCCAAATTGAAAGAAAACGTCAAATTCAAAAGTTCTCTCCTTTTTTTTTGCTTCTTCTTCCTTTACTATGTCAAGATATACCATTAAAAACACGTGTATACTTCTCTTCTTTAAACTTAAATATTCAGTTTATTAATTTCGTATTTTTCCTAGAACTTAAAACTGTTCTAAAAACCAAAAAAAAATGTATTCTTGCAACCATAGAGGATGCAGACGTCCACAAAGTAGCATGTTGCCATATGGCAACAAAATAGCGAAAGGGTTATAGGATATTTTGCAATTCTGCATAATGATAAATTGATGTTTTTGATTGAATGTTGCCTTTCTGTGCTTCTTGTTTTAGATCACCACAGCTTCAACTGTATATCAATGATACGCTAGTCCAAAAAAAGGGAGACTGTATTTGGGGACCTCAAAGTTCACGCATTTAATTTAGTTTTTTAAACATACACAATTAAAAATTTATAAATATACGAAGAACTAAAGTTAAGCACTTATACCAAAATTTTAAGCTGGCAATTAGAAAAGCCAACTTTTTCAACATTTTTTTAATTCTGGTAAAATGAGAATCAAATACGCCAAATACAGGCTCAACCTGTTGTTTTAAATTGCATAATCTGTGAAGAACAAACCAGTTCTAGTCTTTTAGTTCGCAAAAACGGCCAATCAATGCAACCGATGACATCATGAACAAACATTAGAGACAGGACAATATTAATTGCTGTAATGTTTTTAAATTTAATTTTATGAAAGAAAGAAAACAATAGAATCAGAAAACTTTATAATGAAGATCATAGGTTACGTTAAGTTGGGGTGGTAGCCTTTCTAAGGAAGTTCATCAGCATTGTGACTCATTGGACCACATTAGGATTACTAAATGTATGACGCCAATAACCTCAAAACATTCCAATATAAATTTTAGAAAGATCAGTGAGATTTGTAAAGAAAGGAAAACATAGCTTTTAATTCTCCAAAAGTGCCAATAAATGCAACTAATAGCATCATGAACCAAGAACAGAGGTTTGCTGTAATGTTTTCGAGTTTAATGATAGAAAGAAAGCGATATATGAGGGGAATCAGAAAACTTTATAACACAAATTTTATATTAGGTTAGGTTAGGTTGGAGAGGCAGCCTTCACTTCTGACGCTAAGAACTTCAAATTGCAATATAAACCTTGCTTTCTCTCTGACGTTTGCAGTAGAGACATCAGTGAGATTAGTAACGAAATGGAAGATTAGTATTTTGAATATTTTTCTGTAAGACAATTCAATTTTGGAACGACAGAAGTTGCTTTATGTATATCAACTTTAGTTTTTAAAAATGTCTACCTATTAGAAACAAAAGTTCTTTCCTAGATTAAACAGATTTCCAGACTGCCTTTTGTTTAGTGTTGCTCAGGTTTGTCGTTGTAACCATTTGGCTTTTAAAATATTTATGTCTATATTTTTATAAAAATGTACATTAACTACATAAAATTATACTTACTTGAAGTAAGTTTCATAATTTTTCATTTCAATTTCATGAATTTCTTTTGACAATGAACAAACACAAAATTCCCTTTAAATACAGTTTCATATAGTCTCATAACAGTAAAAAGTAATGCCAATTCATATTGATATTTCCTCATCAGATTTTTTGCCATCTACAGGGTGGCGCAAAAGTTGTCACCCAGTGTTCTTTGTTTATGAATAAATGAATGTTTATGAATAATTATAATAATTTGTTTATGAATAATTTAATACGAAATAAGAAATAATTTAATTTTTAATTGATAATTTGTTTATGAATAAATGAATGATTAATTGAATGATGAATAAAAGAATGAATGAATAAAAGAATGAATGAATGAGTGAATGAACTAATAAATGAATGAGTAAATGAATGAATGAATGAATAAATAAATGAATGAATGAGTGAATGAATTAATAAATGAATAGATAAAGGAATGAATGACTGAAGGAATGAATGAATCAATTAATGAATACACGAATTAATGAATAAATGATTGAATGAATGAATAAATGAATAAATAAATGATTGAATAAATGAATGAATGAAAGAACGAATGAATGAATGGATGAGTGAGTGAATGAATAAATGAATGAATGAATGAATAAATGAATGAATGAATGACTGAATGAATAAATGAATGAATGAATGAATGAAGAAATGAATGAATAAATGAGTGAATAAATGAATGAGTGATTGAATGAATGAATAAATGAATGAATGAATTAATTAATGAATGAATGAATGAATAAATGAATGAAAAAATGAATGAATCAATGAATGAATAAATGAATGAATGATTGAATGAATGAATAAATGAATGAATGAATAAATGAATGAATGAATAAATGAATGAATGTATGAATGAATGAATGAACGAATGAATAAATGAATGAATGAAAAAAGGAATAAATGAATGAATGAATGAATGAATGAATAAATGAATGAATGATTGAATGAATGAATAAATGAATGAATGAATGAATGAATAAATGAATGAATGAATAAATGAATAAATGAATGAATAAATGAATGAATGAATGAATGAATAAATAAATGAATGAATGAATGAATGAATGAATAAATGAATGAATGAATTTCAAAGCAAAATTGACTTTTGCCACCATTTGCAATAATAAGAGCATCTGCCGATAAGGTGATGACTTTTGCGTCACCCTGTAAATGTGCTCATTGCCGTCTAATTGAAGCTTTGATCTTTCAGGCTTACATATTCTACATTTACTCTTGTCTTGTTTCTGTCCAGCTGCGATGCCGCTTTTGAGCTCACATATTGTAAGTTTCCATCTCTGGTTCTGGAACAGCTTCTGCTGTCACTCATGTTGTGCCAGTTATTATTATTATTATTGATTGGGATAATGCACTGCGACCTACTAGATCTATTGTGCCCCTTCTTGGACATCAAAGACTATCAGTGAGTTTAGTATCCGAGAGTAGTTTTAGTATGTTTCCTAAACCTGTGGATACCCAGTCTGAACCTGATATGAGATGGTCCCCCAGGTGCTTCTTCCTTTTATGCATGAGTACAGCTCATTTTCCTAGTATATGTATGTATTGCAGTCTTGTTTTCCTGTAAGCAGAACCTGCCATACCCGTTTTCACGGATTCCTAGTTTAGTTAGATGATAATTCAATCTACAATTCCCTGTAAGCATTCCTGTGATAATCCTTAGATTACTTTTTGATAAGGTCATACTTACATTCCTCGAATCGTTTTCTATTGTAGGACCCGATAACCAGCTTCGAATGCTCTAGACCTGATTGATTTTCCCAGTATTGATTCCTTCTGGTTGTTTCGTCCTTTTTCAATAGGATTGAGGAAGCTCCTTTTCCCAACCCACAAAAAGGTTCTGGGCCGACAAAGGGTGTGGAAGCTCCCGTCCTTGCCAGCTCGTCAGCCCGTTCGTTCCCTTCAATGCCGGTGTGGCCCGGAACCCAAAGTACCCAAACCTTATTGTAACGGCCAATTGCATTCAGCTTCTCAAGGCATTCCAAAACGAGTTTCGAGGACACCTGGTAGGATCTTAGAGCCTTGATTGCCACTTGGCTGTCAGAAAGGATGGCAATCTTCCGGTTCCGGTATTTCTTCACCAGATTGAAGTAAGCACACCTTTCGATTGCGTATATTTCTGCCTGGAAGATAGTGGGGTATTTTCCCGTATATTCCGAGTATCTTATCCTCGGCCCGTATACTGCTATCCCGGTGCCTTCCGCCGTTAAGGAGCCATCTGTGTACCAGGATATCATGTGCTGGTCTATCTGATATGTTTCCGATATACCTACCCAGTTCCTTTTTTTTTACTAAGTTCAATTTTGAATCGTTTGACAAAGCTGAACTTCGGTGAGATTGTGTCACTCGGTATTGCAATTTCGGGATGCTGACGCGTGAGAGTATCAATCCTCTTACGACTCAGGAATCCCTCAGCTCTGATATTAGTTTTGCCAGTTAATTCTGTAACAATTATTTTAAATTTCCTACAGTCCCGTCGTCGTTTTCCCAGTGTTGTTTATGCAGTGGCATACGCAAGGGTGATTTTATGGGTTTAAGTCTCTTCACCCCCAATTTTGAATAAGTACGAAATAAACACTTAAACACATTTTCAGTTTCGGCTTAATTCTGGCGTTCAAGTTAATTTCTGAGCTATGATGTATTCAGAGACCTATAGTAGAATTTTATGGCGAATATTTTCATGGTACATTTTGTCCTTAAACAGTCCTGTTTTACAGGAAATTTTTGGCATTTTAGAAAAAAGGGTCAAATTGACCCATACAAATAGGAGCTACAGGGTTAAAATGCTCCACAAAAATGTTCTTCGTAGTATTTTACGTCAAATTGCTGAACACATCCTATACCTAAAATGTAATGTTACATGGTTTTCGTATGCCGATTCACCATAAGAATGTGCAAAAAGGGGAAAACTTTGACCGCCCCTAAAAAAAAATTCAGACGTAAACTTTCAAAACGCCGATACACGTATATTTTTTTTTGGCCCCCTCTACCAGAATCCGTTGTCAGAACCTTGTTATTTAAAAAACCATTTGATTTTGTTGTGCAGTGTTATTTGTTTGTTACAAAAATGTTGAGTGACAAACGTGATATCAAATTCTATTGAACTCAAATTATGTTATGTACGGACCACTCAAAATTAAATCCTTTCCATTTATTATTTATATGAAATGGTATAGGCGGCATGACAAATGTGTTTGCACTTGTTTGTTCGGAAATTAATTTTCGTAACATTTTAATCTCGGCGAATTTATGTGCGACGCGGAAATGAAAAAACTGCGAACTGCTCACGCGACGCTGCGCTGCCATCAACGCGACATCAGCGCAGTAAATTCTCGAATGGTGATTTTTCATTGTTAGTCGAACAAGTTGTTGCTGTCAGTGGTTGACACTTCAACGTCAATAGCAACAATGCGATGCATAACAACAACACAGCCGAGCGCACTTTATGCCAAAAGCCGCTATCGAGCAGCTTAAATCTCCGATCGCCGACAGACAATAAGAAATATGTTCTTTTTTTCATAAGCTTTCAAATCTTTGGGATATCTCGGCACAATAGGTAAATTTGTGTACACTGTTGTCGTCGTCGTCGTTGTGGCTGTGCGTTGGTGCGGTCGGTCGATGTTGGGAGCGTGCGAGGCGATAAGTGTTTTGTAAAGAGGTTAAGGCGTGGGCGTTGCCGTTCGCTTCGATTACATTTGCAGTTTGCTAATTTCGGTTTTAGTTTCGCTAATGGCCACAACAGCAACAACAATAACAGCAATAAGCATACAACGTACATTTTCCCACATTTAACAGTCCGACACATTAGTGGGGGAATTTTTTGCTTTGCTGTTATAACAAAAACGTCAATCAATATCCGCGTCAGAGCGGTGACATGGCGTGACATGTGGCATGCCGCAACTGGTGCGACCGCATGAAGCTGCAGCGTGAGCGGGTCGGCGACGACAGAAGCGGGCGTGCATGAATTTATTTCACTTTTAAATAAAATTGACACAATTATTTGTCGCTGGTCTATGCAGTTGGCAGTGTTTTGCAGACGGCAAGGTCCGTCTTGTGCCGCGCTTGAGCCACAATTAATGCCGTTGCATTAACTTAATTGTGCGCCACTACGAGACGACCCGGACGCACTCGCAGCCGTTTAGTGTCAGCCGCGCAGGCAGCTCGAATGCATTTCAGCATCAGCGGCCGCTACTTCGGCGCCTTCAGCACGCAACGCATCGGCGGCGCGTAATCGCATAAATGCGTTCCCTAATGAGTGATAAATCGGCAGTGATAAATCAGTGTTCAGCACATAATCGCTGTCGATCGGTGTGTTGGCTTTGCGGCCAGTGCAGCCGCCAATGTCTGAAGTCAGCGAGAGTGAGCGCAGCTTTTGAAGAAAACTACAAGAAATTGAATAAAGTTCAAATAAAAGCATTTATTGTTAAGGCTTCTGGGGTTGTAGAAGTTGGAGTTGCAGTTCGCCAGCGCTTAGCTGAGTTGCTCAATTGGACCGCCTGGCAACTCGACTCGCCTCGACATCGACATTGGCATCGAAATCTGTTTCTGTGGTCGCGTGCAATGATTGGGATGGATGTTTGTCCTAATCCGGTGAGGCGGCACCAAACACAAACACATACACTCACACAGCACAACACAGCACAGTGGCGCAGCAATGCTCAAAATAGTCAACATTGAACAACCAGATCGGTTCGTGTCGAGTTCAGAGGCCGTCGACCGTTGTTCATCGCTCTTCTCGCATTTGATTAATATGCAAATTGGCTTTGATGTTGTGGATTATGGAGCTGCTGCTGATGCATTGAATTTAGTTTAATATTTAAATATTTTTATTTTTATATAATTCCTTTGCTTTACATATTTTTCCGTACGCTTTAAAAGTTGAAAAAAAATCAAAAGATTTGCCGCATTAATTCACTGAAAATTAAAAAATTATATATTGTAATGTACGAATAACACTGGACAACATCATGTCTGTTGCATGAAGTTTTCTACATGATTCTGAATAGTTTTTTTACGTTGATTTCAAAACCATATTCCCCTTTTATGTAACAGCTCTCGCTAGGCGTGTCACTTTTTCGAATTTTCCTCGACTTTTTTCACATTGGCTGTAATTTCCGAACCAATAATCCTATCGTCAATGAAAAAATTAGGAGTCTCAAAATATAAAAGAGCATATTTTGAGGCCCCTAATTTTTTAAGGAAAAAAAATGTGTATGTTTTTGACTATCAAATAAAACGCCTTAAAATTCTATATTTTCCGACTTTGAGGTCCAATTACCGCTGGATTTTAAAACTTATACAAATAAATTGCATCGAAAAAGAAGCCGTGCGGTTAATGCAATTCATGTTAATGCAACAAGGTGAAAATTATGTCAACCGGTTTATTGGTTTAGAAATTACAATAAAAAATATGGAAAAAGTAGAGGAAAATCTGAAAAAGTGACTCAGTACCTGTATCTCAATAACTAGAGCTGCTACAAAAAATCTGAAGGTAGATTTGAAATCAGCGCACCCAAGTTAGTAAAAAACAGTAGAAAAACTCCATGCAACAGAAAAAAGTGCGATTTTGTTGTCCTGTGTAATTATACATATACAAATTTTGAACTACATAGATCTCAACGTGGAAAATCAGGTTATATTATCATATTTAGCAAATGTTGTTGTTGCATTGATACTATAGGTTAAGCATTCTGCCAGAAATGAGACTGATCGCCGCAACGTATTTAAGACGGCAGCGACACCAACGCTTCTGTCAAAATATAGAATTAGAAAATTTTCAAGGAGACGATTATTTGAACGACTACACGACCGCCCACAGTTGTGGCTGTCGCCAACCTTAGAATTACTTCTATTTCGCTGGCGACAAAACCAATCTTATCTTATCAAATCTTAATCTGACATTACAGCTTCAAATTACCATCTAGCAAAAATTTTACTGTTAGAGATAATAATTGGAGATTCTGTGGTGAACATCCCTACAAATTATTGCACATTACAGGGCTTTTATGTAAAAAAAAATTCATACCCACATATAGTTATACTCTGAAAAATATTTTAGCAATCTTTCCGGTCTTGGAATAAAAAATCATTCAATTGTCTATGGTAACCCATTTTGTTGATATCCTCCAGTGGGAACAGAATGGGTGGGAACTGCGCCTTTAGTTATATATGCCAGAGTAGTGGCGCACAAAGGAAGGGTTTTGGGGGTTCAAACCCTCCTAAACACAAAAATAGAAAAAAATGAAAAATATGATTTTAAATGGTATTGGGCTCAATAGTTGTTTGCAAACCCCCATCGCCCACCCAAATGAAATCCTGTATGCACCACTGTACCAGGGAGTATGCGTGCACTGAGATCGAGCTTCCATCCTTTCATCACTTCGACATGGAGTAAATTTTCAAAGCAGCAGCATTGCTGATATAGTAAGATGAACATTTGGCTGATCAGTAGTTTCCTATTAATTCGTACGTGCATCTAATGATTCGTAAAGATTTCCAGACGGACAGACGATCCGTGTAGAACGCAATTTGCAGTGCAAATAAAAAGTTGTAGTTGAAAAACAAGTATTTTCATCTTAAATTCAAATGTTAAAATGCGTTAAAATTGTATAGAAGAAGATTCTTGAATCTTAAATTCAAATGTTAAAATTCGTTAAAATTGTATAGAAGAAGATTCCTCCGTGGACGTGTCTCACAATTTAAGAAAAGAAACACAAAAAGCTCTGGTTAAAAAAGTGCAGGAATTCAAGAAGACTGGTTCGATTCCTGATATTGCAATTTTTTGTATTCCCACGGCGTGTTTTTGGTTACTTTAAATTCTTAGCACTTATGTCTTAGATTAGTTTAAGGTGGTGTTTGCTTTTTTTTGACCAGAAAGATATAGATTTAAAGATATAGATTTAACAATATGCGGTTTCGACAAGACCATACCACAGCTCATACAACAGGACCAATTTTGGTTCTCTTGCAAGATTCTGGCACATTTAACCCATCGTTGCATGAGACTGCCTACGTGGGTGGTCCGATAAGTACTTAGCCTACAAAAGAAAAACGAAAATTTTGGAAAAGTGGCGATTTATTTCTCAACGTCTACTCAATGTCTCCTTTCAACTCGATACACTTGACCCAGCGATGCTCCAACTTCTTTAACCCGTCTGAAAAATACGTTTTCTGGAGGCATCCGTGGCGGCGATAACCTCCTCATTCGACTCAAATTTCTGCCCGGCGAGTGACTTTTTCAAGTTTGGAAACAAAAAGAAGTCACACGGGACCAAATCTGGAGAATACGGTGGATGGAGCAGCTGTTCGTAGCCTAATGCGACCAATTTGGCGAATCACCGACCGATATTGCTCTTTTTCCATTTTTCTAAAATCCGCGGACACGTTCGTTTCCACACGCGGTCAAAACAAAACTACAAATCCAATATGGCTGAAATTTTGACAGTAGCCGTCTACGAGGATGTACTACACGATAGTAAATTTCTCTTACGATAGTGGCACCATCGGGCGGTGGGGCTAAGTACTTATCGGACTGTCCACGTATATGAAATGTGAACTTCTCATAGATCTGGCAACTATTCTATCCAGCATTTTACAGACATTCATTCTTCAGTTGTGTCTTTTATGCTAAAACATTTGATCCCCAACGAAATGTCGCAAATAACATTGAAATTATGTGCAAAAGAATCGAAAAAACAACACATGTTTCAATTTGGTGAAATAATTTCGTTTATTGTTAGCTATGCTCAGCTGTTTTTTTTGTCTTTTTTCAATTTTGAGCAGAAAGACTGATGTCGAATATTCACAAAGCACCAAAAGGCTATGCAAATTTCTCGGTTATAAAAAACATTGCAGCTTGCGGTATTGCAAACTTGCCATAATTTGACCTAAATACTTGAAGCATGTAAAAAGTCACAACACAAGTATGGCAAAGGCCCACAATGCGGCAATGCAGTGCCAGCAACACAAACAAATTTACATTACTCACATATGCAAACAAAACAAATTCAATATATGTACATAATAATAATAATGCGTTCAAGCGATTTTGAAGTTGCCGACAAATGTTGTTTGAATTTCTAAACAAAATTCCACATATTGAAAAGTGGTCATCGGCACTCGGGGCGAATCGATTGAAACAGTCGCTGACTGGCGAGCGAACAAAAGCCAAAGGTAGCTGAAAGTTTTTGGACAAAAGACCACAACACCGGCAAGAAAACGCTACAAATAACACAAATAAAAAAATGTGAATTACAAAAAGTTGGAGAAGTGAAACGCAAGCGCCCATTAGGGGCAGGTAATTGTAATTGAGACTGGACACACTTGAAGTACGAACATATCGCTCCTTCGCTGCAAGAACGTCATAACTCAAAAAAAATTTTTTTTCAGTTTATGGCAACCCTGTGTGTATCAGCATATGATCCTTTATCTGTCAAAACCACATTGTAAAATATTCAATACTTTGCTCACAAGACGACATGAAAAATTTTTTGATACCTTGAACTGCCTGTAATGGTCAACTTTAAAATTGGATTTTCTCGGAATGATGTTGTTTTGAGTTATGACGTTCTTGCAGCGAAGGAGCGATATGTGAGTGAGTGACGGCAGCGACCGGTGGCCGGCGGCGAAATCTGCGCGATCATGCACGGCGCAGCTGCAAAGGAGAAGCGGAGCTGAGCTTAAATTGTTCAAAAGTGCTAAGTGCAAAATGTGAAATGTTTTGTGTATTGTTTTTGGCGCACATGTGAAGTGCGCGAAGCGGATAATGGATGATAGAAAAGAGTTAGGACTCGCGCGATTGGCGGTGCGCCTTGAAGTGTGGCTGTGCATTGATCGACACGCCAGCGCGCCACAGATAGGCGGCCAAGACTAATTGAAATCAAAGAAGCACACAACCACAGTAACAGCTATAAAAGACAAAAACAACAATAACGCCAACAAAAGCTGTGCTCAGAGTGAGTGCGTTCGGTGCCGCCTTTACACCGATCAACACAATCAACGCTCGTCCAACACACAGCGCCGATCAAAGATCGCTGACTGACTGACTGACGAACGGACAGACTGGCTGACTGTTTTTTCTTACCCTTTGTTTAGCTCGAATCCGCCTTATCGCCGCTGTGCGTTTTCAAAGACAATTTTGTCTGCTTGTCTCGTTCGTTCGAAGATTTTGTCGCTGTCACCGTAAGCCATTAACCTGATTTTCCACATTTTCAATCAAGTCAAGACCAAAGACAAAGTTATCCGCCAGTTATCCGCATTTGCATCTGTCCGAATGCGCCGGCCGCACGGAAAACTCATCGTTGGGCAGGCGGCGGAAAATCGAATCGAAATGCTGTGTCAACTTTTTTGTTTCATTTTTGACTGAAATCAATTTAAATTGGTTTTCCAGAAATAATGGCCGCGGTAACGCGGGCTAAATGCATGAGGGCTGACAGGTATTACCATTTCGAGTATTGACAACGCTCGAGCGAACAATGGGAGGGCGCACGCACGCGCACACGCACCGGCCAGCTTGCAAGATGCCGGCGGATTATTGGATTTGCTTGTGGCGTCCTTCAGCGCAGCGCCCCGCCGCTCGACAGCTCGTCAATTCGAATGAAGTTATCGCTGCGCTGGCGGCCCCTAGTTGGGTGCGCTCGGTGCAGCCACCGGCATTCCAGCCGCTCGATGCGCTTTTGTTTTCCCTCTCGCGTCGCCTTTGTTGTGGAAACTCAATTTAATTTTCAATCTATTCGATGTGATTTTTTTCGGTGCGTTTTGTCTAAAGCATTTGACCTCGGCCGGGCAGCAAAAGGTCCGTCGCACGGAATGATGCAGGTTGCGGCACTGTGTGCGTTGATGATTGCGATAAGTGGTGCGATGGCATCTGTGTTGATCACTTGATGGATTTCCAGCGAAACGAAGTGATTTTGTGTGAAAATATTTTCATGAATTCATTTTTCGTTTTAGTTGTAGCAGTTTTCGTCGATTTCTAGTTAGTTGAGAGCAAAGTTCCTGGAGTTTGTTCGACGGAATTTGACAGGTCAATTAGACATGGGATGCGTTTTAGACAAACTAGTTTCGAATACAAAAGTTCAGCTAAATATAAAATGATTAAGTATTTGTTTAATATGAAATGATTATGAGTGTAAAAGTTGGAGAATGTTATTCACTTTGTGATTTCAAAAGAACAATGCCACAATTTAACAACTGCTTAGTATTGACAGTTGACATTTGTTATATAAAATATATCTCTCCATTCTGGTTCTAACTACAATGCAAGATCAATCGTTTAAAACTATAAAACTTACTAAAAAGCGTTGATTTTTTAGTGGCCACATTTTGCTAGGGAAGAGTTTGATCGTGTTAACCCTTTCGCTATTTTGTTGCCATAAGGCAACATGCTACTTTGTGGACATCTGCATCCTCTATGGTTGCAAGAATACATTTTTTTGTTGGTCTTTCGAATAGTTTGAAGTTTAAGGAAAAATACGAAATTAATAAACTGAATATTTAAGTTTAAAAAAGAGAAGTATACACGTTTTTTTAATGGTATATCTTGACATAGTAAAGGAAGAAGAAGCAGAAAATATTAGAGAACTTTTTAATTTGACGTTTTCTTTCAATTCAGATACCTTTTTTTTAATTTTGGCTGAAGTAAATGAAGAAATATTCAAATTTTCGTTATGCATACAAAACTTTATGTTTAAGTTATTATTACAGCCACAACGATGTGGTTGCTCCCATAGAAAAACACTCTAAAATACAGGGTCCGAGTATAAAAATTACACAGAGACCGCACATCCACGCGGAGGCCAAATTGGCCAATTTTGAATCCCTTCTTAACTGGTTCTGGAGCAGACATGGGGGTTTTGCACTAAATTCATAGTGCAGTTTCCGCCGTCTTTTTAATAACTTTCGAACTAATAAAGTTAGAGTAATGAAATTTTGACACGTGATCAGGGAGATTTGGGGTTTTAACATACTTACTTTTCAAGTAAATTCTATGTAAATTTTGCAAGGATATAAAGGATTAAAATTTTCAAAGGACCTTTTTCATATCCTTTTTTTACAAATAGATAAAAAATTAACTTTATTTAAATTCTTGAGCCTTTCCTCTTTTATTTGATATACATATAGCCATATTCTAACGAGGTTAAGTATTTTTTATATTTTTTTTTTTTTTATCCCCTTAAAAATTTTGAAGTCCTTTTAAAAGGACAAAGGACAACATTTGGTCTCTAGTTTCACGCGCATATGGATTTTTCCCGGTGTGAAAATTCTGTCGCACGGTGATATCTGTCCAATGCTTTTAAAGCAGTCTGACAGTCTTAACAAACATTATTTGTACTCATCCGTAGATCTTTGGACCATTCCATTAGAAGAACATTACATATATGAAGTAATACAGTTTAATTTCAAACTGACAAATACGATTGAAATACTTTTGAGTTCGAGTACTTTTATCAATAGATCCAAAAGTTCATGTTTCGCCTTTTTTCTTAACCCATATCGCGTCACTTATTGGTAATAATTTGTACTACATGCAAAATAAGGCACCAACTCAAACATATTCTAATAGTACAAAGTCAATTGAACAGAGAAACAGAAATTCATTCACATACATTTCTGGATTAAGATTAAGAAACCAATTAGTCCAAAACTTCAATTATTTATTTATTAAAAAATTCAAAGCTTTTCGTTAATAATGAGAATCGTATCGTCTAATGTGAATCATATCGCATCGTCTTGGATGACTTAAACAATTCACATAATTCAGCTTACAGTGAATTCCTTAAAGATCCAAAGTCGACGACAAGTCACCACATTTGGTGTCCACAGCCGCTTATCTTCAAAGGAATTTCGTCGCTAAACATGACAGACGGCCCTCAAATGACAACGGCAATAGCAAACGCAACAACAATAACAACAACAAAACAATCGACTGCAAAAACGGCATGTTGCCAATTGACGTAGGGTTCGCTGATGACCAAAAGATCTGCCTACAAGTGTCCACTGTCGATATTACGCAACCAGCCATTGGAGAGGTCAATGTGACAACAACAACAATAACAATGTGCACCATACACATGTTTCTTAGGAACATGGGGAGCGTTTCCGAAAAGAAATGTTTTCGAACGAAAGAAAAAATAAAACAAAATTAAGTAAACGACAGAAAATAAAACATTCCTCATGTCGTGTTTTTTTGCGCACTTGAGATTAAAACAGATTAACATTTGTTCTTAGGGCTGTTGTTGTCGTCGTTTTTGTCGTTGTTGTTGTTCTTATTGTCTTATTGCTTGCGTCACATGCGTTCTTGTTGTTGGTGTTGCTCTCGTTTGGCCACTGCTGTCGAGTACTTTTATCGGTTTCTGGGATTATGGTCAGAAATTCATTCATTTATGCCGAGCAACAACAACAACAACAACAACAACACCAATAATAGTTTGTAGTAGCAACAGCAGCAGGAAGAGCACAGCAGAGTTGAACAATTTGGGTGCCCCGACGCAGCGGTAGTTTTTATTGCTTTACAAATGTGCGACGTTGAGCGAAAAGGTCCGGCGACGGCGCATGCGCACCGGCCAAACGCTGTCATTTTGACATTTCGTTGCCGCTGTGCGTTTGTGCTTATGCGTTTGTCAAACACATAAATCACCACCTGACATTTCGTCTAAAGTTGCGGCGGCGCAAGTGTCCATTTCAGCGTCCGTGTGACCCCAGCAGCGGCCTCGCGTCTCCATATGTTCGCTTTTGGCTTTTTATTTTTTTGTGCTTGGACGGCGAGGGGAATGCACGGGGTGACACGATTGTCGGTGTTTATCATAAATACGAAATCATGCGTCAGCGCAGGCGCAGTGCACCTGTTTGTGTCGCACGGCGGCAGGAAAAGATCAAAAGATCAAAAGTCTGAAGTTTGCCATGTTTGGGCTCGGCTTACAGCAGTTTAACAATTTTACAAGTCGCTTCCGTCACTTGATTTCGCTTTGGCGTTTGATTTCGTTTGTCGCATTAGCCGTAAGCGAAGCGTTCAAGTATTTCATTTTGCTGGCTTTTGAAAGTCGCTGCGGCTGGACTACTGTCCGACATGAACGTGTTTTATATGGTTTCGGCTTTTAATGTTGGAATTATTGTTGAAGACTTTAATGCTTTAGACGTAATTGTTGTCGTTGCAATGGTTGTTGTTGTTGTACGGGTGACATGCGTGTGGTCGCACGTTCCACTTAAATGCCATAATACGCGCGTACGTGCGACAGGCCAACAGGGCCCCCTGGCCCCAAATGACAAATGTTGGCCCCAGTGTCGTCGTCGTCGCGCCAACAACCAACAATTGGCTCCATTCACGGAGGCATAAAATATTTATTAGATCTCTCGGCCCCCTTCTCACGTTTAAATGCACGTAAATTTACAAGCGGAAAGAGAGTCAAACAATTTTAATAATAAAATAAATAAAAAAGTTTAATTAGCCATTTTTTTCGCTGCTTTCTAATTAATTTTAATGTTGCGCCGACCGCTGCGGTCGCCACTTATCTGCGGCGCATAAAAATGCTCATTTTATTGCCCATCAGTCATGCGGCCAACTGTCGCGTCCAGCCTCAAATTCGCACTTGTGTCGCGGCGCATGCGTACGAACAGTCGGATTGGCCGCCGCCAGTTGGTGGTGTCCGCTTGCAATTATTCGTTCGTTAGCTTGCGAAATGCGGCCCGTGGATTCCCGAGCACACTAGAATTAATTACATCGGCAACGGGCGTGCGCAGGCGCACATGGCTGGCGTGCCGATTGCACACACACACACACACACACACACTCATTCACACACGGAAGCCACCAACGAGTGGCAACGCCTCGACTTGGCCGCTTGCAAAATTGCCTGCCCAGTTATTGCCACTGTTTCTGTTGTTGTTACTGTACTGTTGTTGTTGTTGTTGTTGTAATTGTTGCTACTGCCGCTGTGGCTGTTGTTATTGTAACAGTTGCTACCGCTGCAAGTGGCCGCGTTGCGCGCATCGATGCGCAATGCGATTATGATTTATCAACATTTGCTTCTGTTGCCGCTGCCAGTTGCAGTTGTCGGTTGCCAGTCGGCAACATTGCTACAAGAATTGCAGCTCGAACGCAATGCGGTCGGCATAAAAACTTCAACGCTCTTTGGTTTTTTGCACGGCAGTGTTTTAATTTGAATTACCGCATAAAGCCACAACCAGCTCAATCGCTGTGCAGTCTGCGTTCATTTGGTTTCGGGTTGGATTTCACTTCTTGGCATTGGCATTGGCCGGCAGCAGTGACACTGTTTTCTGCTTAGCGCTGCTTCTAATTGTGGGGGGAAAGGGGGAATCCATGAAAGAAAAATAGTCAAACATGGCATTCAATGGGTTAAGAGCATTTTTTACAACCATTTCCGGCCATAAACCACACTTACGGGAAAAATACATATTTTGTTTAACTTAAGCGGAAGAAATTTCATCTGAATTTTCGTTTTCATAGCAGCATTACGCTTTTCATTACGGCTTCACCTGGTATTACTAAGGACCCAATAGAGTATACATGCGACCTTTCCGACCGGATCAAATCTATGTACAAATAGTTATTTGTCCTGACTGACCCATTGACTGATTCATCACCGCCCAACCTAAACCAAAAAACATGGCATTTGAAAGGCGGGTACATTTTGAAAAATGAACCTCCGCTAAGACGGAATGTTGTAAAATTCGGGATTAACCCATTGCTGCCTATTGGGTAAAATTGTACCCATGGAAATTGATTTTTTTTAAAAATCACAAAAAAGTCAATGTTTGAGATCTCTCAAAACCATTGATAGGGATAGTTAGGGTAAAGATGGAACTACCTTAACCTAGTAAAGGTCACCCTAAAATTTCGCCATCTAGCTAGAGTCACCAGACTCCAAAAATTGTGAATTTTCCGGAGGTGGAAAATGTGGCGAAACGTAGTGGCATTAGAACTTCACCGATATCTGCCTCCAACTCACCTGTAAACAAACATCTTTTGTTCACGTGTTTAGCTGATCACTTACAAAATTGTTTGTGATCATTTTGGGTCACTTCTAGGTTGTGTATGAAATTTTATCAAAATCGTATGGGCGGAACTGGTACCCGGCTGCAATGGGTTAAAGGGGTTACGTGTTTTACGGAAAAATTTGATGTAATGGGCCTATACTCCAAATTAAAAATAATTTGATACGTATTTTGCGTATTTTCGAAAATCACAATTTAATGGGGTCAACAGTGGGTTAAAAGTTTGAGTAGGGTACTACAGTACTTTTACTTGGTGAAAGTGCTCGAATTGAGAAATAATTCGGCACGTGTTTTTCACTTTTTCAAAAATCTAAATCAAACGGGCCAACAAAGGGTTAACAGTTTTTATGGAGAATACGATTTTATGGTCCTTTTGACTTCAAACTTGGTGAAAGCACTTCACATGCGATATAAATCGATACGTGTTTTTATTTTCGGAAAAATAAATAAATCTGACGGCGTCAATAATAGCGTAAAGTTTGCATACGGGAAGACTACGAAGAAAACATGAACAGGACCTATTGGCTTCAAAATTGATAAAAACACATGAAAGGAGAAATAATTCGAATTTTGGTTTTTCATTTTTTAGAAAATCAAAATCTGACGGGGTCAACGATGGGTTCAGAGCAGGCGCGGATCCAGAAAAATATATCGGGGGGGTTTTAAAAAGTAATTCCTTAAAATTTATAAAATGTCTTTTAATTTGTATGTGGTTTTATAGTCGATCCACATATTTCGGGGGGTTTCAACACCCAAAACCCCCATGGATCCGCCACTGGTTCAGAGTTTATATGAAGAAACATGATTTAATAGGTTTTTTGACTTCAAATATGGAGAAAGCACTTCAAATGAGAAATAATTAGACAAGTATTTTTTCATAAAAATTTGACGGGTTCAACAAAAGGTTAAGAGGAACATGATTTTTTTGGTCCACTGATTTAATGTTTCGGGGTCATGCTACTTTAAGTATAAATAAGTTAATTAGCGCCTGTATGAACGGTTTCAGGAACTGTTTTCGGTACAAAAATCAACGTAAAAAAGTTGGTCAACATTTTCTTCTTCTTTCTTTCTTCTTTCTCAATATTAAATGTCGATATGCGATATCTAAACTCTTGAAGAAGTTCACGAGCTTACAATTCAAAGAGTAGACGATTATATGAACGACCTAACTGTATCTTCTTATGCTGAATATGAATCCAGACACAGATGCATTTTTTCACCGATGCTACAGACAAAACCAAGATCCAATTCGGAATCTATAAGATATTCTGCAAAAAAATAAAATCAGTAATTTCGTTCTCTTCAACGCTATTGTATTCAGGTACCCAAACAAGGGTACACGGTTTTCTTACAGACGAATTCGAATCTTAAGAATCTCAAGAAGCTTTCGACCATTTCAGGAAGAAAGATCAGTTGGGATCACGTTTTGCTTGGTTGTTCGGCCAGCGTTTGCATTTTTTTATGGGTGACGGACTTACCTTTGATCTTGGAGCGTTCAATTCAAACATCCAGAAATCATTTTTGTAAAAACTTAACCATTAACATTTAATTGCAGAACAGTTGCTTGCCATCGAGATCTATGGTTGTGGATGAGTTTCTAGCACCTATGACCTTGGTGCATTTATTTCAAGTGTCTAAGAATTCTTCCTTCAAAACACTCTCTTTTTAAACATTTGCATTCTTACAAAATAGCGGACATTCCTTTAGTGCTGTCCGGTTACTAAAGGCCCGAATTGAAAAGTTAGAGATTTGTGAATAATAACTACTAAGGTTTCAAAATCCAAGGAACACTTCTTGCGTGCCAACCGCAACCCGAACTATGTCCAACTATGCCATCGTCACCGCCTTCATCATCGTCATTGCCACCTTGAATGCGACACAAGAAATCGAATGCCGCCTCACGCTGCGTGCGACTGCGTCGAATAAGTGCAGACGCCCCGTTGCGACAATCGCCGATGCCCGCTCAAGATAAAGTCAAGCCGTCATGCACAATGCGATCATATTTTCATTTCATTTTCATAATTTCCATGCCCTCGTACACACTGAGCGCGGTTGGTTGCTTTCCAGAGCCAATGCCAGTTTGGGCTCCTCGGATGGCATTCAAATGCAGCTGATAAGAGGTGAAATTCCTCGGCACTCACTGAAAACTCAATGTGTGCGCCGCACTGCCGGCCAACTGGTGGCGAACGCTGCGATGGGGTCAAGCGAATCGATCATGTTTATTGCATGAGCAGCGAGCATGTGCCGCATCAACATTTATAAGATGCACCGCGCCGATGAGTGCTGCAACGCCCAACGCAGCCGGTGCGTAGCTTTGCAATCGTTTAGCCAAAGCCAATCGACAACAATTGCCAATTGCTGGCGCGATTAACATACGCGGGCCGAGGCGCGGGGCGGCCGCAGTGGCGATCGTATCGCCTCGAATGATAAAAATGCAATAAAGTAAACATTTCCGCTTTTCAATTATTGTTTATCGATTTGAACAATGCTGCAGTGTGTTTGTTTGTTTGTTTTTTGGTTTGATCAGCACTTTGGCTGCTGCTGCAGTGCGTGTTGCACCTTGGCTGTGCGCCAGCGACACGTGCACAAACAACAACAAATGAATACATCAATTACGCGGCAAGCCTGGCTGCCTGGTCATGCGTCGGGCCGAGGAGATGGCGTTCCAGGACCTGCAAGTCATCATCCATCAACTGAGACTCGGCGCAGCGGCCAGCTATCAAAACATATCGGCGACAAGAGCACCAAACATGACACAACACTTGCCATGCAGCCGTGTCGAGCTGGGCAGACTGTGGCCGGCGTCATCAAGGATCAGGCATAATTTTTCATTTTTATTATGAATTCTGAATATGGTTTGGGCGCAACATTTTTTTCGCAGTCATTGTGGCTGTGTTAATTTTGTTGAAAATGCACCTTTTGTGGTTTCAGGTTTGGACTTTTCTGGGTCATGTTGTCGAGTGCGTCGAGAGGATTAACGCATTAGTGTGAGTAAACAAGGATCAAATGGGATGATGCTGTATTATTGAATATTTACTTGGCAGGTGTATAAGACTTCTGTATATTTTTTATGTAAAGCATTTCGTCGATGTAGAACAAAACACATTTGCAATTCAGATTCAGATAAAATTTCATTATATATATGTTGCTGGAACCTTGTCAGTACGACCGAAAACTCGTACTGTGTCATTCAAATTATTGTTTGGTAGAGCTCAATCTTTTCGAGTTAGTTTTCAATGAGTTTTTGAACAGTTTAGTTAGCTGATATTTTGGTCATGGTTTGACTAAGGTTGTTCTTTGATTAAATTTAATTCAACTGAACTCGTTGAAGTGGATTCGTACCAGAAGCACAAAGAAGCCTCAATATAAGGAAACATTTTTGAGTCTACATAGAATAAATAAGAGTGGAATAAAGTAACTTGGGGGTATATGAGTCGAAGATTTGTATTTATTAGAAGTCTTAATAAAATACGTTCATGTTCTTAGCTCTTTCGCTATTTTGTTGCCATATGGCAACATGCTACTTTGTGGACGTCTGCTCCTCTATGGTTGCAAGAATACATTTTTTGTTGGTCTTTAGAATAGTTTGAAGTTTTAGGAAAAATACGAAATTAATAAACTGAATATTTAAGTTTAAAGAAGAGAAGTAGACACGTTTTTTGAATGGTGTATCTTGACATAGTAAAGGAAGAAGAAGCAGACAAAATTAGAGAACTTTTTAATTTGACGTTTTGTTTCAATTTAGATACTTTTTAAAAATTTTGGCTGAAATTAATGAAGAAATATTCAAATTTTCGTTATACGTAAAAAGTTGTATGTTTAAGTAATTATTACAGCCACAACGATTTGGTTGCTCTCATAGAAAAAGACTCTAAAAGACAGGGTCCGATTATAAAAATAAAAAAATGTCTTATGGAATGTTGTTGTGGTCAAAGGTCATAACCACATAGAAGCCTGAGACGTAAAATTTAAAATTTTAACTTTTCCCACTAAAAACCTGTAGCGAATTGGTTAAGGGGGAAAATACCAGGTTCTAAAGGTTCTTCATATACAAATCCTAACCCATCTTTGACCTCGCCTCGCATTGAATAATTTTCGATTTGATTTACTTTTAACAAGATTAAAGTCAATCAGGTCTCAATGTAAAGTTTTAATCCATTTTTAAGCTCATCGCAGATTGAAAAAATTCTCACTAAAAAAAACCAACACTCTACTCTCGTCAAACACTCAACGCTATAACTCTTCGTCGGTTAGCAATTTATAGCATCCCGTCTTAAATCAATACGTCCAACGTCTGTGTGGTCAAAGGTCATAACATTATTTATTACCAAACTAGTGTTTGTGACACTCAGTCGTTCTCGACAATTGTTGTCATAATATGTTAAAATACTTAAAAAAATCGTCCAGCAGCAGCCGCATTGGTCCTCGCGCGCTCATTTCAGCGTTTTCAATTTCTTTTGCTGCTGCGAATGAGAAATGTGCTTAACGCTGTCATGTCCGACAAGTTGGTCATCAGCACGCGGCCACGGCCACCGGTGTCGTTGGCACAATGTTAAATGTTGGCAACGCTGCTACCAATAAAAATCCATCACCATCACCGGTCCGCCATCACTTTCAGTGGCTCATAATTTCGAAATGGCGTTAGAAAATTGACTGGTTACGCTCGTACTGCCTCTTCTACTTCTTTAGGGTTTGGCGATGGTGTTGTTGTGTTTTGTTTTTATTATTGTTGTTGTTTTGATTTAATTTTGTGCTACTCAAGCGAATGATTTACGATCGGCTGCCCCTGCGCCGGCATCGATTGTGTGTTTACTCTTTGTTTGTTTGCTGGACTTGGTTGCTGCGGCTTTTGGCGGGGTCGCAGCAATTTTTTTGTGTTTAATGTTTCGTGGTTTTATTAGCGACGCTCATGGAGGTGGGACAAATATTTTGTATTTTCATATTTCATGCTGGCCGCACAATTGGCCGCCGCTGGCTGTGCGCGCCGAGACCGGTGGCGCCAGCGCGACTCTGGCATTTGCGCTGCGCGCACGCGCTCCAACACTGTTGACGTTTGCTGTAGAGGTTGTTGCTTGACCGCCGCTTGGCGGGTTAATTAAAAAACCTGCAGGCCATTTCACAGTCATTTGCGCAGTGGCTCGCACGCTCGTTGGTTGCTGTGTGGCTACTTGAACGTTTTCGAACATTTGATGAATTTATTGCAGGCATGAAATTGATCAAATTTCCAACGTCGCACAGTGTTGGCGCAATGCGGTGGGAACAAGCGGCCCATCAACAACGCTCAACGTTTTGGTCGCTAATGTGTTGCGCTCAATGCGGCTAATGTGATTTAAAGTTTTCACTTTGAGGCATTTTTCCAATCCATTAACTGCATTCCTCGAGCATGTGGCGTGTGAAGAAACGTGGTTAGTTAGTGGGTTTAGTTTTCCAATAATTCGAGACAATAAATAATTTGGACTGTTTTCGATTGTGCTGACTGGAGAATCGATGATACGGAATTTTACATTCTGATTGAATTTTTGACATTTCAGTATTCAATTTAATTTTGTTGTTTGGAAGGCGTGAGTTTTCCTTGAAAGAACTTCGAAGCGTTTGTGTGTGAAATCTAGATGTGAATGCAGTGGCGGCTTAAGGTGCTTGGGGGCCCGGGGCGGCGACGGCTGAGGGGCCCCCACAAACGGTGCAGAATAAGTTTGCGTACAAAACAAATAACTGGAATTTCCGGTTATGCTTTTTAATTTTTTTTTGTAATTTGTATTCCATTGAACAGTAAATGGACAGTAAAGGGACAAATTATTTTGAAACGTGTATGTGCTTGAAATTTTATAGAAATCAATAGAATCCCAGAGAAAAAATGAAAAATGGATAAAAGGATAATCTTACTAAATCTTTCCAAATTTGATAAAAACTTTCGTGAAATTAGGAAAACTTTTGGGAGGCAAACTCGTCATTTCAAAAAGCCATCTTAAAACCAAAAAAAACAGAAAATCTTGCTTCGTTACTACGATCTGGCCATTATTTTACGCAACCCGAGCAGGAGGATTAGATTGTTTTGTGATCACACTACTACTACACTACTCGACAAAAAATGGGCCAATCGCGTGCATAGATAAAGTGTTTTCAAGACTAACTTTGGCCGCTGAACACGAAACTGAAAATACAAAAATTTTTTTAAGAAACGTTTTCAAAAAATCTTCGAAAAACGAGTTTTTTTCCTGTTGTTTCAGTTATGAGTACATATCTCCTGAAAGAATTATCTGATTAACACGAGCTGTCCGTCGTTCAAGAAGAACATAATACCTTAGCCTTTTTAGTGATATATAGATTGTTGTTACTTGTCAGTAACTTCCCCAAAGGAAAGTTGTAACAAAGTGAATTTTTCGACCAAAAAATCATAAAATTTCGAATATTTTTTTTATTGATAAAAAAAATGATCTCCCTAGTTTTAAAATCTAAGATGAAAGATATATTATTATTATATTTTTTTTGAGCAAATATATTACTTGAGCAAATATTAAGCCTAAAATCAATAGAATTGAAAGAAAAATGACGAAGTTATGATGCAGTGAGTAAAGCCACCGACTTTACATTTATTACACTGTGCGAAAAAATTTGTTTTCCATTACCCATCCATTTATAGTAATCTGGCATACAGTTTTTCATTTTCTGACCCAAAGTCCTTTTTAAAAAACTTTAAGATTTTAAGGACATACACATTTCAAATATTGTTTTTAATATATGCGGTTGTGCAATGATGGAAATATGGGTATCAAATGAAAGACATCCTTTTAACTAAATTTTCAATTTTGAAGTTTCAGGACCAAAATATGTCAGGTAGGGAAAACATACATGCTTTGGATTTCAGTCTGTAGATTCATACATCTAAATTTTATTCTACATATTTCAAAGTTCTATTCAAAGTCTAGAAAACACCTTTATTTTTAGGTGAATTTTTCGTGTCGAGTAGTTTAGAAATGTACATCAATATTTTATAAAACCCAGTAGCAGTAGCTTACTGACAAGGAGCATAGAATTGCCTTCGTAAAATAGTCTATCAAAGAAGAAACCCGGATTTCCGGGACGATGTGTTGTTATCCAACCAATAATTATAAAAATAATAATAATAACTGTAAATTTGTTTGACGTCTACAAAGTTTAATGAGGTTAAGTAATTGCGTAATTCGCACTAGTTTACAAGCAAACTCTAAGATTGCGATATTTAATTTTTAACTTAGAATTTTGTATTTGCATACTTTGCACAAAATTTTAAGTTAAAAATTAAATATTGCAATCTTCGAGGGAAAATTTTTTGAAAATTTGCAAACAATTGTTATTTAGAAAGGATGTTTTCTTGCTTTTATTGAACTGAATTTGTTATTGCAATTTCAAAGTCAATTGTCGATACTGTGTCTGTTTCAATTGATAAAAGTGGCAAGCAACCTTTCAACAACCATTGTGGATCGCAAATAGTTTTTTACAAGTTTCAGCAGTGAAAAACTTTAAATTTTTGTATACAAGCTTCTCTCGGGGGCCCCCCGCAGCCCGGGGCCCGGGGCGGTCCGCCCCTCCGCCCCCCCCGTTAAGCCGCTACTGTGTGAATGACACATCGAAGAAGAGGAAGAGTTCAGTTCGGTCGAGTGAGTAGCGAACGTTCAGCGATCACGCACAGCTCTTATTTTTCTGTTAACCCTTTACACGGTACAGTTGCATATCTGCAACCAACAAAAATTGCCCGTAATTTCGGAAGTAATTATCAAAACAACTCTTTTTTGCTATTTTACAACTATGCAAGGTTCCTTTTTTGAAATACTAGCATTAATAGTGGGAAAAACGAGCTAAATTTTACTTGACCGCACTTATTTTACCGTTTTTGCGAAAAGTTGCACTTATTTTAGTGAAACAAAAGTGATTAAAACTTATTAATAAAAAACACACAAACACTTTGCGAAAAATGCGGAGTAGGACTATGCTACAACAAACGGATTAATTGCTTTAAAAATTTTCATTTAAAACTAAACATATTGAAATAAAAAAACAAGTTTTGGTCCTTTTTGATTTTTTGTTTTTAATGTTTTTTACAAAAAAACCTTACAAAATTAAAGTGTATTAAGGGGATAGCCACTGTGACGGGTAAAAAAAAAAATTTTTTTTGTTTGTTTTAAATCAAAGCTTGTATATTCAAAAATATGTGTACAACATTTCAAGTCATAAGGTCCAAGGCTCGATAGTTTAATATAAGTATGAAAATTTTAAAAGATACATGATTTCATTACGAGAGAAATGGACTCAAAACTTTAAACGCGTTTTTCTCGAAACGACTTTTTTTGAACTGGCGGCATCAATAACTCGAACAATTATGAACCGATTTCTAAATTTTTTTTTGTTTTGTTCGTCTTAGTAGTGGTTAAGGTTAAGCGTAGCCGATTTGGAAAATGTTGTTTTTTACTATTTTTTAAACTGTCTCAAAACCAAAAAAAAAGGTCGAAAAAATGGAAATATTTTCAATCGGTCGCCATTTTGTGAAAAATCAAAATAAAAAAAACGGCTACGTACAATGATAACTACATTCATACAGATTACAATAAAATTTTTGTTTTTTTTTTTCAGAGTACCGGTTTTTGAGAAATCGATGCTGCCATGGAGGGGGAATTTTTTTTCAAGCGCTACGGGATCATCTCTATTGTTCAAACTATTTAATATTTTTTAATAAAAATTTGTGGAAATATTATTAGATGTGTGCTTAATAAAATAAAAAAACCCGATCCAAAAATTCCTATATTTACTCGGTAAAAAAAAATGTTTAAAATCACTAATTTTTTGACCCGTCACAGTGGCTATCCCCCTTAAAAATGAAAAAGTACGTGTTTTTTTAAGTTTAGGTTTATATCTATAAAACAACATTTGATGAAAAAATTCGCTGTTGCCGTGTAAAGGGTTAAATTGTTTGCCCTTTCAAGTGAAATTTCTTTTAATAGGTAAATGTTTTTAGTTTGCTAAAACGTAACGACTTTTTATAGGCGAAAGATTTATGTGAACCAAGTTGTATGTGACAACGAGAGAGATGATGAGAAGCGATGAGAAATCCCTCAAAATTACCAAAAAAAATGTTTTAATTTGAAAATACTTTTTATATTGAAATGGCTTAAACAATTTATTGATGTCTTGCAGAATTTTGGCAACGTTCTTGTTACAGTCTCTGTGTCCATATATGTGGCAACTAGTGGCGCACACAGGGGAGTTTTGGGGTTCAAACTCCCCAAATACAAAATTTCCTGATGCAAAATATGGTTTCAAATGGAACTCAGCTCAAAAATTGTACGCAAAATGAAATCCTGTGTGCGCCACTGGTGGCAACAATCCCTAGAAGAACATTTTTAAATATCTGCCTGCGATGGATGTGAAATCTCTGTAAAGATTTTATATTTAGAATTAATGTAAAAAGCTGGACTGTATATACTTGTATATATACAAAATCTAATAATACGCTAACACTATTTTCTTTCTTTATGCTCTTATTTTGAAACCCATTTGAGAACTATACAAATATATTAGTAATACGAATATTTGAATATTAATTAAAATGTAAATGTTTTTTTTTTTTTTAATTATTTCTATCAAATCATCTCAACATCTGCCGGTTACAATAGTTACAACTTCCATTTTTAGTTGTCTTCCCATGTCTCTGCATAATATTTATTTCAATCTTTTTCCTGTCTCGAACTGACATGCGAGAGCAAACAATTTCATTGACTTTGAGTGCCGATGACTGATGGCATAGTCAGAGTGCAGCAATGCTAAATTTGGTAATTGCCACTGAAAATGAAATCGACTGCCGCGTGCCCACACCCAGTTGCCGATTGAGTTGAAGCGAACGCTGTTGACGATAATTACGCCGATGACGACGACGGCGGCCATCTGAATGTGTATAATGATGATGTTGGCCGGTTGACAAGTGATGCGGGCAACATTATTGGAATAGATTGCATGACTTTAATTCTAAACACTTCTGCGCAGCCATGAACGCATGAATACAGTTTTTCAAAATTCATCTCCTGCTGCTGGTCCAACCATCATATTGGTGGTTTTTTGAACTGTTGCTGACATGCTGCGCGTAGGTTTCGAACGAAATTCCACCAGCTATAAGCAGCAATTCAAAAACGCCACTGACCCCCATTGCCGCCAACAACTATGCCCACTCACGGCTACCATTAGCGCAGCACACATCACAATTGTCGGATGTTAGTTGTGGTTGCAAGCTGAGCTGTCAGTGTGATATGTCAATTTGATGGTCGGCCGCCGTTGTGTAGGTGTGCATTTCTTTTAGAGAGTTTTACAATTTTAATTGTGTCAGCGCATGTGTTCAGGTGGCGTGTGTTGTGTGTTGGTCGGTAGTTGACAGTTGGCCGGTAATTAGCGGATTTGGGTTGAAGTTGTGGCACGTGCGCAGAAACAATGAAACTTGTGCATGATTGTGGGTGTAGAGAGCATAGTCAGCTTTGCAGGGGAATACAATTAAGTTGTGTTAGGGAAATAACAAAGTTGTGGTAGCAACAAATAGGTAATTGTTTCAGATTCGGTTAGATTTAAGTGAACAGGTCTGTGTGGCTGAAAGAGCTCTCAAACTATAGGAAGAAAGAGTTTAGTGTATGCAGATTGGCTCTACGATTAATAACACAGTACAACAATTTTGCGATTTCCAAAAAACCCGCGACAGGAAAAAAGTATACCACATGGTGAACAAAAAACGGGGTTTTTGCTAATTTTTAACTCAATTAAGTTTATTTTTATTGTTTTCTGGTTCAAAAATAGTTAGAAATATAATGTAAAATTGACATTGACATGGATTTGGGCTAAAGACTTGATTCTCTTGATTTTGATACCAATATTGTTAAACTAAGATGAATTCAACAATTTAAATTCGTTCTCAAGGTGGGTGTTGCTGGCAACTTCAAGGCTTTGTAAAAACCAAACTAGAGGTGACCCCAAACAAAAATTACATATTCGTGATCAGCGTCTCCGGAATTATAAGGAACAGTTCAGAAACTGGGCGGGTTTTGTGAAGAGCTAAAAGTTTTTGTACTGTGAGAAAATGTGGATTGATTTAAGTTTTTGAGTTGAAATAAACTTAAACAATTTTTTTCAGCTGAACCAATGGACTGGTTAAGATGAAATTTCACAATGTGATGGTGCTTGGTAAGGGTTTTATAATATCTTTTTTTCAAATTTTTTTGTAGAATAACTTCCAGTATAATAAAGGATACATTTTTAAAAGGACATTTTTATATCCTTCCGCCAAGATAATTTAAACAAAATTAACAAAAATTTTATTTGAGTTGGAGACATAATTCTCTTTCTTTTGATACCAATATTGTTAGACTAGGATGAGTTCGACCATTTAAATTATATATTAAAGCTGGCTTAGATCTCCCAAAGATTTAGTGACATCCAAATTAAACTTAAATACAGTATAATCTCGATAATTCGGACACTCGCTAATACGGACAACGCGATAATCCGGACACTCATTTCTATTGTAGACTCTGTAATCCGGACACTCAATTTCTATTGTAGACTCTGTAATCCGGACACCAGTGTCCGGTTTTTAATTGTCCGGATTATCGAGATTATACTGTACTTGAAACTCAATCAGGGCTTAACTGATGTCTCAGTAAGGTGTCTGTAGGTAAGGTGTCTGCTTCATCCGTGGACAAAGGTCACTCATCCATTACCGCCCATAGGTAGTTTGTTACAAGACCGTAGTGTGAGTATTAACTATTAACTATTAATCTTATCTGACTGCTATATTTGTGGACGAGAAGATTTGACAATCCGAAATTCAAATTTTTAATCTCACATCTTTTCTGAAACCAACGCAAAGCTCGTCCCATAAGTTTAAATTATTCGACTTTTACCATTGGGTGCGCAAGAAGATTGGAGTATCGCAACGTGCTTCGAGGAACCAAGGCAATGCTTGTATTCTAAAGTGCCTTACTTGCTTACTTAATTGGCCATAACAACTCATTATCGGGTTACCACCTGCAGCAAAAATTCTGTCTAGGCTCCTTTAATTTGCCCGTATAATTCAGTTGGTTGTACTAAGAGAGAAGGACTCAACTTGGTCCTTTCACCGGAGGCACGGTCTCCCTCGTTGCCGTCGACTTCCAACAATCGCGTCGGGTCTTACACCGTAAAATTAACTTGTTTTCCAGTTTAATCCAAGCCAAGTTTCATTGCAAGTCCTTAAGTCCTTCGAAAGTTATTATACGTACGAGCTGTTTGCTAGATGGATGAACAGATCGAATCTCTTACTAATCTTTATTACAAATTGAAGCATATTTGTTCACATCCTCTTCCGAATCTACTTCCAACTCTTACAAACTCCATAGCAAAGTGCATATAATCCAATAACAAAGTCCAAGCTTGGAGCATTCATTGACATTGTACGGTCAGCTAAATATTTGACTCACCTTTGCCTGCAAACAGTGAGTAGTCGATTATGATTTGTATTTTGTGGATTTATGCAAAACTCTACGCCACACTTTTGTCAGCGCGTTATGGCGTAAATTTACACAAAAGTGATTTGTTTGCTGGTTTGGCAAATTTGCCACATCAGCACCAGCCGCAACTTGTGGCTGTCGGATTTTGCCGCCGCCCACGTTCGGCACAGACAAGACTCGCCATTTGCGTGCATTTACCGGCGATTACAGCTTAACGCGCCGCCGCCGCAGCCGCCAGTTTGTGCGCTCGTCGCATTTGGGACGCGCGTTTTCGTTGGAACAAGAAAATCTAATTTACCGATACTTTGTAATAAATTAAATCATTGGCTCGTTAGTGTGCAGATTTATTGCACAGCGAAATAATTCGCGCAACACAAAGCGGCGAGTGCACACGCACTCGGACGCATGCAGGCGCGTCAGCAATGGTTGACTGAAGGGGGTTCAAAGGGAGAGAGACTTCCACACCTCCATCAAAGTTTGACTTGAACTTTTCATTAATTCATTACACTCACTAAGCAAATATATCTCTTGACCAGCTGAAGTTCTTTGGCGCAGCTCCTCCGCAAACTGAAAACGTTGGCACGCGCCTGAACTCGTACGACGCGCCTTGCATGCACAAACGCGAGCGAGTGCCTGATCAGCCAAAAACGCCGCAACCGCATCGGAGACAGCTTCAGCTTTGCCAACCAGTAAATAAATGTTCCCTTCGTGCCGACACTGGGAAGCGTTTGGGGAAAGTGGCGCGCGCGTTGACGATTTATTTGCGCGCTTGGGGTACAACGACTACAGCGACAGTGGCGACAATGCGACAGCGGCTGCCAACCAATGCACGGGAAATCGGCATTAACACCTTCGCTGCGGTTTCGAATGCCAAACGCCAAATGCCAACGATCGATGCATTGAACTGCATCGCTGTCGCCATTGCCATCGACAACAACAGCGTCGCCGTTGTTGTTGCACTTCGGTTCAATTGATTTGATGTGCCATGCATTTGGCTGGCTTTGCATGCGCGGAAAATTAAGCACTGCAGCGCCAGCACACGACATGCATTCGTTGGCACATTTCAAATTGGAATTGAAGGCAAGTTGCCCTCGCTGCTGCGTGTGCACTTTCAATTCAATTTTCAGCGGCACTAATGCATTGAAATGTAAATAAGTTTTGTCTTTTTTCGCTTGGCGTTCATTTGCGTTTGTTTGGCGTTTAGCGGGGAAAATGCCACGCAACGTGCTGGCCAAATGTTACTCATACGCGGCGTTGTGCAGTGCAAGAGTGTAGAAATTTAAAGCGATGTTGTGTGCTTAGTACTATTTAAGATATTTAAGTCATAGTTTCAGGTATGAAAGCGAATACAATTAGGGTCCTAATGGCAAACTACCTAAGCAAACTGGACAATTAGGCCAAACACTGTGGACTTGGTATCATCTCACCAAACCAATACAAACCTTTGATTTTACCTTCTTTAACTTTAATAACAAAAGTCTCGCCCTTAAAAATGTGGTTCGTTCTAAGGACTAGTTTCTGGCTATGGGGTCTTACTCCATCTCTATGGTAACTCCATCCGGTGGCGGTCAAAGCACAAGGCTTACGAGGCAAATGCCTAGGGCGGCATATTGGCAAGGGCGTGCGAAACGAGGAAGAAAAAAATATTTGAAATGAGCGCCAAATTTCAGAAAAATATTGCATTCATATAAATATTTCCACATGTTCATTATAATTTTGAATATCGGTCGATTTGTATGAAATTTAATTTAACCCTTTCGACCCCAAAGTTGCCTGAGAGCAACTTCACCTATTTGTCATCTTATAGCAAAAGCTACGATTGATTTATGGATTTAATTTAAGTAGGCACCAACAAATTAATATTTTTAGAAGTGAATTCAAAGCAAATTACAAAAAGTTTACTGTTATCCCCAAAATAATTTCCAATAATTTGCAGCGATATCATAGCAAGTTTGTGTTCTAATTGAAGTCTACGAATTGGGCGCGTTTGATCAAAACGCTGTTTCTTTAATAATGGTTAAATAAAATCCAAAACTGATAATTTTGTATTTTGCCATAAATATTAAATAATTTTTCAGTAATTAAAAAATATTGATACAAAATTTATTTAACCCGTTTTAAGATAAAATTGTTCAAAAGTAAACTAGCTCTAGAAATCTAACAAAGAGGCGTGGTGACTTCAAATGTCGTGTACACACTTCTTAGGCAAATGTTTCATGATTTAACCCATTTCGGCCCAATGTTCGATTAATCGAACAGTAAATTGTAGCATTTTCCATACATTTTTTTGGGCTATTTTTTTTAATTTTAAACGCGAAAGTTTTGCATAATTGATGGTCTGATTTGTAATAAATAATAACAAAAGTTAACATGGGATATTTTGTATAATATGGGATAAATATATTCATTTCTCGCTCCTCTTCCCAGTTGTATGAATTCCCCAAACAAAAGGTAATTTTTGACATAATTTCAAAAGCACCGAAGAACATTAAAAACCAATAATATTTAAAAAAGTAGCTATGCAGTCTTGTTAAAAATTGATCAAACTCTCGAAAATATATTCACACTTTTCCCATAAAACCAATATTATAGCCACAATATATATTAAATATCTCGAAAACCAAAAATCGGAAAATTTTTTTACCCCAAATTTGAGTTGTCCGACCCCATTTCACCTTAAAAAAAACTGTTTCATTCGAATATTGACAAAAAAAAATCGCTGGGCTTATATGCGTTAAATACCAAAAAGTAAAATCGAGACACAGGGTATAATTCAGGGTCGAAAGGGTTAAACAGATCGCATGTGGTTGGTAATTTTCGTAAGTATTTGAATACAAAAGTTTAGGGGCGCCACTCTTGCGATTTGCCTCGGGCGGCATATAAGCTTTCTCCGCCACCGACTCTATCTTTATGGTAATGGATCATGCCTGGCCTGCGTGAGCTCCCCAAGTTACTACCTCAACCTATTCTAATCTTTAGACAATAAGCTAAACTGGGAATTTAGTATTTACAAAGAGTTGGAAAAGCCTCTCTAGCACCCTAAACATAGACCAAATAGACCAAAGATGATGTCTCAATGCGATCGTAGGATCCATCCTAATCTAAGCTCGCTCTCATCCGAAAGTCTCTACATCTTCATTTCATCATTTCATCTCCTTATAGTTATATATATTTATATAAATATTTATTTTAGTATCTAAATATTGATTTATTTTTATTTAGCTGTTGAAGTTTATTTTCTACATATTTTATTATTAAGTATTAATTGTTACATGTTGTTTGATTTACTTTCATTTCACTAAATTTGTAATTATGTCTAAATAATTCCTTCGCATTAATCTTTTCTTTTTAATATAATTTTTTCACTAAAATTTTTAATTTTGTCTTTAACGGGAACTAATTAAAAAAATACTTCTGCAACGTTCATTTTAAATGAAATTGTGTCATGTCCAAACAATGCAAAATGACTACGTGCGATTTAAGCAAATTTGCCATTTCGATTAGGCGACTGGCGCATAACTGCCAATAATGTCGGAATTAGTATTCCATTTCAATTAGCAATTTGGCTGTTGACGAAAATATACAAATTTTTGCAGATCTTTCGAACCGAAATCGTGGATCCCCGCACTGTCGCGTCGAAATCATTAGCGATCGATCGAAACCGTTGCAGGCGACACAGCTAATTAAGAATTCAAATGAAGTGTCTGTCTGTCGTTTCGCAAAAGTCGAGCTCTTCGGCGTTCGCTTTGTTTGTGTGCTGTCTTAGAGGGTCGCACTCGAATGCGGCTGCGCGTTGCCGTGAGCTATTTTGGCACGGTGACGCGTTGCGTTCGATCGGCGTTGAGCTTTCAAAATGTGCCGCGGCAACATTTTTGCGAAATTGTCTACAGCGTCGGCCACAGTGGCCACAAAACGGGGCAAATCAAATTAAACGAACTTATTCGTCGTTTAAAATCAAACAAGAAGAAAGCCAAAACCAACAAAATTAAAAGTTCACATCATTCGGTTTCGTCTGACAGTTCGCATACCACACTGTGGCCAGGTGTTCGTTGGCGCAACGAAAGGAGGCGGAGGGCAGCGAGGCAGCGGCTGGCGCGCAAATTGACCGGCACAACCAGTTTTTGACCTCCGACTTTGATTGGTGACTTTTGCGGTGAAGCATGCAAAATGCTCGATATTAGTGTTAATGCATGGAAATCGATTTTGGATATTGTTTTGTTGTTGTTGTTGTCGCCGTATGTATGTAAATATGCGTGCATAAAAAGTTAATTGACCTTTTTTTTGCAAAAAAAAAACTTCAAAATTTGGTGATTTACAAAAATGTTTGAATGAAATAAAAAAAACTTAATAGGTATATTAATTTTATTGAGGTTTAAGACGAAATCGCGAGATGTGTTGTGAAAAAAGACGCATTAAGATGTTATATGAAAATATTTGTTTAATGTTAAAAAACGTTACGCTACGTTAAAAAAAACGACGAATCTTACGTTGGGGTCGTTTTCGACCCTCATATATATTATCATATGAATTAAGTAGTACAAAAATTAACGTTTATTTAAAAAACAAAAAACAATTTAAAACAAAAAACAAATAAAATACAACGGAAAATGTATTTCTAGTTTTTAAACACTTTCAATGCATTATACACACACATTGCGGTTGTGCTTATATTTGCAGATATTTTTTAGACATCCGCAGCAGACAAGTTCTTGTTTTTATTTCTTTTGTTTTAGAATTTTTTTCCAGGCAAAACCTTTTTTATTTGAATTTAAATAAATAATAATTTACATTTTTACTTACATTTGCTATGAAATCACGAAGAAATTCAAATACAAAAAGCTTCGCCATATAACGGATCGAAAACGACCCGGATTGACAAAAATGACACAAATTACAAAAATGCAAAGCCAACTTAGTTTTTAAAATATAAGACGGTTTGATTTCGATAGATAATAAGTAAGAAAGTCATGAAAAAACAGCTAAAAATAATAACAAATTTAAAAAATATTAGAAGTACAAAGACAAACTTGGTCCAAAACGACCCTAACGTAGGTCTACGGTTAATTCCAGTCCTTTGCATTAAAATTTCAAACTTGTGAATTGAAAAAGCTTTAAGTGAAATTAAACTATTTGTATCTTTCCCAATGATAGAAAATAATTGATAGGGTTGGTGCTTTATTTGTAAAATAATAACAACACAGTTTCTGTAAACGTCAGCGTACACTGCAGTTTTTAGGCTCAACGATTCTAAAACAGTTCTTTCAATGACCTCATCTCCTGTGCAATGAGAGATTTTTCTATGAAATAATTGCTGCCTTAACAATACATTTCCCGGGGTCTTGGAAGAAATCTTTAGTATAGATTTCTCAACGAAACGGGCCACATACGTTGATTTTTTAACTAAGGTCGAAAATAGCGAAGGCCAGGGATCAACAGATGTAAGATTTTACTTATATTTTATCCGATTCTTGGGATAGTTTCGAAACAGGAATCCTTTCATCTGGCTCCCTGTCGTCCTGGCTCATATAAAATTGAATTTTATGATTTCTTACTCTTTCATTTATTATTACGGGTTTTTTCTTCACATAAATTTCTAACAAAATTTTTACCTCGTCTAATGTTGATTGCTTTTTTCAAGTCTGAAATCCATGGGCCACTTTCTTAGCGTTTTGTTGACCCCGCCAGAATTACTTGTTTAATTTTTTTTTCAATTGAAATGTTTGCCCCATATTTTAAGTTAATAGGCCCATTAAATCATGTTTCCATAAACATTGTGTTAACCCATAATTGACCCTATCAGATTTTGATTTTCGAAAAATTAAAAACGCGTGTCCAATTATTTCTTACTAAGAACACTTTCACCAAGTTTGAAGTCAAAAAACTCATTTAATCATGTTTCTCAATTGATGATTGATTGATTGTTTCTCGTTGATCCATCAGATGTTGATTTAAAAAAAAAATTTTAATGTGTCTAATTATTTTTAATTTCAAGTGTTTTCACCAAGTTTGAAGTCAAGAAGTCTATTATTTCATTGTGTTTACCAAACAAGTTAAGTACTCTAAACAAACTCTTAACTCGTCGTAGACCCCATCAGATTTTTATTTTCGAAAAAATTAAAAACTCGTTTTGAATTATTTCACATGTGAAGTTTATACTTTCTCCAAGTTTGAAGTCAAAAGAACCAAAAAATCGTATTTCTTCATACAAACTATTAACCCTTTGTTTACCCCCTAAGTTTTAATTTTTACAAAAATAAAAAACCTTTGTTTAATTATTTTTTATTTCAAGTATTTTCACCAATTTTTACGACAGTAAGCCATTGGTTCATGGGTTTTCATAGTCTTTCCGTATACAAACCTTAACCCATTGTTGACCCCATTAAATTTTGATTTTCGAAAAATTTAAAAATACGTGTAAAATTATATTTGATTTGGAGTATTTTCACCAGGTTTGAAATTAATAGGCCCATCAAATCAAGTTCTTTCATACAACACCTTAAAGGTCAAACTCCATGAAGCGCGTTTCAGGCGTTCAGGGTTTGTCGCGTTATGATGTTTCACGCGTTATTTGCGTTGCAATGTAGTATGCTCCATAACACGCGTTTCACGCGGCTGCTTCCTCTTCTTATGTCTAAGAAAAACAATGAAAATTGTGAAAAAGAACGAAATGAAATTGCTATACGACGTTATAGACTTTATAGAATTTACTGATTTCATTTCAAACACAATAAATGCATATCGAGCATTGCGCAAATGAAAAAAAAATTCAGTTGAATTCAATTTGTAGCAATTTATTTCACAGAAATGAGCAAAATGCGATATACAACGAATAAGCTATCGAACTTCCAATACAGCGAAGACTAAGTTTCGTCTGTCAAAGAATTATGCTAATTTTTAGGAATTTCTTCACATTTTATGTTAAAATATTGGATTTAAAATGTTTCTTAACTGTATTTAATAGCTTTCGTGTAAAATTAATGCATTCGACTTTTTCGATAACACAAGTTTGTTATCGACTTTACCATCCACATCCACATCCACATCCATGCCACATAATTTATGTAATTTTTAGGAACTTTGTCAGCTGTTTGACGTCGTTAAGCGAGAAACGCGTGAGAAAAGTTGAAAATAGTTCAACTTTTGACGCGTTTCGGGCTTATCGACGTCAAGTCATGGAGTTTGCTTCATACAAATAAACTGATTCTACTTTTTTTGAAACGCGGGAAACGCGAAAAACGACGATACGCTTGAAACGCGCTTTATGGAGTTTGGACTTAACACATGCTTAGCCTCTTTAGACTTCGATTTTCAAAAAATCCCGTCTTAGCGGAGGTTCAGTTTCTAAAGTAGGCCTACAGTTCCAATTTGCTTGTAATTGTTTTATCTTCAGCGCCTTGGGCTGAGCAATGATAAATATGACTGATTTGAGAGTCAAGACAAAGAATTATATTTATTTAGATTTGAAGATGTTATGTTCTCTTGTAGGTTATGTAATACTGTCTAAGAAAGTTGGGCTTCGCATTAGTGTTCGACCGATATCAATTTTCTGGCTGATGCTAACGCCAGTACCTGGTCCCATAGGAATCGATCATTATGATGATAAGTTGCCTGGAACTTTTTCGGAACCTATTCGCCCCCTGTTAGGGTTCAGCTAGCCGAAGGTCGGCCGGAGTTATACGTCTCTTTCTCTAACTATTAGAAGGGAGACCTATATGTACGTGATTAGTGGCCCCTCTTTCTGGCGATGCAGCCCACCACTGAAGGCCGCTGCCGGGCGCCCAATACCACACAATAGAGCTGACCCACCAACCTTCCTAAAATAATAGCTGGACTTGCATTTAAAGCAAGACCTGCTAAGTTTGTGACAAAATTTAACCTTACTGACACCAACAAACATTTTCTCATCCCCTCAATTTTTTAAATGTTTTAAATTTTAACAATTTTTTCTTTTCTAGTTTTCACACTTCAAATGCTTTGAGAATGTTTCTGAGCAAAAATTGGCAAAATAATGAGAATTTTACAAATCATTCAGTCTCACACAGTGGATACAATTAAAATTTAAATGAACGTCGAGCACAACACAAAGTGAACAACGTGTATCCATGACATATGCATGAGAACATTGCCAGACTGAAGACAGCTCCGTGCAGATGCCGAGCTGCTGCCTTGGGCCAAGGACAGGCACTGCTTTCTACCCTAACAAGAACAACAACTTGCAATTGTCACATAAGCGCGCCGGAAACGCCATACAAATTAAATAACAACAAACACTCTCAAGCCATCAAACTGGAAAAGTAAATAAGTGAGGAGCAACAGAGAAAAAAGGACCAGAAAGCGTTGATGGAAGCACAATTTTTCAATTTAAACGGCATTTCCTTCCTTGGCGTTGTTCGTTTGGGTCTTGTGCGGGAATCCGGAATTCGTGCGCCTGCTTGGCGGATGTACACACACACACACACACACACAGGCACGTGTGCATTTGTGTCTGAATAAACAACAGCAACAGCAGCAATGACGCCACCATTAAGAACCAACAACAATAACAAAAATGCTTCATGCAAAATACGAAAATACGAAAAGTGCAAGTGCTGTCATGTTTACGTCAACGCCGTTGACATTTGAATTGAATTTAAAAGTTTCACTTGTTTTTTGCTGGCTGTCGTTACTTACTTCACATTTTATTGTTGGCTGCTCACTGGCAGAACCACTGAGCCAAAAGAAATGCATTGCGGTTATTACGATCTGTTGATATCTTTTGTGTTGGCCAGTGTTGAATTTTAGCCAAAATGAATAATATCAAGTTGAAGGTTTTCAGTGGGCTTTGATCGACTTGTTCGTACCCTGCACTTAGGAGAACCAAGTGTTACTAGGCGAACCACGCCCAGTTTTGTATTCATCAACTTTACATACTAATTTCCATTTTTCCACTCAAAAGTCGGCATTAAATCAAATTTTACTTCGAGTTACGAAGTATACGAAATCGATATTGAAAAATAAATTAAATTTTAATTTTAAATTTATTCCAAGAACCAAGTGTTATCAGGTGAACCACGCCCACTTTTGTATTCATCAACTTTATATACTAATTTCCATTTTTCCACGCAAAAGTCGGCATTAAATCAAATTTTACTTCGAGTTACGAAGTATACGAAATCGATATTGAAAAATAAATTAAATTTTTATTTTAAATTTATTCCAAGAACCAAGTGTTATCAGGTGAACCACGCCCACTTTTGTATTCATCAACTTTATATACTAATTTCCATTTTTCCACGCAAAAGTCGGCATTAAATCAAATTTTACTTCGAGCCACTAAGTATCGATCGATATTGAAAAATCGATATTGAAAAAGAAATTAAATTTAAATTTAAAATTTATTCTCAAAACAAAAACATTTGTAGTTTTTTATTTATAGCGAGAACTTGACTGAAGCTAACTTAAATCCTGCAACCGAATTCTTTGCAATATTTCCGCAATTTTTGCATAGAAATCTAGATGTGGATATTCGCTTCGTTTTGCCACTTTGCCGTTGATTAATTGGAAATCTGTCATTTGGCAGTATTTATGTGAGAAATTTCGCAGCCTACGCTTGGGGTCTTTTGGATTTTTCAAACATTTCAACATTTCAACATGATACGAAAATAACAAAATACTATGCGGCAGCACTTCTTTCGGTCTGCGCAGGCGGTGTGGCATGGAAACTGGGGCCATGTGCCGGAGGCATCGAGTGGAGGTGGGCTGGCGAGGATGGGGCCCGGTGATGGTGCTGACGATGAGGTTAAACGGAAATATTTACATCGAACATGTTTTATGGCTGCTGGCGTTGGTATTGGTTGTTATTGTTGTTGTTGTTGTTGCTGCTGTGGGCAAAACTATTTGAAATTGTTTTACAAATAAATTGTATGTGAAATTCCACGAACGTCAGCGGAAAAAGCGGCTTCGTCTCAGCCGAGCACATTTTCGGTGTTTTGGTATTTGGTTTATTGTTGTTTTTGTTCCTGTTTTTTATTTTTCTGTTTTCTTGCTGCTGAACACTTGTTGGTTGATTTTTCGTTTTGATGAGATTTTTTGTTTTAAATTTTCCGCTGGTGTTGTTTTATTTTTATTGCAAATACGCATAAAGAAACACTTTGATGTACGATTCTTTGGCCTTATAAAAAATAAAAATCGAAATCGGTGTGGTTGAGACGTTGGGCAGTGATTCTATTTTGAAGTGAATCGAAATGTTTTTCCATTCAAGTTTGCAGAACACATTTGCGTGGCAATCGGCTCCGAATGCCAACTATCACAATTTTGAAAGTTGATATTGTGGGACCCAAGTAAATTCAAACTTGGTTAGCTGATCTTGTTTGGTTAGTTTTTACTGGATCTGAACAAGGAACAAGAAAGGATGGGATTTGGACCATCCGAAATATTTGAGTAGTTGAAACTTCATAGCAAAGACACATATACTGGAATACTTAAGCATTTTAAAGGGGTTCTAAGTATCAGAGATTTTTAGGTATGTTTCTAAAAAACTGTGAAAAAAAGAAGATATGGATACGTTTATAAGTAATTTGGGTCATTAATCGTTGGATTAAATGAGATCATCAACTTTAGACAATCCGGAGTAACTTTGAAGGCCACTAGACATTAGACAACTAAGACAAAAGCGTTTTTAGTTTAAATCTAAGAGCTTTCAAGTATATGGGACATAGGTATCAGGAACTTAAATTTTCAAAAGACACTTAGCATGGCTCAACTTTACTGAGGATGTATCTTGTAGATTGTGCCAAGAAAACGACGGAACAGCAACAACCATCGTAAGACTGTCTTCGACATTGGCAATTTGAGGAATGTAAATTTTAAAATAGCAATTCATAGATGAGGATCTGAACTGGATCTGAAGGATCTGAGATCTCTGAACTGCTAGAAACAAAATAATGCGACAAAAGGCACATTAAATAGCAATTCATAGATGAGGATCTGAATTGGATCTGAAGGATCTGAGATCTCTGAACTGCTAGAAACAAAATAATGTGACAAAAGGCACCAAAACGCTGGTCCATTTTGGCCAATGCTCCGACAATGTAATGGAATGAACGAATTCAGAATATTGGTGGATATGAGCTCACCGATGTATGTGAAGATACTAAAGAAACAATAAAAAAAGACCAGGATTTAAAAATGGATAAAATAAAACTTCGCTTATCAGCCAATGACTTCGCATGAGAACCCTATTTAAAATTTTGTAACTCCACGTAAAGAATGTACAATGAAACCCGCTCAAGAACCTCCTTCCTCAGATGACCGGCTTAACCCTCAATCGTCCACGCTGATTCCCAGGGACTCACTACGAATTTCTTCTATCTGTTCTCCAAGTGTTAGTTTTGCCTATAATTAAAAAAAATTAAAAATGTTTGCTTAAGTTACGGTAACATATGGATTGAGTTTAACAATATTGTGCCTTGAAAATAAGTAAATAAAAATAAAAATTTTATGGATGTTGTATTATTTAACAAAACAAAACGTCACCTGAGAAAACGATTGTCGTATGTGCTATTAAATTCAATGGAATATACGACATTCGTTTTCTGCAACGACGAAAAGTGTGAGCCCCTGGAACTCAGGGTGGATAGTAATGTAATTTTTTTGGGGGTAGATGATTGGGGCTTAAATAACCAATATTTGTGGGCATTATGTGCTATGCACGCTTACGTACTCAACCCACTTCAAAACTCTATCCGCTTAAGTACCTAAAAAAGCTTGAATTCACAGGTAAAGTCCTTAAGCGGTGATGTGATGTGAGGATGGGACTGCAAGCTTTCCATAGCACTCAATCCTTTCCGAGCATTATACCATACCCAAAGGAAAGGTAGGACAGAGGAAAGGTATAGGCGAGCAAAACTTCGAACTTCCTAGTTTCTTTGAGGAACCTGAGAAGATCGGACAGAGGTAGAGTATGAGCTTCGCTTCGAACGGACTGAATCAATTCTTATGAAGATTCTTATCGGTAGCCTTTATACTATATATCGGTATACCAACCAGGACCGGACACATATCAAAATTTCTGCACCCTGACATTACAAGGTACTATACATCAATTCAAAACAGATGCATCCTTGGCAAAAAAAGATTTACAACCAGAATAAAATCACACAAAAACCAACTCCAGACAAAACCGAATGAAACGCGGCCAAGGCAGAGGTAGCGCGGAAAGACGACAAAAATGGCAACTGTCAAAAAAGTGACATTTCCCACATCAGCGGCGCCGAAATGAGCGCAAGCGTTCAACATTAATTCGCAGTCAAATATGTTGAATTTTTCATGCACAAATGTCGTCGTTGTCAAATGTCACAATGCAGCAAAACTTTTTCGAATTACAAACAACAACAACAACAACTACAACACTAACAATGACAACGGCAAATAAAGGAATTGTAACAGCAACGTGCACAACTCGCAGAGGACTTAATAAAAAATAACAAGAAAAAAGCGACAAAAATGGTAAAATTAAAAATACCAACAACACCAGTCGGAAAAGTACAAATATGCCGCACAACCGACCGAAGGTGCAGCCGGCAGGGGAGAGTGCGCGGCGTTTTGCGCAGGCAGGACCTCAAGTCCTATCACGCCAGCACAGCACACCATAGCTCACCACCAGCGCCATTCAGCCGCTCCGAGGAGTTTCAAAATGAACGAGAATTAACGCGTTTAAATAATAAAATGTGCGGCCCACATTGCACGCGGCCGTTTCCTGCTCGGTGCGTCGCTCCTTTCTGACTTCTTTCGTTTTTTTGACTCACATGTTTCTGTGTGTGTGTGTGTGCGTGTGAAGTGAAAAGGGGACGAAATGTTAATGTTTGCTGGTAACACTTACGCGCAGTCGTCGTCGTCGTTGTCGTCGTTGCTGTTGTTGTTGTTGCGTGCGTAGTGGTGTCGCTTGCAAAATGTCAAATGTCAGAATTTGACATGCATGTGACATATCAGTGACAGCTTTGCATTAATCAAATTCTCTTCTTAAATGCGTGCGAGCGCCTGTGTTTCTGTGTGTTTGTGTGTGTTTGTGTGTGTTCATGTGCACTTGTGCACAAGGCGTAAAGCTGTGTTGACTGAGCGTTGGAAAATTTCGGCGTTAAACTCGGGGCGGATATGCTGTCTGATGCTCGGAAAAGGATAACAGGAAAAAGGCAAAGCCACACACTCGGATTTTTATGCTCAGCGCGTTAAATGCGGCGTAGAGCAGATCAGCGCATCAGATTGTGGCAAAAATGTGCCACATTAGCAAATTAGAAGAAAAATACATATGTACGTCCATGGTTGAGTTTGGACTTTGTACATGTTTACGCTGATTTTTTTAATTTCGCATTCAATCTTGTTTGTCTCCTTGACTCAGTGGTTCGTGTGGTGGACCAATAGTTAGACGGTCATGGGTTTGAAAAGTGAATTAAAAAAAAAACAAATTATTGACAGCTGTCCTTCCGGCGCCGTGGCTCAGTTGGTTAGTGCGTTGGACCGCGAGTCGAAGGCAGCAACCCCAGGTTCAATACTGCCTGTAATAACACCTACAAAAAAATAACGGGAAAACTCGTTTTCTCGTTCGGTGGCTGTCTTCTCAGCTGGAAATGGCAAACCTCTGAGAGTAAAAATTGCTTATGAAAAAGCTCCCAACCTGCCGTTCGGAACCGGCATAAAACTGTAGGTCCCTTCCACCCGCGTACAAATTCACACGCACAACACGGGTAGTTGCGGGAAGCTAGGCCTTAGTCTCGCGTAAGCGGGCTGTCGTGCCAGTCAATTATTATAAATTATTAATTATTAAATTAAATTATTGTCCTTCCGGCAAATAGCGATAAGTTTAGAAGGAAGGCGAAATTTTTGTACTTAGTAAACCATAGATGTTCGTAACTAATGGTTCATAACACATTTTATGCTCAAAAATTGGGTTGAAGATACAACTTTTGTGGGATAGAGAGAAGTGATTGCTCCGAAGGAAGCTCACTTAGCCCATAGAAGAGGTAATTTGAACTCAATCCTGTTAGTCACAGAACCATTTTGAGCTTCCAACGAAGCTATATAGACTGCGACTATGGTCCTGAATAGTCCTGTTGGCTACTTTTCCTAGATTGCCAAAGAAGAAAGTACCCAAGTCCTTCTTTTTCTAGAGAGTGCATGTGAAGTGCATTTTTTTAGCGAAGGAGCTGGGAAATTCTCATAGAAATTGGTAGAGTCGTCTGCACCAGCTTGTCGGATTCTAAGCGGCTTAAAGTCAATCTTTGTTCGGAGATTTTCTGAAGCAAATCACATTATAGGTCCCCATGAATCTCGCGTCCAGTCATCAGGAGGTGTTCCGTAACTAAGAAACCACCCCTCCTAATCACTATGTCAGGTATTATAATTGGTGTCTTTAGTACATTTCTGTGACTAATAGTTCATAACCAGTGGCGTTTTCAGGGGGGTTTGGGGGTTGAAACCCCCTGAAATATTAGGGTCGACTTTAAAACTACATACAAATTAAAGGGCATATACCATAAGGTACATAAACATCTATGAATATTAGAGAATTCCTTTTTGAAACCTCCTCCCAAAATATTTTTATGAACGGTTGGTCTAGAATGTACATCCTTCTACTCGTATATGCCAACCGGAACCGCATACTCGCGCGACCGTCTCTTTATCTTCGAAGCACAGGTATCTATAGGTAACCCCCTTGATATGGTTAAACCATGTCAGATGTCTCCTGGAGTTACTTTGATCCATTATCTATGCATTCAGCTATGTAAGAGCTCTTCAATCTAGACTAAGAACTCTACCGGCTTCGCTGTCCACTGACACCTTTAAGGCTACTAGACTGAAAAGTTGTTCATTCCATTTCATGACAAGTGCATAGAAAAAGAAGTCACTTTTTTTTCTTTTTTTCCTTCAACCACTGAGGAAGTCAGGTATTCCTGCGTCTGAACTTAGTATACAGTGATGCGTCAGAACTCCAATCACGGTTTTCAGCTGGCCCCTTTTTTAATGAGTTGTCTAGAACGACGGAATTTAAGGTTCGACTTATCTTTGAACTTTGAACTTTGAAGAACTTGAACTTAAATATAAAAGAGAGTGGCAGTATGTGTGTGACCGCATCACGCTCAAACGGACCGGCCGATTTTCATGGGGTTTATTTTGTTCGATTCGTATTAAGTCAGTTCAGGTTCGTGCGAAAAAAAAGTCCGGAAAATCTATTGGAAAAGTCGGACAATCCATGCCATATTTGACCGTGAATTCTGCACATTTTCAGATAATAACTTTGGAACCATAAGTCATACATCAATTAAATTCACTACGAACTTACTATTTAGTCATGTCCTGCGACAGAGAGAATGGGGCGGGTATTGGACGAGGGGGTGTAGCACCACCCATACAAGCCAAATCTTAATAATGGAATATCTTTGAAATTGTAAGGCGCACAGGATTGAAATTTGGTATAGCGTCGACCCATAGATGAGTCATTCTACTGGTCAGATTTAATGGGCGGTGGAAATGGGGCATGGCACATTTTTTGTGACCCTATTATTCCGCTGAACTATAAATCGCGCAGCTATGAAATCAAGTACGAACCTACCATTTATTCATATCTTTCGACAAAGGGAATGAGGCGGGTATTGGACAGGGGGGCGTGGCACCACCCATACAAGCCAAACCTTTAATATAGAATATCTTCAAAATTGTAAGGTGCACAGCATTGAAATTTAGTATAGTGTCGTCCCATAGATGAGTCATTCTACTGGTCAGATTTAATGGGCGGTGGACAAGGGGCGTGGCACATTTTTTGTGACTCAACTATTGAACTATAACTGAACTATAAATCGCTCAGCAATGAAACTAAGTACGAACCTACCATTTATTCATATCTTTCGACAAAGGGAATGGTGCGGGTATTGAACAAGGGGGCGTGGCACCGCCCATACAAGCCAAATTTTGAATAGAGAATATCTTTGAAATGGTAAGTCGTACAACACTGAAATTTAGTACCCGTCGTCCCATAGATGAGTCATTATACTGGTAAGATTTGATGGACATTGGACCAGGGGCGTGGCACATTTTTTGTGACCCAAATATTTCGCTGAACTATAAGTCGCTCAGCAATGACACTTAGTACGAACATACCATTTTCTCCTTCGACAGAGGGCATTGTGCGGGTATTGAATAAGGGGGCGTGGCTCTGCCAATATAATTTAAATCTGGTTCAAGCGCAATCCATTTCTTTATTGAAACTTAGTAGCAACATTTGCTTATTTGAGGGCTTCGATTGCGTTAATCAGTTGCTCCCTCCTCTTCCTTTAGTTGGGTTTCTTCGTCAATTTGCATCGCCATAGATTCGCCATATCGCGTCTTTCATTAAAAGAAAATAAAACATGTCGTGCGGGACGAAGTTCGCCGGGTCAGCTGGTCTATTATAAAAGACATTTTCAATAGTTCTTCGTCCTTTTGTACCAAAACATTAAATTAAATAAAACATTAAAGATTCTAAGGATTTTTCTCTTTCATTTGATTACCCATATTGTTATTCTACAATGCGCTCTTTTTTTTAAATAATTTTTTGAAATAAACATGTTCTTGAAAGTACATAGTCCTTTTAAAAAAAATCCTGACGTCAGAGAGTAAAACTAAAAACGCAGTTTTACTACATTTGGCCACCTAGTTTTGCGAGTATATAGATTTTTTCGTGTGTTTTGAAATTTTTTAATTTTTGTCGCAAGGTGTTATAATAGACAGCAAGGAACTATGTAGGCATACCTATGCAGACAGTTAGACAGTTAGATCTTTTGTGATCCCCTTTGGTTCATAAGATAAGAACGACCTCATCTATGGATGCTCTTCCGACCGATGACTGCCAAATATATCGGATTTCCGGAGACATCAAGTTGAGGGAGTCGGCTCTGGTACAAGATATGTCGAGGCATTTGCATCTTTTATTCATTATAGCTTCACACACTGTGATCAGATAGAGAGAGATATAGCTTTAGCTAGATCCATGTTGAACGTGGGTAGTTAAGTCTAAGCTCTGCATTCGAAATTGGTATGCAATTTAAGGCCTAGTTATACGATTTTTGTACACTACAACAAAATCAGGTGCCAAGTCATATTACAAAAGTCACCTGTAAAACATTTTCACGTTCCCCAGTTGCCAATTTCCTAGAACCCATATTGACATATTTTCGGCACTCTTTTTCATATAGAAACCTTCACATCAATTTTACTGAAATAAATATTTGTTTATTTGCTTGCAATGTAAATTAGTTTCAATGTTGCATTTCGCATTAAATGATTAAATCTGGCCATTGTTCGATGTGACATTTGCTCAGGCAGAAAATGTTACATTTCCGCCTTTTCAAGTGCAAAACATTTTCCAAACAAATGAACACTTTGAACAATGTTAAAACGACACTCGAACAGATGGATTAACACTTTCCGCTTGCAGCAGTCAACAGCCGACAACCGACAAGCAACGCCGACACCAACACCACCCATGTCAACCACATTAACTGGAAACCCTGCCGGGAGCCAGCCAACAACAATAGCTCAATATCTGTGTATGTGTGTGTGTGTGAGTGAGGATGTCAGCGGTTGGAGGGCAACGAAAGCAACAAAAGTCTGTCACAAAATCCACAGGAAAAACAACAAACAATCAGCGCGTTGCAGAAAGGCAGCTTTGCCACAATGTTCAATATGTATGAATAATTCGGCAAAAATGAACAACAACAAAAACAATAAGCGAAAACAGCAAAAAGCTAATCATTTGCCGAAAAGTCAATTTTCGGTCTCAATTCAAATGTCGGTCGAGCTGCTTTCGGGGAGAGGAAAATGCAGCAGCTGAATTAGTGGCCGGAGTTTGATGATTTGCTCGTTGTTGTTGTTGTTGTTGTTGTGCGTATTGTCGTTTTGGAAGAGTTGACGTAGTATGCAGAGTGTTTGTGTATGCGCAGTAGGGAGCGCAAAAAGGGATGAACGCCATATTTGTTGCAATTTGTAAAGGCGCACATTTGTGTATGTGTGTGTGTGTGTGCTCACATGTCCTTTTGCTGCCGCTGTTGCTGCTGCTGTTGCCCTCATCCAGCGCCCAGCTGACAGCCACGCAGACGGATTGTTTGTCTGTCAGCAATTAACACGCTATTCATCAAACGTTTGACTCGGCACGTCCACGTCACACATCAGCGATCCCTGTGATCCTTGATGCGCGCGGCGGCTGTGGCATGTGAAAAAAAAACCGGATCGCTCGGAAAGTGCACTCGCCGACCGGTCGGTCGCTGCGTTCGAGTGAGCTTGTAATCGGCTTCGGTTGAAATTGAATGAAATTTAATTTTGTTAAGTGGAAATGGTCAGGAATGTTAATTTCTTCATTCACTGACATTTGCGGCCGAACACAATTCGTAGACGACAGCAGTGGCGGCGATAATGCGGCGACTGCGTACAAGTCGGTGACAAACTGGTTGTGGTTGTTCGTTCGTTGGCGGGTCATGCAAATGAATAAATTTGGTTTTTGCGTTACTTTTTTTTTACGAAAGAAAATTAATTTTATTCAGCCAATGAAATCTTTTATACAAACATGATTTTTATTTCATTTCTATTAGACAAAAGATAAGTGTTAACTTGAAAACTTTTGTGCTTAAGTGTTAAGTTTTGATTACGAGCTACAGACATGGTAGAAGTAAATTTCCTTGTTTCCAACTTTCCTAACTTTTATCTAAAAATTGTTATGAAAAATTCAAATTAAATTTTTCATCTCATAGTAGATACATAATTCCGTTTTTTTTCTATTGCTCGAAATTGATGATGTCTGAAGTAGTAAGAAGTGCGAGTCAAGGTGATGATTGTTCCACTGTTTATGATCTGGAAATTATAGCCGCAGATCTTGGGGCCCTGAAGACTTTAATGATGACAAGCTGCGGGACTAGTGAAGCAAAATCTCACAGCAACTGTCGAACTGTCAACTCCAATTCATACATTCAACAACTGCTTAGTGACATTTAAAAGTTATTTTGAAAATGTACAAAACTGAGCCAGTGGTGGGTTCAGCATGAACTGATAGGAATAAAGTTGAGACTTGAAATATGTGATGAACTCTAATCTATCCGTTCAACTGTTAATGGCAATGAAAAGCTATTTTGAAAGTGTTGAAACCGAGCCAGTGGTGGGTCCAGCATGAGCTGATGGAATGGAATGAACTTGAAACTGTGTAAGCAAATCAGCGCATCTGCGTAGGTGGCAAAAATAATAATTTCTCAAAGGAATTGTGAAAAATTATGAAACGTGAAGTCTGTATGAAAACATTGGATAGAGACCAGATATCATCTGGGCCTCTAAAAGTAGCTCTTCATCAAAAAGGGTTATGTTGTGCGTTGGGAGAAATGTAGAGCAGATTATCCAATACGAATTTATAGATAAAAACATAGCGATCACTAAACAAAAAACGAATGAGGAATAAATGAAGTTGAAGAAATAATAAAGGAAATGTGTTGTTGACTGCTGACATGATTGCAACATTTAGTCAACAAAGGAGTTCTTAATTTTCATTCAAATAATTCGGAAAGCCCCTCCCAGTTTTATCCCCAAAACCGAGAGCAGTTTGAATGGAAAATCGTCGGCTCATGTCTGTCCCATGACTTGGATCTAGCCAGATTTGTATCTCTTCAAACGAGTATCACCTTCATCAAAAGTCTGCAGAATCATCTGAATGAAATATTTTTCAATTATATATCAAATGTTCGAAACCATCTTGAAGCAGTGTTGCCAGATCAGGATATTTCCTACTAGATTTAGGACAGTCTTGGCCTTTTAGGGGAATTTTTAGGAGGAAGAATTGTTTAGGAGATTTATATTTAATGTTAGGGGATTTTTCAGATCCTTAGTGGATTTTTGGGAGATTTTTGGCTAACGAATTTTTGTATTGGGAACACTGGCAACAAAACCTATTTTGGTAACTATTTTAATAGTTTGTGTTAAAAATTTGTAAGCTTACAAAATGTAGGCCCATTCTATCTCGTTCTCGCTTATTGCTGTCACAATGAAATCCCGCCAAAAATTTCACTTTTTATTTAATTCATTTGTTATATGTTTTGTTGGTGTTAAGTTTTTGTTGTTAAGCTGAAGATGCATAAAAAATGCTGCATTAAAAAAATTATATGTAGGTATGTATATATTTTTTATTTTTTAATAAGAAGTTTAATTCCTTTAAAATGACGCAAATTATAAACAAAATTTTAGGAGATTTTTTAACTTTTGGGAGGAAATTTCAGTATTTTTTTTAAGATTTAGGAGATAGTCATTTCAGCTATCTGGCAACATTGTCTTGAAGTTTAATTAGAAACCGAAGCGAAATTTGGAAAGAAGAACTGAATAATAATGGAAACTATACTTTGATTTAAACTCCCTTTAGTGCTCTTTTTCCGACTTTGATCTTGACCAACTAAAAACTGAATTATCTCTGGAATAACACGATGTGTCAAAGAAGCCGAGACATTCTGGGGAATCTTATGAAAATTAAATTTTATATTTTTTATTTAATTTTCTGATATTTAATTTTAATTTTGTATTTAAATTTGTAGCCTAAGTTATTTATTAAAATTTTTTTTGCAAAATTTCCACCCAGTTTCCAGCCTATTTCTATATTCAATGTTTCTCTATTTCGATTTCTTATTTCATTATCATACGGTAATTTTTTTCAATTAATGTTTATCATTTCTTATTAAAATTTTTCGAATTTCAACTTGCTTTCTCTCACTTTCCTTTAGGGGCGGATTCAGAAAAATATTTTGGGGGGGTTTCAAAAAGTAAAAATTTAATTTGTATGTAGTTTTAAAGTCGACCCTAATATTTTGGCGAGGGTTTCAAACCCAAACCGCTCCTGAATCCGCCACTGCTTTGCTTCATTTAGTTTTTCCCCACACAAACTGATCCACACATTTCGCTCCTCAGTGCTTACGATTCTCCAAAGACTCAGCTTACGAGTACCGAATAGTTCAGCTGTCACATTTTGTCACTGTCAATGGTTGTCAGTGTTGCTTGTTGCCGATTGTTGGCGTCTCTTATCTGGCTGTCTGGTCGTTTTCACGTCCTTTGCGTCGACATTCTGCCTCTCGTCGCCTATTAATATCAGTCAATAACGTCAATTTCGCCAGTAATGCTGACTGCTGATCGGCCAACAAAACGGCAAAACTGTGAATTAATGTCGGCCGTAATGACTTGTCAATCGGCGCCTCTAAAATATCAATTAAAGTGAAAATAATCACAATAAATTTGTGGTGTCACCTCGACAGCCGACAATGAAATGTCAAACGGCTGAAGCGGCGCGTGCTGATTGTGCGCACGCGTGCTCCATGTCTCCTGTCGCATGTTGCTTATGTGTGTGTGACATACGACGGAATGTCAGAAGTGGCTTTGTTCTGGTCGAGCGAACAATAAAAATCACCATACACGTCACAAGTTAGGCAATAAAAATTTTGATTTATCATTTTCGACGCAGTCGCAGCCTTTGGGCCGCTGCTGTGCATTTTTTACTGCCATTTTAATTTGTTGTATTAATACGCCATTAAATGTTTTTATTCACATTTAATTGGAGTTGTAAAGACGCAAACATTTTCATCATATTTCATTCGGTCGTTTCTCGCGGAGGGCGCGCGGCGTGTGGGGTGCGGCGTTTGATGTATGGCGGTGGCGAAATTCCGTCTGTTGTTTCGACGCCGCGGCTGTGTTTACGCGGTGCGTGCTCCTTGCCGTTCACATATGCGTACGCAGCGCACTGGCGGCGGCGGCGGCAGCGGCGGCTAATGTTCGTACGTGCTGGCGCCAAGTTTTGAGTTATTATGTTGAGAGATTTCCATTCGTTTCATAAATTATCGTGGCGATTTGTTTAGATTTGTGCGCAGCGATACGCGGCCCAATCGCAACGCGGCCGGCCGCTACTGTGGCTGCGCGGCTGTCGGCGGCCGCTCGTGAAAGATAAAGTGCGTTTGTGCGGTCTTAATTTGTTTGCGATCGGACAAATTTCCAATGCTCGAGCGCGTGATTAATGGGACGCTTTGCATATGCTGGTCCCTGCTCCATGCCGCCACTTGGCGCTCGCCATAATTTAGCGACGCTGGGTTAATTGAATTAAAATTATGAATCGGCAATTAGCGAAACGCAGTTTTAACAAGTTTGTTTTTAGTGAATTTATGACAGAGTAACTAATTGGCACTTGGAATCATAATATATATTTTGATGGCCATTGAATGATCGGTTTTTGCGAGAAAAAAATTCAAGGTTTTCGCATTTTAATGTTGTGGTGACTAAATAACTAGCCACCATATGTGGTGAAAATTCCTTCACAGCAGTTGTTGGGTTGGGTCCAGTCTTAGAAAATGTGACGTTCGTGGTCTAATACAAGCCAACCATTAATCTTAGTTGCATATATTTTTTAGGGGGAGTGAAAAACCATCCATCAGTTTTGTTGAGAGTGAAGGCATTATTGAGCATAGCGAGACTGATTCGATTTGGTAAATATATGCACCGATTTGTCCAATAACTTGTAGCCATTTTGAAGGCTATTCCATTATGCCTCTCTTCAGTGGCGGATTTCAGGATTTCATTTGGGGGGGGGAGGGGCTTTTAACAAGCCACTCTTGAGGCACATTTTTCATTAGAAAAATCATTAGTCATAGACAAGAACAGGTGGCAGTCACTTGGTGCCGGGTCCGGACTAAAAGGTGGATGCAAAACAACTTCCCAACCAAGCTCCCGGAACTTCTGGAAAGTTGCTGTCCATGTGCGTTGTTTTAATGAAAAACTATTTTTTTCCGATTAGTCAAAACTGGCTGCTTCTGGACAATTTCCTCCTCCAGACGATCAAATTGTTGGCCGTAGCTTCGAATTAAGAGTTTGACCGTAGGAGAGCACATCATAGATAATTTCCTGCCAATCTCACCAAACCATTGACGCACACACACAAACCATTGAACCCTCAACCCCACCCCCCTCCCCACAACACAATAATGTCTGGTACAAAATATGGTTTTAAATGGTATTCGGTTCAAAAGTTGTACGCAAAACTACCCAAAAATTAAATCCTGTGTGCCCCACTGCACCAAACACACAGCTAAACCATTCCGACCGTCAAGCCTGGCTTGACCATCGTTCAACGTTGTCGTGAGTGATCCACTTTTATTACAAGTTACCATCCGCTTTAGAAAATTATAGATTTTGTTGCGAATTAGCGGCAATTTGCAGACCACAATTCGGCCCATAATGTTTTTGTACGTTAATTCGTATGGTTCCTATACATCGAGCTTCCCTTTGTATCCAGCCTGATTCAAATGGCAGCCGGTCCCGATAGCTCAGCGGGTAGCGCGCTGGCTTCTCATACCGAGCGCCCCAGGTTCGATTAGTGGCTTGGGCTGGAAAAAACGCTCATCTACTTCTATTGCTATCCACATGAAGGGAATGAGAATTACAAGAATCGCACAAGTGCGCTCTTGGCAGGCAATGGCAAAACCTCCAAGTGTGAAAGAAAAACTGCCCATCGCCGTTCGGATTCGGCGTTAAACTGTAGGTTTCCCCTTCCCCCATCCGCTTGAATATGTGTTATAACCAGGGAAATGATTTTGTGGAAATTGCCTTTTTTGTTTGCTGCTAGATAGAGCATTTCTGATTGAAAATGAGCACGAATTAGGTCCTTCTGATTAGAAATATACCACTTTTATTTTGCCTTTTTTTGTTTAAAAAGGCAGTTTGCCTTTTTCACCCATAAATGCCTTTTTTAGTGCCTATTTTACCTATAAATGCCACAAAATGCCTTTTTCAAGATTTGTCGAGCGCCGTTTTATTTTTTTATTTTAATATTTCACCCTTTTGTTTCGCAAAAATACCTTGGAACTAAAAAAAACTAAAAAGTGGCAACATTGCAATTGATTTGATCATTCCTAAGCCGTTAAGAAAAAACTTGCCAAATGTGATACAAGTACGGCTTTTATGCTTTTATATGAGAAGTTAAAATATGTGCCTACATTTCAATTAAAATATCTTAGTTTTAATTTTTAAACTATCTTTGAAAACCTTGATGTTCCTTTTCTTTTACAAAAAACGAGGTATAAATATTGTATGTTGCATACGTCAGATGAAATAAAATTATTAAAAAATACATACCGTTTCCCAGTGGCGGCTTAAGGTGCTCGGGGGCCCGGGGCGGCGTCGGCTGAGGGGCCCCCACAAACGGTGCAGAATACCGTTAGTTTGCGTACAAAACTAATAACTGGAATTTCCGGTTATACTTTTTAATTTTTTTTTTTTTAATTTCGTATTCCATTGAACAGTAAATGGACAGTAAACGGACAAATTATTTTGAAAAATATATGTGCTTGAAATTTTATAGAAAGCAATAAAATCCCAGAGAAAAAATGAAAAATGGATAAAAGGATAATCATACTAAATCTTTCCAAATTTGATAACAACTTTCGTGCAATTAGGAAAACTTTTGGGAGAGCAAACTTGTCATTTCAAAAAGCCATCTTAAAACTAAAAAAAACAACAGAAAATCTTGCATCGTTACTACAATCTGGCCATTATTTTAAGCAACCTGAGCAGGAGGAATAGATTGTTTTGCGATCAGTGCATCATTACACTACTCGAAAAAAATGGGCCAATCGCATGCATAGATAAAGTGTTCTCTAGACTAACTTTCACCGCTGAACACGAAACTGAAAATAAAAAAATTTTTTTAAGAAGTGTTTTCAAAAAATCTTCGAAAAACGAGTTTTTTTCCTGTTGTTTCAGTTATGAGCACATATCTCCTGAAAGAATTATCCGATTAACACGAGCTGTCCGTCGTTCAAGAAAAAGATAATACCTTAGCCTTTTTAGTGATATATAGAATGTTCAAATCAGATGAGATTTGGGGAAGTTACTTGTCAGTAAGGAAAGTTGTAACAAAGTGAATCTTTCGACCAAAAATCATAAATTTTCGAATTTTTTTTTTATGGATAAAAAAAATTATCTCCCCTAGTTTTAAAATCTAAGATGAAAGATATATTATTATATATTTTTTGAGCAAATATATTACTTGAGCAAATATTAAGCCTAACATCAATAGAATTGAAATAAAAATTACAATGTTATGATGCAGTGAGTAAAAACACCAACTTTACATTTACTACACTGTGCGAAATTTTTATTTTGCCGAGACCCATGCAAATTTGGATACAGACGTGAAACTAGAGATCATTTATAGTAATCTGGCATAGTCAGTTTTTCATTTTCTGGCCCAAAGTCCTTTTTAAAAAATGTTAAAATTTTAAGGACATACACATTTCAAATATTTTTTAAATATATGCAGTTGTGCAATGATGGAAATATGGGTATCAAATGAAAGACATCCTTTTAACTAAATTTTCAATTTTGAAGTTTCAGGACCAAAATATGTCAGGTAGGGAAAACATACATGATTTGGATTTCAGTCTGTAGATTCATACATCTAAATTTTATTATATTTCAAAGTTCCAGTCTAGAAAACACTTTTATTTTTAGGTGCATTTTTCGTGTCGAGTAGTTTAGAAATGTACAGACATATTTTATAAAACCCGGTAGCAGTAGCTTACTTACAAGGAGCATAGAATTGCTTTCGTAGAAGAGTCTATCAAAGAAGAAACCCGGATTTCCGGGACGATGTCTTGTTATCCAACCAATAATTATAAAAAGTAACTGTAAATTTGTTTAATGAGGTTAAGTAATTGTGTAATTTACACTAGTTTACAAGCAAACTCTAAGATTGCGATATTTCATTTTTAACATAAAATTTTGTATTTGCATACTTTGCACAAAATTTTAAGTAAAAAATTAAATATTGCAATCTTCGAGGGAACATTTTTTTGAAAATTTGCAAACAATTGTTATTTAGAAAGCATGTTTTCTTGCTTTTATTGAACTGAATTTGTTATTGTATATTAATTTCAAAGTCAATTGTCGACACTGTGTCTTTTTCAATTGATAAAAGTGACAAACAACCTTTCAACAACCATTGTAGAGCGCAAATAGTTTTTTACAAGTTTCAGTTTTGAAAAACTTTAAATTTTTATATACAAGCTTCTCTCGGGGGCCCCCCGCAGCCCGGGGCCCGGGGCGGTCCGCCCCTCCGCCCCCCCCTTTAAGCCGCTACTGCCGTTTCCCCTTTTTTGTTAGATTTTCTAGTATTTTTTTCATATTTTTAAATGCCTGTTTTTGCCTTTTTAACAGTTTTTAATTCCCTATTTTGCCTTTTTATGCAGTTTTTAGTGAATTTTTCTGCCTTTTTGGCAGTTTTTAGTGCCTTTCCGTGCCTTTTTTGCTATTTTATTTTGCCTTTTTTATAGGTTTTTAGGTCCACAAAATCCTTTCCCTGGTTATAACACATGTTGGAAAAAACAGTGTTGCATACACATTTAAAAAAACGGGTCAACTATGTAATATCACAATGGGCCTCTTAAGCCTCCGAGTGTGTATCTTACAGAGGCAGCCACCATAACCTAACCTAAACCATTTAAATAATCCTTTTTTGCAATATTTAATTCCTGAGCAATCGAAACAGTGCTTGCATGACGGTCGGATGCGACGATTTTCATTATTTTTTTTCGACAATTGGCCTTCCAGAGCGTCTTTGATGTTTACCGGAACGAAATCAGTGTTAGGACCATAAACTTTATTACGATTTTCAGCTACCTGGTTTATATTTTCGTCCTTATCGTAGAAAAACTTTAAAATATGATGTATTTTATATTTGCTTCTGTCCATCTTTCACAAAACTGAGTCAAGCAATCACAAAAATGTCTGAAAATATTTTTTAGTACGAAATCTTATCTTTCTAACGGTATCTGAGACAAGGTTACATGGTCGTATTTATACAACTCGAGATTCAGATTACTAAAGCCATCTATTGGAGAAATTATGGAATTACTTTTACTTTATGTGTAGAATGGAAAGATATAGATTAAAAATTTGCTATTGCGGTCAATTTGTGTTCTTCTATTTGACAGACGATATGGAAAAAGTTGACATAGATGCCAGGATAACCGACTAGAAACAAAGCTGCTGACGAACTTGTGAGTAATGGATGTGACTAAACTCTATCTATAGATCTATAGATATAGATAGAAATATAGAAAATCCATAGATTTTACAACTGTTGAGTCCTTAAGACCAATTTTGGTCTATGTTACAGTGAAAGTATTTCGGTTCACTTTTTGTTGAGTAAATAAATTCAATAATGAAACACAGAGTTTGTCGTATTACTTGAGCTAGTTATTATATATTAGCAGGTCCCCGCGGCTTTGCACCCAAATTCAAAGTCAATGGGCCCAATAAATCATAATTCTCCTCACCCTTTGCTGACCTCGTTAGATTTTTATGAAAAAATGCTTTACTAATCATTTCTCATTTGAAGTGCGTTCAGCAAGCTTGTAGTAAGAAACCCATTAAATCACATTTCCCCACATACAAACTCTAAGTCCATCGTTGACACCGTCAGATTTCGATTTTTGACAAAATGAAAAACATGTGTCTAATTATTTTTGATTTCAAGTGTTTTCACTAATTTTGAAGTCAAAAGGCCCATTAAATCATGTGTTTTCACAGTTTCTTTATACAATCTCTTAACTCGTCGCACAGTGTTGCGAGTAGTGACAAAAATGCCAAAATGCAATGTTATAAAAACAAAAATCTGAGTATGAGATTCTGTTGGAAATACTTCAATTAAGAGAACTCCGAAGTTTTATGAAAAAATATTGGATAACATAGAAGTTATGAGCTCTTAAAGTACGCCTTCCAGCGTTGAAAAAAAATTGTGTACAAAGAGCAAATTTATGCTTTGACTTTGAGGTTGAATATTTCAAAATAAATTATGAGCAGGTCCCTAAAAATTACTATTATCGTAAGTTTTATATAATTTTGGTCTGGCGAGACCAAAATTTTGCTGATTACTATCACCCCTGAGCAGTACCGTTATGATGAAATTTAAGTAAAGAAAACGAGTGAATAAAAAAAAAGAGTTCAAACTTTAAAAGTGATTTAAAAAAAAACGTTAAATATCACTTTTGAAATTTTTTGATATTTTATTTATGTAAGTATCTACATTATGTTGTACAATTTTTAGCTGCGCATATTTGCGCGAATGCAAGTTATTGGCATTTTTCGGTGAAGACTTGAGTTCAAATTCGCGATATTTTCATCGTTCGGTTGAATGCCAATAGCAATCTGTCAAATAATGCTCTGCTGCTGATGGAAAAATTTGTTGAAGATAACTTCGGAAAATCAATTACGATTACTATTATATTCGAAGTAGAGGGGTTAATGGAGTTTCGACAGTACACTTTGATTTTTTTTCGTACAGAACCAAAAGATGACAACCTTACTACTTCACTTGTATGGGAGGAGCCCTCTGGTGGTGAATTTTTTAAATTGAATTAATTTTGTATTTTTCGCATTCAGGAATGTTGACGATTGTTGAATAAATCATTCAAATCGGTTCAGCACTTTGCCAGATACGATGTTTCTTCGTTTACTTGACTACATTTACAAGTGTGGAGACAGTTCCATTGAAGATTACTAGTTTTGTATGGCAGCCACCTTAAGAGTTGGATATAGCGGTTAGGTGTGTATAGAAAAAATATTCGGAAGGAAAAATAAATGGGGGTCAGTCTTACATATGGTACGTCTGGGACCAACCTAAGAGCAGCGGGAGCCCACTTTTTAAAAACGATGATTTTGTATGGGAGCCTCATTAAATATTGGAGATACGGGGTAGGTATGTTCGAAAGAAATATTCAGAAGACAAATTAGTGGGGGTCAGTCTAAGATTTTAACCCTCTAAGAGCAACTTCTGAGCAGCTGTAGAGCAAATTATCGAGATTTTATTTTTAATGACTTTTGAAAAAAGCGCATTTTATCTATATACACATTTATAAATAAATTTATATTAAAATACAAAAATTTTGAATATAGCTTTTATGAGCAAGATTATTTTCATTGTTAATATGAAGTTTTTTCAAATCCGTTTGTATGGGAGGTGGTCGAAGTTTTGGTGCGATTTCACTGAAATTTTGCACAGTAAGTTCTTTACTTATACAATAACTATATACGAAATATCATTTATATACGACCACTCCTTCTATTTTTGTCACTCCGCTATATGAAGTCGAAACACTGTGCGTCGTTGACCCTGTCACATTTTGATTTTCCAAAAAGTGAAAAACGAAGTATTATGGTTGCATTTTCCTTGAATATCATAACAACATTTTAATTTTGTATTTAAATGAATTTAATGAAAATGATTTGCAATTAAAAATGTTCTAAACTGAACCGAGTTTTTTTGTGTGATTTTTTGTATCCTTTTGATTGCATCAATTCAACTCCATGTAATTTGTCGTCTGCTCGCATATTTTATCGGTAACGGACACTTTCACGTCCACTGCCGTTGAATTGGCCACTCTTGGTGCATCTATGCTGGAGGGAATTTCTCACACCGCTGCGCTCACACGAAAGGCTGCGCTTCTTTGCATTTATGCAGCGTGTCCTTTTGTCATGTAAATTTCTCTTGCTGCGCGTGTCCTGCAGCTTCAGCTAGCCGGGTGCGCTGCCTGTGCATTAAAGGACGAACGGCGGATTTCGTGTAATTGACTTTCTTTTATGCGACTTAAATGCGCTCAATGGGCACAAAGTCATAGCGAATCGAGTATGAGTATGTATGTGTGTGTGTGTGTGTATGTGTGAGTGTCGCCATTTCTTAATCGAAATGCATTGACAAAATTGTCGCAATCACAATGGAAATGTGTTTATTTTCACTGAAAACGGAATGGCAGTGAACTGAAGAAAGAAGAAATGGATGGAAGAAAAGTATTTCACATGCTCGCAGCACAGCACAAAGCAAGCAGACGATGAATAAAGGCGACAAAAAAGATTTAATGTCGACTTTCGTTGATTTATTACGGTGGAAATTGCGTTGAGATGTTGCGTTGCGCTGCGTTGCGTTGCGTTCAGTTGAGTTAAGTTGAGTGCATGCATGCGGTAAGGATGCAACAACAACAACAACTATTACATAAAGTGAGGACAATAAGCTGAATCTGTGTGCAGCAACAAAAGCTGGCAGAGTTGTGAAAAGCGAGCATTAGGGAGCGTTTTCACTTTTCCAAACACACACACACACACACACACTCAAATATGCATAGAGAGCGCTCGAGCAATTTTCAAAGCGACTGCTAATGCGACTAATGCCATTAAAGTCGACGGCATAGCCGCACAGCGATTTGACGTCAGTGCCGCGCGCACAGACGGAACAGAATAGTTGCGCAGCCAGTCGACGAACAAAAGGAAGCGACAGCAGCACAAACGTGAGAGGGTGTGAAGAGGGTCAAAGTGCCACTTGGAGAGAATTTCGCTCAGTGCGACTTTGCCACAATTGAAAGCGTGAGAAATTTCTTGCGTTATTTCCACATATACACAAAAAAAAACTAACAAACAAAAATATTGTTGTTGTTGTTGTTTTGCGGTTTCAGTTGTTGCTCGCTGCATTATATGGACTTTTGCCTAATTGCGCTATGGCAACGTTTAGAACTAATTAAAAGCGACAATAACCGTAAAACCGACAAGAATTTGTCAAATCTCTTCTGAAGAAATCTTCATACCAACAATAAAAATAACAAATGAGGCATAGTTAATTTTTCATATTTCTACCGCAAAGTACAATTTTTGGTGAGGAATACTTCAACTTTGTTTTATACATTTTTTACCGAAAGAAGTTCTTCTGCTCTCGAGAGTTGGAAAAAGCTTATGTGAGGCATTCTTCGTTTTTCTTAGTGTTGGACAAACTTTGATGATATTTATTATGTCTAAGTGTAGATTTAAAGATATAACTGGAGTTCATATTGAAGACAAGCACAAAGTTTAGACTGGGTTAGCCGGTCATACAAATGTAAAAAGTTAGGAAATAGCAGACCATAAATGGGACTGTTCCGAGTACGCCATTTGGTATAATTTTTTCAATTTGCAATGCATTCTAAAAATGTTTGAATAAAGTCTGTTAACTCTCAATCGCCCACCCTGAGTCCAGGGGACTCACTACGAACTTTAATAAGTTCGTACAGGTTGTGTTTTTATGTTTCGGCGTCCAGCTTTCGTATACCTTCATACAGGGTCGCGCTGAACGCGAAGACGATCGGAAGTTAGCGCACTACAATTACAAGGGTGAATTTTGGCATCCAGTGAGTCCCAGGGACTCAGGGTGGTGTTTTATGTTACAAAAAAGGTACTTGTAAATTTTTTTTAAATCGTGTTAATTTAAATTTAGGATGCCAAAATGGTTGCGAAAAGTTCAAGAATTGAGATTGTTAACCCTTTGAGAAGTTTTGCTACTAACAATTTGCCTTAGTTGTGCTAAAAAGGTATGTGAGGTATGTGCACAACATATGAAATTCAACCTGCTGCACGTTTTCTTATTTTTAGTGTCCGACCGAATATTCGGTTTCGGTTTCGGCCCAAATAAGTGGTTTCGGTTTCGGTTTCAGTTTCGGCCAAAAAATGGCCGAATAGCCGAAACCGAAACTTTCTAGAATATTTTTTACATTTTGTTGTGTAGCAGATATATAGTAAAATGAGGAGTAATTTAGATGCCAGCAATGTCAACAAACTTTTTTTTTTAGCATATAATATTAAATTATTTAATTTTGAATATTATCGAGTAAGGTACGAAAGGGTGATTTCTTCTTGTTTACGTTTTTAAAAAATGAACAAATTGTTTTTATTAATAAGTATTTATTTATTTATGCTATGTTTGTTTGTTTGTTCTTTAGTTACTTAATGTAAAATTCGTTTGTTGAAAAAAGTGCTTGATATGGTGATTTTTATTTCGACTAGAAAGTTTCGGTTTCGGTTTCGGCCGAATATTAAAAAAAAACCGAATATTCGGTTTCGGTTTCGGCCCAAAAAAGTGGTTTCGGTCGGACACTACTTATTTTATATAATAAAGTATTACTTTAAGTTTTTTTTCTGAATAGTTAGTTGGTTTTTAAGTAATTTATGTAAAAAGAATTGTTTTTGTTAATTTGTTTATATCTTTTATTTTTGTAAAATGTTTAGTGTATGTTTTTTTAGAGTATTTTTTTCTATCAATTAAAAGGTGAATTTTTATTTGAGTTATGTAAAGATATGGAATGATATCTATTACAAGAGGTCTTAATGTGGCCTACAAAAAAATAAAAAACATAAAAATTTAATAGGTGTTGCGTTATTTCCAAAACAAAAATTGTGAGTCCCGGGGACTCAGGGTGGGTAGATACGTGATTTTAATAGGGGTGGGTGATTGAGGGTTAACCCTATTAACGCTATTTTGTTGTCAGAAGGCAACATGTTACTTTGTGGACGTCTGCATCCTCTATGGTTGCAAGAATACATTTTTTTGTTGGTCTTTAGAATAGTTTGAAGTTTTAGGAAAAATACGAAATTAATAAACTGAATATTTAAGTTTAAAGAAGAGAAGAATCAGGGGCGTAGCCAGAACTTGGTAATGGGGGGGGGGGGGGGGTTTTAAAATGTTTTTTCGCCAGTTTAGTATTACGTGTTTTTTAAAGTTAACTTTACTTTCCAAATAGGGCATTTTGTGATGGCTTATGTGACTTATTGCATTGGAAATTAAATTTGTCCCGATTTTTAGTAAACATTTCATGAAATTTGGTGCACTGGAAGCGAAGTTATTGCATCTGAAGTGAAAGTATGTATGTGTCATCGTACAAAAATGAGCATCGAACAAAGACCCAATATTAACTTTTGTTTTAAAAATGTTAAAATTTTAACCGAAGCATTTAAATTTATGAACCAAGTTTATGGTGATGATTTTTTATACCGTGGTGGAGTTCGTAAGTAATAAACGCGATTTAAAAACGATTGTCAGGCCATAAATGCTGACCAACGTGTTAGCCAACTGAAATCCGCGATAACCGTAGATTCCATCAAAACTGGGCGGTAATTCATAAAAGATTAGCCGAAGTCTTCATTGACTTTGCTTGCTTTACTTATACCCACCCGAGTGATCTTTTTAATATTCGTGTTTAATATCTGCCAGAGTATTTAGCTATGATTTCGAATAACTGCACAAATTGGAAGGTAATTTTCAATAACATGAACAAATTTTTTTTTTTTAGAAATGTTGTTTATGTTTAAACTTGAATTTTGTAATTTTGTATACAAAATACCTACCCGGGTGATCCCAAGTGCTTTGCTGCCATTTTGAACAAAACAATAAATTTTTTTTGCGTACCTCGTTATGTGTTAAATAAAACATCTGGAAAGAAATTTTGTAATATTTTCCATAGTTGCAAAATAAATCATTAAAGTTAGGCCTTTTTCGAAAAACGAGCTATTGTCAGAGGAAGATACTAAATACTGAGGTATGAAAAATATTTATATATTATTATATCTTAATTGTTAGTTTTACTCAAAATATCGGCGGAAGAGCCTGGGGTCATCCGGGTGAACGACATTGGTAAACGACGTATAAAAAAATTGTTGGTAAGGCGAAGCATCTCAATAGCATAAATTTATCAATAGCATTTTAACTGAACATCTGGCTATCGAAGGATACCATCTCACCGATCGACACTTGTTTTGACTGTGTTGACTGTGTTGACTGTTTGAAACAAATAATTGTTTCTGGACGGAAATTTCAGTTATTTCTTAGATTTAGGAGTCACTTCGTTTACCAGGCAACACTGCTCCGACGACTGGATATTTTAAACACAATATGTATTACGTCGTATGATCAATTTTCTTGCTCAACACTAACCTCAAATAATTTAATTTTTGGTATTATGAGTCACTAATCCGCACATTTCATCTCTTTTAACCTTAGAACAGTCCTAATATTTTTCAAAATATTTTCATCTTTTGTATACGCCAGTGAATTTTTTTTTCAAATCTAATACAGATACTTAATATCTTTATTATATAAATATTAAATATTTCAAATTTTAAATTATCAAATTTTGATGCATTAATTTATTGTTAGTGGATAGTAATAAAAATAAATAAATTTGCTGACTAATAAAATAAGCTATGGGACTCTAAAAACACTTCTAAAATTAATATACACAAATACTTCAATTTGTAAAGTAATGTAAAGTTATTTGAGATCCTAGAAAGTGATTGCCCCATTTCAACTTATATCAACATATCCAACCAGTTTTTGTAGCATTTTAATGTCAAAATATTCACGCAGCTCCTATTGTGAATTTCAAAACAGAAAAAAACTCCAACATAAAATTAGCCTCACACATTTTTCTCACAGAAAACGAATGGGTGTTAAGTTTTACTCGACTACTGGTGTGACACAAAAGTTCCCACAGCCAGCAGCCAACTTAATTGCGAAAGTCGAATGTGCGATCAGTAAATCACTCATAACGAATCTGTGTCACCCAAGGCGGCCAAAGAGCGCAACAGCGCCGATTTCAGTCTCTAATGAGTAGGTTCCCTCATGTTGGCCGCCTCGAAGCAAATGAGCTGCTGTATGGTCACCTGAGCTGCGCGCACTTGCGCGTTTTTATGACCGTTTGATTGAGGGTCGGCTACTGCAACACGGTTGTAAATTTCTGACGAGCAGTGTTTTCACGACTTTGACCGCAACTATAAACGCACAACAGTATCACACAGACCTAATATGGCACAGCTACTGTGTATAGATGTGTGTGTGTGTGGGTTTTGTCTTTGACAATAAAAATTATGTGAGCAAATTATCAGCAGTTTTAACAAAAAAAGTACCGTACTAAAATATTTGAAGAGAGAGTTGAGATGCTTGAAAGTATGCAGTGACAATAACCAATAACAATTAGAAATAACAACTCGGCCAATAAAACATAAACAAAGTAATAACTAGTTGCTAGTTACTAGCCTTGAAATTAGCTTTGGCTGACTGACTTATAGAGACTGAGCGCCATATTTGGTCATTTAACGCAAAAAACTGCTACAAAAAACATTGTAAAAAGAAGAGAAAATTAGTTAGTATGGCTCATATGTGGGTAGGGAATCATGTCAGACCCATTTCAAGTTCTGAAAGTAAGCAAATTTGTATTTTTAAAATATAAAAAATAAATTTTTCTTATTTGTCCAAATACGCTTCCATGGTCACAATGCTATAAAAGGTCCAAAAATGCAAAATGTTGCTACCATTTTGTTATCAGTTTAATCAATGGCCATCTTTTTAAGATTTTTGAGGCTAAAACCTTTCAAAAGGTTCTTTGGGTTGTATACCTTCGAGCGTTTCATTTAAATTTCAAGCGTATTTGAGAATCTTAAAAGCAATGAACTTATCGGTATGAGACATTTTCTGGAGATCGATAAGACAGCGCTTTCTTTAACAGTGTCCTTCCTTCACCAAGATGTGACACTGTCTACAGCAGTGTTGCCAGATACCTGAAATGACTTTCCCTTAAATTAGAAAAAAGCTGAAATTTTCTCAGACAAATTTGGAAATCTTCTAACTTTTTTCTAGTTTTTGTCATCATAAACTTATAAAATAATAAATAAAACTTCTCATAAAAAATTCAAATATAATATTTTTTTATTAGAGCCTTTTTATTCATTCAGCTTCAGCTTAGTAACAACTTAATAACTTAACACAAACAAAACATATACAAATTTAGATCAGTATGAAATTCGCGTTCCTTGCTTCATTGCATAAAATATACACTTTGAAGCATAGAATTTAATTAAATTACATTGGACACTTCAGCTCTCAATATTCAAGGCTTTAGTGCAACTAATGTTGTCAAATCTATAACCATCGAAATCTCCTAAACTTCCTCCTTAACAATTCTTCCTCCTAAAAATTCTCCTAAAAAACTAAGAATCTCCTCATTCTAGGAGGAAATCTCCTGATCTGGCAACACTGGTCTATAGAAAAATAAAGAATGAAACACTCAGTTCAGACACGAAAATTGTACCCAAACTTTTTCTCAATTACAAATCTTCCATACAAAAAATACATCTCTATGAAAGGAACTTCAATTAAGCATTAATTCATTCAACTTGCTCAGCTTCCATTGGCCTGTCTTAAAGAAAAAACAAAAACAGAGACAGAGACGCCCATGACTTTGCGCCATAGAGCAGCTGAAACCCTCTACTCCAACTTCGTTCTACCATTTTTTTTGTTTTTTTTTTCATTACAAATGAATATAACAAATACAGCAAAATTTAAATTGCAACACATCAACGACCTAACATTCCTTAATTACAACAAATAAGCAGCCAACGCAGCGGACGCTGCACGACAAGCAGCGATGCAACCAACAATTTTCGCTAAAAAAGTTGCTCGCACTCGTTTAAGTACACGTCTGAGGCGGACCTGAGTGTGCGACTTGGAGACGCAAAGTGCGTTTGAAGTCGCCGCCAAGCCAACAGATCAGAAATCATAAACTACAATTTGTTACGATACTCGTGGCTGATAATATTAAAGTGCCTTCATTTGATTTGAGCCAAGAAGGCAGACAAAAATCAGCAAAAGATTCAGGTGAAAAAAAATCAACAAACGACGCACTTCAGCAGGCGAACATGTTGCAAGGAGCGCGACTGCCTCCTGAGGGTCTCAGCGATGCAATGTTGGCAGCATACCCACACACATACACACACACAAACACGCACAGCCTATATGCCAAAAATGAATATAAACTGTAGGCAAGATTTCATAATGAGCTCATTTTTGCGACATGAACATGAAATAGATTTTAAATAAAAAGTCTGCGCACGCTGACAGTGATGGCAAAAGTGTGTTTTTATGGGGTAAAATGTAAAATAAGTCGAATTAGGTAAACACAGCGACAGGCGGCAATGGATAGGATTGAGAGAAAAGTTGAGATTGGGAAAAGTTGAAATGGGTTCAAATGGCTGAATATTTTATTGAAGTAAATGGCCAACACTTGTTGTGTATTTTGTATGGAAAAAACCTGTACGAAAATGTGTTTCTTTCGATGGGTTTCAGTTCACTCAAAGTAGGTTCTTAACAAAATGTTGCGCTGCTTTGTCGATGAAAGAGGTTTATGAATGATATGCATTCGCTGGCTTTTTATTGGGGTTTGTCGAGTGCAACAGGCACTACTGGCTTAAGTTGGTTATTTCAGTTGATCAATGACTCATACTTGCAAGTTTAAGGCCGAAGAGATCAGTTCCATGACGTTTTTGAACAGCGAGTTGGGTTTGTCATTTCCAAAATTGTCATTTCGATGCAGTGACGTTAGCTACCACGGCGTATAGAAAATGAGTTAGAGGGTCGCCTCAGACTTGTGGTCCAATGTACTAACCAGCCAAGACGCAGCACAGTGTCGCGAGTAGGGACAAAAATCAAAAAAATGAATTTCGTAAATGTAGAAAAATAAGTTTGTAGTACTGAAGTAAATACCTCAATACCTTTAAAAATATCAATTAATATACCGATGGCAGGCCACCAAACTTGCACTTTGTGAAGGTGGGTGACTTGGGTAGAAATTATTGCAATTTGTTGAATGTAAGTTCGAGGTCTCTTATTGAAAAATTTCCCATGGAACCTTATGTTAAGTAAATATATTCTATAAATATACTATTTTTGCAACTCCGTGGAAGCTTTTCCTCTTTTGTTCTGCTTTCCATATTCCTTGTACCGTTACTTAAAAAGAAACGTCAATTCGTAGGAATAAAAGTGCAGTGTCATCAAACTTTAGATAAACTTGAAAAAAATACTCCTTCTCACTCCTTCGAGATTTTACAGTGTGATATAGCTGAAAGTATGTATTAATAGAAACCATGGACTTTAGCTGCACAAACTTGCACGTTTTTAAGAAATTCAACATTTTGAGCGGCGTATGCAGTCAAAAATAGGGTCCTTTTTGCAACATGGTTGGCAGGAAAACATAGCGACCACTGCTGCGCTTCGCTTGAACTATACATTTTTGTTTGTAATAATATGCAAACACCACTTGATTTTGAAAAATTACAAAAAAAAGGTAGATTCGGTGGAAGGTTTCGGTAATACTGGATGGCTTGCCATCGAATTAAGGCAACTTTCGAAAAGAAGCAAATTTTGTTAATGCCAGCAGAACCAATTATATCAGTTAATAGGAAAATTAAAGGTAAACATGAAAACCGAAACTCTGATATTATGCAATTTAAAAACTATTTAATTTAAAATTTTGTCAAAAATAGATGTAGAGGGTTTAATTTGAATAATTCATCATCGGAAACCGATTGTCCTAGCAGTACAGATTAACAAATTGTAATTTTTAATGAAAATATATGCATTACTGAATAAATATAATAAAAGGTATTATTATTATTGTTTATTTGGGTTTCAAATTACTTACTTACTTATAAGTATGCACAGATATTTGTAGTTTTTTTAATATTTTCTTTTTTTATTACAAACGTATTTGTAGATTAATCGAAATTTGGTACATATCTTTATATTGATGATATGAGTTGCTGTACCAAAATTCATCAATATATCTTTTATAGTTTCCGATATACTGTCAACTTAGTATTTGGTTTGTATGGGAGGTGGGCGTGTCCGTGGGGCGATTGAAGTAATGTTTGGTGTATTAACTTCTCTTTATAACAAAATCATATGTACAAAATTTTATTGCCGTACGACTATTCCTTCCATTTTTGTCCCTCGCTACTATGGACTCGCGACACTGTGCGCAGTGGCCGCTAACCTTTCGGTGTAAATCACAAAATGTAAACTGGATCAAGGCCCCGTGCGATAATAGTTTCATAGAATTGCTAACCATAGAAATTCTTCAACTGTAGAAGTCTTTTTGGAGGCAGGACACTGTCATTGAATGTGCTGAATCGTCTTTTTGATCTCTTGAAAGTGTCTCATACTGGGGAAAATCTTAATACTCAGATTCTAAAAAACGCTTTGAAGAATAAAAGTTGAAACCGAAAGTCATTGTTACAGTTGCTCGAAGTTAAACAACCGAAAGAATCTTTTCAAAAGTTCTCAAATCAAGTTGTATTCAGGTTACAGAAGTTTTTAAGCAGCCAGCAGAATCCTGAGAGATTACTGTTGACTAAATCATTTAAAATTAATTAATTAATAATTGACTGGCACGACAGCCCGCTTACGCGAGACTAAGGCCTAGCTTCCCGCAACCACCCGTGTTGTGCGTGTGAATTTGTACGCGGGTGGAAGGGACCTACAGTTTTTATGCCGGTTCCGAACAGCAGGTTGGAAGCTCTTTCATAAGCAATTTTTGCTCTCAGAGGTTTGCCATTTCCAGCTGAAAGAGCAGCTACCGAAAGAGAAAACGAGTTTTCCCGTTATTTTTTTTAGTTGTTATTACAGGCAGTATTTGAACCTGGGGTTGCTGCCTTCGACTCGCGGTCCAACGCACTAACCAACTGAGCCACGGCGGCTGCTTTAAAAACAAAGTCACTTATCACTTACTTACTTAACTTATCATAACAACCACAGAATTCAATTTTATTTTGGGGGGAATATAACTTGAAACCATATTTCGTACCAGCTAGTTTTGTATTTAGGGGTTTTGAACCACAAAACCTCCTTTCCACAGTGTGTGCCACTGTTAACAACTCAGTACCGGCTTTCAACCTGCCGCAAAAGTTCTCTCCAGACGTCTCTGCTTGGCGCACGTCTTCATCAGTTGGACACATCAAGAGATGATAGGACGTCCTCAACTTGTTCGTTCCTCCTGAGACACAATTTGCCTCTTTGCTGTCTCCATCCAACTACCGCATCGAGAACCCCTTTTTCGCCGAGGCTTCATTGTCCTTACGAGAGTCATGCCGAAGCTAGCGTAGTTGCTTGATTTGGATTCGCTGTGCCATGTCTTTAAACAGATCATACAACTCGTTGCCAATACGAACAGGAATGAAGATTTTGCGAAACACATTTCTCTGGAACACCTTGTGGTGAACGCCCTAAGCCATTCAGAAGTTTTTTTTTGGTTTCAGACCTGGGATATTCTCCTCAAAAACGTTACTGCCATTTCTATCTCCTGCATTGAATGGGCCTAGAAAGTAGGAAACCCTCACCTACTGTGCTACCGCCCCGCAATCTCAAGAACTTGTCTGACTTGCTTAGGAGTCTCTAAGGAAGGTGTCAAACCTCTTTGGAAATTCGTGAAATACCCATACTAGCATTTTAACCCTTTCCGGAAATTTGTACGATATATCGTAGAATTTTGTTTAACGATTTTTTATTTGACAGCGAAAGCATTTTTTAGGAAACGGCTTTTTAATTCTTATTAAGCAGGTTGTGTTGCACCGTTCTGTTTAAAAATATAAATCACAATAGCCGTGGTGACACAGTGTGAGTGAGTTTTGTAAGCAGCTCTTTGCAAGAATTTGGCGATGCGATGCTTCTGCGGAGGCATTTTTAAATACTTTTTAGTTGCAAAAAGCCAAACAATTTCAAAGTTTGTATCTCAGTTGTTTTATAAAACTTATTAAATTTAAAATTGTTTGCGTCTAAATATTTTTCCCGAGTCTTTAAAAACATTGTACGATATAACGTACAAATGACTACAAGGGTTGCAAAGCTTTGTACGATATATTGTACAAATGGAAGGCAAAGGTTGCAAGTGATGTTTGCATTTTTTTTAAGTTATGTATTTGGTAACAGAGTTTTTCCGTTTGCTTGAATGCCATGCCCATCAGTAAATCGTATGACTAATAAAAATCGACTATTCGGCAAATATCTACTAAGAAATAACAATTACTAGACGATTTTTTGTTTTACTGGACAGACACAGATTATGTAAGGTTAGACATGCGTACTTGCCACTCCCACTACGATAATAAGAATCGGCTATATTCGGTATCTTTCTGTAAAGCTATACGAATTTGAATTGATTCTGTGTTTATTGAGGGGAAAAGGGCTTTGCAACAACAACAACGGTTATATAAGGCCGGATAAATGTGACTCAATTGTTTATATATATAAATTATATAAGTTTCGATCGAACTAAAATCACGTTTTGATCTTTTGTTGTTATAATTTATGTTTTCTATCAAGAAAATCAATGAATTGTTCATAAAAATTAAAAAAACGAAACAAAAATTTCATGCATTTTTACTCCTTTGTTGACCATTTATCGTACAATGAAAACGTACCATAAAAATTTAAAAACCGAAACAAAAATTTCATGAATTTTTACTCCTTTGCGGACCATTGTACGATATATCGTACCATAAAAATTAATAAAATTAACAAAAATTTAATGCATTTTTACTCCTTTACGGACCATTGTAAAAATTAAAAAACGAAACAAAAATTTCATGCATTTTTACTCCTTTGCGGACCATTGTACGATATATCGTAGAAAATTAATTGAGCTGAAATTCTTAACTGAAATTATGTTTTTGATATTTTTAAATGTTCAATGAGAGTCAATAGTTTGAAAGAAAAATTTTTATCTCAGGAAAAGCGGAAATTGACCGGAAAGAGTTAATAGCTTTCTACTGCTTTCATCACTCCTAAACGAAAGTCCAACTGGCATCGCTAAGGACCCAGTAGGCAGCCAGTCTAACCTAACCTTTTCTATCCCTTCAATATTCCTAAATTTCTCGCGGAATGACAGAGTCCCAAACCCGTTAAAGATTTGAATCACAACTTCGAGGGTATTGTGTTCAAATTCTGACTACATACGAAAACCAAACAATCAAAGCGACACAGAAAACCTCGAGGAGAGAAGAGGAGTAAATTCTTGTTCTTGTCTTTTTCACCATTGACATTTTGTTTTAATTGCACTTCAATAATCCTGTAGTAAGTAAAGGCTGCGCGAAGCCCAAACGGCGAAGGTAAAATACAGACAGTGCGGCTTAAAGTGCGTAAAAAGGGGCAACAAAAAAGTTCAACTGCGCAAAGAGGGCCAAAGCAGTCCGCCTGACTGTGTGTAGAGGCAAAATAAAGAGAAACAATTTTAATCCCACGGATGTGCTGATGCTGCGGCTGCAACTGGCGAAAGGAAAAAATATTGTTGGCCGCTAGCGTTGCAACCGAACGACGACGACGGCGGCAGCAACCGGCGGCAGCAGTAAAAAAGATGACATGAAACAAAACGATTCCTCGTCGGACTAATTGGCTTAAATGGGGGGAAAATTTATTTAAGCACATTAGTGGGATTTTGCTTCGGTGAACGGATACTCGCCGCCGGCTTCCAGATCCCCATGGCCCATCGCAGCTGCCCTTCTTCAGTGGCGCTTTTTGGTCCTATTTCATTTTTATTATTTTTCGCTTTCTATAATTTCGTTAATTAACTTCAACAGCTGACAACGCGTCACCGAGTGACAGTCGAGCGGCAAGCGGGCAACGGCTGTTTGTGCTCGTCGTTGCGCCAAAAAGCCTACTGGATGGATACAAAATAAATTAGCCCGATGCAGCAAAATTATTAAATCACAAAAAACGCTCTAAAAACAAACCAAATAAATTAAGAAAACGCTCGCGCCTCGAACGTAAATCGTATCTAAATATATAAGCCGCTGTTTGACTTTTCGATGTCGTCAGCATTATTCACGACCGCTGTCGCTTGTAAGCGTTTGTTCGTTGGTTTGTTTGATTGTTTGTGTGTTGGTTTTGTTGCTATTTGAACGATTGCGCGCTATGGCCGCTGTTCTATTTCGGGCGTACTGTGTAACGCACGTAGCCACCCACCTGCGCCGCAACTTCAAAAGCGCCATTTTTAAATTTGTCACATTTTGAATGCGGTGAAAATTGCCAACGGCAATTTTCCCCCCAACATTAAGAAAGATCAATGCATGTGTGTGTGTGTGTGTGTGTGTGTGTGTCGTAGGTGGAGTCAAAATGCTTGAGCGCTTTGTTTCATAATTTATTTGCGCTAATCTGTGAGTTTATATTTTATCGCTACTGTGCGCTATTTAAATATAAATATTATTTTATTTGAGCATGTGACAGATTTGCTGCTGCGCTCGTAAATTCGTGGAGCTGCGCGCCACTGACACGGCCGCTCCACTTCGCTGCAAAATGCCATATCAAATGGTTATAAATTTTTTATATGAGGCAGCATGTGCGCCTCTGCGTGTGTGTGTGTGTGTGTGTGTGTGTCTATCTGCAGATAAAATGTTTGTTCCGCAGTCTCGTTATCGCATCATTCGCATTCTGTCGCCGCGGTTCTCTGGCGCTGCTGGTGCGTAATTTACGTTTCGGCGCTGCTGTAAGGTTATTTCCAATGTACACGCCGCTTCCCATCGCCGTCACCGCCACCGCCACCACCACCGTCAGCGGCAACGGCACCCACTCGCATCCGCCGTTTGTCAATGGTGCAGTGCGGAATTGTGTTGTTTTGCTTTGATTTCTTACCGCAAGATTGTACACTACGAAAAATAAATCCTAATTTTCTTATAACTATATTAGATATTTTTTTTCCAAATAACAGAAAAATATTTCGAAACATTTCGAAAACCAATATAGTTTTATGTTATTACATCATACTACAAAAATAAAATTTTGTTAAAATCCTGTCAAAAGTTGATATAGACGTGAAAGTAGAGCTCGTTCATAGTAACCTGACAATCTCAGTTTTTCATTTTCTGAACCGATGTACTTTTAAAAGAACTTAAAAATCTTAAGGACAAATCTATTTCATAAAATTTATTTTAATATTTGCGTTTTTGCAATGATAAAGATGTGGTTATCAAATGAAGTGGGAAAACTCTTGTCTTTTGACTAAATTTTCTATTTTAATGTTTAGTATCAAAAAATGTGAGAAAGCCCGTTTCAAAAATGTATCCTTCAATATCCTTCAAGATTTTTTATTGAAGCCTTTTGAGAAAAATATATGTTTTAGATCTCAGTCTGTCGTATTGTACCTCTAAGCTATTCTTATAATTATAGCTAATTATTATTATTGCTATTCTTCTAGCTTTATTGGTTTATAATAATAAAAATAAGTTTATAATAATAAAAATAAGTTTATAATAATAAAAAAGAGCTTACCCCAAAGGAAAGTATTAATTACTTTAATTTAAATAAGTCAAAATTAAGTTTAATGTCTATAAAATTAAATTCATTAAAAGTAATAAATAATAATACAAAATTAATGAAAGTTATCACAGTATTTGGTCTACAACAAGAATTTAGTATGAAATAGGCATTAATTTATTGTCTATAAAATTAAAATAATTAAAAAGAATAAATCAAAATTAAAATTAAGTAATCTTACCTCAATAATTGGTGCATAAGCAAGCTTTAGGTATGGAATATGCATTAATTTACTATCTATAAAATTAAAATAATTAAATATAATAAATAACAATTAAAATAATTACATGAAGATAATTAAAAATAATAACCAATAATTAAAATTAATTAATCTTACCACAATAATTGGTGCATAAGGAAGCATGAGATGTGGAATATGCATAAATACTGTCTATAAAATTAAAATAATTGAAAATAATAAATAATAATTAAAATAATTAAATGAAGATAATTACAATTAATAACTAATAATCAAAATTAATTAATTTTACCACAATAATTGGTGCATTAGCAAGCATTAGGTATGGAGTATGCATTAATTTACTATCTATAAAATTAAAATAATTGAAAATAATAAATAATAATTAAAATAATTAAATGAAGATAATTACAATTAATAACTAATAATCAAAATTAATTAATTTTACCACAATAATTGGTGCATTAGCAAGCATTAGGTATGGAGTATGCATTAATTTACTGTCTATAATATTAAATTAATTAAAAGTAATAAATAATAATTAAAATAATTAAATGAAGATAATTAAAAATAATAAATAATAATTAAAATGAATTAAACTTAATTTCAGTTCCAATTCTGATTAAGTACGAAATAAATACTTAAACACATTTTCAGTTTTGGCTTAATTCTGGCGTTGAAGTTAATTTCTGAGCTTTGATGTATTCAGAGACCTACAGTCGAATTTTATGGCGAATATATTCGTGGTACATTTTTTCCTTAAAAAGTCCTGTTTTACAGGACATTTTTGGCATTTTAGGAAAAACGGGTCAAGTTGACCCATAAAAATCAACTACAAAATCAGCTACAGGGTTAAAATGCTGCACAAAAATATTCTTCGTAGTATTTTACATCAAATTGCTGAACCCATCATATACCTAAAATGTAAGGTTACATGGTTTTCGTCTGCCGATTCACCATACGAATGTGCAAACGAGGGAAAACTTTGACCCCCCCTAAAAAAAATACAGATGTAAACTTTCAAAACGCCGATACACATATATTTTTTTTTGAGTCCCCTCTACCAGAATCCGTTGTCAGAACCTTGTTATTTAAAAAAAATTTGATTTTGTTGTGCAGTGTAATTGGTGCATAAGCAAGCATAAGGTATGAAATATGCATTAATTTATTGTCTATAAAATAAAATTAATTTAAAAACAAAAAAGATTATTAAAATTAATTAAACTTACTGCATTAGTTGGTCTAATTAGTAGGCCCTACTTTATGCTAAAAAAATTCTCGAAATAAAATCTTATTTAGCGATTGGTTTCAGTTGTAAGCAATACGCTTTTTGAGGTCTGTTTCTACCTAGAAATACAATGATAGAGAGGGAGGGATAGATACAGATAGAAGAGTACGTCCAAATATAATATAAATTAATAAATAAATTCATTAATTAGTAATTTAGTAATAATAATTAGTAAGTAATAAATTAATTAATTAATTAGCAATTATATTATCTTTGGTACGTCTCTTCGTCCTCCAAGGGGATTTGAACTAAAGTTACTACCAACTGAGCAACGTATTTTTAACTGAATGGTTTGGATACAGTTACATTGCAATGTTTATATATCGCCAAAGAGCTTATAAAGCTTATCATTCCATGGAACACGGTATTCTTCGTGATTCAAGTGCGAAAAGCCAAGAATCATCCACAGAGCCAAACTCCTCAATGCTTTCAAAGAAGGTTCCTTAGTGTTCGTCATCGACGATGCAATGGTACCACATGGGAGGACAGGAATTATCAACGACCACTTTTAAGAGCGAACTCAGTTGCCCAATTGTCTACAGAACCCAAAGTGATAGCTGCATTAGCAGTGATTCTCTGAGCAATTTTCACGCTGACATGGTTTTGCTGTTAATATTGGTTCTGAAATGGATGAAGTCCACTCCAATCCTTCGCAGTTTGCTATCACCTGAATTTGTCTTCTTTTTTCTAAATTTCATAAAAAGCAATTTCTTGCATTCTTCAAGCTCTCAAGGTAGAACCTTTTCAGGTTCATTAAAAAACATATTTTCCTTCAAAGAAACAATAAAAGTTACACTATTTTAACTTAACCAACTTGTTTCCTTGTTCATATAAACTTTTATTAATTTATGCATGAAAAATTTTTACAAGTGTAAAGTTTGTTTTTGATTTTCTCTTGCCAAGAGCTAATAAAAAGGTAATTCTTGAGAGATTTGTTGATGTGTGACGGTTGGTACAATATTCAAATTGTGCCTACAGATGCTATCAGCGAACACGATGAAAAATTGCTTTGCCAGTTGATTGAAATTATGAGCATTAAAGCAAGGCTGACGTTACTCATACTCGGTGCGGTTGTTTGCTTGGATCAACATAGATATAAATGTTTCTGCTTGGAATTTCTCATGTCAATATGTAATTTTCTTAAAATATGTGCATACACATATTGAAATGAATATAGTGATGATTTAAAATTTTTTTTTAATAAGTATAAAGTAAAGTTCAGGTGCAGTGCAATGGTCACCATTGACCACTTGCAAATATTTTTTGTTTTTCCTTTAGATAATTAAGGGCAATGGTAGGAGTTCTCTTAGGTCATTGTCATGGATACCTTCAGTGGCGCACGCAGGATTTTGTTTCGGGGGGGTTTCGTGTAACTTTTTTGAGAACTTTAAAATGGAATAAAATTTAGATGTATGAATCTATAGACTGAGATCCAAAACATGTACAGTATGAAGGTACTATATATCAGTATGAAGTGAGCCTCAAGATACAAATGTCTCGATAGGGAATATTTGTTGTGAGCCTTAATTTTTTTTTTGTTTTGTTGCTATGACATCTGTCAAGCATATTTAGTATACATCAAGTCATTGAACAAACAACATCATATTTTTTCATCGTGTTCAAAATGTCGAATTTTGTACCAGATAGTGATGATTTGCGGAAAGCATTAATTTTTTGTTTTCATTTGAAGAAAAGTGCTGTAGAGTCGCATCGAATGCTTGTCGAGGCATATGGTGATCATGCTATATCAAGAGCAACATGCAAAAGATGGTTTCAACGGTTCAGAAATAATGATTTTGATGTGAGAAATGAAGAACGTGGAAGACCACCAAAAAAAGTTTGAAGACTCCGAATTGCAAACGATATTAGATAAAGATGGCACTTTGAGTCAAAAGTAAATGGCAGAAATGTTAAATGTTGCACAAGGAACAATTTCTGTCCGTTTAAAAGCTATGGGAATGATCCAAAAGTGTGGAAAATGAGTGCCATATGAATTGAATGAAAGGCAGATGGGAAACCGAAAAAACACTTGCGAAATTTTGCTTCAAAGACACGAAAGAAAATCAATTTTGCATCGAATTGTTACTGGCGATGAAAAATTGATCTATTTTAGGAATACTAAACGGAAAAAATCATGGGTTAATCCGGGAAAACCTTCAACATCGACTGCAAAACCAGATCGATTCGGCAAGAAGACAATGCTGTGTGTTTGGTGTTAATACTGATCGCTACCGACAACAAATGATCAATTTGAACCATGCATTGATCGAAAAACGACCAGAATGGGCCAGAAGACACGGCAAGGTAATTTTGCTCCATGGCAATGCACCTGCACACAAAGCAAGACCGTTCAGGATACAATCAAGCTGGGAGCTGCTACACCACCCGCCGTATTCACCAGACTTGGCTCCTTCCGACTTCCATTTGTTTTCATCGATAGGACACGCATTGGCTGAGCAGCACTTCGATTCCTACGAGGAAGTCGAAAATTGGGTGTCTGATTGGTTTGCCTCAAATGACAAACAATTCTATTGGCGCGCTGTCCACAAATTGCCTGAAAAATTAACAAAATGTGGGGCTAGCAATGGCCACTTTACTTTGAATAAAATGTTTTTTACTTTCCCATTAAAAATTAGTGTTTTATTTTCGCAAAAAAAGGCTCACTTCATACTGAAATATCTGGTATGTTTCCCCTACCTGACATATTTTGGTCCTGAAAGCTCAAAATAGAAAATTTATTTAAAGGAGACTATTTTTCTCTTTTATTTGATACCCATATCTTGCACAACCGCAAATCTTTGAACAAATTTTTAAAATGTGTATGTCCTTAAAATTTTAAAGTCCTTTAAAAATCACTTTGGGTCAGAAAATGAAAAAATAAATAAATAAAATTCCAGGTAAATGACCTCTAGTTTCACGCCTATATCAACATTTGGAGGGGTCAAGGTGTAATATATGTAAAGTTGGTGTTTTCACTCAGTGGATCATAACTTTGTCATTTTTCTTTCGATTCCATTGATGGTAGGCTTAATATTTGCGCAAATAATATGTTTCTCATCTTAGGTCTTAGTCTTAAAACCAAAGGAAATACTCGTAATTTATTTTATCTATAAAAAACATTCAAAAATTTATAATTTTTGAAAATGGTCGAAAAATTCAAATTTTTTACAACTTTCATCGTCAGTAATTTCTCCAAATCTCATCTGATTCGGACAATCTGTATATTTCTGGAAAAGCTAAGGTATTATCTTCTGGCCGACGGACATCTTGTGTTAGCCAGATGGTTCGTTTACGAGATATGTGCTCATAACTGAAACAACAGGGTGACAACTGTTTTTTCCAAGATTTGAAAACACTTCTAACAAAATTGTTTTGATCTTCAGTTCAGCGGCCCAACGTTAGTCTAGAAAACACTTTTTTAGGTGAATTTTTGGTGTCGAGTCGTGTTATTGATGATTTAACATATATGCGACGGTTTTAAATTAAATTTCTGTACTAACTTAAAAATATTTGGGGGGTGTAGGAAAGCTGTATACCTGATTTTTTTGGAGCATTGAACACGTTTTGTGCTGCTCCTTAGGAGCTTTTCCGGAACAATCCGCCACAACATTCAGAGTTCTGTCGCTACAGACTCAGTTTATTGGTTCGACTTATGATCTCATTCGGCTAAAGGATCCAAACGTTATTTGCCCAAACCCATTTCTATATGTTGCAAGAACAGCTGACTGCGATGCCATCACATTCAACACATTAGATGAGATTTTTATACGCCGACACATCCGCTCCACTTTTTGCCCTTCGCTTCACTATTTTTGGGCCTGTAAATTGTCAGGACCGACGCGTCGTGCAGCGTTAGTTCATTTTTAAATGTCAATTAGCAAAGTTTACCTTCTGTCAGTCACCTTGTCAGTTGATAAGAACATATCAAGGCAATTAGACAATGTCACAATTTTTGTCGCAACGGAAAATGAATAATTTACATTAGCTCGGCGCTCGGCGCTCGGCGTATGGCGAACGCAAATGCAAACTTAAACGGCGCACAATGACATCGAGCGGCGGCACAACGTCACACTCGCGCACAAACACGAACCCAAACACAAAACGACACGATGACACACATTCATACATACTTTCATTCGTAGAAGGCCGTTGCCGAGCTAATTAGCTAAACCAAATGAAAATGATTAAATTCGGCTAAAAGCAAAAGCAACAACAACAACAAAAAAAATGACAGCCGAACAGCCCGAGCGGCCAGTTACTTGGCGGCGGCGCGACAAATGGCAACCGACGCAAACGCAGAAACGTGAAAACACGGGCATTATGTCAAGCGTATGAATTTTTGATAATTTAATTAGCCGCACTCGCCGCCCCTTCAGTGCGCCGAGCACCGAAGAAGGAAACGAAGACAATATTTGAATGTAATTGCTTGTAATAATGCGTTAAAAAGAGTCCTAATAGTGGTTTGACGTGCCAGCACGCACTTTTCGCCGCTTGGCCCACTCGCCGCCGATTGATGTCGTATGTGTGTGTGTGTGTGTGTGCCCAACACAACGGAGCTGTGACAGTGGCACGCAACTGGGCATTGTTGACGTGGCAATGTAAACAATGGTTGAGTTGAGTTTTACATTCACAACAGTCATGGCAGCAAGGAACAATGAGCAAGGATTAGACAGGAGCAGTTGAAAAAGTGAAGAATTTGCATAAAGAGTGCGGGAACCAAAATCAAAAAGTTGTGTCAGAGAGTTGGCAAAAATCTTGACTGTATTTTATTTAACAACATATAGTGTGCTGTCTGTAGGAGTAGATATTGAAGTACAGGGTACAAAAGTTGTCACCCAGTATTCTTTGGCTCCAATTTGTTTAGGAATGAATGAATGTCAAAGCAAAATTGACTTTTGCCGCCAAGTTGTAGCATCTGCTGATAAGGTGATGACTTGTGCACTAGGGTGGAGCGAAAAAATTTTTTTCTGAATTTTAGATTTCCTGGTTTCTCAAACAGTGATCCATCGTAATGGAAATGTTCATGCAAAATACCAGCTTTCTAACTCAACATCTTGAGGTGGCGCATTAGGTATGAAGTTTGAAAAATAAGAAAAAAAGGAGTTTCAAAAAAACATTTATTTCTGACAATAATACTATATATTTTACTGAATTTATATTATAAACTACTAGTACAAAGAAATACTATATTAGATTACCATAAAACTAACATTTTAATGATCAGTATCAGAAGTTTCAGTGTCTTCTTTTTGACGGAAATACTGAGATTTGGTGTCAAATGAAGGTATTTCTTGCCTGGATTTTATTCTAGTACGAATGAAACCATCTCTAGCATCGGGTCCACAAACAGATGCTGAAGCCTCAGTTACAAGTTTGACACACCTTTCGACAGCTTGGGTGTGGCAAGGGTACTTCTCAATATCAAACAATTTACCTCCAGATGAAATTTTTGTAGTAATTTCCGAATCGCTGTATTTCATTGTTACAGGAGGTTCCGTTATCTTCTCTTTCGCCCATTCTATCAAATCATAATAGTTTTCGGCATCTATCTTTAGCTCTGGTAACTGGAATTCACGAACTTTCTTGCCTTTGGTATCTTTTCTTGCTTTTAAAACCCTCCGAAGTGCCAGCTCTCGTATTTGTTGATTCTCATCTTGTAACATAGCCAGCAATAGATTTTCCGGGTGCATGAAGAAAGCATTTCTTTGAATAGTATTTAAGACAACACTTTTTAAGTCATCTCTCAAATACAAACTTCTTTTGACCATATTAAAGATGTGAATGGGACCAAATTTACAAGATGATTTTGACTTGATTTCAAACCAATTTGGTGCGTAAACTTTCATGATGAAAGTGGCCAGTTCTTTCAAATTATTTGTTGGTTTAGCTGTGCCAATATACAATCGAAGAATCCTGTTAGCACAAGTTAACCATCGAGAATGGGCTAGTTTTCCTGGGTCTTTGTTAGCTAAGTTTGGTGAAACTGTACCAGAAGATATAGCAGAACATATCTGATAAAGGTATTTTTGATCAGTGCTCAACAAATCAATATCCAAATCCGGTAATTCGGTGGGGATGGGTTCGAATGTTTCTATTTTTAAGTCAAGACATTTATCAAGCTGTTTTCCTAAACTGCCAGAAAAAGTATTGGGGCCTGTAGTTGTACCGTCGAGACTGGAGAACAAATGACGAAGTGGTAATTCATTTGCATGTAACAAGCACACAAACCATTGCAAAGGGCGCTTCAGATGTTTTTCTAATAAAACAATGACTCCATTTTTCCGACCAGTATTAACAGCAGTACCATCGCATCCAATTGCCACCAAAGAAGATCGAAATTCATATTTGTTTTCAAGAAAGTCGACAATATTTTTCTCAATATTAGCCGCTTTACCCGAATCAATAGAAAGATGACCGATGTATTCTGAATTAGGTTCTGATATTATTGAGATATGTTCTTCGACTATAATCTTCCTTTGGGAAATATTATTAGCCTTGGTTATAGTCAAAGTTTTGTCTTTACGACCATCAAAATAAATAGCCGTCAAAGGTTCGTGTTTTTCTATAGATTGCAATTCTTTACGAATCTTCTGCCGTTCTCTGCGGATTTTGCTTCGGTCTACCACTTTTGATGAGTCCACAGTACTGATTACATTTAAGTCCAGTAACGCAGCATTCACAATTAATGCTGCAGATCGATCAGAAACTCCAGTTCTATCGCAGGTTGTAGCAAGATTTTTCAGCTTATCTCTCATTTGTTGAGTTTTTTTAAGGGATGGATTAGACACTAATTCTGCAGTACGAAATTGATCGTCCTCATCTGATGTTTCAGCAGAAGAACTGCCAGACGTCCAAACTATAGCTGGGGCAGATGATGATGTACTGGGAGTGACGTTACATTTTGCAGCAAACTCTTCATATTTTCGCTTCCTAATTTCACGACGTTGCATAGTCTGAGTTGTTACTTTATCCACAGAACCAATATACATTTTGCGCTCATTTCGTTGATCTTTTAAGAAGTTTTCCTCAGCAATGGGTACTTTAGTCACACATTTGCATAGTTCTCGGGATACACATTTACATGTTGCGATATCAAACAACTTATTTATTGATTCATTGTAGAATATCTGCTTTTTAGAGTCATTACGTATTTTTTTCACATTCTTGTACTTTTGATAATATAAAATAAGCCTAGACACAACTTGTTGATGGGTGATTGTAGGGATAGATGCTTTACTCCAGATGGCTGCAATATCGGAAGCAATTATATCACATAAATCTTTGACTGAAGGATCCTTTCCATTATTCAACTCTAACATTTCGTTTCTAATCCATAAGTAGTGTTTAATCACGTCACAGTATGTAGGTAACATATTATCACTAAATTTGATTGGATCACCAAATAAAGGACACCGGAAATCTTTTCGCGTTTTAGGCATTTTTTAAGAAAATTAGCTTAACTTTGGCACTATTTCAAAACTATTTATTCAAGTTTTGTAACAAAATACTATGTTTGCGTTCGAGATCACACTCAGTTGAAGTTAAAAACAGTATATTAGTAAGCAAAGTGTACGAATGTACGGGGATCTTTTATTTTGTCCGGGATTTTGGAGTGAAGACTTTTGAATAAAGCGTATGTATTTTTTAGCGGGTTGAAATAGCGTTTATTAAATAGCGGCGAATAAAGAGTAGCGGTTGCTCGGAGCTCAAGAGGTGTTGGCTCGTCGCAGTAGGAACAGTCTCTGTCGACTCTCCCGTTGTTTACAGTGAAGAAGTAAACTTGTAAATAATTTCCAAGAAATAAGAATTATACAAATTAATATTAAAAGTTCACGTTTGGCGTGAACACAAAGCTTAGTAGGCTAGTAGTAGCAAAGTAGGCTTACAAGTAAAAATAAAAGTTTTTTTGAAACTATTATCTCAATGCGCCACCTGAAAATTAAGTCGTAGACCCTTGATTTTTTGCATGAATAAAGCTTTTACATATGGTCACCAATTAATAATACAGGAGTTTGGAAAATAAAAAAAAAAATTTTTTTCATGTGTTTCACTCCACCCTATTGTGCACCACCCTGTATTTTAAATTCCAACGTTGCACCCACTTGCCACTTCCCTCTTTTTTGTGGATCAAAAAATGGACCAAAATCCAAAACTATGTACAACAAAATTTCATCAGAATAAAAAACCAATGAGAAAATTTGATAATTTTTGTATTTTATTCAAATATACAGTTACGGATAATAAAATAGAATCATTCGTAGTATTAATAGTCCATGCTAAACACATATGACGTAGTTTAAAAAAAAAGGTGAATTACACTACTCGACAAAAAATGGGTCATTCGAATGTTGATATAGACGTGAAACTATATGTCATTTATAGTATCCTTGCATAGTCAGTTTTTCATTTTCTGACCCCAAAACCTTCTTAAAGGACTTTAAAATTTTAAGGACATACACATTTCAAACATTTTTTAAAATTTTTGCAGTTGTGCAATGATGAAAGTGTGGATATCAAATGAAAGAGGAAAATGGTCTCCTTTTAACTAAATTTTCTAACAGTTTGTGTTATTCGATGATTCGTTTACGAGATATATGCTCATAACTGAAACAACAGGAAAAAACTGGTTTTTCGAAGATTTTTCGAAAACGCTTCTTAAAAAATTTTTTTGATTTTCAGTATCGTGTTCAGCGGCCCAAAGTTAGTCTAGAAAACATTTTTATTTTTAGGTGTATTTTTCGTGTTCAGTAGTGTTATATTTTGTATTTATTGTTTAATTCAAGTACAACAAGTAACAAAGAAAATAATGTAAAGAAAGAGTTTCTTAATATGTTTAGAAATTAATTCAAAATAAGGCTCTTATATTTCGATTGACAAAAAATAGAATCATTCTATGTTTGTTCCATGTACGTTTTTTGGTTTTTATGCATTAAAAACAAAGTAATAAAAACTATACAATTTAACACAACTAGAACAATCCACTTACATTTAATTAATACATAATAAATATAAAATAAAATTGTAGAATTGAAGTTAACATTTTACTTTACATTAGATAGTAAAAACATGTAAAAAATCTAAAAGTTATCTATGTTATCTACCAATTAGTGTCCGACCGAATATTCGGTTTCGGCCCAAATAAGTGGTTTCGGTTTCGGTTTCAGTTTCGGCCAAAAAATGGCCGAATAGCCGAAACCAAAACTTTCTAGAATATTTTTTACATTTTATTGTGTAGCAGATATATAGTAAAAGGAGGAGTAATTTAGATGCCAGGAATGTAAATAAACTTCTTTTTTTTAGCATATAATATTAAATTATTTAATTTTGAATATTATCGAGTAAGGTAAGAAAGGGTGATTTCTTCTTGTTTACGTTTTTAACAAATGAATAAATTTTTTTTATTAATAAGTATTTATTTATTTATGCTATGTTTGTTTGTTTGTTCTTTATTTACTTAATGTAAAATTCGTTTGTTGAAAAAAGTGCTTGATATGGTGATTTTTATTTCAACTAGAAAGTTTTGGTTTCGGTTTCGGCCGAATATTAAAAAAAATATTAAATAAAACCGAATATTCGGTTTCGGTTTCGGTTTCGGCCCAAAAAAGTGGTTACGGTCGGACACTACTACCAATGTAACAAATCGAAAAAAAATTAACAAATTTTGTATATTTCGGCCAAAACGGCAACTGTGGTCGCATCCTGAGATTAAAGTTTCTAAAAACGAAAACGCACCGGACATTGAATTACATCAGTTAATATAAACCTTAAAACTAGATTAGTTTTTCATAGATTCATTCTAGATTAGATTTTCATTTCTCACATATTTCTAAGTAAAAAATAATCATATTTAAAATATACATAATTCTTATTACGAATAATTTTGTACATGTCAGCATGAAATTTTGAATTTTGAGAAATTGTTAACCCTGTAAGTGCATCATTAGTCGAATCGTCTAACAAATACCAAACTTTTTCATACAGGGTCAAAATAACGATGCACCTCCAGGTTTATTTTTGCTTCAACTTTTGCAATGAATTAAATGTTAAAACTCCATTCTTATTCTTTTTAAATCATACAGCTGTGGATCTTTTGAAATGGATCGGGATGGAGGACAATTTACAAGAATTACCATTAAGTGTCTACAAAATCTTTCGATCTTTTGTCTTCCTGTACATTGGAGACATGGAAGAGACCAGCGAAAACTTTAACAAATAATCAGCTAACCATTGTTAGTGACTCCATTACCTCGTATTTGTTTATCACCCACAAATCTAAATCTTTTCAGTAGCTGCCCATCTAGAACTTTAATGAAAACTGCAGCCATGTTTACATGGTCAAAATATGTGGTCAACTTCTCTACATGCTCCACAACCACCCAACGCAACATTTGCTAATTGTGTTGGTTGCTGATTAAATTGGAAAACCCCTCCAACCCAGCTAGTCTCCTAAAACGATGTCTGGAAGGCCGAAAAACATTCAAGTAATTTATATTAATTTGCGTGGACGCACTGACGCGCTGTCATAAATGTGTCGCCCTGCTTGAAATGCTTAAGCGCTCGCTCACACATCACCGTGTCCGTCAGTGTTGGACGCACACATGTCACTCGCTTCGTTGCGACTACCGCATTGGCGACAATTTTTTTCATGTTCATGTGTGTGTGTGCAGCGTTTTTTCTTTGCGAATTTCCAGGCGGACGAAGATGAATTGGTTTTTTATTCAAATGTAATTTAGCTAAATGTCGCGTACAACACCTTAAAACAGCTCATTTCTTGGCCGCGCATGGGTGTCGGCTGTTTGGGTTTTGGGTTGGCGGGTGCCGAAAGTGTTGCCTTCAGTTTTAAGATTTCATGTTGAAATCCATTAAAATCAGAACAATTGACTTAGACGATTTTTTGTGGGGATTGCGTTTTGTGCGGGCCGAGGGTCTGTGCGTGCCAATGCGTCATAATGCATCTGACTGTCAGTTGGGCGTATCACTCATGTGCGTAGCTGTTATCACCATCTGACTTGGCTCGGGCGAAATGTTTTGCAGACAGCAGCGAAAGCAATTGAAGTTGTTCGAAATGATTACTTAAATGATGAGCGGCAAAGACATTAATCGGACTGATTACACTACTCGACAAAAAATGGGTTCATCGCGTGCTCCTAAAAACAAAAGTATTTTTTAGACTAATATTCGGCTGCTGAACACGAAACTGAAAATCAAAAAATTTTCTTAAAAAGCGTTTTCGAAAAATCTTCGAAAAACACTTTTTCATTCTTATTTCAGTTATGAGCACATATCTCGTAAACCAACCATCCGACTAACACAAGTGGCCCGTCGTTCAGAAGGTAATTAACTAACCTTTCCCACGATATATCGACTGTACAATTCAGATAAGATTTGGGGAAGTTACTGACAATGAAAGTTGAAAAAATTGAAATTTTTGACCATTTTCAAAAATTATACATTTTCGAATTGTTTTTTTATAGATAAAATAAATGATCTTCTCTGGTTTTAAGATCTAAGATGAAAGATATATTATTTGAGAAAATATTGAGCCCAACATCAATGGAATTGAAAGAAAAATTACAAAGTTATGATGCACGGAGTGAAAACACCAATTTTTCATTTATTACACCGTGCGAAACAATTTTTTAATTCTTCCGAGACCAATCCAAATGTTGATATAGACGTGAAGCTTGAGGTAATTTATAGTATCTTGGCATAGTCAGTTTTTCATTTTCTGACCCAAAAACCTTCTTAAAGGACTTTAAAATTTTAAGGACATACACATTTCAAATATTTTTTAAAATATTTGCGGTTGTGCAATGATGAAGGTATGGGTATCAAATGAAAGAGAAAAATTGTCTGATTTTAACTAAATTTTCTATTTTTATACTTTTTATACCTTTCTATTTTTATTTTTTTTCGCTATGCTGAAGTGTTTTGGAGATAGCGAAATTTAGAAATAAAACTAATTTTATGAAAAGTTTTTAGTTTAGATTTGGATAACTGCAGAAGAAATGAGCAGAAGAATGCGATACGACAAAAGAGTTTTCAGATATAACAATTTTCAATTTTGTATGAGCAAAGTTGAAACTAGGCCAGCGTAAGGAGTCGGTCGTGCTTGAAAAAGAGCCACTCTTTCATTTCATTTGATTTTAAGTTTATTAAGTTTATGGTGTGCAGGACCTTACAGACTAAGACAAAAATAAACAGACAAAAAATAAATACAATGGCTTAAAACTAGCTAAGAATACTTAACAGAAAATTCTTAAATTGAGCCCGACTTAAAGAAAAGTCAATAAAATTAGTAGAGCTAAGCTTTCCTTTAGATCCAGTTTCACTCTGAAACTGTTTGTAGGTTAGGTTAGGTTAGGTTGAAGTAACAGCTTAGGCTCACAAAGGCCAGAAGTGGTCCCTTGTTGTGTTACCCGAATCACCTGAAACTATACAACCCCGAGTGAAAAAGATAAACCACTATATATCTCTTTTGAAACGGCAAATACCGTTAATATCGATGGTTGACAAGTTAACAAAGTTAACCGGGAAAGTGACTTCAAGGTGTCGGTGTCTTGTCTGGGCCAGGACGCATAAGATACGAGACGTTCTCTTCTTCGTCTTAGCTTCTTTGGCCTTCGGCCTCTCGAATGATCCTTGAGAACTTTTGCACTTAAGACGATTGTCTTACGTCCCAAGCCAAACAGCTCCTGGTTTGATCATGTTATGGATTAACTTTGGTCAGGTTTCCCTATAAATCTTGCAGAATCATTTCAACGCCAACTGCCTATTTGTGTGTTTAATATCAAATTTGTCAAACGTTAACGGTGCACCAATTGTTAATTTATGGTATTGTAATGTTTTCATTACTTATTATTTTCGTTCCATGTTTTTGAGATCATCTAAGACGTAAAAATGCGGAGTTATCAGGAATTACAGGAAGGAATTCTTTAGTTCAAGCTATCTTCGTCTCAAATTTCTGAGTGATTGAAAGGTGCAATGTTATTTGGAATTAGATATGTTACACGGATGAACGACGGAGACTCTGGGCAAAATCGGGTTCGATGCGGTAGTTAGCGATTGGCCACGATGGGGAATTTGTTTTGAAGGTGTTGTGTTAAGTGGTGTTGCAGATCTGAGTACAAAACCGTGGCACAGCTGAGTTTGAGTTGTGCGCAGTAGGAAACCCCAAGCACTGACACGTTCTGTAGCCTAGTCGACACCAAATCCAAGTCCAATATCAATGTGACCGCCCTCGTACGCGTCCACCGGTGCATGTTGTCTCGTGGACCTCCATTGCTGGATCATATTTTGACATATAGTATTTTTACGCGCTTAACTGTATTCATGACCCTGTATAGTTGTATGGCTGTTCCATCGACGTTACGTAACTCGACACATTTGCAAAGATGATCGAAGACGTTTCATTTGGTGGGAGAAGGGGAAGGTTTTGCGTACAACTTTTGAGCCCAAACCCATTTGAAACCATATTTTGCACTAACAATTTTTGTATTTGGGGGGTTTGAACCCCAAAACCCCCTGCATGCGCCACTTGTGACTAGAATCGTAGCTTTGGACAGGGTTAGTTAGTGTTTTGTAGATCGAGAGGCTCGATGCTAAGAGAAAGCTCTGCTTCTGAGTTACCTACAGGGCCCTAAGTGACACCTGTTGGCAGTAGTAAGCTTTCTTTTCTTCTTCCCGCTTCAACTTTGCTTTTGGTGTTAATAGACAAAGACAGACAAAGTCCTTTACCACTTCAAAGCGGTTTTTGCCAAAGCTGAAGTTTTGTCCAAAACGCAAAGACTCTTTGTCTTGCACTCATACAAAGTCGGACCCATCTTGTTCGCATCTCTTTAACCAAAGACATAAGTAAAGATGTTCGACTAAGTGGAGAAGACAGTCAAACTTGTGAGGAGAGTCTTGTGGCAGAACATAATCCGAAAACGGGTAACATTTTGACGTACCAAACTCAACTCAGAAGCTCACACTCACTTTTATATCTTTTGGGGGACCACTGTTGGAGTTTTCCGTGTTACTTTTATATGTGCTTTCTTCTATTAATTAATTAATATTCTGCAATCCATATCCTTCTCTACTACCATACTTCCTCTTTAATCTATATTTTTCTAAAGCATAGCCTACACTTAGTATTAAAAATTGTTTTTTATTTAGTGTGTCCAGTGCGACGCTCCAAGTGTTGACAGCCCGCTGGCTGAAGTCAACTGTGCGTACGGGTGGCTGACTTCAAATATTTGACAACTGTCAAAATTTCTGGAAAAATCAATAATTGCCTCGCTTCCAGTGGGAGCGCGTACACCGAGCGCATCTTTGCGGCTGTCAGCGCTCGTCGTTCGGCTCATTGCAGCAATTTGCGCTCCATTCCAGTGTCAATGTCGTCCTCGATGCTGATGATGATGCTAATACGCTATAGTAGCTGTTGTTGTTGTTTACACACATAGCAAAAATGACAGGCGTGAAAAAGTGGCAGCCACTAGCCTTGTTGACGGCTGGCGCTGATGCCGGAGCCTGGAGGCAGGCGGCGCTCTCCACGCAGCGTTTTGCTGTGCTTTGCTTTGATGCTCAGTGCCAATTTTCAGCGAGTCTCGCTGTATGACGACCGCGGCCTCATTGAGATTGGAGACCGAAATGCCAAAGCATGCTGCGGTTGACAATAACGTTGGCGAGCGTTTAGTGGGCGAGGGGCAATGACAGTGCAAGCACTGCTACAGGCAATGGAGGGTTTTTAGTTCCACTTTAGTGCCGAATCTGAAATGAAGTTGCAATTTTTGTATTTAGTCAAATCAGGAATTTAGGAATCAAAATTTGTTAGGAAGTTGTTGTTATTTTTTAATTATTTGAAAGAGAAATTTGTTAACGTTGCCTTTTTGTATTGTCGATGAAAATCACTGTCAATGCATCCTTGCTGACTATTCGAGATGATTTTCAACTTTCTAAGTCATTCATTTTGATGCACGATAAAAATATTTACTAATTTAAAATTTCTAAAATTTCGACAGTAAGAAACTAAAGTAGACCATGATGAAAAGAGTTGATTCTGCCCACATTAAAAAAAAAAAACATTTAAAAATCAAACTGCTAACCAAATTATTATATTTATTATAATTTTTTTATTTTTTATTATTCTTGTATTTTTTTGAAAAATACACAAATTACTATTTAAAAAACAAAATATTTATTCTTTCTACTTAAAAATAATTGTAATACCCTCTTTAAAAGGTTTTTCGCTGCAACACTGTGTGGGTGGCGCGGTGTGACGGCGCCCTGGCGCGGGTTGAAACTATTGTGAAATATTTTTGAAAACAATGCTCAATTGAAGTTGGAACCATGCGACCCACTGTGGGCAGTGGGTGGCACCGATATCGACGACGAACGAATGCGAAGGGGGTGAGGAAGTTGCTGCGATGCTCACTTTTGACAGCCGCGTCGCCGCCACTAGAGCACCCCGACACTGGATGATTTCAGCGAGATGAGATTTTTGCTTTGTCGCGTTTCGCTGACTCCGTCTCTGACTGTGGCACTGTTTGTTTTGTTGTTGTTGTTGTAGTTGGCGCTGCTGGCTGCTGTCACTTGTGTGTGCTTCACTTTGACAAACGCAGCGCGAGCGTGTGTGTGTGTTTTTAGTTTTTTTATGTTGTGCGACTCCTGACCAAATCGAACGAAGAAATTTTGTGATATTTTCCATTGTATTCAATAATTCTAAGCAAAATGCACGGCAACGTGGCCGTCGAGCGCGGAAAATGTTCCTAAAAATGCTAAAGTGTGTGAGTGAGTCCTTCGGTGGCCAGTTGACTAATTGTGGAATGTGCGTAACGCGACTCCGGTCCGCACGGACGCTGCGGTTCGCTGCATTGCAAAGTTCCATTCAGGCGTTTGGTTTCGGAGTTTCGGGCGAAAGTCAATATTTGAACCATTATCGGTGCGTTTAGTGTTGAAATTGCGTCGAGTGTGTCGAGCGGTGTCGCTTTCTGGCTTTTCGCTGCCGTCATCGCAATTGTGGCCGTTGCAGTTGGTCGGTGGGCGCGCGGGCGGCGGAGCGCCACTACCAACCCTCGTTCCCTGTGTAGTCGGTCGACTCCGGTGTGGTGCCGCGGCTGGCGCTGTGCGGAATTTCGCGTGTTCCTTCGTCTGATTCCTGGCACTGCCGTTGTTGTCGTGGACGTCGTCGTCATCGTCGACAGCCACTACGGTTTGACAGTTCGCGCCGCCAAGTGCTGTCCGCATCGTGTTTACATTTTAGCTATTTTCGCTGCACTCTGCGTCGCTCCCTCTCCGCGCGCACTTTCGCTCTCTCACTGTCACTCTCTGTCTCTTGGCCCGCTCTGTGGGTGGCGCGGAAAGCGGCAGAGATGCTGTGAGCGCCGTGTGGACAACACTTTGACAGACGAATGTCAATGCCGTTGTCCTGTTACAGTGGTGTTATTTCGCAGTCCTTGTTTATGTTTTGATGAATTCTCGAAAAATGAAAACATTACTTTTGTAAATCATGTTTGCGATGTCAACTAGCCGAAAGAAGCTTTCAACTTCCCAATGAGATGCGAGAAAGAGCCTGCAAGCTGTGGCAACGGTTAATTATTGGTAATTATTATTGAAAATCACATCGGTTGACAGCTGACGATAGCCCATAAGGGATACCATGCATTGCTGACAGTTGCAGAAAAAATAACAATAATACTAAAATACGAACTGCATTAAATCTGGTACAGATTTTTGAGCTTACATACCCGTACAAGCATGATTTGCCTACTTTTAAGCAAACTTTTCATATTAACCCATTGCTGCCTAATGGGTACAATTTTACCCATGAAAATTTATTTAAAAAAAAAAACACAAAAAAGTCAATAGGGATAGTTAGGGTAAAGATGGAACTACCTTAACCTAGTGAAGGTCACCCTAAAATTTCGCCATCTAGCTAGAGTTACCGGACTCCAAAAATCGTGAATTTTCCGGAGGTGGAAAATGTGGCGAAACGTAGTGGCCTTAGGCTAAAAACGTAGTGGAGCGGCGAGCAAAGCGACGAAAACAAATCAATGCTTTTGAATCGAAGCGCACATAGTGACGAGCAAAGCGAAGAAAGCTGAAAAGAGCAAAGCGACGATTTCAAAATATTTTGTTTTCATCGCTTTGCTCGCCGCTTTGCTCTATTTGAAAATCGAAAATTTCCGGAAAATTTTGTGTGCACGAAAAACATGAATGTGGAAGCATTAATAAGCGTTATTTTGCAAAAAATGCATTATGGGATCAGAGAGATCCCATGCACCACAACCGTCACGTCCTGGACAAGCAAGCGTCCTGGATGAAGTTGCAGCAGAAATGCAAACAACACGTTTCGTTAAAATTTGTCCACTTTTGTATTATTTTTTGCTTGGTTTTTTGCATAACATAATCAAAAGTGGACATTTGCTTACGAATATATGCCTGAAACCTTTCAGGACTCTCGCGCAGTTGATGGTATAAATGGTGAAATTCGCCATGAATCTTTCGTTCCTTGTCAATTTTATGGAAGAAATTAAGAGTTAATGAAGAGTTTTCATAAATTAAATCCATTTTCACAGAAGACAGATAGATAGATGGATAGAATAATTCTTTTGATTACTCTTGCAGCGACGCCTCACTATGTTTGTTTGACTCTTTGCTCGCTCTACGCTGTGCTCGAAGCTTTTCTCTTCGCTTTGCTCGCCGCTCCACTATGTTTTTAGCCTTAGAACTTCACAAAAATCTGACTCCTAACTCACCTGTAAAAAATACAACTTTTGTTCACGTGTTTAGCTGATAACTTTAAAAAGTATGGAAAGAAGCTACCATTGCTGCCTCATGGGTAAAAAATACCCAATGAATATCTCAGCAACGTGCAGAGATATAAAGCTGAAATTTTGTTTCTGATCATTTTGCATTACTTCTAGGTCGTGTATTTTATCAAAATCGTGTGGGCGGAACTGGTACCCGGCAGCAAGGGGTCAATACAAATTTGTTGTTAGTTTGTGAATGTTTATGATTGAAAATGGGTATGGTAAGTCCTTTTATTCCATTATGGACCATATTAACCATTTGGTTGTTCCTTGTCATTAACATTTTATGCCTTGGTAACTTTTGTTGATTAATATATAGAATATTGGAAAGGGGGCGGGGGGAGGGGGGAATGGAAAGTAGGCGGATAACAACTGTGCCTGTCCCAAAATTTCAAAATAACTCACGAAAAATCAACAAAAAGTTCAACGAAACGTTAAACGATAAGCTAAACGAAAAAGTAATCGCTGTTTCAAAACTGCTTACAGGGTTTGATTGAAAGATTTTCGAGGTAAGTTTCCTCATGGAAGCAAAGTCATCTTTTCGGCAAAATGGGTAAACAAACATTTGTGCTGGGTCCAGAAGAACATGTTCACACCAGTGGCGCACACAAGGGGTTTTGTTGTCCAAACCTCCCAAAGACAAAAATTGCTAGTACAAAAAATGGTTTCGAATGGTATTCGGCTCAAAAATTGAACTCAAAACCCCCTCAAAATGGAATCCTGGCACGTGATTCACACATTTGTGCAACACTATTCGACCAAAAAATAACAAACGCCAGTGCTGGTTTTGAGATTCGAGCCCACTATCCTCTGACTAGCAATCCAAATCACTTACTGAGTGGTAAGTGGTAATCACCCGAACGTATTAAATATACCATGTAAAAAGTTATTGAACATTAGTATACAAGCGAGCTACCAACCTGTGTACACTCTAAAAAAAATATTACTATTCATAAGAAATTCGAAAGCCGTTAGAATATTTTTAAATTAAAATGAATTTAATCCTGCTGGAATCACAAATAATATCTTCGTTGTAAATATGCATTCACAATGGAAAAAACACCTTTCAGCTCTGTCTGGCACACACACACAAACAAACACAACAATCCAGCAATCCAGCACGCCACATATTCGTCACAACATTTTGGCCGCAATTGTGTACAAAAACTCATTATTTTAATTAACTTTCTCTTCAATTCCGTCTGTCCATCGCCGCTCCCTTCGATTGTCCGTGGGTCCGTCTGTCGGTCTGCCTGATGGTCGGCGCATGCAATGCCATTGCGAATGTATGTATGAAAGTCGCCTGTGCTGCATCCAGCTGCGCTTCAGGCGTTGAACTAAATTTCACTATGCCCCGACGATGGCAGGACGGGAGCGGCGAAGCGCAATGCAACGAGTCGCGTTGGTGATGGCGGCGGTGCAATGCGGAGCGGTACAATGCGGCGCAATGTGGTTGTCCTTTATCCCAACTAAATCGCATTACGAACCTGTCATGTGAAATGTCAACCGTAAAACGCTCGTTGATTGTTCATTTCACTTTTTCGCTTGTTGTTGTTGTTGTTGTTGTTGTAGCTGTGTACATGTGTTGTTGTATGTCGTCATGTGTGTGCGGCTGTTTACCGCAAGCGATTGTGCGCTCTTTCGCACCAAAACTACCAAATGCAATCGACTAGTCGGCTGCATGCGAGCAGCCGAACGCCGAGTGAATGGCCAGAAATTCCATAAATGCAGTCAATTCCATTCAATTTGGTATGGTTAAGCCATTTTAAGGATTAAAATCTTTGTTATTAAGTGTTTAAGTAGTCTTCACACAGCCACATACACACATTTGTGGGGCGCTGAGCTGTCAGCTGTGCGGTGAAATGTAAATTCGTGGCCTTTCAATGAAGATTTGCAGCTTTCGAACTTGTTGCGTGCATTCAAATCGCTGTGAAAACATTGTTTTGGAAACCATTTGTATAGATTTTGTCTGAAATCGTATATGTAGATACATATAACTTAAAAAATGTTATAAGCATACTGGAGAGAAGAGGGTTTTTCGGTTATATTCGGACCTACTCCACAAGTGTTGTGATTGATTGGATTATGCTGAAGAATCAGGTCGTAGAGACTCTGTGAGACTGAGTGGATCTCCGATGAAGAACCAGGTCGAGAAGGCCTGTAGCTGGTGTGAGTGATTGGATATCCGTTGAAGAACTAACAAGTCAAGACCTTAGGTTAGGTTAGGTTGCCACCGCAACGGCTGCCTCTGTATGAGACACACTTAGGCCTCTTAACGGGCCCGTTGTGATACCACAGATTCCACCCGTTTGAAAAGCGTATGCAACACTGTTTTTTTCAACATGTGATACAACACACATTTCAAACGGATGGGGAAAGGGAGGGGAGGGGACCTACAGTTTAACGCCGAATCCGAAGGGCGATGGGCAGTTTTTCTTTCACACTTGGAGGTTTTGACATTGCCTGCCAAGAGCGCACTTGTGCGATTCTTGTAATTCTCATTCCCTTCATGTGAATAGCGACAGAAGTAGATGAGTGTTTTTTCCAGCCCAAGCCAGGAATCGAACCCGGGGCGCTCGGTATGAGAAACCAGCGCGCTACCCGCTGAGCTATCGAGGCCGACAAGTCAAGACCTTATATACAGCTTGAATAACCTTGGACTTTATTCAAACCTGGTGTGACTGATAACACCTTCGAGGTCGAGGACACCAGGTCAAGGATCGCTTGAAGAACCAAAGGATAAACCCCGTCCGGTTGGACTTAGTGGAACTTTGATGAAGTTCTAGATAAAGGGGACCATATTCGAACTTTTGATGAAAAGAGACCCTATCTGCAGCTGGAATGGTCTTTCGATGAAGACCAAGTCGAGAGAACCTTGTACATGCCTAATGTCTGTTTCACCGCCGATTAAGAACCAGGTTGGGAAAACTTTACCTACACTTGGTATGACTGATTGGACCTTTAATGACGGACCAGGTTCGGTTAGTGGTGGTCCATGGTCCATAGTTCTACCGTATACGTCTGACCCTTACTTTATTTCTGGACTAAGTCCATTGTTAACCTGAGAGACCAGGTTAGGGAAACTCTATATACAGCTGTAATGATTGTATGGATCTTCGATGAAGGACCAACTAAAAAACATAACATGAGTGCTGGTGTAACTGATTGAACCTCCGATGAAGGACTTGGTCGAGAGGGTCCTATCTCTAGTTGAAGTGAGTGATTGGACTAGGTTGAGGAAACCCTATCCGCGTTTGTTGCGATTGATAAGACTTACTTTGGATTAAGAACCAGTTCAAAGAACTCTATCTACTGTCGGAATGATTCATTGAACTTCTTATGAAGGACCAAGACGAGAAGGTCCAATGAAGGTCTGTCTGGTGTGACTGATTGAACTTCCCATGATGGACTTGGAGAGGATCCTATCTTCACTGGAAGGGACTGATTGCACCAAATTCAGAAAACCCTATCCGCGCTTGCTGTGACTTATTAGATATGCTTAGATTTAGGCATAGACTTTTTCTACAGTTAAGATGACTGATGGGATTTCCGATGAAGAACCAAGACGAGAACACCTTGTGCATTCCTGATGTAACTGATTAAACCTCTAATGAACGATTAGGTCCGCTTCTGGCGTGACTAATCGAAGCCATGATGAAGAATTAGATCTACGACTTATTACTTAGACCAGGTTCAGGAGATGACAGCGATGGATGAAGGATAGAGTCAAGAAAACTCTAAGAGCTGTTGATGACGCCTGTAACTCTATAACCATACTAAAAGATCCGCTAATTGCGACTTTATTAGGGTACGAATGCAACTATATAAGACCATCAAAACGATAACCCAGACAAAAAGTGACTATGACAAAGGTGCCGTGCCAACCAAAACGACTCTTTCAACATTTATTTCGATTCTTTGTTTGATAGAATGCATTTAGCATTTGGAGCAAAAGTTTAAATGTCACATCGACAATATAAATGAAACCGGTAAGCTACTTTATTTCGTGAGCTCTGCTGATGATAATTAAAAAGATTTTGTTAATAAATTTCGAAACGTAGAAACGCAATAAAAATGAAAAAGTGCCTTCGAAAGCAATTTCAATAAAAACCGAAATGAATAAATCAAATTAATCGAACTAAAGTCGAGAGTCACAAAGCAGGAAGGCAAGAATTTCAAATCCATAACTTGACATGGTCATTTGTATGGAGACACACACATACACAAAGACGTATATAATTTAAATAATATTTCACTTAAATTTGAATAGCACAAAGAACACTCATAATTTTAGTAAAGACCCACACACATACACACACAATTAGAGGCCATTAAAAATTACTACTAATATGCACCTTACACAAAAAGACGCTGGACACAAGGGGCCCGTCGATGGTCAAGGGGGAGGGTAGAAAAGGCACGTCTGAATGGACACACGGTTGGGGACATGGATGCAGACGCAGATGCGGACGGCGGGCGCAGAGCGGCCGGACCGAAGAAACGTCACGACATTATTAGACGAGTTAGATGTGTCGGCGTGTTGTGGCTCGGCTCGAAATGGTCGCATTGTGAATGCCAAACGTACTCCTTGCGTTGCCGCAGCCAGGTCGGCGCACAGCGGCAACGGCGTGGAAGAAAAGCAGACCAACTGCGGAGACAAAACATTAAAATAAACGACAGTCAATCCATCTTCTTTTTGTGTTGTCGTCGATTGTTCGACTTGCTCCGTGCAACAATCACAGCAGCAACAGCAACAGCAAACACAGTAACAACAACAAAATCCCAAAGTTCAGCAAAACAAAGTATGGAAAATTGTGGATATGTCGTATGGAAAGTTGTGGAGGTATCGAAGTGCGGCAGGTGCGGCAACGGGACGGACAGACGGACTGAGTTCAATCGTAGATTAAAGCCGGTGTAAGCACTTTGTTTGGTGATCATGGAGTTGGTGCTTCATTTGGTTGTTATTGCTGGTTGTTTTTTAGTTTCTTGTCAGCTAGTGTGGTCGACGAGGGCGGGGGGCGTGTGCACGGGGAGCGCTTAGCGTTCATGATGGAAGAATTTAGACAAAAGCGAGCAGTTTTTGACATTAGACGGTTTTTGAAATGGATACGAAACAAAGGCAGCCTCGACACATTGTGTGCAGCGTTGGCAAATGGAGTAGGGGGCATGAGGAGGGAAATGGAGCAACAGTGTTGGAGGCGTTGGAGTTGTTCGAGGTAAAAGTGTGTAGAAGGAGACACGGACGTTGGTTGGTTGGTTGGCGGTTGCGCACGATTTACTTTGGATGTTGAATGATTGAAGCAGGTTGAATGTATGAGTTGTTGTTGTATATGAGAATATAGTTGTTGTTGTAAGGGACAGAGTTCATGTGTTGGTGCGATGTTGTGTTTATTTGAGTTGGAAGATGTACACTATCTCGTTGGCTATTCAACGTGGTTTGATAGAGTTGCAATTAGCTTAATGAATTTTTTTTGGGGTTTAAATTTTTAACTTGGGTTAAGTTGCTATCATGGAACATCTTCCAAGGTATACAAAACTTGCATTTCTCTCCCAAAAAATACGTTTGAGAACGTTCAAAATTCTGCGGAGACAAACTGGTTCACGTGTTTTAGAGAATTGAATTGAATTTTTCTGGTCAAGAGGGAAATGTTTCTTGAAAAAATTACATGACGAAGCACTAAGCCAACAACAACAACAGTGCGAGGGCGTGTGCGCTAACGGCGAATTCCCAAAAGTGCGCTCTGACAGTGATGGGCGGCGGCAAACGTCAGCGCCAACCGTTCCGACGTCTGCTGATGACGCTGGCCCACTGCGCCCGAGACGATGCGGTCTGGGCGCTCGGCTGTGCGGTCGAAAGTGTATTAAAATGCTTTCGAGCACATTTTCAGGGTTGATCAATCTTGAATTTGTTATTGCAAAAAGGTAACCACAACAACAACAACTGCGACTACAATACGAGCAATAATAGTGTCTATGGCAAATATTTTTACTAAATTATTTTTATGGCTAATGGGGCGAAGGGCGCCGCGACGCCTTGTCGCATCGTCGTCGCTTTGTTTGCCGCAGTGACGTTTAATTTTTCTTTTGTCTGCTCGATTGATTTCGCATGTTGGCCATTGTTGTTGGCACGTTTGGTGCTGTCAAGGAAATTCCCAGCGGTGCTAGCAAAGTGATTATCCTGCGCGCATAAGTGACTGCCGCCCAGATGTGCGAGTGTGTGTGTGTGTGTGTGCAACCTCGTTGCTGCATTAATTGAAATGTTACTGTGTGTGTGTATGTGAGTCACCCTGTATACATATGTGGGCGTGTGTGCGAGTTTTGAATAATGTATGCGAGTCGGGAATGCAAGACATTTGATGCTCATTAAACAAAGTGGATTTGTGGACTTGGCGTTAATGCCCACAGAAACACACCACAGACACCAACACATACACATTCACAGGTAACATACGCGGACATGTTGGAAAACAGAAAGGAGTAGCAGCATAATTTTGTTGAAGACCAACTGCAAAAGCGGCTAATGGCATTGCTGAGAAGCATTTTCCGTATTATAAATTCATATGCACTCACGACAGTTCATATTCAAAATGCTGCTCCGCCATGCGAAAAGTTTTCATTCTCCTTCTCAACATGCTTTGGATATGATAAAATATTCTCGCGAATATTATAAAACACTCATCATATTAGCCAACAAAATGTTTAGAACTTGGTACCCATTTAAACAGAACATTGCGCCACGTGGGTCGAAGGTCGATAAGGCTTTTGCGATACTAGATGGAGTTTCATTTGTGAAACGTAGTTTAATCATTGATTTAATATGAATGTGTTTGGCTAACTTCGGTAGAAACTTGACTACTAGCTGCAAAACCCTGATCAGCTTTGTCCAATCCTCCCAGCAGTGGGCAAAGCCCAGCCCAGCTGTCCGAAGGCAGAGAATTGTCTAAGGATGACTTTAAGTTCTTTACAATGTGGCTTATCCGAAGATATCCAGAAAGAAGTTTGAGTTCTCTACGACGTAATATGTTCAGAGGCAAGGGATTGTCTAAGAACATGCTTGTGTAATCAACGATGTGACCTGTCTGAAGAGAAGGAATCGTCTAAGAACATGTTTGGGCTTTCGACGATGTTAACTGTCCGAAGACACAGAATCCATTGAAGACATTTTTTGGTTCTTAATGTTGTCATCTATTCGAAGACAGAGAATCCTCTAAGGAGATGTTTGAGTTCTCGACATTTTGAACAGTTCAAAGGTATAGAATCGTGTGATGATATGTTTGAATCCATTGAAGACATTTTTTCGTTCTTCACGTTGTGATCTATTCAAAGCCAGAGAATCCTTTAGGGAGATGTTTAGGTTCGCGACTTTGGAAACCGTCCGAAGGAAAAAAACCGTCTAGTGGTCTCAACAATGTTATTTGTTCAAAGGCAAAGAATCCATTAAAAACAGTTTTGGGTTCTTACCGTTGTCATCTGTTCGAAGATAGAGAATTTTCTAGGGAGATGTTTGAGTTCTCGACCCTCTGTGAAGACGTATTTGTGTTATCATCTGAGGTTATGTTTATGTTCTTGACTACTTAACCTGCTCGAAGGCAGAGAATCCATTGAAGACATTTTTGCATTCTTCACGTTGTGCTCTATTCAAAGGCAGAGAATCGTCTAGGGAGATGTTTAGGTTCTCTACTTTGGAAACTGTCCGAAGGCCAAAACAGCGTCTAGTGTTCACAATGTAATTTTTTCAAAGGCAAGGAATCCATTAAAGACATTTTTGGGTTCTTAACGTTGTCATCTATTCGAAGACAGAGAATCCTGTAGCAAGATGTTTGAGCTCTTGACGCTCTGAACAGTTCGAAGGTGGAGAATCGTGTGATGACATAGTTTTGCTATCGTCCAGGGGCATGTTTAAGTTCTCGACAATTTAACCTGCTCGAAGGCAGAGAATCCATTGAAGACATTTTTTCGTTCAACGACAGAGAATCCTCTAGGGAGATGTTTAGGTTCGCGACTTTGGAAACTGTCCGAAGGTAAAAACCCCGTCTAGTGGTCTCAACAATGTTATTTGTTCAAAGGCAAAGACTCCATTAAAAACATTTTTAGGTTCTTACCGTTGTCATCTGTTCGAAGACAGAGAATTTTCTAGGGAGATGTTTGAGTTCTCGACGCTCTGAACAGTTCGAAGGTAGAGAATCGTGTGATGGCGTGTATGTGTTATCGTCTAAGGTCATGTTTAAGTTCTCGACAATTTAACCTGCTCGAAGGCAGAGAATCCATTGAAGACCTTTTTGCATTCTTCACGTTGTGATATATTCAAAGACAGAGAATCGTCTAGGGAGATGTTTAGGTTCTCTACTTTGGAAACTGTCCGAAGGCAAAAACAGCGTCTAGTGTTCTTACCAATGTAATCTGTCCGAAGGCAGAGAATCAATTGAAGACATCCTTGCGTTCTTCGCGTTGTGATATATTCGAAGACAGAGAATTGTCTAGGCAGATGTTATGTTCTCGACTTTGGAAACTGTCCGAAGATAAAAAATCGTCTATGGCAATGTAATCTTCCCAAGGCAAAGAATTGGCTGACGATTTGCTCGAAGGTAGAGAATCTTAGGACAAAGACAGACAATCATCATAGGACAATATGATGTCTATATGATCTGATATGATCTTGAGAATATGATCTATGATCAAAAGGACGATTATTAACGATTTGGTCTACATTCAACAGACTTTATTCAATTCATAGTTATTTCAGGATCTGAAATAGGCTGAAAGAGGATAGATTGTCACCCCTACGTTCGACGACTTTCACTCGGTGGGTTCTAGAGAGCATCTGTCCGAAACTGGCCTTTAAACACTGAGATTATCTTGAGTGCTGTTCCTTAAGCAGGATGCGAAACCAACGACGATCATTTCACACAAATGTACCCAAAACTACATATGAATTGTTGCAGATAAGATAGAGTGTTATGTATGAAAAAGCTTCCAAAAGACACTCTGCCGAGAATTGCGCTGCAAATTATGTTAAAGGTTAACAACGTAAACGAGAAATTCCGATCTTGTGCGCGCGGCCGCTTATGAATGATGAGCCATGTGTGTCGTGGTTGTTGTCGTTGTTGTTAGTGTTGCTGTTGTTGTGGCCAGTTGATGCAGTAATTTTACTGATGACCATCGCACGACTATGGCCAACATGCCAATGCCAGAAATGTATCAGATTTCACTCGCGATCACAGCGTCCAGACCAACCGAAACACATTGGCAGCGCTGTGGAGTGCCGCTGGTGCTTGAGTAGTGGTGCCGGAATGATGCTTTGTTGCCGTGTGGTATCAAAAATGCATCATTACCGATTTGAATGGCTTGGCGCGGGTCGACTGTGCGGGGGAACGGGACAAGGCCGGTGGGGTCGAGGCCAGGCGACGCGTTGCAACTCAGTTAAATCAGTCAAAATGCATTTACAGTGCGGCGTATTGTTGTTGCCCATGTTGTGCATATTCGAAAATGCGAGGAAAATTAAATGCTGATTGCAGAAAAACGACAACATGCAAGCTTCGAACGAGCGCAGAGTGTTGGAATTCTGTGGCGTCGACCTTTGCGTGCAATGTTTCAGTCGTCATACGTACAGAATGTATGTATGGATGCATTTGTGTATGGATGTAGAATGTTCTTCATCTTGATGCTGTTGATCGGTTCGTCTTTAAGGCCCATCTTAGCTTTTTTTGTTGGCCACTTGATAGTCAATTTGTTCATAGGGAAACTAGAGTGTATGGAATGGAAGAGATACGAAGCTTTCCCCTATCGAACTATGATTGTTTTATTGTTAAATTTTTCTCAGAGATTGTCTAAAACCAGAGGCCTAAATGAAGTCTCAAGTCAATGCTGTTTGAGTGGAGCGTTTGAGACGCCACACACTTCAAGAGATCTGTAATCAAATTGCCATGAACGATAGGATCTGTATATGCGATACAAGGATGGAGGTATAGCTTAACAATCAACTAGCTTCTCTGACACACTATTACATATTGTTGGAAAAGAATGGTAAATCTTGTCAAGGGATGACGATAAAGTAATGGGAAAAGAATTACTGAATACCGCTTAGCATAGAAATCAATGGATGACGACAAATTATCTCTGTTGGAAGAACCAATGTTAGTTCCTGAAGTAGCGGAAAATGCTATGTCCTCCATAGTTGAAAAGTTTGCTCCTTAAAAGCAAAAATACACAGTAACAGAGCTACTGAAACTTATTTTTGACGAAAGTTCTTTGTGAAATATGACTACAGAGAAAAACAAATTGGAAATATCGAGAATGAACATGTAACTGCAGAAACTTTGATGTTCAATATAATAATCAAAGAATAACAGCGAAGAAGAACGCAGTGTATTCGTTGGATAAACAATAAAACGATAAGAAAATTTCTAAAATAGTCGTAAATTCTTGACAACGAAGTGGAAGATTTGATATTTCTTGAAGTACTTGTAATAATAATAATAATTGACTGGCAGGACAGCCCGCTTACGCGAGACTAAGGCCTAGCTTCCCGCAACCACCCGTGTTGTGCGTGTGAATTTGTACGCGGGTGGCAGAGACCTACAGTTTTATGCCGGTTCCGTACGGCAGGTTGGGAGCTTTTTCGAAGTACTTGTAAGTAATAACTGTTTTATTATTGGAACAAATTTTCGATATATCAATCAAACTATAGAAACAAAAAAGCAAGACTGTGTCTTAGTTGGGAGAATCAACAATGACAATGAAATAGCTGAAGAAAATTTGAAGTCGAAGGTTGATGACAAGTAGAGTGACAGTGTCTGTCCTTGGAACTAACCGACGCGATAAACCTGAAGCGTACAGATTGCTTGGCTTAACAATCGAAAAGATATACTGTGTCTTAGTTGAAAGAATTAAGTTGGGAAATCCTTAATGTGATGCACTGAAGAAAGCTGTGGAAAAGATCCAGGCAAGACAATTTACTTCTGGAACACACTCTAAAGTGAAACGAAGAAGAAGAAGAAGAAATTACCAGACAGCTCTGGTCTAGCCTTTGTCCCAAGCAGAGGCGCACACAGGATTTAATTTGCGGGGGAAGGGGGTTCATACAACTTTTGAGCTCAATACCAATTGCAACCATATTTGGCACCAGCAATTTTTTTATTTGGGGAAGTTTGAACTCCGAAAACCCCCTTGTGTTCACCACTGGGCCCAAGCTTACCATAGATAGCACTGTTGTTGCTAAGCAGAAAACATAAAATTGACAGATCATTGCTTATTTGATCATACAAATCAAGCCTTGTTTGGTTGGTACTCGATCGCAGTTGCTGCAATGAAGAGGAGCAGAAGCAGCTCGTAGCTTATTTCTTCTGTCATTGTCCAGACCTCTGCGGATAAAGGTGGAAAATAATCACGTTTCTCAGTTTGCGAAATTTAGATAACCTTTAATGGGTTAAGATAAGAAACGTGATGGTTGATGGTTGTTCTGTCTGACTGACTTGAGGGTCACTTTCAAAAGCAGACATGGAAGAAGAAGCCCCCGATTACTATTTAGTGGTATAAAAGAGGTATTTTTTCTGACTTAAATGTGTATTCGATTATTCTGCGTCTTAAAAAAGCCAACTTACCCTACCTTATCCGAATCCACTCTGTAAGACTGACCTCTATTGCAATTTTTTTTACATCTGTATTTTCCTTAGTAAAGTCATTTTTGACTTTACTAAGGAAAATAAATTAGAATAGAAAGAAATGCAATATTATCCCACTTATTATTCAATAATGTTTCGAATCTACAGACGAAATATGTATATATATCCATATATATATCGCCTATAGGCGACATTTCAATATATAGTCACCTTAACTTCAATCATTTTAAAAAGCAGCTCACACAAGTCTATGGTACATGGATGGATGTAAACGGCCTAAGTGAGCTCTACCTATAAACTCCTACTTTGCCAATATCAGTTGCTCCTCCCCTCCCCAAGTCGTTGTCACCATTGTTGCCACCCGCATCAATACCCATCGTGCTTGGTGCTTGGTGTCAATCAATTTTAAATTTTTCATTATCCTGTTGCTGGACGAGCGAATGAAAAATTCACGAAATCGCATATTGTCACTGTCGTTGTTGTTGTTGTATCATGCAGATAACACAATACACGTGTGTACATAAATATATAAAAATATATATGTATGCTCATGTGTTCTGGGCCAATTAAGTACACTCGCAAGTATGTAAATATTGAATTCTCTCTTTACTGTCTCGCTGATTTATTTATGAAATTATGCACTGCTCGTGTCTTGTCCGTGGGGATTGCATTTTTTCCAGTTGCCATACACATCCGATGAGCAGAAACAATTTTAAATCACGCCCCTTTACACACCAATTCGACACGAATTCGGCAAGTGATGTGCTGTTGTTGTCGTTGTTATTGTTTGTGTACATAGCGAATTTGTAGTTGATTTTGTTCGGGCGACGGGCGCAAATAGAGCAAAATCTAATGAGTGTTGCGTTCCATTTTGTCGCCAACACCAGAGCAAATACCGACGCCAACAACAGCGACAACAACGGCAACAGCAACAGCAACAGCGACAGCGGCCCTTATAAGGATCCGCAGGCGACAGCGTGTGTGTTCGGCAACACACCGCACCAGCGACGCACAGCAGCAGCAGCAGGAGTAGCCAGCAGCAGCAGCCATACGGCACCGCGCCGTGTCATTTGCGTACGCGGCCGCGCTGTGTCGGCGAGGCCCCCAACATGGAGACAACAGCATTCAGCAGGGCCACGGCACGGCACATGTGCGACTAAAAATAAACAAACCGAAACGAACGCAAATAAATGAGCAAAGCGCAACGAGGCAAATATGGCCGGAGTCGAAGCTGAAGCTGAGGAACGCCGCGCATGCGCACTGAACATGATTTTAATTGCAATAAAAAGGTGAAGCAACAAGCCACCACGAGCGGCAGCGGGCAGCGATGGCGGCCCCACATGCAACACAAATAAAAACACACACAACAACGGCCGCAGCAGCAACAGCGACAATATTGTAAGAGATCGAGTATGTCACTTCTTGTACAACTAACTTGAAAGCTATAAAAGCAACTGCAACAACAGCAACCACACAACGGCAAATCGACAACAAAATCGCCACAAAACAACTGCAAGCAAAATAAGAAATTACCAAAATAAACAAACAAACCAACCAACCAACCAACAAGGGCCAACGTAAGCGCAACAAGCTCATAATGTACGAGCAACATAAACAAATCAGCTGCGCGCATGCGCACGCCACACACGTACAGTGAATGCAGGACGACGACGACGACACTGGTGTGGCATACTAAAAAGAGAGGAAATAAATAAATTGTCGACAATATTATTTATTTATAAAAACGCTATTCCCTCGCTGCCCACAATGTGACCGCCGCAGTGGCAGTGTGGCAGCGACAACAAGAACGTTGCAGAGGAAGCAGCAACTTGTGCTGTGGGTATGCGGAACATAGACATTAGTGGGCTTGGAACAGAAATTATGGCATGTCAAGACATTGCCTCGCCATATAGTTGGGAAGTATTTTTATCATTCTAATAGGTAGATTTTCTGGGCCTTGTGGCCTATTGTCGCCCATGACTTTGCTCAACCAAGTAAGTTAGGTTAGGTTAGGTTACGGAAGGGGTGTGTGCGGCAAGCATTTCCACTCGGAGCCCCTGTTGGGTCCATTGTGAATCCCTTCAATTTTCGGAAAAACCGGTGTCCTTCCATTATCTGTTTGGATCACTGTAGATCCAAACGGGATCTTTTGGGAACCATTTGGTCTTCACGAGGAAATTGTGTAGATCGGTTATCTGTGCATCTGCTACTTTCGCGAGCCCATCAAAGAACCTTGTCCCAAGAGTCTGGAGCCGTCGTCCTTGTAGTGATGGGCAGTGGCATAGCAGGTGCTCGACTGATCCTACTGCATCCTCATCTCCACAGCTTCTGCATAAATCGTCGGTCGCCAAACGCCATTAACAAGTAAGGTTGCTTTCGGCCGTCCTCTCGCTTTCTCACTGATGAGTACTTACGCTAATGAGTAGCTTCTACAAAGTGGACCTTTCGAATTATGCGCCCATTATATAAAAGTGAAAAGAAGAATCGTACTATCAACGACAGCTCACCAACGACACCAGACTCTTCGATGGACTCGCGGAAATAGCTGATGCACAGATGACTAATTCAAATAATTTCCTCGCAAAGACCCCCTGGTGCCCAAAAAATCCCATCTAGATCTACAGGCAACCCAAGACATAGGAAAAAGCACCGAAATTCTAAAATGAAGGGTATCACAATGAATCCAACAGGATCTCCGAGTGGAAGAGCAAGTCGAACATACCCCTTCTACAACCTAACCTAACAAGGACGGATTCAGAAAAATATTTCGGGGGGGATTTCAAAAAGTAATTCTGTAATATTCATAAAATCCCAAAAAATGCCTTTTAAGTTGTATATAGTTTTAAAGTCGATCCTCGGTCGGGGGGGAGTGGTTTCAATCCCCCTGAATCCGAAACTGTAACCTAACCAACTTTCTCAACAGTTCATTTTCGGAGTTAGCATTCAAGTATCTCGAGTTCCTTTCAAGTTATGGTTGTTACTAGTCAGTTAATGACCGGACACCATCTTCTGACGTGTCTGATCAAAAATACGTACCTATATAATACTGTGGGCAAAAAACCATTCGTCGAAATTTTTTTTTTCTAGGTTGGTATGACTGTCAGTGACATCTGTGCCAAATGTCACATCAAAATAATCATTAGTGTTTAGTATACGCTTGTCTTTCTGAAGTACAACAGTGCTTTCGGCGATTTTTGCAATGAGTGAAATTATTCAACAAAGAAGTTCCATTAAATTTTGTATGCGGAATCAAATTTCTGGTGCCGAAACGTTTAATAGCGAAGCTAATCGTAAAAAGAGGCCGGAATTATGGGCCGACAACTCTTGGTTTTTGCACCACGATAATGCACCGTGGCATACCGCATTGATTCTTCGTGAGTTTTTCGCCAAAAATTCAACCAATATCGGTCCGTTTTGAGTCAATTGAAGACATTAAACGTGAATCGCTACGCGCATTGAAGGCTATTCCGGAAATTGACTTTAACAACTGTTTCGAGGATTGGAAAAAACGTTGGCACAAGTGTATCGGGCCGGGGGGATTACTTTGAGGGGATGAAATAGATTTGGAAGAATAAATAAAGAATTTTAAAATCCAAACGTTACATACCAAACAAAGTTGATTGTCCTTGGCTCCAAAAAGTTGATTGTCCTTTTGTGAATGCAAATCCAGATACGTTGATGAGCGACTTGTTTGACCTTAACTATGAAATATAAATCAAAATTGTATAAGCATTCCTTTCTCCTTTTTGTCCTTCCATCTTCATCAAGAAAAAATTTAGACGCGTCAATTAGTTTGGCCTTGACCTCACCCAACGTGCAAAGCACTGTCCGGCCCACACCCAACGCTGCGCATCCAGTGGCACGCTGTGGGCGATCTGTCATCTGTCGTTGGCAGTCGAAATGTTATTTGAAGGTGCGAAATTCTTACAGTTGCATTGCATAATTGCTTCGCTCGCAGTTGGCCACTCGTTCGACTGGCGCTGGCCGAGGTCGAGTTACCACACCAACGCCACCAGCTGCGGCGCTGGTGTGGTGGTGCTGTCTGCTGCTGCTGCTGCTGGGTGACCGAACATGATGGCTGCAACAGCTCACATGACTGGTGTGTGTCTCAATAATGTTTGCGCACACGTTGCGGCACCCAGACGCGGCTCCCATGCTCGACTGCGACTGCGATTGCGATTGCCAATTCTGTTTGCAGTTGGTACCCTTTGCTGTTATTTGATTTATGGCAGCTTGTCATATTATCCTTGATAAGTCATTAATATAGTTTTCGTTTTAATTTCATTTCGGTTCGTAGCCGTTGCGCTGCCTTTTGGCATGCAAGCGCGCGCACACTCACATCTTGTGTGAATAGCATTTCGATTTATTACACTCTGCACTGCAATGTCTGGGTATATATGCACTCGGGTGTAAAGCTTGTAATGTCGTGAAGGGGGCGTGGTTGCAATTCATGACAACGACATGCAAAGTACATGAAGACCGCTAATGTTTTATTTCAAACGTACGACGAGTACAACACATAGTACCTCTTCCTCTTCGTCGATTAAAAAACAACAGGTGTCGCTCTCACCGAGGGACTGCATGCTAGTTCTGGAGTTACTTACTGGTCACTGCCTGGTGGAAGTCCATGCTAACAGGTTGGGTATACAATATGCATAGAACTGGGTGTGAGAGGAGCTCTGGATCAGCTTCTCTGCCTTAGTCCCGCGCTCTCAATATTACGATTGCTTCACTTAGGTACTTCGCTGATAGAAGGACTGGAGAGGGTATCAAAATAAAGGCCAACGTCCTCCTAAGGCTCTCTACAAGGACTCGTATATTTACAGATCAGTACTTTCAGCTACTTTTAATGTTAAGGACGCCCATCTGGTAACACTAAAAACTCTAACGAAGTCTATTCGAGACCATAGGGCCAGCCAGTTTCACATAACCTAACAAAAGAGGCGTGGCTTTGGTGCAGCGCATAAATAAGTCGCTCAGGATCGACTGAAAATCGTTTGCTTGTTTTGTGTTTGCATTGCTGTAATGTTGAGGTTGTTGCCTTTGTTGTTGTTGTTGTTATTGTTACTGTTGCACAGCTGAAGCTTGTTGTTATTTTTGATTTGAGAATTTTGTTTTGTTTGTTTGGAATTTGAGATGATCACGCATGATTACGACTACACATGTTTGTGTGTTGTGCGTTGAAGTTCTTCTTGTTCTTGTCAGTGTGTATGTGTGTGTGTGTGTGTGTGATAGCATTGACCAGGCGATATTTTACACTTTATTAGCTTGTAATGCGATACTTGAGCGTTGTGTGCGCTTTTTTGGGTGTGTTCGTTCGCCTGTCGAGTGCATCTGTTGGCCGCATCATTCCAGACGAAGCGACAGTTGAATTGCTCAAGTTGAGAATTGAAGATTTTCAAATGTCTTTGGTGTGAAGCTTTAAACAAAAACATACATATAGTATGTGGAGAGTGCTTTCAGATTTTTTAAAATTTGTATTTTTCCATATTTTGGGTCATTTCAATGAATTAAAAATCACTTAACATTTTTCAATTTTTTAAAAAACATATTTGTATCAATTAGAAGAAGAAATCTACTTTTTAGCTACAATTTTATGCCGACTGCAAAAGTTTGAGTTGGCATCTGTGTCATAGTTGATTAATTTATTATCAAATGTTTGCCATTAGCTCATAAAAGGACAATTGCTTAATACATAGAAAGTTGGATTTTTTTAGTATTGGCAAAGTTGTGTTTCGAACACACGACCCTCTGATTGCTGATCCTATCACTTCACTATATTCCACTCAGTATTTTTTCCCCTATATTCACTCACATGTTCAAAGGCTGACAATTGAAGCCGCCACACAAACAATAACAACAACAACAACAACTTGTCTACACTTTAATGAAGCTATAATAATGAACGTGACAACAAATCGTAAAAATCACTCTTACAGCCGTCAATAAATCTTGTGTGAAAATTCTCACCGCTTGAAACAAAAATTCATAAAACACAACAACAGCAATAACAATAACAAGAACAAAAATCGCAACCGCTTATCTACTCACTCAACAGTCTGTTGTCCGCGCCGCAATGACTGGCGCAAAAATTTTAGCGGGAGGAGGGGAATCGGTTCGGAAATTGACAAAAGTGGGTGACCTTAAAAGTGCCGCACTGGTTGCGCTGGCCGCATGAAATTGCAATGAAGTGATAAGTGTCGCCGATGTCAGCGCCGCCATCGCCGCTGTTGCACAATTGCCCCAATGGCTCCACTGTCCGCCGCGGCATGAGTACCTACTATTTGTTGTTGTAGTGGCGGTGGTGGTGCTTGTAAATGATAATAATGCAACAACAACAACAACACTATTACATTTTGCTTATTGTTGCTGCTTTGGTTGAGCCGCTTTTATGGTCCAAGCAACACGCAAAACGTACACCGCGGGAATTTGACAGCTTGCATCAAATGTTGTCAAATGTTGTTGGCGACACACGCACACACACACACAGTTGCACACAAAAACGTATAAAAGTACATAAGTACATATGCAGTTAGAGCTCATAGAGGTTACATATGTTTTGCAAGTTTCCTGTTGCGCTGATTTCATTGTTCAAGGCCTGCAATTTTGTTGAAGTCAGTTCCAAACACAACAATGAAATACGTATTTTTCGATTTGTTTTGATCATTGTTTTTGTTGTTATTGGAATTGTTGTTAGGAAGATCGATAGTATTAGTAGTAGTAGTAGAAGTAGTAGTAGTAGTAGTAGTAGTAGTAGTAGAAGTAGTAGTAGTAGTAGTAGTAGTAGTAGTAGTAGTAGTAGTAGAAGTAACTAAAAGTTAGCCCCAAGTTTTGGCCAAAATCTGCCAAACTTGATATTTTTGTTAAGTGCAAATTTCGAAAAATCTTTTTATAAAATATTGAGTACTTTATACTAATTTGTGTAGATCCAAATTTTTTTTCTTTTGGCCTTTTGGAACCACTGGTCTATTGGGTACACTTTTAAGTACTTAAGGAGATGAGTGGCAACAGTGCTTAGGCCAGTGAGGTCCAATTGATATCACGTATTGAAATATTCCCTTCTTTTAGAACTAATACCAACCGCAAAAAATAATAAATCTCATTAAGTTTTTGGTGTTAGTCTCTGAGATATCGGAAAGATTGATTGTATAATAAAAACCCCCAAATGCTTCTTTCGATTTCTGTTTACGGTGGATGCACCTAGCGTGGAGAATAATATCTCATCTTAATCTCAGCAACTTTTGTAGAGGTGAGTTGGAGTTTTTGATATGTCGGAGAGATTGGCTTCTTTCAATTTCTGCCTTGTTTAGAACAGATGTACAAAAGGCGGAGAATGGACTGGTTTTCCTGTTCATCTCTGTAATTTTTGCAGACGTCATTGGATGGCGCCGCCCAGTAGTCAGTCCAAAAGTTAGTGCCCTACAGTGGCGGATTCACGGGGGGCTTTGGGAAGTTAAACCCCCGAAATATTTTGGTCGACTTTAAAACTACATACAAATTAAACGGCATTTTTGGCATTTTATGAATATTAAAGAATTACTTCTTGAACCCCCCCCCCAAATATTTTTCTGAATCCGCCCCTGGTGCCCTATGTCACCCATGGGCCCAGAGCGGGGTTAATGGCCGAAATTTCAATGTGGTCAGACAGTTTGAAGCAGTAAGTGTACTTTATTCCAAATGGCTCAAAGAACGCCTTAACCTCCACTCAACTCTTCATTTAGTTTAAAGCTGCCAGTGAACGTCTGACATGGGTCACAGACATAATATGCTCGCGTTTTAGTTACAGTAAATGGGCCGAATGGAATTTCATAAATCAGCATAATATACAAAAATTATATTAAAAAAAACTGCACTTAAAAAAGTAACAATAAATCACATCAGCCGTGTGACTTTAATTCAAATCTAACACCAGACCAAATAAATTCCATGAAAGCCTGTAAATTGCTCACACCTACGTGAAGCATTGCCTTCTTAAATCCTTCAACTAGCCTACAACTCAACAACAAATCAGACACACGCGCACACAGATCTCTCAGTGCACACACACTTGCGAGGGATGTGTGTGTGTGTGTGTGCCTGTAAATTATAAATGACGTACTCGTGAAAACATGAAAATTCTTGCTAATTGCTAATCTAAGCAAACGCTACCCAACATAAATAAATAAATCAACGCAAATCCATCAAAATACAAAATTGCAACTTGTTATAAATTCTCCACAAACAACCTGAACTACATAAAACATATTGATTTCATGGTGTATGTGTGTTTGTGTGTATGTATGTGTGTGCGTATATTGCAGCGGCAAATTGACAGCTTAATCCTGCGACATGTCAATGGCTGCTCAGGCAAGATTTACGGGGCCTAAGCCCGAGATCAATTTGGCCGCACGTTTGAATGAGCGCGTGACTTGTGCATTGTTGTTGGTGTGTGTGTGCTCTGCGGCGGACAAATGAGCGGTGATAGCCGGTGCGGCCACTCACAAACCTTGCCACACTTTTCCAATAGACAATTTCGATTTAATTTGCAAAGTTCTTGTCGGCCGCTGTGTCTGTGCCACAAATGCCGACTGTGTCCGTTTGCTATCGATTGTGCTACGTTGTATGCCTTCAATCACGGCAAGACACAGCACAGAGCATTGACAATTATGTCACTTGGCAGCGGCATAAATTAACGCCCGGCGTCTTTTTGAACCGCGACACTGAGTGAAAAAATTGAACAAATTTTCATTAAATTTAAAGTTGTAATGTAAAGCCACTTAACCTATTTTCCTACCTCTGACTGTTATTCTGATGGGACCAACCTAACCCATTGGCCAAAAAGACCTCGAAAGGCCATAATGCCCTGTTAAAACCTCTGTTAGCAAACCAGGTTTCACTTTGTTAAGTTACATAAGCCGAACATTTTTCCTTCGATTTAGATTCGGTCCCATGAGATCCAGTGGTCAACACCATTGGTCGCTGATGCACTCAGAAATAGGTGGTAAAACGGAACTGTCTATTTCACTGTTGTCCATAGCCACGCCCTCTTTAGCGAGTTTATTGGCTATTCGATTAGCTATGAATTTCAGCAAGTTGCAACAGTTTCATAGTACTTTCGATCTCCCCGAAGAAAATACTATAGCTTTTAAGTCAGCTTGAGTATCCAACTCTGAGTGAAAAATAATGCCTAGGTCCGATAACCCCTACGACCACTGCATCTATAGCCTTTCCGCGCAAAGACCAAACACCTGTACCACTGTCTATTTTGGAAGGTCCATAAAAATGGGGACCGCCTCTTTCAGTATATAAAACAGTGGATCTCGTACCGAAGCACAGGTAAGAGATAAGGTAGTCATTACATACAATGATCTGGATCAGTCCGGGTTCGTGTTGAGTTCTCTGTCTCCAGAGCCCACAAACAACTTTATAACTCTAAAGTGTTCAAAATGATGCTCTGGTCATAATAAGGCTTGCTTCAGTACATAAGCCAAAGACCCACTCCACCGAATGAAGGTAAAGAACCGTCCTTCATGTTCCCAGCAGTGCTTGGTACACCCATAACAGACATCCTGGCCTTTCCTGACCTTGGTAAGAAAGCTATCGTTGCCCATTGCGGGTAGACCAGGCAAAAGCGACTTACTTATGTATGTAAATATCAGTGGTATGATCGCAGTGGGCCTTCTATATTTGTATATCTCTATCTGGAATTGGAATTTGGTGTGGTGCCAAAGCATTTACTATAGTCTCATTTACCCACCTTACCTGTTAAAGCTAGGTATAGAACCCGGTAAGTTTTTTCAAAGCACAGAGTCGGCACCACGTAGTCGAATTAAAACGTTCGGGGCTCTCTACATACCCATTGTAGTATGGAAAGTTTTCTCAATGTGTGTGTGTCCAAAGTCGGAAAGCAGGCTTCGAAGTCGTGCATGTTATGAAAGTGTTCAGTAATAGTAGATATAACCAGCCCAAACGAGAAACTCATCCCTTCTCGGGCAAATTTTTACTTGAGGCCTGGGTTTCCGAGCCTCGAAATTCGAGAAGGGCTTCAGAAGGTACAAGCACTCCGGATTTAGATTTTTGTTCAATGATCCTGAGAAAAAATCCGAGGAAACTTGTTGTGTTGATCAGTAGATGAGAATTTCATCTCTTCTCGGGAAGATTTTTACTTGAGGCCTGGGTTTTCAAAGGCTTATATGAGGGTTTCAGAAGGAAGAGGTTCTCCGGATTCAGTTTTTCGCTCAATGGTCCCGAAAAAAAATTCGATCCAACTTGCTGTGCTAATTAGCAGACGAGAAGCTTATCCCTTTTTGGGAAAATTTTTACTTGAGGCCTGGATTTTTGAGACTCGAAATTCGAGGGCTTATAAGAGGACTTCAGAAGGTAGACACTCTTCGGATTCAGATTTTCGCTCAATGATCCTGAAAAAAAATTCGATCCAACTTGTTGTGCTAATTAGCAGAGCTTATTCCTTTTTGGGAAAATTTTTATTTGAGGCCTGGATTTTTGAGCCTCGAAATTCGAGGGCTTATAAGAGGACTCCAGAAGGTAGAGGCTCTTCGGATTCAGATTTTCGCTCAATGATCCCGAAAAAAATTCGATCCAACTTGCTGTGCTGATTAGCAGACGAGAAGCTTATTCCTTTTTGGGAAAATTTTTACTTGAGGCCTGGATTTTCGAGACTCGAAATTCGAGGATTTATAGGAAGGCTTTAGAAGGAAATGGCTCTCCGGATTCAGATTTTGTCTCAATGATCCTGAAAAAAAATGTGATCAACTTGCTGTGCTGATTAGCAGACGAGAAGCTTACCCCTTTTTGGGAAAATTTTTACTTGAGGCCTGGATTTTCAAGCCTCGAAATTTTAGGACTTATAGGAAGGCTTCAGAAGGAAGAGGCTCGGCGAATTCAGATTTTCGCTCAATGGTCCTGAAAAAAAATCCCCCGGAGGTTTTCGTTTCATGGCCCTGAAAAATATCCGAGCAATATGTTGTGCTGATCTCATGAATCCCATTATCAACGGTAAGCCTTTGTATCCTTTTTACGATATTAAGTTGAGACTTTCGGCCTACAGTTATTCATCATGATAGGACACCATTACAATGTATAAGTGTTAGAATTGCTACATCCACAAGTGAAAATCGTGTGTAATGATAAAGAATAATAAATTAAAGCAAAACACATTATAATCTTTTCCCTTTACCTTTTAATTCGATTTTAAAGTTTGATTTTATGAAAATATATTTTTTTTGTGGTTGATTCAACGATTAAGTATTCAAATTATTAATAAATGGAAATTTTTTCAAATATTTACTCCCCACTGATCACCTTTTCACAGCAATTATTAAGCATCTGTCGCCACGCACCGCGCAGTCAGTTGAAGTAGTCCGCGCTGCAGTCAACAAATGTGTCACATTTCTGTCAGAATGCAAATGTTAAGGCGTTTTTCTCAATTTCTCACATGCATAATAATTTATTTATTTTTTCTCCACTTATGGTTTAGGGTCACAATTTTTGACCAAAAAAACCCACAAAAAACAAAGCAAAGCTAAAACCATAAAATCAAACAAATGGAACAACGAACAGCGGCTGCACGTGAGCTCAACCTGTGGCTTGCTTGCAGTGTTGCGGCGCTGTGCGACTCTTGTTGGCAACAGATTGGCTTCAACGCGCCCATAAATCTTTTTATCCGGTGCGCATGCGCGCGCTCGCACGCTGGCATCATTCCTTTGGCGCATTCCTCAAAGTCGGCGCTTGCCACAAATGCTCCAGCAACAACAACAACAACAACAACAAAGTCAACATGCGAAAGAGCAAAATGTTTTATAACCACACCATCGACTAATTATCGAAGTTAAAATTATAATTACGCTGCGCGTGCTCTGCTCCATGCGGCCCGTTGCCGCCGACGATCCTCGCAATTGGACACGCCGCAGCTGATCGTGTTCGCCGCTTGTGTGATTAACAAGATTTCACATTTTAGATATCTACCCCGCGCGCGCCCACAGCCGGCCCAGTCGACGAGCAGCTCATATTGTTGCTGTTGTGGCTGTGGCAGCGGTTGTTGCTGTTGTTTTATAGCATTTCATTTGGCGCCATAAATCTATCAACGCGCTTGCGCATGCGCACGCGTCCACTTTGTGTGCATCCTGCGCGATTGCTGCGGCCGCCCGAAAGATTTACTGCGCCCGATTATGTCTGGTCACCGCCAGCGACTGAGCCGGTTGAATCTTGCGAATGGCTGTGGTCCAGCGGCCGGCTGCAAGGATTTTAATTTGAGTTTGTTTTTGCTGTTGTTGTCATGGTTGCTGCTGTTGTCGGCCGTTGTGGGGCTGCAATTGCAGAATGCAAAATTCAATCTTTACGATGTCTCAATTCAGCGCCGAGTTTTGCGGTGCGGCGCGCATTTATGATTTGTGAATTCGTTCGCTTTTATGGTATCATCAAAGTGATTACGCGCCTCTTTACACTCACTCCACACTTTTACGAGTACCCGAAAGTGCCAACTCGCCACTCGTGCGCTGTAGTGTTGTTGCCTTTTTGTTGGCAATAAATGATAAGGGGTGTGATTTTATGGTTTCGTGTGGCAATTGAAAAATTGATGGTTTGCCAAAACGAATGGAATTTATTTAACCCTTTCGACTCCGAATTTTACCCTGTGTCTCGAAATTACTTTTTGGTATTTAAATCATGAAACACTTTCCTAACAAGTGTGCACACGACATTTGAAGTCGCCACGCCTCTTTGTTACAGTTCTAGAGCTAATTTAATTTTGAACAATTTTATCTTAAAACGGGTTAAATAAATTTTGTATCAATATTTTTTTAATTACAGAAAAATTATATATTATTTATAGAAAAATACAAAATTATCACTTTTTGAGTTTATTTAACCGTTATTGAAGAAACAGGGTTTTGATCAAACGCGCTCAATTCGTAGACTTCAATTAGAACACAAACTTTCGCTGATATCGCTGCAAATTATTGGAAATTATTTTGGGGATAACAGTAAAATTTTTGTAATTTGCTTTGAATTCACTTCTAAAAATATTAATTTGGTGGTGCCTACTTAAATTAAACCCATAAATCAATCGTAGCTTTTGCTATGAGATAACAAATAGATGAAGTTGCTCTCAGGCAACTTTGGGGTCGAAAGGGTTAATAGAAATTTTGAAATACATACATACTTAGAATTGAAACAAGGGCGCATCACATTTTGTAAGGTTATGTTTCATTTGGATTGATTTGAATTTAAATCTTGAAGACTGTTTCCGGCAGAAAACATGATCTTCTTGATCATCTAGAAGGTCAAACTTGTTGGTAGGTAGGCAAGTTATAGTGGCTGCCTCTGTATGAGACATACTTAGGCCTCTATATGGGCCCGTTGTGATACCACAAATTCCACCCATTTGAAATGGCTATGCAACACTGTTTTTTTCTTGTACATCTCATCTGTTTCATGTTGATAGTGTTAGGAATCGAACCTAGGGCCTCTGGTATGAGAAGACAGCGCACCACCCGCTGAACTATCTAGGCCGGCCAAACCTGTTAGCAAGAGGGATTCGAACATTATAATTTCTCCTTCTTTCGGAGAAGAATTTTGACATATCTGATGTTTTGTCAATAAGTCATAAGTCAAATAAGTCAACTCTCACATAGAACGTAGGAAGAATAAAGAAAAAACCATGAACGGGGGGAGAAAATGTCGGAAAAGACATTTCAGAGAAACAAGTCTATAGGGTCTAAAGGAGGCTTAACCCATTGCTGCCTAATAGGTAAAATTTTACCCATGAAAATTAATTTTTTTTTAAATTGAGATCTCTCAAAACCATTGATAGGGATAGTTAGGGTAAAGATGGAACTACCAACCTATTGAAGGTCATCCTAAAATTTCGCCATCTAGCTAGAAATACCAGACTCCAAAAATCGTGAATTTTCCAGAGGTGGAAAATGTGGCGAAACGTAGTTTCCTTAGAACTTCACAAAAATCTGCCTCCTAACTCACCTGTAAAAAATACAACTTTTGTTCACGTGTTTAGCTGATAACTTCAAAAAGTATGGAAAAAAGCTGCGTAATGGGTACAAAATACCTAATGAATATCTCAGCAACGTGCAGAGATATAAAGCTGAAATTTTGTTTCTGATCATTTTGGGTCACTTCTAGGTCGTGTATAGTGTCCGACCGAATATTCGGTTTCGGTTTCGGTTTCGGCCCAAATTAGTGGTTTCGGTTTCGGTTTCAGTTTCGGCCAAAAAATGGCCGAATAGCCGAAACCGAAACTTTCTAGAATATTTTGTAAATTTTATTGTGTAGCAGATATATAGTAAAAGGAGGAGTAATTTAGATGCCAGCAATGTAAATTAACTTCTTTTTTTAGCATATATTATTAAATTATTTAATTTTGAATATTATCGAGTAAGGTACGAAAGGGTGATTTCTTCTTGTTTAAGGTTTTAAAAAATGAATAAATTGTTTTTATTAATAAGTATTTATTTATTTATGCTATGTTTGTTTGTTTGTTCTTTATTTACTTAATGTAAAATTCGTTTGTTGAAAAAAGTGCTTGATATGGTGATTTTTATTTCAACTAGAAAGTTTCGGTTTCGGTTTCGGCCGAATATTAAAAAAAAACCGAATATTCGGTTTCGGTTTCGGCCCAAAAAAGTGGTTTCGGTCGGACACTAGTCGTGTAAGATATTTTATCAAAATCGTATGAGCGCAACTGGTACCCGGCAGCAATGGGTTAAAGCAAAGCGCTGACTAAGTTAATCGGTTATTGCTATGCCAGATTAGGTCCTCAGCTTACTGCTAGATGCCATTGTGCTTTGTGATCCGTCTCCAGACTCCACAGAGAGTATCTGGAGTGTCAAGGGTGATGAGAATGTCATCTGCCGTCGCTAATAAACGGCCGCCTCCGTTTTCAATGGAATCTTCTGCTATTTTAAAGCTCCATCCGTGCATTCTATTGGTATTGTTTAGAGAAGAATGGTTGGAAACTCCGCAAGGTTTATGGTTGATGTACATGATAAACGCTTTGACCGCTCTCTCTTGCTGAGCGTAGACCAATTACTGCCTTAACTGAATAATTTGCCAAATTAGTGGTACTACAAAAGCCTGAACGTTCCTATCGCGCAACACTTACAACTATTATAAACAATTATAACTATTATAAACAATTGATTGTTAAAATTCCTGCAGAATTCTATAGTAAAACATTGAGCATTTCATAAACAATAAAAAATTGTAAGCGACACCGCAACGAAATTCCCTGAATTCGTTTAGATTTTAGCATTTTGCAATAAAAGAAATTCCATTCGACCACATAAATGTGAATTAATTGCTTTTATGTTTTTTTTATTAATACTTTTCATTAGCTTTGTTTTGTTAAAAAAAGAAATTTGCAAGTTGTAAAATTTTTATCGTGACCATTAAATTGTTTATTGGTGCATAAAAGTCGCTTGAAACGTATTTTTAATTTGATTCTAAATGATTTTCTGCCAAGTCCTGAACACATTAAAAGCGTTTTTATTGGGTGCTCTGGTGTGACTGCAGTCTTTTTAATAAACAAAATAAACCCCATTCGTTTTGGTTGTGGCTGTGGTCGAATGCGGTAAGTGCGTTTAATCCATGTAAATTTTCTGTTTGTAGCTGAGCACTTTACGTGTATGAAAAATGCTCATTTACTGTGAAACATAAAATGAATGGGTCGCGCATGCGTGCAGCTTGTTACGCATTCGTCTTTGCTCTGTGGAGTCTTGAGCGGCGATTAAGTGCTGCATCTACTTTATTTTTAGTTTAAGTCGAGTTCAGCGAATGGGGGCCAAGCTGAGCTTAAGCAAAGAATGCCTTAAATGCGACATTAAATGGTCATTCTTCAAGCGGCCACCGGGCATGCGCCTTAATTGCTGCTTTCTGACCGTTCATTGCTGCTACATGTCGCTAGTATGAACCACTTAAGTAGGGGTCCATAGGTCAAATTCAAGTCGTTTATGGAGTTTATGGTTTTTCGATTCTATTTAGTGTTGTGCAGTTCATGACTAATTTGGTTGCTTGGGTTAAGTTAGGTTTCATTGTGAAGAGCGTGGATTGAGCCAGGAAATGTTGACTGTTGAATGTTGTTTGGCTGTTATGAAGGGACTCAAAAAAGCTCCTGAATTGAACCATGGGATGTTGACTGTGGATTGTTGGTTCAAAAATTTGAAGGGACTCACAATAGCCCTGAATATGTTAAGTGTGAGTGTGACGGTCACTGAATATTAAAAAATTCCCGGGCTCGTTGCGAGTTTATACTATTTTAGTGGGCAGTTTTCAAGAGTCTCTTCGATCAATACGTATACCAATTTATCTCTTTCGATCAATCCATAAACCAATTAATCTCTTTCGATTCATTCGGGAACAACTTGATCTCTTTCGATCAATCCGGAAACCAATAGGTTAGGTTAGGTTAAAGTGGCTGCCTAGGCACGGGACTTGCCGAAAGACACACTTAGGCCACGAAAAGGGCCCATTGTGATACCACAAAGAGTGAGTGATCTGACTTACTGCAAGTTAGGTGCCTATACGAGCCAATTTGTTTTGTGGATAAAGCCCAGCAAGTCCCTAATATTGACTGATCTGAGGTCATCCAGGTTATCGAAGAAGAAGGAGCCCAGGGCTTTCCACCTTCGTATAGAGAGAGCCGGGCAATGACAGAGAAGGTGACTTATAGTCTCTTCCTCCTCCACATAATGACAGCTACGGCAGAAGTCCCGACTGTCAAGACCTAATCTGTAGGCATGACGACCAAAGGTACAATGTCCCGTAAGGATCGAGACGATCGTATTGATATGTTGTCTACCGAGCGAGACAAGAGTTCTAGTGCGCCCGGGGTTTAGGGTGGGCCAAAGTTGCTTTGTGATTGAGCAAGTACTCTCATCCTGCCATCGCTTGTTGGCTGTGTTGAGGAAAGAAGATCGAATCATAAGTTTACATGTAGCGAGAGGGATGCCTACTGTAATATTAATGTTGTCATCTGAAAGGGTGGTGCCACGTCTAGCGAGCTCATCGGCTATGCAGTTTTCTCTAATATCACTGTGGCCCGGTACCCAAGTCAGAGTGATGTTGTACACCCGACCTAGCTCATTCAGCAGGGATCGGCAGTGAGAGACCACTTTGGATGTGGTAAAGGCCTTCTTGAGGGCCTTGATTGCTGCCTGACTGTCCGTGAAGATCCTAACTGTTTCACCAGGAAGGTTATGCTGTTTTAGCAAGGACAGGGCTTTAAAAATTGCTAGTACCTCCGCTTGGAAGACACTGCAGAAGTTTGGAAGGCGAAAACAATCCTCCATGGGAGGGTCAACACACAATACACCACCCCCTACCCAACCATCCAACTTGGAGCCGTCTGTGTAGAAACATACTCCAGTTCTAGACACCGTATCTTGTACCCACTCCAATCTTTGGGGTATGTGGGTTGAGAATTTGGAGTCAAAGAGGTATGACGGTAGGGAGTGATCTATGTTGTTGGGAAGGTCGGTTACTTTACCTAGGATACGGCAATGACCGAAATCAGTGCGCGCCCATCCCCAGATAGTGTTCAATCTTACTGCGGAGAGGGTTGCAGCTTGTTTCCCGTAAAGGTCAACGGGGAGAAGGTGGAGCAAGGTGTAGAGCCCCTTGGATGGTGTTGATCGAATGGCGCCGGTTACGATGAGCGCCGCTGACCTTTGGACCGAGTCCAATGGCTTCTGATAGGCCCTCTTATCTAGGGCCGTCCACCAGACTATCACTCCATGTAATGTAATGATAATGGGTAGGGACAATGCCCTTGCGCACTGCAACCTAGTAGGTTTATTGTGCCCTACCACTCCATAGAAGAGAATGGGCCTGATCACTGAAATAAAGATCCAGTACATTATTCGTGTAGCCTTTTAGCCTTTTACCTTTTAGCTTTTTCTTTAGGCTTACCAAGTCTAATAGCTTTACTTTTGACCCTAGCAGACCTTTCAGACATCTGTATTTCGAGATACTCCAGTCATAGTGACTTCAGAGTTGGCTTTCCAGATTGCCCAATAAGTATTTTATTCTTTTCGTTTCAACAACTCTGCAGCTCTAGCAAACGTCACTAAGTGAGCCATTTTAGGCATGAAACCAATGGTAAAGTAGTCAGTGATGACCTCAACAAACTACCTGATAGACATACAACTCAATGTTAATATACTCCTTGTTCTCTTGATGAACAGCTTTAGGTAAAAACTGCGGTTCTTCTATGTCGGAAAGACGCAATGTCTCTGTAAACTTTAATTACTAACTATGAGGCAAATATTAGAGGTTGTACGGAGTTACTGTCGCAATGGTAGACTCTGTAACACTTAGTTGCCACATTATCTGTGATGTGATCATTTGTTGATGTAACCACTCCACAATGTCTGGAAATCCTACTGAGAGTGACTCTTTCATGTTTCATGGACCTGTAGCGAGGTGCAGCAACTCTGAAGTATTTTCTAGTCTAGGACAGCTGCTTCAGCAGATTCGTGGCAGTCTGACTGCCCACAACAATTGTAAGACAAGTTGGTTATACAAGGTGCGTCCCAAAGTAAACAGGACTTTTGCAATAGGGACGTTTCTGGTGGCGCCATCTATGTGTGAGGACATGCGTTGGAAAGGTACATCTTTCATTCACATACTGTCTAAATTTCATGACATTTGGTCTAGTAGACGCCGAAATATCCCGCTCAATGTGACAGTATGTTTTTAACTTTGGTACGAGAATGTCGATCGAACAAAGAGCTAATATTAAGTTCTGTTTTAAACTTGGTAAAACTTTTACCGAAACGTTTAAATTGTTAAAGCAAGTTTATGGTGATGATTGTTTATCCCGTGGCCGTGTTAATGAGTGGTTGAATCGATTCAAGAATGGTCGTGAAGACTTGAATGACGACGAACACGTCGGCCAGTCGAAATTTGTGATTACTGACGATGCCATCAAAACTGTGCGTGATTTTATCAAAATGCAGCCAAAATCATCATTGGAATTGATGGAAATGGAATTGAACATCTCCAAAACATCAATTGATCGCATTTTAACCGAACATTTGGGTCTCCGTAAAGTGTGTTCTCGCTTCATTCCGCACACTTTAACCGACGACCAAAAAGCGCAGAGAATTGAGCACGCAAAAGACATCGTTCGGGAAGCCAGACGTGATCCAAATTTCTTGTTCAACATCGTAACCGGTGACGAAACGTGGTGCTTTCAATATGATCCCGAAACAAAGCGTCAAAGTGCCGAATGGAAGCACCCAGATGAGCCAAATCCGAAAAAAACCCGCCGTGAGAAGTCAAAAATCAAAACTCATCTCATTTGTTTCTACGATTCAAAGGGAATAATTCATCGAGAGTTTGTTCCACCGGGAAAAACAATTAACGCTTTGTTTTATGTTGAAGTTTTGAAGCGTTTGGTGCATCGCATTCGTCGTATTCGGCCAGAATATCGCGAGGAAGGAAGTTGGCGTTTATTGCATGATAATGCACCGGCTCACAGAGCCCTAGTTACGACCGATTATTTGACCAAAAATCGCATTTTTACCATCAATCATTCACCGTATTCGCCTGATATGGCTCCCTGTGACTTCTACTTATTCGGTCAGTTGCATTTGCCGATGAAAGGAAACCGTTATAAGGACGTTGAGGACATCCAAAAGGCTTGTACCAACATTCTGAAGGCGATGCCGGCCGATGACCTAAAACACTCATTCCAAATGCTTTTGGACCGTGCAAAACGTTGTATCGAAGCAGAAGGAGAGTATTTTGAATAAATAAAAAGAATTATACAAAAATAATCATCCGTTTTCTTTATTTTATAAAAGTCCTGTTTACTTTGGGTTGCACCTTGTAGTTCAAATTTTAGTATTTGTTCAGCTGCTTTCCACATGTTATGGGATCTTTGCTTGAAATATGTTACTTACAATGTGCCTTAGTCTGCATGACTTGAGGAGCCGAAATGGTTTCAAACATAATGCGACTTTTTTCACAATCAAAATAATCCATGAATTTGATAACTTTTTTACTGAAGAGCTCCGGTGTTCTCTTGTAAACTATAATGCGGACGTTCAAGAATCAAAATACATGTATGAAGCAAAGCATTTGTCAGTAATTAGATCTAGGCTGACATATTTGTATTTAGTGTCGCATTATTAGACTTCCTAATGCCGTGAGTTGAAATCTTGGCAAACCTGGACTTGCTTAGATTGTTCCAAAAATTGTATTAGTTCCGAATCTTATTTCGTTGGTGAAGCAGGATCTGCTTAAAAAGTTTGAACATTTAATAGATTCTGAGTGGATACAAAAATATAAAAAGCAACAAGTAATAAATCAATCAATCTGCACTTATGGGACAATACTCAGAGAATCAATGCAAGACTGGCACAGCTTATTGGTCTAAAAAAAACTTCTAAGGCCCATTATGTTGCCCGAAGTGGGCAAAGTCCCCTTGTCAGAGTTTAAACTATTCATCCTTTGTATGAATCAAGCAAGTTTAACCCGTGGAGGCGATTCAATCCACTAACGTCAGACGTTCTCAAAGAACAATGTAAACTAAATCATAAAACGTTGCAATACATTTTTTTAAAATAATTTTTCTCTTTTATCTAGTAACAGGTGGCAATTTATACAAAAAGATAATCCTTTGTCTTTCCTATTTGAAATACAAATTCTATTCATCTGCTGCGAACTGTCCATCGAGCAAGTACAGTTGCACCAATGTCCTTTTTTCATGCGCGCAACATTTCTCAAGTTGAATTGTATGAGTGGCTGTGTGTGTGTGTGTGTGAATGCATTATCTTCAGACAGGATATCTTCATGCTCCTCAGCCTCATCAGCAACGCTCGTGCATTCGTTTGGGTCCACAATTAGGCAAAAAGGCAAAAAGTGAAAGTGCTGCTCGACGTAATGAAATTAACCGTGTACTGGCTGATTGTTTTGTTAAATTTGACTGGCTGCTCTTCTTGCTTTACACGACGCACAAAAACTAACACACTGGGCTACTTTTTGCCTTGGGTTCACTTCTTTGCAGGATGCACTCGCTGAAAGCGATCCTTTGCCTTAATTTCGAGGAATCGAAACAAGGCTCGACAGCATTCTTGGCTGCGCACATGTGTCGGTATGTGCGCGGTACCTGAAGCGTACCCAGTGACAACGACAGCGACAGCGACACCAACTAGCCCAACAACAACAACAACAACAACAACTGTTCGTTACCCTCACATGACGCCAAGAAGTCAATTTTGCGATTTATGAACCTTTTTAAATGACTGATTTCTGTGTCGTTGTTGTTGCAGTTGTTGCTCTCAGCCGGTCCTTGCCGCAGCGGTCTTTTGTCTGCCGTACTGTCCTGTGCGCTGCACAGCAAGCATCCGCCTGTCCCGTCGATATGTTGCAGATGTGAGAATTGCTTTGCGTTACTGTTTTGACTTTTCCCGTCTGCGTCTCGTCCTGCCATGGATGGACGATTTCTTTTATTTTGTTGTTTTCATAGTTTTCCATTTCCAGCTCGGTTTCAATTCGTTGCCGTGGCGTACAGCCTGCCGCGACGCATTCGCTGCATGCCGAGTGAAATTTCCTTACTTGCACACTTACGCAAAGCATTTTCCACTTTGCTGCAAGGATATTTGGCTGCCTGCTGTTTGTTGGTGTTCTTCTTAGATTTTGTTGTGGAGTCTGATGCTCTCTCAAGTGATGCTACAATGTGGCTGTCATCTAATTCAACTTGCACTTTTCGCTCTCTGCGCAGGCGTAGTTTCAAGATGTGGGCACGGTGGGTCAAATTGTGAAATTGTCCAATGATTTTTTATTTGTTTTATTTATTTAGTTGTTATTTTGCCTGATTATTATATTACGAAATTATAAGACAAGTCGAAGGCATGGAAAAAAACATTTTTGTTGTAAATTTGAAAAAACAGCAAAAATTTTGTTAATCTTTATTTGAATGATTATTAATAATTTTGCACAAAAGTAAAAATAATAATTATTTAGTTTAGAAAAAGTTTTATTATAAAACCTTCAATCACTTAAAAATACTCTTAGCAGTCTTGAGTTGCTTTCAATAGTTAAAACTTTTCGATTTCTTTATCTATTTTCTTTTCTGTGAATTATACATCTTGACATGTAAGACTGCGCTAGTAAGGTGACACTGGTTACCCTAATGCGAAGCCGACCAAAGCCTTTAAGGCAAATTGTGATGTCACAATTAATCCAAGTTGAGTCCACTCTCTCATTGGCCAGTTTGAGCTCCTTACGATGCCTGGTAGACTGTGAATAGTTATATCGGCCAGATCTCCTAGATTGTGCAAAAATAAGTTGTCCAGTTGAGTCTTCCTTCTTCGAGAATATGCGGGACAAATGAATAAAAGGTGAAGCGCATTTTATTCCTCTTCCTTCCAGGGACTTTTCAAAACACCAATCATGGTTCTCATCTGGTGTCTTTCTGGTCAAAAAAGTTCTCTAGAACGAGGGAAGATTAAGGATGACTGATGAATGATGCTCTAATGATGATTGCAAGGCGCACCTTCTTCTTCTTCTTGATTCCCATTTAAACTTTTCTTTTCCTCCTTCATTAGTTTACTATCTTTGTTCTCCTTTATATCCAAGATTCAATTTTATATTATCTATAATATTTATGTTATATATATTAAGCAACTTTGTTATCATTTAGTTTAATTTTGTAATTGATAGTTTTAAGTTTATTATTTAATTTAATTTTGTTATTAATAGTTTTAAGTTTAATTGGAGAAATTTGATCCATGTTGAAGTGCAATTAAAGGACTTAGTTCTTACTGCACCCAATGTTATTAATATTCCAAATAAATAAAACAAAATAAATAAATAAAAATGATCAATGGTCTGGACGTGTCTGACTAGGCACACTACTTGAATACCTCTAAACCAGCAAAAGGTCAAAAGGTGATCAACTCTAACTTTAACGATTTATTTTCCAAGACAAACCGATTTCAGTTCCGAACCCATTTCTAGACAGATTTATTGAACTGTTATCAAATCAGCTTCGAAATGGACTGGAACCCAGAGGCAAACTCAGTGCAGCTATCAGTGCAATAATTGGTTTTTATTTTTGGTACTTACGCTTGAAGTATGGTTTTACACTCCCTGATTAAAATGGCTTTTGAAAAAGCATTAGAAACAAAGAAGAATAGGAATCAAATCTGTACTTCCGCTGCACCTATTCGGCGCTTTACAAACAAAACTACGAAATAAGACTCCAAGTGGTTTGAAACTTGTTGTGTACCTGAAGTGTCACAATGGGCACAATTGGCCTAAGTGTGAATTGATATATTTGCAGTCTCAGGGCTCCCTCAGTAGAAAACTGACCAGTGGCGCACACAAGTGGGGTATTGCGGGTTCAAGCTCTCCAAATTTTTGTTAACATATTGGTTCAAATGGTATTTAGCTCAATAGTTCTATAGGAGATCCCCTCCCTCAAAATGAAATCCTGAATGCAACACTGTCTGGATTAAAGTCAAAGCAGAAAGCAGGCATTTGGTTTTGGCTGGTCTGAACTTTGAACTTTATTATGAGGATGGAAAAAATGTCTTAAAACCCAAAGTTTAAGAACAATGACGAGATTAAAATTCAAAATTTTAATTTTTTTAATTCCAAAAAATTAACATTGTATTTGTATTTGTACTGTACTGAACTTTTTTATGTGCTGAACTTAAAAAGGGAATTTTTCTTAAAGTTAACAATCTCGTTCTGACATCTGTAATGGCGAACTTTTTTCACATCCACCGATACAATGAAAAAAGGAAATTTCTTAAAATTCAGAATTCGATCTGGTAAAGTAAACAGAACCAAAAATTTGTATGTACATTGAAAAGATAAAAAAGGGAGATTTCTTATAGATCAAATATTCACTTTGACAGCTACAAGAGCAAAGTTTCTTTTACGAACAATGAAAGGATCCAATAAAATTTAAAATTTCAGTCCAATAGTGCAAAAGGTAACAAACTTCTTACGTACAATCAAAAGATGAAAAAAATATCTTAAAATGACCAGTGAAAAGATAAAAAAATGTCTTAAAATTAAAAATTTCATTCTGAAGAGCAAACTTTATTGTTACAGTAATGAAAGGAAAACAAATTGTTTTTTTTACTAAACAGTTCATTCTGCCACCTGCAAGAGCAACTTTCTTACGAGATTTGTTCTCTCGATCCTGCAAAAGGACTGTACTCCGCCTTAACAGCGGCCGCGGCTCACGCGCCAAGGATGGCCATCACTGAGTCGGTTGAATGCAGGGAATGTAAAGAAAATGGTGGCAAGAAAACCCCTGCAGAAAATTCTTTACTCTTGTGCGGCTAACTCAAGACTGCGGACTGCTGACTTAGGGACCCCGTTCGTCTATGAGTTAGATGGTCCCAAGCATGGCATTAAATCATTGCTGAGCTTGCAACTCTAAGAAGCTCTAACTGATGCCGTTAGGGACCCAATAGATTCTATGCTTGGCCGATCTGCCCCGCAAGCTTACCCAACCCAATCTAGGAGCTAACTTTTTCAGGTAAAACTATTTTTTCACAATAAGCAATGTGAGAAAAACTCCAATCAGTTACGCAGAATTGCTGTAATTGATACGAAAAATCGTATGAAATTGTTTAGCTAAAATCTTCAAAACACGAGACCCATCATACTTGCAAATTATGTCTACGTCTAATCGGCTTAAATGCATCGCAGCCAAGTAAACAAAGTCAACTGGCACCGACTAATGGCTAATGGCCCATTGACCGATTGCTAATTGTGTTGCACTGCATCCATCCATTCAACTACCTAACTGCCCCAGTTGATCGACTGCGATAAATGAAGTTATAAAAGTGTAATTATTTCAATAAAATAATTAAATGCAGCCGCGTGGAGAGGCCATCAGCAGCGCCATCGCCATCGCCATCGCCATCATCATTAATCATGACAAATCAGTGCAGGCGCACTCGGCCAATTACAAATACAATTACCAGTACGAATACGAATTCGAATACAAATAATAATCAAGTGCCGTTTTTATGGCCACTCTCGAAAGGTTACTTAACAGGCCATTAAAACGCGTTTTACGAGTCTTTCAATCTTCGATTCGGTGCTGTTGTTGGCGGCTGGCTGTTTGTTGTTGTGGCTGTCGAAGCCGTTGTTGATAATGTTGTTGCTGGCGTTGAAGTTGGCACTTTGATTTCGCTGTTGTTGCACTGAACGAGTTGAGGTCAACTGAAAACGTACACACACAAATTTCCCGTATCCCTAAAACACAAAAACAATGCTGGTGTTAAAGTAAAACAATAACAACAACAACAACAACAGTAAGGCAAAACATTGAAATCAAATAAAAATGTTCACAACTAAATTTCGAAAGTCGTAAAACTTGATATCGGGGCCGTTGCTAATAGCAACAAAAATCCAGAAGAAAAAAAAAACACCATGAAAACAAAAACAAGAAGCAGAAGAAGAAGAAGCAGCAAGTAAATTGTGAAATTGTGTGACTTGTGAGCCCTTTCTCCAACCGCAAACGACATAAAAATGCCTTTGGCCTGTTGGTGTTGATGTTGTTGTTGTTGTTGCTGTTGTTGTTGTTGTTGCTGTCGTAAATATCATGTCAGAAATGTGCATAAAAATCACCTAAAATCCGTTGAGCATAGCAACGACAACAACCACACCGTCCATGTCGAACACGAAATCTTATCAACAAGTCGCTCCCCCCCAATACGCCAGCACTCCCCCGCCCCCCATTCCCACCAACACACGTTCGAAGCGATACAATTTATGTGTTAGTACGGCCCCCGAAGTGTCTATGTGCACGACGAACGCCGCCATGGCTGCGACTGCGACCGTGTCCGTCTCCGTGTCTGGGTCGATGTTTGTTGTATATCTTTTTATGATTTTTATAGCGGAATTATTTTCATTTAAGCTGCAATTTTTACGAGCAACAAATTGTCCTACAAATTACACGTTAAATAGAAATTATGACAAACGTTGTTGCAGTTGTTATTGTTGCTGACACTGTTGTCGGTGTCGGTAGGTCGTCGATTCTCTGTTCTTTTTCTCTTGTTGTTGAAATGAGTGTAACAACAACAACAACAACAACAGCAACTGTTGTAAAAGGGTCGCGGCTTTTGTCGGCTGTTTACTTGTTGGTTCTGCTATCATTGTTGTTGTACATACATAGCTGCTTGCCGACCGACTGTTGCTCGCTCGTAAAAATTCTGATGCGTCAATTTGACATTTAAGTAAGTGTCATTATTATGACACTGTTTACAAACACACTTTTCTCGCTTTCAGCCCGGAGCTGTGTGGCTTAGAAATGTTGGCTCGTTGTTGTTTATTTATTATTGTTGTTGTTGTTGAACTTGCTCCTTGTCTTACAGTGGTTTGTTGCTGTTGCTGCTGCTGCTATTGCAAGCAGTGATTTGTCCAAATTTTGAACACACTCAAAAAGTCGTAAAAATTGCGCTGGGGAAATGAAATTTTTACGACTCTTGTTGTTGTTGTTTTGGGCTGTCGTATTCCTCGTGTTGTGTTGTTTGAATTTATTTTGTTGTAAATTTTGGTGAAGGGCCATAAATTTTGATATCACCCGTTGGATTGTGAATGATGTGACTGTCAATGAGCATCAGTGACTTTGAGGCGAAGGGGCAACCAAGTGACCGAGCTTACGACTTTTCTGTTGATTTGGCGACTTGACGAAGTATGATTGGCAACAGGTGGCTTATGAATGCGTTGTAAGAGTTTAGTTATTATGGGGAGTTGTGCAAACAATGGAATGAATGCTTAAGCAATTCAAATCAGATGATCTAAAGTTCGTAAAAAATATGAGCCATAAAAGAATGAAAAGATTTACATAAAAGATTTTGCTTTTTTGATTCCTCTCGAAGGACAAAAGCTTCTGAACGACCAGATTTAATTAGAACTGTCAACCGAGCCATTAGATTAAAAGTGAGTTCTTGAACCGAAGCAGTGTTTTGAAATAATAATGAACCACTCAACCGAAGAATTATGCAAATTTCTGTGTTTCACTCGCAACTGTACGATCGAAGCAAAGTATGAACTATAGAATTGTTTGTTCTGTGGTGGAACGTAACTATGATCTCGGTATTCTCCAGACCACTGCATCCTTGAAGAACATTTCTAAACACTCAATTCATTCATTAGCGCAGAGACGTTTTTCTTTCATCAGAGATCTGGCCTTGATAGGTCTCCCTCAAACATCCTAAGGGCTTTAATTTTGCTTCACAATATTTACTTCACAATATTTGCTTCACAATTAATAAGCGTTTTATACCGTGAAACCTTGTTGGTCGAATGTATTCTTTGCTACTTAATAGGATCAGTTGAGAGGGATGAGTACTCATTGCAGCACCGACTTTGCTTTAAATCCAGGCTGGCATCATCGGCGGTATTCAGATAGAAAAAGTCTAAGGAGTTGTAAATAGTAGTCTTTATTCTGCAAATAGTAGTCTCGACGCCGCATTAAATTGGCAGCCGAATGGTCATCACTGTACTAGAAGCTGCGAATTCCTAGTTGGTCTCTCTCTTATTTACCAGTAGATCCATTTTCGTAGTTTATGTCTCGATAGCATCAAAGGCACCAGTGGCCTCCAGCTTGTTACATCTGATAACGTCTGAAGATGTCAGTGAACTAGCAGATATCCCTACGTAGGTAAGTACTATAGGTAAGTTGTAGTGGTTGCCTCTGCATGAGACACACTCGGAAGCCTTAGAAGTCCATTGTAATACCACAAATTCCACTCGTTTTGAAGATGTGTATACAACACTGTTTTTTCCAACATGTGTTAGAACCAGTGTTGGGACTTATTACTTTTGACAGTAACATATTACTGATTACACATTACTGACATTTGAAAGTAATATCGTTACATTACTTATTACTGGAAATGTCAAGTAATGTATCACAAAAAGTAATATATTATTTTAAAAATACAGTCGAACTTCCCTATAGTGAACTTCTATATAATGAAGTTCTCCGTATAATGAATCAATTTCAAAAACACAGCTTTATCGTTCTATTCTAAGTGCATTTTGATCTCTTTATAATGAGTTTCCATATAGTGAACACAGGTCTCCCTCGTAAAACGCGGTGGTTACGTTCCAGGAAAACTCCGCGTTATTTGATTCGCGTTATAGAAGACTTGTCTTGTCATATAAATTTTAGGGTTATGTTCCAATACATTTTTTTTTTGTTAAATAGGTACTAAATTAAAGATTAATTAAAGAATCAAAATTCATACTTTATTTAAAAAATTAAAAAACAATGAAAAAAACTGTTTTTTTGAATCGCGTTATATCGAAAACGCGTTGCAGAAGTACCGCGCTATACAAAAGGGAGACCTGTATTTCTCTACAATGAATAAATTTTTTAGTTGAAAACTTCGCTTTTATTTGTTTTTTGTCTCCATATAATGCATTTTTCCATGTTATTTTTTGTCACGCATATTAACAACACTGAATACCGAAAAAAAATAAAACATATTTAGGGGAACCCCAGAAGTTAGAAATAACAACAATATAAGAAGAAGAAAGTCACGTCACTAACAATTTTGACAGCAATTGTTTGTTTTGAGTGAATAAAGTGAAAATATCGCAGCGAAGTTGCATTTCTCTCGAAAAAATTCTACATTTGCAGATTCAGAAAACGATGAAGAAACGGCCAGTGAAGAATAATTGGCTGATGCGGTGTTACCTACATTGGGACGAATTTTTGTTTCTCTTGATGTACTTCGGAACCTTTGTGGAGATGAAGAGCAACGTACCGAATAATGTTTTTAAGTCTCTAAATGTATTAGAAGGCTTTGTTGAGGAAGAAAAGTGGAAGGGTGTAATCCAAACTAAAATACCTCATTATTTTAAATAAAAGATGAAAAAAAATCAGAATTTCTATATAATGAAGTTTCTATATAATGAAGCTTTTTTCTGGTCCCGTGCGAATTCATTATAGGGAAGTTCGACTGTACATGATTTCTACAGATTTTTTCCAAATATATAAACAAAGATTTTTTTACATATTTCATATTTATTTTATAAAACTTCAGTGCTGCTGTTTTACATGAAAATTAGAACTTTGTTCACTAAAAAGTAATATTGTTATAAGTAACTTGAAAAAAAGTAGTAATATTACCGAAGGTGATTACTTATGGGAAAAGTAACTAGTTACACTACATCTTTAAAGCAAAAGTAATATACGACGTAATTAGTTACACTACTTTAATATATTAGTCACAACACTGGTTACAACACACATTTCAAACAGATGGGGGAAAGGAAGCAGGGGATCTACCGCCGATTCCGAACGGCGGTTAGCAGTTTTTCTTTCACTTGGAGGCTTTGCCATTGCCTGCCGAGAGAGCACTTGTGCAATTCTTGTAATTCTCAGCGGTTTCATGTGGATAGCGATAGAAGTAGACGAATGTTTACCAGCCCGAGCCAGGAATCGAACCTGGGGCCTCTGGTATGCGAAGCCAGTAAGCTACCGGCTGGACTATCGAGCTATCCCTATTAATGTGAGAAATGGTTCTAGTTCTGGAAGAATATAAAGCTTTAGAGACAAGATTCTGAAGGAAAAATCCACAGATGTCTTGAGAACAAAAAAGTGCTAACATTTTTTAGAATTTTCACAGGGAGATCATTCCATAATTGTGCTGCATGGGACAGAAACGATCTCTCTGTGCAATACGAAATATCGTGAACGAGCTTGGATGGGTGGCTTGGCGGATAATCCGAAAATATGACACCAAAAGTACAGGCTCGTAGAGCACATTTCGACGACAGGGTTCATATTTTTATTTTTAATATGTAATACTTTAAAATTTGTAAGAAGTCTTAGAGTAAGCCCTAACTCGTCTAGAACGTCACCTAACTGCTTCAATTGCCGTCATTCATAGAAGAAAATTGCCGTAGATAATCAACTCGTTCTTGTATTTGTTTTGCAGCAGCAGCAACAACTTGCCGCAGCACTCGTAGCCATAAAAAAAGGGTAAAGAAAAATCATCATCGTATCGCCTGCAGTGCCTGCACAACATTTATCGTAAATTTTACGATAATTGAACGTTTCACACCTTTTTGCCGCACTTAACGCTAATTTAGCATTAAAGTGGAAATAATACAAAACAAAAAAAAAAAAACAAAAGTGAAAACATTGGCGTAGCAGCAATATTTTCATATTGCCTGCAACAGGCTGTTCGCAAAACGACAACAACAACCTTGACATAAAGTGCAACATTTTACGATACAACAATGTCTGACGTTTAGGCAGAGTTGGCAGAATTTCCGGAACGGCTACAATTGGAAAAATCACAGCAATGCAATTTGGTGAAACGGTGCATCATAAATGGCTATTGTTGTTGTTGTTGTAGTTGGCGTTATTGTCATGGATCGCTGTGATGGTGCGGCGTGCAACAGGTGAAGCGTTTAAAATTGTCAAATGCGGGACGTAAAACGTCAATGCCAATGAAATGTACAGTTGACTGTTGAGATGAAACTTTGTATGTGTAGAAGAAACTATGGATTTGGATTCAGCTTGCAGTTTTGGGGGGTTAAACTCCCCATTCACCGCTCATTTCTGTTTCTTACAAACATTTTGGGCGGCAAATATGGTTTCAAACAGCATTGGGCTCAGAAGTTGTAAACAAAAAATTCCCTAAAATTAAATTCTGTGTGCGTCACTGTAGAAATGTGAAGTTCAACATTACTTAAATGAGTCTACGGAATTTCTGAAATTTAGTCAAATTTTTTAGGTTAAAAATCCCAGCAAATCTTCTATCATGTTGGCATTGTATCAAACTGCTTTTTCCTGCATGAAACCCTTTCGATCACCCACGACGATGTTTCGCCTCATGAAACTGTAAAATGAAAACAACACATGTCCAGCGAAAAAAAAATATGTGTAATAGATCACTGCCACCAACAATTGAACAACATTAAACCGCATATATTTGGCTGCAATTTGACTGTTTACAATTTTATTAGACAGAGCAGAAAGTGTTAGATCGCCACTCGAATATAGCCGCAACAAACAATTCACCACAATAAATCAAAAATTGTGAAATGCAAAGGCAAGTCGCAGCGACGCCAAATGGGGAGCCGTGCAACACGGTGGGAGGCGCTCTACTATGTGGAAAGTGTGGCGGTGGGGAGAAGTGGAACCACTTCGCGCCGCATGATCACTGCTGCCAGTGCCAGCGCGAGATGCGATAAGATTTCAACAGAAACAGAAACTTTGAGTAATCAGCAGACGAGCAGCGAAGGAGACTCAGACCCTCCATCGCAGCTCCACACACACACACGCACGCACGCACATGAGCACTTGGCCCCTCGTCGACGCGGCGACTCCTTTACGCGCGCTCGCACGCTATCAGCCAAAGTGCGATCGCAACGAAACGAAAACGCGCCGCGTGAAGGAACGAAAATGATTGAGTGGATTTTTGTTTGAAGTGTTTGGATTTTTATTTTTAACTAAAACTGGTGTTGCTGCTGTTTTTCTTCTCGTTGTTGTTGTTGTTGTATGTTAATGTGTTGCTAAAGGGGGGCAACTCAATATTGACTGCAGATAAAATCCCAACAAGGCATAATGAACGAGTTTATTTTTGTCATGTTTCAGAAATAATTAGAAACACACACACACAAAACAACAACAAAAAGCAAATCACAACTTAATAATAAATAAACGAAAAAAGCACGCCATGAAGAACGAAGTTCAACTATAAAAATAAATAACAAATCGAGGCTATGGACGAAGAATGGAAAGCGGCGCACTGCAAACGCATTCATCATTTTTATTATGTCACATGGAGCACCAAAAATAATGTGGGAAATTTTCAATTTGTTCGATTTGTGCCGATATCGTCGACTGAAGTGCAACTCGAGTGCCTTAATTTGTCCCTTTGAAACAACAACAACAACAACAACAACAGCCATATTTGCTATAGTGCCAAATGTTCAGTCATATGAATTTCGATATTTTCCATATTTTATTTTATATACTACAATATATATGTTTATTTGTATTTTGTTCATTGTACTTCATTAAAGTTTTTACGATAAACTGCCGATAAGGGCTAACGATGTGTCGAGCGTAATGCACAACCATTTGGAACGTTGTGTGCCGGCCGGAAAAGCAAACAAAACATCAATTAAAATTCAAATGCCAAAAGGGGGTTAGGCGCACACTTTGGGCTTGGGGCGGACTAAGCTGACACTTGTTGTCGTTGGGCGCATTGTTGGCAGCCGGGCAAATGTCAGCACGTACAACTCGCGGCTGGGCCATGGTGATTTATGCGTCGCTGCCCGGGCTTGTGTTGGGGTTTTGGGTTTGCGTTTGGCGACTTATCCGTCGCCAAATCGGGCATTAGGCGAAAGACCAAACGAAATCGAGTGCAAATTGATACGAGCGAATAGTCAATAATTCCTGATGGATACGGCAACTTATGGCAAGTAGAGATAAGTTTAAGTCGAAGATGTTTGATAAAAGCAAATAACATTGCTTTGAAAATTAAAATAACAATGACAACACCGTGCGACAAAAATTTAAAAAAATGTTTCACGACGGAAAAAATCCATATGGGCGTGAAACTAGAGACCAAACATAGTAATACTGCGTACTCAGTTTTTCATTTCTACATCCTTTGTCCTTTTAAAAGGACTTCAACATTTTGAAGGGGATAAATAATAAAAAAATATAAAAAATACTTAACCTCGTAAGAATATGGCGATATGTATATCAAATGAAAGAGGAAAGGCTCAAAAATTTAAATAAAATTTATTTTTTATCTATGTATTTGTAAAAAAAGGATATGAAAAAGGTCCTTTGAAAATTTGTATCCTTTATTGGCTTGAAAAGTTGTAGAGAATTTTCTTGAAAAGTAAGTACGTTAAAACCCAAAATCCCCTTGATCACGTGTCAAAATTTCATTATTCTCGCTTCATTGATTTTGTATCTTTTTATTATTTAAAATACTGATACTCAAATAAATTAGAATTTTTGTACTTCATTAGAATTGCAGCTTCCGGTTTTTTTAATAACTTTCGAACTAATAAAGTTAGAGTAATGAAATTTCGACACGTAATCAGAGAGATTTTGGGTTTTGCCATACTTACTTTTCAAGAAAATTCTATATAAATTTTCTTGGATATAAAGGATTAAAATTTTCAAAGTACCTTTTTCATATCCTTTTTCTACAAATAGATAAAAAGTCAATTTTATTTAAATTCTTGAGCTTTCCTCTTTCATTTGATATACATATCGCCATATTCTAAAGAGGTTAAGTATTTTTTAAATTTTTTTTATTTTTAATCCCCTTCAAAATTTGGAAGTCCTTTTAAAAGGACAAAGAATGTAGAAACGAAAAACTGAGTACGCAGTATTACTATATTTGGTCTCTAGTTTCACGCACATATGGATTTTTTCCAGTGTGAAAAATGCTGTCGCACGGTGTAATAATTATTTTAGTGCTTTTGAGTCAATGTTGCATATTTATTTATTAAACTGGCAAAGAAAAAATTCTACAAACTCATAAAATTGTAATGAATGATAAAAAAAACAAAAAATCAAAATTAAAAAAATCAATCAAACAAAAAAAACAAAATTATTATTTTAGTGCCTTTGTTTTTTATTTAATTATGATGTTTTTTATTTATTTATTAAACTGGCAGAAAAACGAAATCTCAATGTTTCATATTTATTCACTAAACTGGCAAAGGAAAAGCTCTAAAAATTCATAAAAATTTAATGAATGATAAAAAACAACGGGATTATTATTTTAGTGCTATTGCGGCAATGTTTTTTATTTATTTATTAAACTGGCAAAGAAACGAAATCTCAATGTTTCATATTTATTCATAAAACCGGCAACGGAAAAATTATAAAAATTTATAATTTTTTTATTATTTTAGTACTTTTGAGTAAATGTTGTTTATTTATTTATTAAACTCGCAAAAAGCCGAAACTCAATGTTTCAAATTTATTCCTTAAACTGGCAAAGAAAAAATTAAAAAAATTCATAAAATTTTAATGAATGATAAATAACAATGAAATTATTATTATTATTTATTAAACTGCCTAAGAAAAATGTATAAAAATTCATAAAATTGTAATGAATGATTAATAACAATGAAATTATTATTTTAGAGCTTTTGAGTCAAGGTTTCATATTTATTTATTAAACTGGCAAAGAAACGAAATCTCAATGTTTCATATTTGTTCATTAAACTGGCAAACAAAAATTATAAAAATTCATAAAAATTTAATGAATGATAAATAACAATGAAATTATTATTTTAGTACTTTTGAGTAAATGTTGTTTATTTATTTATTAAACTGGCAAAAAGCCAAAACTCAATGTCTCAAATTGTTTCCTTAAACTGGCAAAGAAAAAATAAAAATTCATAAAATGGTAATGAACGAAAGTTAACTCAAATTTTTAGCCGATTCCAGACGACCCAACTGCAGTGTTGTTGTTATTATTACATACTTTTAGTAGACATTGTACCCCAACTATTGCATCCCATTTTGACCATCAAATGCTCGGGTTCTCAACGACTTGAAGTAGATTTGGCCAGCTCCATCGATGTGTGATTCTGCTCCCTTGAATAGACATCAAGGCCCCAGCAATTCTGGATCTTTTTTAGCCGCTCCGTCACTTTTGTAAAGCGAATGGTGTCCCGCAGCTCGAATTCCAGTAGCTCATCCTACACTCGAGTTATCTTTTCAAACTTGTGCCTGGAACTTCCGAAAGCTGGGCATTCCAAAATGTCCTCCAGACACTTGTGGCTAATTGCCGGGTTACGGCCCTCTTTCGGTTGATGTACTCATTAGGACAGATTTAAGTGGTTGTCTGGGCCTGTGTTATCTGCTAAGCATCTCGCTTCGTATGTCATTTAAATTTAAAGCACAGTTACCGCAAAACCATCAAATAGGTGTATTGCGTGTAATACGGCCGGCATATATGGGTTAAAACAACCAAAGAAAAATGGGAACACAGACCCAAATAATATTAATAAAAATAATAAAAAGCCATTTTTCCTATAGTTTACAGCAGCTTTCACATACAGATCGAGGTCAAGACCAATTTTTGGCCAACGTACTGAACAACTAAAGTTTTTAACATGTGTGAGCTGTTCACCTGGCTTCAAGATTACTGAAAAATTAAGCAGGTAGCAGAAAAGGAAGACAGCTATAGTGACAATCTGTTTCTCTTCATTCGAAAAAGTAGTACAATATCAATTTTTTAAGTTTAGACGGCCACAAATGTTTCTGTAGTTCAGTGTTGAAGCTTCCTCATAGAAACCAGCCCTGAAGAAGACTTAATTTAGCTCTTTGGGCGCTTTCGAATTGCTGGCTGTGCGAACTATGACTTGAAAGCTTACATAATTTTCCTCTCGAATTCATACTCATAAATTTATTAATCGTTTAACAAAATTGCAAAATATCACTCATGGATCATCAAAACATCAAAGAATCCCCACATCAACCGCTCTCTCTCTCTCTCTTTCCCCTAAACTATCACAATCTCTGTGCAATCAGTCTCTTCTTCATTGTTCGTTCCTTGCACTCCATAAAGGTTGCCAATAATAAATCTCAGCTTGAACTGCAAATTTGTCCCAATGAATTTGTTGCACTCTCGCGCCGATCTATTAAACACGCATAATTCATGCCGCAGCCCCACACTTTGCCGCCACTGCCAGTGCTGCACGTCGAAAACGAGAAGCCGGCGAACGCAGCGTTTTTATGGCGATTCAATGTGATTTCTCGCGCCAATACATGAGCGAAGCGGCTGTCGGCTGTGGCGAGGGTTGCGAAATGCTCGCCGTTTGATTTATTGCCGACCTTGTTGCATTAGGGCGACGGCGCCATAGCTCTATTTCACTTTCTCGGCCATTACGAATTTCTATAATGGTTGCTCAGCGGCGGCGGCGGCAACAGCAACAGCAACGACAGCGGCAGCAGCAACAAGCGACGCATTGTTGTTGCACGAGAGCGCAACGAGTTGCCGCTTTGCACGTGAGTGCAAACGAGACGGAAGCTGTGAGCGCTTTTGAGCGAAAGAGCCGAGTAGCGTCGAAAGAGCGGCGCGCTCCAATTAAAGGGGAGGGCAACATTAATCACGCTCGCACGTCACGCGCTGCCAGCGAGTCGTCAAAGTGACGTCTCTCGTTCACCGTGCTGAAGGCTGAAGGAACAGCCGCAGCAACAACAACAACAACAACACATGGACAACAGCGAGAGCATAAAATTGCAAGCGGAGAAAAGTGTGTAGATTGAGGGGAAATGCGGCATTTCCCCGTTTTATAGGAAAGCCACAGTGCCTGTGGGCTGCTGCGCGTTTTGAGCGCTTTTTATTGGTGCGCCGTACGGGGTCGGCCCGCGTTGAGTGGCAGCTTTGAGCCGGAAATGCAGCCATTGCAGTGGCCGCGAAGGAGAAACGTTGCGCATGAATGGTGTTGTTGGGTGTATTTGCAGCGAGCCACATCGACTGCCGGCGCACACCAATAAATGCCAATTTATGAGCTTCGATAATTAGGGAATGCGATTAACAACCTGAAAACGTCATCGAATTAATTTCACTTTGAAATCTGTTGTTGTTTTCATATATACATTTTTTTTCATTAATCCATTTATGTATTTTGGTTTTGTAGATTTTTTTGCGCAAATGTAATTTTGTTGTCGTTAGCCGCACACACGCCGCGGTCACATGGCGGCTGCGTGTTTCTGCGAGTGCGGCCGTTGCTGTGTTGTTGCTGTCGTTGCACTTTTTGGCGAATTTGCTGATTATTGAAAATTCGGCTGCGGCTTGTTTCGCTTCAGTGTGTGCTCTGACCAAATGGCAATTAAATTTAATTTGACGTAAATGTCAACATTAAAAATGCAATAAATTCGCTGAAATCGTTGCCGGTTTTTATGATGCGCAGAATTTACGTAATCAGCAGAAACATTTTTACTCAATTCGAATGGTTGCAAGCCATTTGACATTTTGCTTGAAGCCATTTGTGGCTGCGAAGGGTTGCGGGGGGCGACGGGGAGCAAAATGGGTGAGAAAGTTGTGGGTTAAAGAATTTGAAATTTCTCTTAGTTTTGATTGAAACAATTTTTTGTAAAACATAATAAAAGATATAACATGTCAACAGATTTTTAATAATTTTGGTTTCAAATTTTTTTGTTGTTTGGGTTTTAATAAATTTAACATTATTTAAATTACATTACTTTTGATTTCTTAACACAATTTTTTTTTATATTTTTTGTAGATTTTTTAATTTAATTAAATTGAATTTAATTTATAAGTTTTTATATAAATACATTTGAATGAGAAATGTTTATGAGGAGTTTTGAATAATTTTTATACATTTTTTAAGTTGTCTGCAACAGTGCCAATTCGTTAACAAAAATACTTTCTCCATGTCATAATTTGCCTATTTTTCCAAAAATTTTTAAAATACATACATAAACATATGTATGTAAAAAATTTACGATTTTTTTATAGAAAATTTCTAACAATTTTGTAAGTTTTTAATATTTCAAGTGTTGAGTTAAAATTTAAATTTTTTACTTTTTTAAGATTTAAATTTTTTCGGATTAACAAATTTTTTAGTATTACATAAATTTAACAATAACAATAATAATGTATTTCCATATTCATCATAAATTTAATAATAGCAATAATCATTTATTTCCATATTCCAAACAATTTTTAATTTATGTTTGTAAAGAATATTTATGATATTTGCATAGAATATTCATAACAAATTTTTACGTTTTTAAAACTAAAAATTCGATTTAAAAAAAAATTGTGCATCAATTTAACATTAAGTCCCTGTAATTTTTTGTATTTATAAAATTTTTTGTAATTTGATATAACACCAATTTAATTTCATTAATTTAATTTTGATTCTCTACAACAAGTTTTGTTAAATTTTTTGTAGACTTTCTATTTAATTTAATTAAATTAAAATTAATTTAATTTAAATTTGTATTTATAAGTTTTTGTACACATTTAAATAAAAATTGTTTATGAGTAGTTTTGAACGATTTTTAAAACATTATTTTTTTAAGTTGTCTGCAACAGTGCCTATTCGTTAAAAAAATACTTTTCCATGTCATAATTTGCCTATTTTTGCAAAAATTTTTCAAATACATATACATATGTTTGTAAAAAATTTTTAATTTTTTTATAGAATAATTATAACAATTTTGTAAGTTTTTAATATTTTAAGTGTTGAGTTAAAATTAAAATTTTTTAGTTTTTTAAGTTTTTAAATTTAATTTTTTTTTTAATTAATTTTTTAATATAATTTTTTTAGATTTAACAATAACAATAATAATTTCGTTTTATTTATAAATTGGTTTTTTATTAGATACAATTATGCATATTGTCAATATTTTTTCTAAATTGCAAAAATGTTCATAGAAATTGCATTAAATCACTCAAACAATGTCATTTATTTATCTTATCCCAACCACAATTTTCGTCTTTTCGCCATCTCGCAATTCACTTTTTCAGCACTTTAAAGTTCAAACATTTCGGTTTCATTCAAGTTCAAGGTTTGACCTTCAGACTTTATTTTGCCGTCACGCTGTCAAAGTGTCAAATCGTTGTTGCCATCAAAAGCAGCTTCAAACAATTTATTTTGCCGCATTTCCTGCTGCTTCTGCCACTGACGGCAAAAAATAGCAAAACTCATATTTGCACCGAAAGGTTCAAATAATTTGAAAATTTTCAAACATCAATAAAACTACATATGTACATATGTATATAAATTGACAAAAACCAACGTCACCGTCACCCTCTCTACACACATACAAACACACATACTGACTCTGCAGCACTTCATTCCACCCACGGCGCGGCCGCTGTGAGTTGCAAATTTTTGGCGGCAAGTCAACGTGACACTGCAAATTGTTGTCTGTCAAACGAGACTAGACGAGACGCGACGCGCCGACTGTGGCAACCGTCAAAATTTTAACCTAAAACTGACAAACTCATGACAGCAGCAGCAGCAACAACAACAACAATCGCATTGTTGTTGTTGGCACTATTGGCATCACAGCGACATCTATTGGCGTGGCTAAAGCGATATTTTCTAGTCATTTTTTTCGTCAAAAATACGTGTCAACAACAATCACATAACAAATAAGAACAACAAATTGCAACAAAATAAACAAATTAGATGCTGAGCCGCGGGACGGAAAAGGCGCTGAGCGTTGGAATCGACTTTAGTTAGATGAGAATTTAATTTAAATCAATAAATTCAATTCGACTGCATTGAATTTGTAATCGATATTTTGATCTATTTAGGATTTTTACGTTCGTGTATTCAGGGGCGCACACAGGAGGGGTTTGGGGGTTCAAACCACTCAAATACTCGTACAACCATTGCTGGTGCAATATATGGTTTCAAATGGAATTGGGTTCAAAAATTGTGCGCAAACTAGAGCCCTCCTCAAAATGAAATCCTGTGTGAGCCATTGCGTGTATTATTGCCATATCTAGGACCGTGTCGAGAAAATTCGTCTTAGAGGCTAGAACGCATGGGCCCCTCCTTCCTAGGACCGTTTTCTATAAAGTATATAAACTAACATAGACCTATAGACAATGCCGCTGCCAAAAAGATATTTCATATTTGTATTGTTGTATTATTTTCTTTAAAGCTATTAATAACCGCCGCCCGACTGTCATTGGTGGAACCAGTAGCGCCTACAGGATTCCCTTTGGGGGAATTATGTAAAAAACTTTTGAGTCCAATACCATTAAAAATCATATTTGTTATGCGTTCGAACTCATCCAGTGGATGGAACTCATTCTTTTGGTTCAAGTTGTGTCGCAGCACAATTGAAGACTTCAGCTTTCGAACGTCATTAAAGTCGTATTATTCGAAACTGTTCATCTTGATGACATTTTCAAATTATCAAATCGCAGATAAAAAAAAATCGAATATATATGGTTATATATGATTTTATCATCACCGAGCCCAAACCGCTGGAGCTATAATGATGAAATTTGGTCAAAAGTTGAATTTTAGAAATTCAACCTTTAAAAAGAAGCGATTTCAAAAACGTCGACCTTGAAAGGGCGGAAAGGGGGTGGTGAAGCTTACATTGTGGACATTGTTTTTTGGTCGGATTGTTTAAAAATTGTGTATATGTATACCAAAAAAGCAAAACAAAAGACGTATTATAGCGTTTTTCTAAATTCGATATTTAAAGGGTGGAAAGAGGGCGGTAAAGTTGCTTAAAGGATATATTTTTTGTTTATTTGATATCCGTAGAGCTTAACATGGAGATGAGACAAATGAATATCCTTTTTTAGAATATATTAGCGTTAAATCACATTTTAGCAAACAAATTCCATAATAATGAAAAAATTGGATAATATGGCTCATAATGGGTTAAAAAGGCGTACCTATTTTTATAAAAAACATTCATAGTTCGTGGCATTGACTTGGTTACACATTTTGGTCGCAATTTTAACTCAAGCGATTTCTGTAAAAAATCAACATTAGTAGTTTGGAAAAAATTGAATATTTTCCAAAGGCGCAAAAAGACGTAGAATTTTTTTTGCGGACTTAAGAGAAGAAAGTCCATCTAAAAAGGTCATAAAAAGGATTTACGCCAGTTCACGCCATTCGATTAAATTGCCTTTCTAAATTTGGTTATTTCAAATTTTCATTGGTTAAAAAACATTCATTTTTGAAAATTCGTACAAAAAAAATTATTTATGCTAAACAAAAAAAACCGATCAGCGGTCTCGCTCCTATCAATGTAGTTTTAATTTTAAAATAAATTAGTAGCCTATCTAAACAACACATTTTCTAAAATTTTTTTTATACAAGCACCTAAATTTCATTTTTCCGCTTCATAAATTTTTGTAAAAATATATCCGACTTTGAAAAGCTATATCTCCTAATCTGGAAAATTTTTCGAGAAAGTATTTCGGATCCAGCTTAACCCATTTTCGGCTGCTACCAGAAATAGCCAATATTTTTTTAATTCCTTTTAAGGACTTATATTTAGGACCTTAATCAAGAATATTTTTGGATTTTTTTTGTGTTTTTTTTTTGTAAATTTTTTTTATAAATTAATAAAAATTCAATTTCAAATAAAAACAAATATATATGTACATAGTTTTAGTCAAATAATAATCAAGCATGAAAACAAACAATTGTTGACTTATATATGTACATACATGACGACTTCTTTCCAATGGTCGATTTTTCGACCACTGAAAAGTACGCGGTGCTGAGAGGTAAAAATATTTTCATAATCTTATGGATATCAATTGATTGTGGTAATTTGGTCTTTAGGCTTCGTAAATAATCAATAATAAATCAATAATTTGAAAAGGTTATATATTTTTCAGAATATTCAAAATATGACTAAAAGAAATGCTTTTTTCGTGCCTTCGCCAACATCTCTAAATATATCGTTTTTAAAAAAAATTATTATTTCGAGGGGTTACCAAAAGACCAAAGCTATTTTCTGCATCAAAAGTTCAAAGATATAATGTCTAAGTGCAGAGCTACTCTCCTTCAAAGTGGCTGGTCGAAAAATCGACCAGCGGCCGAAAATGGGTTAATTAAACAATTACTTTTAACATGATACTACTTTTGTCAAAATCCGCTATAATTTTTTTTCTTATTTTTGTCCACTCTCGAAGCACTGTGGGACGGGTTGAAAGCTTTGTTAGCTGAATTGGATTGGATCCGAGCTTTCGTGATATTTCTTAAATGATGATTGACTAAAGGATGGGATTCTGATTCAGAACTGTGGATAGTTGATTTCGGTAGAGGAAGAAAAAGCATCACGTCATAAAACAAATATTTTTATTCCACAAGTTATTACAAAAAAAGTCAATTGTATTGCCAAATATTTTTTAAAACATATCTAATTTCAGATTGTTCGAATATTTCATGCTCTGACATCTCTATGCATTGTTTTTATTTAATATACTTCAACCTTCAGATGTGATTTTTTACTCTGTTCTTTGAATTCTCTATGCACCGTTTTCAATCAACTTTAAGGCGTAATTTTCAATTCCTTTCACAAAAAGAAAATTTTTTTTCTCACAAAAGGAAAAATGTATTTCAATTTTTATTTTAAAATGTTTCATTACAAAAACAATAAAACAAAAATGCCAAAAATTTGTACTTAACTTCATGCAAGTAATTTATGTGTTTTATTAAATTTAAATGAAATATTTTCGCTTCGATTGGAGTTTACAAAAAAACGTTTCCCTCGTGAAGGACATTTGGTTCGATTCGTGGTTTATTTATTTGCGTAAATATTTTGTAACGCCAACAACTGCGCGGGCCATTGTTTTGCCGTCTGCCAGGAAATCAAACAATCAATTCGGCAATTCAGCAAATTTATTGTCAGACAATGCGCGGCGCAATATTTAATTATTACGACGCTTGTTTGCTGCTTTGTTTACCAGTTTGTATGTTTGTTTGTTTGTTTAATCAACTCTATTAATACGCACGAGGACTGTTGGCGCTCGCTCAGTTTTTCATCCTTTGGTCGCTTCATATTTGCAGCTCCTGATGGCGCATGTTTTTGGTTTTTGAATGAAACTTGCCACGCTCCAAAATTGTTCGGCACCAACTGACGTTTTCGCCTTCGCCAGCTCATTATTGAATAATACAAATGTGCATGCATGTGTGTGTGTGTGTGTGTGTGTTCGTGGCCACTGTTTGTCCGCTTGTTGCTGCTACAGTAGCGCTTGCTTCCGCTGTCCACATGCTCGCCATACACAAACAATTTCGTTAAATTCCACAAGACGCTGACGTTCTGGACATTATTTAATTTTCTGCTACTTCCTATGCTTCTTCTTCTTCTTCTTCTACCAAATACGCCAACTACTTTGTCTTTCTTGCTGTGCGTTGTTGGTGTTTCATATTGTTTACATTGCTTTTCAACTTTGTTGTTGTTGCTGTTATTGGTTGTTGTTGTTGTTGTTGCATTTTGTTCAACACTCCTTGGTGCGTTCGCATTTGCTAGCAACTGTGCACTGTCCTTTCCAACTGCGGTCGTGCAATAATGCGAGTAATATTTGTTATTTACTTTAACGGAAACCAGCACAACAACAACAATGAGTAATAATAACAACAACAACTACAACAATAACACTGTGCAGTGCAAGTGTGGAAAAAATAAAAATAAGAAAACGGAAATGCACATAAATTTATTTTGTGTAGATTATTAGTATTTTCCTGGTTGTTGTTGTTGTTGTTGCTATTCCTGTCTGCCACGTCAACGACGCGATGGCAGTTTCCTTGGATTGTTTCATTCCATTTGAACGCTGACGTACTTTCAGTCGATCAATTTACCAACGGCAAATGTTGCATTGTACTGTAGAGTATTTTCTCGTTGTTGTTGTTGTTGTTGTCTTTCTTGTTTGCATTTCTAACGAGGAGGTCGACACGTCTAGACTGCTTGACTGGTTTTCCATAGAAATCTAAAATTGTTAGTGAAATAGTGATCGAATAAAGGCATCGGAAAAGCGAAGGAATACGCGATACAAATTTAAGGATACATTAAAACTTTAGCTAAACAAGAAACTTGCAACCTGGTTGGGACTGTTATAAGTGGGTTTAACCAGTCGGTTGTAGACCAATGTAGTTGATTTGATTGACTTGTTAACTGATTTTGGAGAGAAATTTTAAGTTGTTGGAAAAAGTGATTGATTACAGGCTTCGGCGAAGCGAAAGTATATAGACGGATTTTAGGGTATATTAAATCTTATGTGAAACAAGAGACTTGCAACATGGTTTGGAATGTTATAAGTGGGTTTAATTGATCGATACTGATTCCTTTTCAGACTAGATTCCCCATAGTTTTTATGGGAACTGAGTCTAAGTTGGGTCTAATAGTTTCATTGGACTCAATTTTTAGTTGCGAATAGGTCTAAGCTTTGTTAGTTAGTTTCGAACTACAACTGCAGGTGGATGACACTAAACTTCCGAAACTTCTGGCGAGTCACTATCGATGTGTTTGTGTGGTCTGGCTTTGTTCTGATAGAACACAATTCCTCTCTTTTGGCCAAACTGACCGCTTCTAGGCAATTGCTTCTTTGAGACAGTCCAATTGTTGACAGTACAGATTCGAATTGACAGCAGCTCATAGTTAGTACACAAATGATTCCTTGCCAAACCCACCGAAGGAAAACCATCCTGATCGTAAATACTGGCTTGGCCACCGTTTGTGATTTTCGCTTCACATTGTTGTTAGTGATACACTTTTTGTCATCAGTCATTATTCGCTTCGGAAATGGATCAATTTTGTTGCGATTCAGCAACGAGTCGAAGAAACGCAGATTTCCCAGCTGATGAGTTCTATTTCCCCACAGGGCATTTTTATTGATTTGGGCCCTGAGAATTGTGTATTTAATTTTTTAACTTATCATTTTTTTGAGAATTTGTGTTTGAGAATTTTGTATTAAATTTTTCAGCTTATTATATCTTTTTGGCCCACTATTCGTTACAGTTGGAATAAACATTGATTCGTAGTACTTTTAATATTTTGTTTCTAAACTAATGACTTCTATTTCCATCACTAACTTCTTGCATTACTTTAGCAACTGAAATTGAACAGATTCAATTTAGTCGATTCAACAATTTCACAGGATTTCCATTCCATTCAACTTTTACTAGTTTCTGTTTGTTGTTTTCGCCCAAAATCTTTCAGCTCGTCTTTGTTTTGCAATGCGTTTCGATCAAAGGCGGGCAATCTTTAAAATATTTAAGCTTTTTCTTTTTTCTTTCTTATTTAAACTTTTATATTGTGGTGAACGTGTTCGGTATTTGTGCTTTGTTTAATTTCGTTTCAAAACTCAAATCAAAATAAACAAATATTCAGCTAATGAACTGCGAGGCTGCCGAAACGCCTTTTGCCTTTTAACTTTTTTTTCTCTATTCCAAAGTTTTTTCCTTTCAATTTCGCCTCACACTGGCCGCACTCGCATTGGATTATTTTTGTCGGCGGTGGTTTTTTTTTGCTGCTGTTGTTTGTTGTTGCGTTGGCAGTGTTGGGCGATCAAAAGTTTTCGAAATGTTCGAATTCATATCTCGAACATGTTTTTTCAAAACAATTAAACAAATAAATAAATAAGGAGCCGTTTTAATGCCGCAGCGAGTGTTATTTAAACAAATAAATAAAATTCATTTCAATTTGCAGCAGTAGCAGCAACACAAACTACAAAAACAACAACAACAACAATACCAACAGCAGACGTCAAAACAACACGCTCGAACAATTGGAGCTGCGTTGGCAACGTTTTTTTGATGGTTGTGTGCGTGTGTGTTGTTGTTGCAGTCTTTGTTGTTATTGAAATTTATTAGGTTAAATGTGTGCTAAAAACTGACGGAAAATCAACAAAAACAACAGCAACAACAATCAAAACAACTAACCAAACAACCATTCAACCAACCAGACAACCGACAAAGCACTCACACAGCATTTTACTTGTAACATATCCACGTAAGAAAAATAACAACAACTACATTAACAACAAAAGCAACAACAATAATAACAACAACAACAAAACCAACCATACATGGCACACATGTCTGCTTTGTGAATATTTTTGGTGCAAACATTTTTGTTCTTTGCAAAATTTTATTGTAATTTAATTTTTCATTTGTTGTACATATTTGCAGCATTGAGTACTTTTGTTGCTGTTGTTGTTAGTAGGTGCTTTTGGAAATGACATAAATTTCACTTCATTGCATTTAATTTAATTTCATTTCATTTGGTTTCATTTCGCTTCGTTTTACATTCATTTTGCACACTCACTCGCACACACAAACATTTTATGAAATTTATTTATTGGACATCAAAACCACAGCAACAACAATAACAAACAATACAAATGTGATTACAACAGCTCGGCAGAATATATCCGAATCGACTGTAGATGCCAGTGAACAAGATAAATGACCAAAAGCTGCCGCTTTACATTCGAAAGTTGTCGTATTCATACAAAATTACAACAACAACAACAAGAGCAATAACAAATTGTTAATGAATTACAATAAAATTAAAATTACATGAAATTTTTGCAAAAAAATTAAATGCATTCGAATTTGTTGTAAAGGTTTATTAGTAGAAAAAATAAAATATTTAAAAATGCGCAGCTAACACTTTTGTGACAAAAATCAAGTTTTTATTTCACACATGACTGCATCAAAGTTCAACCATAACGAAAATTGAGTTTGCAGTTCATTTAGCGGAAACAAAGCATTGTTTACTATTTGTTGCACTTCATATATTTTAAAATATTATATAAAAAAATCTAACAACATTTTTCAAAATTCTTTAACCTAACTTAAAATGAAAGACATATTTTTCAAATTTGTTTTCATATTTTTTCCGGAATTTTATTGGTCATGTTTTACAATAAAGTCGTAAAAATGGGTGCTGTGTTGAGTGATCTGTCGATTCCATCTCCAAGCCCATGTTTTTCATTCACTTTTGTACTTAAGTTTCGTGTTCTTAACCCTTTCGGTACAGGTTTTTACTGGGGAAAGTTAAAATTTTAAATTTTACGTCTTAGGCTTCTATGTGGATATATTAGCAACATTCCATAAAGAAATTTTTTAATTTTTATACTCGGACCCTGTATTTTAGAGTGTTTTTCTATGAGAGCAACCACATCGTTGTGGCTGTAATAATTACTTAAACATTAAACTATTTACGCATAACGAAAATTTGAATATTTTTTCATTAACTTCAGCCAAAATTAAAAAAAAAGTATCTAAATTGAAAGAAAACGTCAAATTAAAAGGTTCTTTATTTTTTTCTGCTCCTTCTTCCTTTACTATGTCAAGATATACCATTAAAAAAGTGTATACTTCTCTTCGTTAAACATAAATATTCAGTTTATTAATTTCGTATTTTTCCTAAAACTTCAAATTATTCTAAAGATCAACAAAAAAATGTATTCTTGCAACCATAGAGGATGCAGACGTCCACAAAGTAGCATGTTGCCATATGGCAACAGAATAGCGAAAGGATTAAGGTTCGTGTTGCCTAATATTTAACTGTTATTTATATTTTATTCTTTAACGTTCGTTGTTCAACTTCGAATAAACGACAACTTCACATAAGCCCAAAACTGCCACCATATTTTTATAGCCCGCTCCGCCAATATTCAAAAGGCTTTAACAATAACTTAATACAGTAAAACCCACTTAAGTGAATCACCTATAATTACAAGCTTTTCAAGTACTTAAACGAGTGGCATACTTACGATTGCTTTGAGTCGAATATGAACGAGTTATTTCACGTTGAAACTGTATTGTTTTACTGTATTTTATATGTACCCGGTTACTTTCGTATAGAACCGAGGGGTAGTATTAAAAATCGGTTCTAAAAGTTATCCAGAAAAAGGTTTCTTTCTATATAAGATATCTAATAGATAATAAATTGATTTTTAGAAAAATACAGCATAGCATTCCTTGGTCGAAAGTAGAATATTTTAACTTCAAAAATGCAAAAGGTACCCAGGTACCTTCGTATTGACAGACGGGTTAAGCAGATTGAGTACTTAAGTGCAAATAGCGCCTAGTTTTCACAAATATCGATAACTTAAGCGCCAAATCAGTCCACCTAGTGGATCCCATTACACTGCTTTGTGTTTAGCTACTCGAAGGTCGATCGTAAACAAGGACCTCTTTTCTATTAGCTATGTCACGCATTATCTCGAGGAGGTTCATGTGGCTTGGTCATTTGGTTCATTTCTATAGAAGCCTACGTAATCTTTCACTCACCAATGCTGAGCACTGACCCACAATATTTATTTTAACCTTCTTTTAACCATCTTTTACATGTAATTTATCTCTAAGCTTACATGCTCAGCAAGTTAGAGCCCTTCTGGTAGTCTCCTGAAGTTTCCATTGCCCTTTAATTAATGTTGTCAGTCACCTCAAAGTTCTCAGATTTAGACTAAAAATCATTTTAGCTTCATTGATGATAATACTGATAATAATGGCTCTTTAAAGCCCATCAAGATTGTCTATGATTAGTAACTGCAATCCACATTTGTGATATCTAAAATGTATTCAATTGTTGAACATTCTTTAGACCGTCGAATTGTTTTATTCCATTACGTTCGGAACTACAGAAGTCAATTTCTGATCGCCTTTTATGCAGCTTTGCAGCTCATTTGCTACTTCAAAATTGTTTAGGAATTTTGTTTTAGAATATACAGGAAGCTGTCTTGACAACTATTAAACTTCCAGAACCAACTTTAGGCGTTTTATTTTTCTAAAAATAAGACGCCTACAGTTGTGTATCCTGTTTGAACAGCTAATTAGAAGATAATCAGTTAACTAATCAGTTTTTATAAACGACTGAAGATTATTTTGGTAATATTATTTCTTTTTACTTTCATATTCTGTAGAATATCACAAATATTTTGAGTCACATGGCTTATAAAGAAGTTAGTTGAAATTATGTTTTACACTCTTTGAGATTTTAACACTAGAAAGATCGCAAGTTATGCATACCTACAAAGACTACATACACATCGGATTTGGCTAATTGTAATTGTAGAACCCTAATTGCAAAACTAATTGTAGAACCTGATAAAAAAAGAAAAGTCATCAAAACAAATGTTAATAGAAATACTAAAGAAAATACAGATATTTAAAAATGACAAACCGTCAAAATTACCGCAATGGTCTTTCTAGTGTTAAGCGAGTAAGTAACAAGTAATTCTGTGAATTTTTTTAATATTAAATATTCAATGATATGGAATGATACTTAATTCAAAGATTAGATTTGTTGAATTCTGAGGCACCCTAATTAAAAATTTAAATATCTTAAAAATATCGCTGAACTATAGCAAATATTACATACTTACATACTATACACGAGGCACATACCAAAAATATTCAGTCCTACAATCATATTCAACACACAAACAACACACGAGTTGTAATAAATTTTAAATGAAGAGCGGCCACAATCAAATTCCACACACTCCAACCAACAATCGGCGCAGCGCTTTGATTGATTTTTAACGCGCAGAAATATTCAAATTTTAAGATTACGCAGATTTATGTTGAATTTAGAATAATGCGCATCCAGTTTTTGGTTTGCATAATTAGCAACGCTTTGTCATAGTGGAATTTGTATTGAGACGATTTCTAGCATGCGGCTTCTAGTGGGTTGCGCGTGCAGCGTTCAAATGTGATGCAAAAACAAAAAAAAAAAACAAAACTTTAGGCTTATATTTTTTGTGTTTCTATATTGAGCTTATTTCTAAAATGGCACAACAGCCCATAGACGGTTTCGACTAGAAGGTCTCGTTTCCCGAAACCATTCAGTACGTTTTACATTTAACCCTTTCCGGAAATTTGTACGATATATCGTACAATTTTTTCGAAGATTTTTTTATTTGACAGGGAACGCATCTTTTATGGAACAGCTTTTTAATTTTCATTAAGTGGGCTGTGTTGTATCATTCTGTTTAAAAATATAAATCATAATAGCCGTTGCGACACAGTGTGAGTGCGTTTTGTAAGCAGCTTTTTGCAAGAATTTGAAAAACCAGCAAATGACGGTACTTTTGCGTAGGAATTTTTAAATATCATATGTAATACTTTTTGGTACCAAAAAGCGAAACAATTTCAAAGTTTGTATCTCAGTTGATTTATAGAACTTACTAAATTTAACATTTTTTGCGTCTAAATATTTTTCCCGAGTCTTTAAAAAATTGTACGATATATCGTACAAATGACCAGAAGGGTTGCAAAGCTTTGTACGATATACCGTACAAATGGAAGGCAAAGGTTGCAAGTGATGTTTGCATTTTTTTGAAGTTGTGGGTAACAGATTTTTTGCGTTTGTATGCCTGCCACGCCCATCTGTAAACCACGTGACTAATAAAATTCGACTATTCCGCAATTTTCGATTAAAAGTAAGAATTATTAGACGAGTTTCTGTTTTACTGGGCAGACACAGGTTATGTAAGGTTAGACATGCGTACCTGCCACTCCCACTAAGATAATAAGAATGAGCTATATTCAGTGCCTTTCTGGAAAACTGTACGAATTTTAATTGATTCTGTGTTTTATTGAGAGGAAAAGGGCTTTGCAACAACAACAACGGTTATATAAGGTCAAATAAATGTGAATCAATTGTTTATATATATATAATTTATATAACTTTCGATCAAAATGAAATCACGTTCTCATTTTTTGTTGTTATAATTTATGTTTTCTATAAAAAAATCAATGAATTGTTCATAAAACTTAAAAAACCGAAACCAAAAATTCATAAATTTTTACTCCTTTGCGGATCATTGTACGATATATCGTACAAAATTGATGAAGCTGTAATTCTCCACCAAAATGATTTTTTTGAAAGTTTTTTGTATTTTATTGCTAAAATGTTCAACGAGAGTCAATATTTTGAAGGAAAAATTTGTATCTCAAGAAATGTGGAAATTTACCGGAAAGGGTTAATCGAATTATTTGTGTCTACTATAGACTCATAGACCCATGTAGATGATTTTTGCAATCGTACAAAACTAAACTAAAATGTTGGCTTTTGATTTCTTTTTTGCAGGTAATGTATGCCGAATTGGTTGAGTTTTCAGCCAGCAAGATTTCATTCTCCAGCACAGCACCAGGTAAGTTGTAGATTAAGTGGCTGCCGTGGGCGCCCGAAGCACGTGTTGGCCGATAACGAAAACATGGCTGGGCATGGCACAAATGCGGCCAACAGCAGCCAACCAATTCGAATGGTTGACGACAAGTTTTTTGTGTTTGATTTATATTTGTTTACGTTCGCTTCGGCGCAAACATAATTAACCCAATTTGAGAGAAAACACGCCAGCATGCATGAAATATGCAGCAACGAAATGTCTCGGCGTGTGTGCGCACCTGAGAAAAGTTCATAAACGCTTCATTAAGATGACAGGTTAATGACACAGGACACGACATGGACACGGACACGGACATCGACAACAAGGCTTCACAAATATTTATTCGAGCTCGATAGAGTGCACAAATTCATGATGACCAGGCAGTTTGTGAGCGAATTGATAAATGACAAACGTCCAAACGCGCAACACTCGAGTGCAGCATCCTGCAGGAGCGGCCCGATCAATGACTGGCTGCGTTTGGGCGCCGCGCTGCACAGTGACACAATTTCAATGTCGACTGAGTGATGGCAATAATTTGGCGCATTTTTTGAGTTTGATGTGCGTCAACACAAACACTGAGCGCACAAAGCAGTCGGCGCCCACGTGTTGTCGCGCACGCATACAATTCGGGCGGCTGTCAGCCACAGCGACCGGCTGGCAGCGACGTCACAGCGCCAGCCGGATGACGTTGGCACGAATTGGATTTTTATTTTTATTTTTAGTTTTTTAATTTTAATTTTATTTGTTTTGCATTTGGCTGCAACGGTGAGCAGCGATGTCTGTCTGCAAATGCGAACGTAAACGTAAACGCTGACGCAGCACTTTCGGTCATCTATTTTGGTTGCATTGAGTTGGTTGCTTTTGTTTGTCTCCGTCTTACGACACTGGACAGTATTTTTACCACGAAAATCCACCCACCCACCGCGACAGGACGAGTCAAAGACTATTGACCGAGCGCTTAATCCTTCGGCTTAGGGCTCGTGCAATTTGCATGCCGAGTCCATTGGGTTTTGGTTTTTGTGTTGAAAGTCACAAGTTGAGGGCTTGCGGTGTTAAGTCGACTGCGTTGCGCCCATCTTGCGATCGCAGCGTGTGTGTCGTGGCAGCTGTCGTCGGCGACCGAGTGCCCAAAAGTAAGTATTAGGACTTCGGGCTACCTGCGCTTGCACAACCAGGCTGCGAAGACACGTTGACGATTTTCACTGCTACGATTTTCACTGCGACATTTCGAATTTGACTTTTGGGTATTTGTTTTGATTGCGATTTTCAGCTGTCGTTGAAGACGGCAACAATGGATGCATGTAGCGAGAGGTTTGTATGGGGAAAATGATGAATTATGAAAACAGGTAAAGAGGGCAGCTACAGAAGCAGCATTTGAATGGATAAATTTAGAAACAATTTACAGCTGAATGTAAGAGGAAAATATTTGTTATGGCATCAAAATCTTGAAAATAGAAAAGAAATATCAATAATTTGCTGGTTAGAAGAAAAGTTTAGTTGAAGAAAGTTTGAAAATATTTTTTTATAAAAAAACTGGTGACAATATATAAAAATATGAATGCTTGTTTGTTAGTTACAAGGACAAAGACTTGGAAATTAATTCTTGCTTTTTTGCTGAATAAGTAATTGTTGAGATAGTTTGTCTTTAAAGCGAAATAAACAACCAGAACGAGCTTTGTTAAGCTAAAACTTTGCAAAAATATATATTGCACCACATCAGTTAGACAATTTTAAAATTAAAGAATATTAAAATCAGTAATTTTCTGAGCAATAATTAGCAAATTTTACGTTCTAAAACACAACTAAGACGGAGAATCGAGTATAGAGTCATAAAACTGTAATATTTTTAGGTATTCAACTAAATAAATATTGAAATTATAAACGAATTCAGCATCCAGCGTTATTCAGCAGAAGTCATCAATGACTTAAAGCCTAAATATTCAAATTATAAATGCATTCAGCTGTCAGTTTTAGTTCAAAAGCATTCAGTTGTATTCAGCAGATGTTAAAAACTTCTATAGTGCAAATTTCCTAAGGTACAAAGAGTTCAGCAGTATTCAGCAATATTCAGCATATGCCTAAAACACTTAAAAGCGCGAATGCTTACATTGGGAAAACCTCTTTGTAGTTTTTTACTATATTCAGCAGAATTCAGCGGCATATAGTAGTATTTAAATACCATCGGTTGTGTACAACAGAGGTTAAAAAGTATGTATACAGTGTAAAAGTATCCTATTTTCAAATGCGCCAAGATTGAGCGATATTCAGCATGAGCGAACAACCATGTAAAGCATTCAACATAAGCGAGAAACAATGTTTAGTGTATTTATTCAATTTTTAAACAACATTCAGCTGCATTCTATAGTATTCAGCTGGATTCAGTGACATACAGTGGTATTCAAACACAAATATATTCAACTATATTCAACTATTCAAGTTCAAAAATTGTATATAGCGTAAAGGTATCATATTTTCAAATGCGTAAAGCATCCAGTAGAATTCAGCGTGAGCTTACAATCATGCAAAGTATTTAGTATGGGCGAAAATCAATTTATAGCGCATACATTCCATTTTAAACACCATTCAGCTACATGCTACAACCTTTCTGTCAACATTATTCAATATAGGTACATATGTAGGTTCAAAATTTTCAAAGGCTTTAAGTATTCAGTGTTATTCAGCATATGCGAACAACCATGAATGGTACTCAGCATAGGCAAGAAACAATATATGGCGCATACATTTTATTTTTGAACAACATTCAGCTGCATTCTACAGCATTTAGCTGGATTCAGCGGCATATAGTGGTATTTAAACACCATGAACTATATTCAACAACGGTTCAAAAAGTGCACATAGCGTAAATTCTTTCATGTTTTCAAAGCCGTAATGCTTCCAATGGTATTCAGCAACATTCAGTATGAGCAGGAAATCATAAAAAAATGTTCAAGTAAAAAATGATCATACAGCATTCAGCAACATTTTAAGGTATTCAGCGGTTTTCATCATACACACAATATATGGAAAAAACTAGACAGTTAAGTGGGAGGGAATTTTTTTTTTTAATAATTCTCATTTCAGCCACTTTCAGCAATTCTTGGTACAGGTAATTGTAAAAGATAATGGTTTTAGAATGCCTGACCTTACATCGAGTGTTTATTTTTACACAAATGTTGACATTACACCTGAAAATCTTTCATAATGCTTGTTTGAATTGTTATTAACAAATTTGTTATACAAATATTTAAACTTATAATCTAACACTACATATGCTTATTTGTTAGTTGTTCTTATGATATATGAATATATAAACATTGTAAATATGTACTGAATAAATTATTTGCAGTACTAAATTTTAGCTAAACACAACAAATGTCAACATGTCGGCTTATCTAAATTAAATAACTTCGTAATATTTTTAAAAGTGCAAGAACGATGAATTCGCCGTTTTAGTTATGCGATCGGACACAGTGGCAAATTACGCAAAATAAAAAAAAAATAATAATAAAAAACTGATTGCGGAATTAAAATAAATATAACTATAATAAAAAAAAGTTACGTGATAAAATAACCAAAACAAAAAGTGAAATATAATATTAATTGAAAAAATAGTAAACCAAAAACACATTAAATTAATATTATAAATTAAATGAAAATTACAAATAAAATTACTTAAATAAATGAAACAATATAGGAAATTATAAAAAATAAAATGAAATAAAAAAATATAAATAATAAATAAAAAATAAACAATAAATAATAAAAAAGTATGAAGTCAACTTCTTATACATCAAATTGATTAAAGTAACAAAGGAAATGAAATAAATTAATATTAGATTAGGTCCCCTCAGCCTTCTAGGAACCACAAGATTCCAGTAGAAAATTTGCCATTTCTCCCCGACGTTTGAACTAACTACGTGTGGGAGCTCAGTTAGATTAGTAAGGAATGATGAGCCCAGAATTTGTAGTAATTTTTTTTTTCTGGGACACATAAGTTAGGTTAGGTTAGGACTAAATAGTAGTATTACTTTCAAACTTAAAACTTTTGTCATTAGCTGTAAAGAGTGCAGTTATTGTTGCTTATAATTTCCATTTACTCCTTGTACGAGTAGATAGCGATAGAAGTAATCAAGTACTGAACTGTACTTAGCTCCAACTAAGAATCGAACTTAGAGCCTCTGGTATGAAAAGCCAGCGCGCTACCCGCTGCATCAAAAACGCTGACAACATTAAATATAAAACGGTTTTTTCTTTTTCTTCAGAACAACACATCCCCATGATAGAAGTTGTTATATGGTAATCTTAGTCTTTCAGTATGCCTAGCAACTAGTCAGTGTCCTGTAATCACTATCAACCACTGCACTGATGGAGTTGCGTCCCATGCAGTTTGAGTAGCTTTTCAAGAGTTCCTTCTGTTCAGTCTGTTCAGTCAGCCGAAGCCTGTTGAATATAAGTCTGACTGACACAACGGACATAATCCCAATCTCGTTGGTCTCGCAGTTGCCTTTTTGTCCCGGTACCCCAAAAAAGATTGATTTGTGCATTGGAGTAGTCTGAGATGAGCTTCGATCTAACAGATACATCGGCACAATCTTAGTCTTTCAGTTTGTCTGTGAATTATTCAATGCCTCGAAATCCCAGCAACCATTGTCCTCATGGAGGTTTGGCCTAGATCAACTTTTCAGGAGTGTCTTCTGTTCAGTTATGGACAGGTTGGTTGGCAATATTTCGGAGTCCAAAATCTCTTGAACGCCTCTTTAGGTTAAATCTGACTGACAAAACGGTTGTACTCCCAGTCTCGCTGATTCAGACGCCTCGCAGTTGCCTTTCTGTTACGGTTACTACGGTGTTGAGAGGTAGGGGTACGAGATACATCAGTATGGGACTTGGTTGCTCTATGAGTGTAGAGATGTGAATATTCACATTGTAAAAGTCGAAGAAGCCACTACGAGGTCAGCCATTTGACATGACTTGAAAGATGCTTGAAAGATGAGCTTGAAAGATGCTACAGTAGTCCAGTAGGCAAAGTGTCCACTTTCTTGGAGAATAACACACTCTACACTCTATTGTCACTTGTCAACCCAATAAAATATTTTATTATTTAAGCATTAATATTTAAATATTATAACCAACTGTGCACATATCAGCTGATTAAAAAATAGTAACAACTTAAATTAAATAAAAAAAACAATGGAAAAATAAAACAAATTTAATAACACATATCAAAAACTAACCTCAAATGAACCAATAAATTCAATAAAATAATATAATAAATATTCAACTGAAAACTATTTGATCAAATGAAAATAATGTGAAACCATATTTTATTTAAAAATTCAAATAATAATGCAGAATATGGAATTTGAAAGTTGTATTCGATGGAAGTTTACACTTTAATACAGTTTTTAATGCTTCCTTCCTCCATAAAAAAAAAATACAGGATGGTGGAAAACTTATTAAAAACCCATTAAAACAACACAAAAGTAAGACTAAACAATATTTTTCAGTAAATTACTTAATGTCTGCAACTATTCGGAAAAAATCCAAAAACTTTCTCAGTGTTGCCTTGTGAAAACAAATTCGAAGCAATGAATAGTGAAAATCAGAAGCCACTAAAGGCAACCAACAACTTGTTTCTCACATCAGTTTTATTTTTAAAGCACCAAAAAATAAGAAACAAATATTAATTTAACTAAAGAACTCAATAAATATAAAACTAAATGAATTAATAAATAAAAATCTAATTTTCGGCACAACGACAAACTGCGACGGCAAAACCTAACAAAACGTTTAACTCAACGGCACTAAAATCGTCGGCAGCAAAACTGTCATCGTTCAATTCATTAACCAAAACACTGGCAACAACTTTAAATTTTCCAATAATACAATTTTTGAGGAAATTTTATGCATTTTTCACGTAGTAAAAAGCAGCACCGCGTACGCACTTGTGGCGCGTTAAATTGCGTTGAATTAAAGACAAAAAGACCACCGCGGCATATCGACGTGGTAGACATTTCCGCAGAACGCACCGGCCAACGAATGAACCGAATTGCGGCGAGTACAAGTGAAAAGCGTGCAAGCGAATTGGCGCGCAATTCGCTCACATGGGAAAAGACGCGAAATTGTGCGTTGATGCATTGTATTGTTATTGTTGCGTTGTTGTAAAAATGCAACATTAGTTAAAAGTTACAAAATGTTTTAAAATTCAAAAGGAAAATCAATTTTTTTTTAAGTTTATTATTTTAGTTAATAATTTTAAATTGAAAGTCCTTCATATAATGAGTGGCTCAAGGCGCTCCTTGAGCCATGCACTCATTGAGTGCACTCAATGCAAGTTACTCAGTTTGAGGCTCAAAGAGTAAAATTGCAATTACTCTTTAAAGTTGGACTTTTGCTCAATGATTTTCTCTCACTAAACTCGACACTCTTAAAACATCTGTGACGCGCTCTTTTTTGGTGCAAACGCGCTCAGAGCAAAATGTGTCTATATTTGTCTCACGGGCGCTCCATTGCCATCTCTGTTGCACAGCATGCGCAACTTTGTGCGCGGAACAAGCAAAACAAACCATAAAAATTGACGGCCAACACGTGTGCGTGCCGCGTATGTAGCGAAAATATGCCAGCAACAACAACAACAACAAACATAAATAAGCCAATAAAACAAAAAATGAAATATGAGCAAAACAAACGTGCTCGCTGCACTTGTTGGTGGCGGTCGACAATCACTCAGTGAGTCGAATTGTCGAACGAGTGAGTGAGTGAGTGAGTGCGCCGCCAAGTCGAGCGGCACTTTGACAGCTGGAGCGAACGCATTATGGCGGCTACAATTCGACTATGAAAAATTTGCTATGAATGTTGCACGTTGCAGTTGCACTGTTGCTCCGTTTGCAGTGTCAATGTTTTGTTGATGTTGTGTGTCAGAATGAACCAAAATGCAATCGCATCGATAGCGAGAATGCATTCTTCTAGCTGGCGATTTGTTGCCATGGCCGTCGGCAACAACAATGCCGCTTGAATTTCGCCGCATCTCCAATGCGAGTCGTTTGTCTTGGCTCTTGCGAAAATTCTCACTGCATTTCATTTCATTTTCTTGTCTATTTTTTTGTTGTTATTTTCAGCTGGATTTTAATTTCATTCGTTGTCGCCTGTCGTTCGGCCAAAATGAGAGTTGCAATTTTTCTCTCCACCTTCTGGCATTGCACTTGGCCGATGCGAATTGCTATTGTTGTTGTTGTTGTCTCAGAGCTGAACTCGAACGCGAGTCCAAGTCGATGTTGTTGTCTTTTGAGTTTCGACTTGTGCTGCCGCTTCGTGGTGTGTTGTAACTCAAAGTGTGGCCGCGACTGTCGTCATTTCAACTGCTGCTGCTGTTGGTGTTGTTGTTGTCGCTGGTGTCGTTGTCGTTGTCGCTGTCGTTGCCATTTGATAAATTGCGTTTATAAGAAAGAGATGAATTGTCATGCACACACACTCCTTCTCGTCAGCGTCATCAACACGGGTTGGCGCTTTTCATTTGGCTCTCATTGTTGTTGTTGATTGTTGTTGTTGTTGCATTGCAGTTTATGCTCCACTGTTGTGTGTGACGTCGAGGAGAAGGCGGTGGCAGTTGCCATTTGGCGAGGCCACCACCACCACTGCACAAGTTGCCAGCGCTGCGTTTGGCCGATGAGACGGCGACTGTGGAGCAGCGACGGGGGGGATAGAAGAAGTAGCGGCAGAGCACGGCGGGTGTGACTGCGGTAAATCATCTCCACATGCGTTTTTGAGTGTTTTATTTTTATTGCAAGTACGTCTCTGATGTGAAATGTTGTTGTTGTTGTTGCCGCCGAGCCATGCGCTCTTCTCATTCGCCTCTGCTGCCAGTCAGCGATTTTTGAGCGAATGTCCATCGGCGCTGTCGTTGGTTTTGTCGTTGTCGTCGTCGTTGTTGTTTTTGTCGTTTTCAGTGTCGCACAGGCAAGCAAGAAAAATTTCGTCGTCTTCGTCTTGGTGAGGTCGTCTGGGATTGGAAGGCTTCGAAATGCCAATTTTCCTCGTAGTACAAAGCGCTTTTTTCTCTTCTTCTTCTTCTTCTTCTTAGATTCTGCTCTTTTGCGCCAGCCCCCCAATCGTTGCTCATTTTTGTCGCTTTTGCTATTTTCATTGCGCAGCTTTTATTTTCATTTGTATTTTTCATTTTTATTTCAGTTATTTTTATTTTCCTTGTTGTTGTTGTTTTGTGTGCATTTCAATTTCGTTTCGCCACCACCCACTTTGTGTTGTTGTTGTTGTTACTGTAGCGGCAATGCTTTCTTCTGGCTAAAGTTATTTTCGTTTCTTTCGGCCCCGTGTTGCCTTGCAACGTCTTTGAGATGTGCTTGCTTGCTGCTGCCGCTATTGCTGCTGTTGTTGTTTTATTAATATTGAGTTGCAGCACTTTATGGTATCCATGAATTGTTGTTGTTGTTGTTGTTGCTATTGTTGGCAGGAAAAAGTTTCAAATTTAAATGTGCAGTTATTACGTTTCCTCTTCGTTTCCCTTAGCGGCGTTTATTTATTTAATTTTGTTGTTGTTATTGGAATTTAATTTGATGCTGAAATTTTCAGACGAGTTTTCATAATTCATAAAATTCATGGAAAATGCACATTGAAGGGAACAAAGCGGCGGCTGTGTGAGGGCCGCAGTTGTGGGTTGGGTGTAGTTTTCTGTAGTTTGTTGTTTAAATTGATTGGCATTATGGCAGAAGAAGTTTATTAAATCTAAAACCCAACAATAGAGTTAAAGAGATTCGATTGTGAGACAAAAGAGAACATGCAAAATATTCATTACATACTTAAATATTTGTGTAAATAAATGTACGAGTATTGAAACAAGTTTTAAAATGGACACAATTTTTTATGTTGCTATTGTTGTTGTTTTTGTTATTATTGTTTATATTATTTTAAATGAAAGTATCTTACTTCAGTTTAATTTGATTACCTTTAGTGATGAAATAATAGGAAAAGGATGCGCAAGTCACAGGACAACGAAGGCTCTGGGTGTTGAAAATTGTCAGAAATTTTAATATTCATTCAATAGTTCAATTCAATGTGCATTCAATTAAAAAATGTTTCTTAATAGTAATAACTAATAAATTTTTATTCCTAAAAGCCTTAAAAAACTCGATAATTTGCAAGTTCACTGCCTGAACAGAATGTCGTAGCTGTGGTTGTAGCTATGCCTGTGGCAGGTCCAGTCAAAAGTTGAAAATGAAAAATTTGTATGAAAGTGCGCTTCTAGCATAGCTGTGGCTGTTGCGAAGATTGATTTAATTTTTCGCGCCACACGTTCGACAGCTCAAACATTTGAAATTAAGTTTCAAGATATCGACGATAAAAACAGACAGACTTTAGAGCATTGTCCATGCTGCCGCAGTTGTCCCAATTAAAGAGACGAGATTTTATAGTCTGTCACGCCTCCTCTGCTACTGCCCTGATTTTTCTAGAAAAAGACGGGACCTCTAGGCTCAACATTCTTCGACTACTTGGATGAGCTTAGACTAACTAATGTAAGAGATTAGCTAATACGAGAGCCAAGATACATCCACAAATGAAATCAGCTACAAATTACATGCAAAAGAGACTTACTTCTTTCTCCTTGCAGTATCACAATGCGTCCATTTGTGACGTAAGTGTTTCTTTCCGCAAGGTCTCGTGCCCAGACAGCAACTTTAACCTAACCAAACTAAAAATAAACAAAACTATAGACCAATTTTCAAATATTGTATTCCAGTGGAATTAATGCCGAAAGCTATCTTTCAACTAAAATCTAAACTCATTCATACCAAAACTTATCTCTCAACTGATTAGGTACTAGCGAACTAAATTTCTATTTATCTGTCAACTAAATTTATATTAATTATTTAGTTAGTACATACTAATTTTATTCATCTCTGACGTTTGGCACTTTGTGACTTTTCCTAAATTCGACTGTACGTCTTAAATTTGTTTCTGTTTGTCGACTTTTTTATTTTGCTTATTAAAATTTTAAAAATATTTCATCAACATTTAGTTTGATTTAGTGATTTGTCCCATTTTTTATTTTGCTTATTCAAATTTTAAAAATATTTGATGCACATTTAGTTTGATTTAATGATTTTAGTCTAGGATTTTTTTTGGTTAAATTCTTAGGAAATAAAAGAATTAAACATTGCGACTCAACTAAAACATAAAAAAACAAAATAATAAAATAAAATAAAATAAAATAAAATAAGTGAGGTCAATGTACTCACAGAAAACTCACACAGAGCACAAAACTTGGCATGAAGACGTTTCTTAGACTTTGTGTTCTACTGAAAAACTGTTTTGTGGCCTTCAATTCAGTTTAACGAGAGTTTAAAGAAAATCGGTATAAAGTCGCATCTCCTATTTTTAGGGTTTATATTCCATTGAAAAACTTTAGCAGATAGTTTGGGCTCAGAGCTGAAACAGAGAGTAAGAAAATCGGTATGAAGTAGACTCACATTTCGACTTTTTGTAGCACCAAATAATTTTAGCAGACACACAACAAAAATCAGTTATTTATGATCCTTAAATGTGCATTCGAAATAAAAGATTTTCAAAATTAATATGAAAATTGTGCTACAATAAATTTACAAATTACATTAAACCGATTCGAATTCAATTGAATTTAAATTTTAAAACTCCGAAATACTTATTTTTAAACATTTGAAATGTTTGTTAAACAATAGTCGCTTTATTAACCCTTTCAGTCACAATGTCCAATATATTGGACTACAGCCCATACAATTCATACAGAACGGGTTTATTTTCATGTCGGAAAGGGTTAAATTATTTCCTAACAGACTTCAGACAAGGAAAAGTGAGAGTTTCCTTTGCCTAACGCATCGATATTGAATAATCTGTAAACCAAAAATCGTATTAGCTTTTATGAACCCCAATGGCTTCAAGTCAATTCTACAAGGTGGAATTCTAGTTCTTCTGGACTTCTTCTTCTTCTGGAGTTCAATTTTTAAAATCAAAATATTCTTGGTAGAAATGTTCCACCAAGTTGGGGCTAGAAAATTACACATAATTAAAACAAAAAAAATTTCATGAGTCATAAGATCTGAATAATTGTTTTGAGAGGCATAAAAAACTTGGTTTTTATGGATTCTGACTCCTTGCCTTCAAATACTTTGAAAACAATCGCAATGCAAGCAAGAAATGGCAGCAGGAAATGACGAACCTCTGAGCTCTGAGAGTAAAATTTACTTGGATGAAGCTTCCAATTGGCCGTTCAGATTCGGCCTAACATGGTTGGTCTCTTCCTTAGGCCTTTAAATAGTATGTGGTCCTTCGCATGACTCATTTTAGAATTAAAAATACAATTCTTTCTTTAACTATTGGTTTTTATTTAATTTAATATTTAATTATATTAAAATTTTTTAAATTACAATACACATTTCTGACATTTCCTAGCAGAGCTTTACAAAAAATATAAAAATAAAAATTTTTTAAATCATTTTAGAATTAAAAATACAATGTTTATTTTAACTATTGGTTTTTATTTAATTTAATATTTCTTTAAATTAAAATTTTTTAAATTGCAATACATATTTCCGACATTTCCTAGCAGAGCTTTAACAAAAATATAAAAATAAAAATTTTTTAAATCATTTTAGAATTAAAAATACAATGTTTTCTTTAACTATTGGTTTTTATTTAATTTAATATTTATTTCAATTAAAATTGTTAAAATTACAATACATATTTCCGACATTTCCTAGCAGAGCTTTAAAAAAAATATAAAAATTAAAATTTTTTAAAGTAATGAAAATCGAAATCTCAAGGAAATTTGCATCATTTCCCGACGGAAAACTCACTAAAACTCAGCCTCACAAATGAATTCTTTTCACCTTCTAAATCTGTAACCGGTTGCTGTGCGTAAAGTCGTCAAAGGAAGAACTTTCTTTACTTGTTATTGATTGAAATGAAATGATTGCAACCATTAAAAGAAATCTTCATGATTTAATAAGATTTTTGAACTACTCAGTGTGTGAATAATTTCAGCAAACTTTCCACTTCAATCAAAATCTGCTGGAATGCAATGCAACACACCGCACCGCACTCCGGAAGTAGGCAAAGAGATTCGTCTTCGTGGTTGTGAACTTTTCAGTTTTGACGTGGTTTTCGATTGTGTCTTTTTGCCACCTCAGCGGCTGGATTGCTTTCCATATTTTCACGTTGTGCGTTCGTTCACACAGTGCGCGTTGCGGCCGCTGTGGCTGCCGCTTTCCAGCGCTCCAGACGACAATCGCATGTGCGATGTTATTTTGTTTACAGTTGTTTATCAGCGGTGACTTGCGCTTTGGGCGGTATTGTTGTTGTTGTTGTTGGTGTTGGTGTTGTCGCAGTGCCGCCGCCTGGACGACCTTCTCCGCCTCCAGCGCGTCTGCGTTGCAGCAAATCCACCGCAACCGCATATCAATCAAAGTCTCATAAATTTGTCACCGCAAAAACTTGAGCACTGCCGTCGCACACACACACACGCACACAAATACACGCAGACACAAATACACGAAGTATAAACAACGCAAAGCACAACAACACACAAGTGCAGCGTTATGGTGTCGGCGACGCTGGGGGCCGGCGGCTCGCATCCTTAGCGAAACAGGAAAAAGCATCGCAATCAGCTGTTTTTGATAAATATTCAGAAGTGAATATCCTGGGAGAAATGACGTGAAAACATGGGCCACGGCAAGAGTATGAAAAAAAACTGCAGCATCATCGTGCAGCAGCAACGATAACAACAACAACAAAAACAACAACAACACCAGCTGGCACATAACAACAGTAGCGGCAACAACGCCGCCACATCAGCGAAGTAATTTTTCATTTTCCTAAACGAAAAACCAAACAACCGAAAGACCCAACGACCAACCAACCAACCAACCAACCAACCAACCAGCCAGCAGCCAACAATAAAGCGCCGGCAATATTAACGGCGCGCTACGTTGTTGTTGGTGTTGGCACCGGCGGCCGTGTGGCCGTGTGGCAGCCGTGCCAGCGCGCCAGTGTTGCCAAAACAACGCAGCAACACCGAATGGAAAATGAAACGTTGAAAACGCCAAATGGAGAAAATAAAAAGCGGGCCCCGATGAAAAATTGCCTGGGAATATGTGTTAACCGCTTTTTAAACTGCCACTAGGACGAGTGCAACAACAGCAATGGCAGCGGCAGAAAGGACACTGGCAACTGGCTGGCGCAGAGCGCTCGCCACGTGAGCGAGCGAGCGCACGAGCGCGAGAGCGCCAATGGGAGCGCAAAATTGCGGCGCGCCAAGTGCAAAGTTGGCGCAGCCGCCGGCGACGTCGACGTCGACGCCGGCAGAGAAGGAGGCGTAGCAGTAGGTGGAACTGCCCGGCGGGTCGAGGGCGGCTAGGCGGTATTATTCGCCGCCAAACGGCAAATGATTTATTAGCAACAAATTTGTTAGTAAAATTTGCGTTAAATGTGGCCCAAAAGGTGTATGAACCGCGGCGGCGGCGGCGGCGGCAATGGCGGCGCACTGACTTTGCAAATGTTGGTCACATGGCTAAGGACACACACACGGTGTCGTTGTTGTTGTTTTTGTTGTCGTTATTGCTTGTGCAATGTGCGGGGGGAAATTGTTGGCGCCGCAGTCGAACAGCTGTTGACCGGCCAAGCTGAGAAAATCAACCGAGAATCTCAACTTTCAGGACGCTTGAAAAGCGATCCGATTGCATTTAATTAGTTCACTTTCAGCGTAGTGACATTGCACAGGTGACGGAGAGGCGAGGGGGCGAGCAGGGGGTAGTTGTGTATTGGAGTGTTTTCGGTGGACGATGGGACCGCCAATTGAGCGAATGTTGGCGCGCAAAAAAACGATGACAAACTTTATAAATTTCGAAGGCGTTACCTTTCTTTCTTGACTTACACAAACAACTAGAAAAACAACAAAAACATAAGCAAAACAAGTGTAAAGAAGAGCAAACACAGACGACTCGCAAGGCAGTCCAACTGAAGTGCGGCCATGGCAGTGGCAGCGTCGTGGCGGGAAAGCGAAGGCGGCGAAGAAAAATGAGCGTAAAAGCAACTTTGAGCGCTTTTTGATGGACAACAACACAGCAAGACAGGCACAACAACAACAATAGTGATGTGTATGTGTTGTAACAGAGTCGGCAATAGCAGCAGAAGACGAAGCTTGAGTTGCCGTAGACGAAGTGCACAGTGGCTCCGCGTCCACCTGGCGAAGGTCCATAAAAATTGGCTATGACGAGATGAGACTGAAATTTAGGGTCGAATAGGGGAAAATTGTGCCATTGATAATGTTACTATTTTTCTGTTGCTGTATGGAATTATAATTTTTTTATTTATTTCAAGATAAAATATTTTAAAAATTTTTCCTAATTTTTTAATTATGTGCCGACGATAAACGAAGCCAATTCTTTTCAAAGAGTGAAATTAATGGGGAAAAGCGTTCATAAACCTTTCTAGCTAACACTGATGCGTACAGCTATATTTACATATATTTGTGGCGATTATTCAGTTTTATCTGCCTCAGTAGATTTCTTCTGATGACGCTGCCTTACGTCTGGTCTCCTTAACCCTTTCGCTACAGATTTTTATTGGGGAAAGTTGAAATTTTAAATTTTACGTCTTAGGCTTCTATGTGGTTAATTTTTATACTCGGACCCTGTATTTTAGAATGTTTTTCTATGAGAGCAACCACATCGTTGTGGCTGCAATAATTACTAAAACAAAACTTTTTACACATAACGAAAATTTGAATATTTCTTCATTTACTTCAGCCAAAATTAATTTTTACAAAATTTCTAAATTGAAAGAAAACGTCAAATTAAAAAGTTATCTAATTTTTCTGCTTCTTCTGCCTTTACTATATCAAGATATACCATTAAAAAACGTGTATACTTCTCTTCTTTAAACTTAAATATTCAGTTTATTAATTTCGTCTTTTTCCTAAAGCTTCAAACTATTCTAAGGACCAACAAAAAATGTATTCTTGAGACCACAGAGGATACAGACGTCCAGAAAGTAGCATGTTGCCATATGGCAACAAAATAGCGAAAGGGTTAATCAGTTACCAGAAGCGCGTATAGGGTCTCCTTGGTCTAGTCCTGTATAGCAACTCCAATTTGTGTTACAATTTGAAGATATAATATCCCCGAACTATACTTCATCAAGGTGTTCAATTAGTCACAGGAAGAGAGTTTGAAATCTTTACGACCTGTTCGTTCATGAGAGTTTTAATCGCTCACACCAAATGAATATGAAATCTTCACGATTTGTATTTCATCAAAGTTCAATCAGTCACACCAAATAAGGATCAAATCTCCACGATCTGGTCGTTCATGGGAGTTTCGATCAGTTACAATATGTGGTGGGTCTGGTCTTTTAACGCACTAAGTCTAATAGTGTCACTGTGACTGTATCTTTATTGAGTGTTCCAATCAGACACACCAACTTGGGAAAGAGTCTCTAGATTTGAAGGCATTTGCCGTACGATTTCCAAGAGCCAATTGCAAAATGCTTTTCAATAATCGGATCTTTTGTTTCGATATATTATATAGTATACTTTATGTTCCAGACAGTGCCGATGCTGCATTGAGATATGATGGACTTTGACTATGTAAATCTGACTTGATTATGACTGATTGACTTTGACTATGTAAATCTCATAGTTTATGGATTCTTTAAACACTGTAGTTCTTGTAGATTTGTCTAGTGCCACCAGGTGCCACCAATCATAGACTTTGCAACAATAACTCTTTCTGTCCTAACAAAAACATAAAAAAATTTTGTGACAGAATTTTTAAGGGCACTTGTGAACACTTGACTTGAAAGAACGAAAAGCGTAAATTTGAAAGTTACTGCTGAGAAGAATTGAATAATGTTTTGCATAAATTAAGTAAAATTCCCAATTCTTTCATAGACAGAAATGCAATATTTCTCCAATATTTGAATCATAAAATTAATTTTTTTTCAAATTAAATTGATTTAAAATTTTTTAAAAACAAAATTTAAGTAGTGCTTCATATTAAGAGCCAATTACTTCATGTAAATTGTTTTCTTTTTATTTTTCGTAACTTTTTTTCCTGCATTTGTTTACAAATATTTCGGTTGCTTTAACACTTTCCCATAATTTAGTAATTGGAATAAATAAATGAGCAGTCTAACTTAAATTTCGAATTGTTCAGCCCCAGTGCCGTTTTCGGGGGGGTGGGGGCTTGGGGGTTGAAACCCCCCTGAAATATTAGGATTGATTTAAAACTACATACAAATTAAAAGGCATTTTATGAATATTAAAGAATTCGTTTTTGAAACCACCCCCAAAATATTTTCCTGAATCAGGGACGGATTCAGCACAATAAATCAGTCAGTAATGCAATGTTCGAATCTGTAACGTGGAATTTATGCTCAAGAAAGATAACAAATCAATTAGTAATGTAATGTTCGAATCAGTAATTTTCGAATTTATACTCAAGAAAGACAAATTTCTTATTGGATCAATGAATAATATGGATCAAGAGACCAGTAGGACGTGACCAACTGGGCAGCGCCAGAAGAGTCCAAAGGGTGTTGGGAAGCAAAGAGATGTGAGAAGATTTATCACATCACCAAATGACATACAAGTTGAGAAAAGTAGAGAACTAACAGAAGTTCTCCCGGATGAACCAAATTTGGGTGCTTAAAAATTGCAATTCATTTTCCAAATGTAAATCAAATTTACTTGAAGAAAAGTGTCAGCGTTCGAGGGCTGCATTTCTGAATCGCTTCGCTTCAATCAAAAAATCAAAATCAAAGTGTTGCTTATTTTTGTTGTAAATAGCGCGCTCCACTGTGCCAACGCGCCGCTGACGATTGACTTGTGCGCTGGCGGCGCTCTGAAACCTCTGAAACTAGTGCGGCGGCAATGCAGTTGAGTGGATTCAGTGCCGCTAATAAACGAACGATTGCGGCGAATCGTCGCATCACTCATCAGCCAGGACTCGCAAACGACCGAATTGCAAGGAAGAGTGCGCGACTGAAGTCTTCCCCGAACCCCTCGTGACGGTGCTGCAGCCGTGCAGGATCAGTGCAATTACCAAGCAGACTGTCGTTGCGCTGTAGCGGCGGTCATACGGCAACAAGCCGCCAAAGTTCAGTTAGCAAAATAAACACAGCGAGGCCCCCCCAACCAGCGTTGAAAGGAGGAGAGCGTTACACCTGAACGCAACCAACACACAAACACACCGACACACAGTCACGCCGAGGCGCAAAATACACGCTTCACTAACGAAAGTAGCGACAACAACAATAACACGAATAGCAGCAACGGCAGCAACAGCGAACAGCGTTGGCACAAAAACAACACAAACCCACCCACCGTTCGGCAAGGGGGGGCACATTTGCGCTGACTGAAAACCAAACTGATGCAAACTGCCACTCACTCAAGTGAAAATAACAAATGGGATTGGTTTTTGCTGATTTTCAGCGAGTGAGCAGCGCAAAAAACGCACAAAAAGCAACAGCAAAACACAACAACAACAACAACCGAGTGCTCTGGCAACAGCAGCGGCAACAACAACGCCCGGCCACATGATATAAGCCATCTCATTTTAGCCAAAGCCAAATAAATTTCAAATGTTGCCGAACGCGCAACCGGACCGAGTACGAGTCCGAGTTGGAGTCGGCGGTCGAGTTGTTGTGCTGCGCGTTTGCGTTGTGCCGCCGAGCGATGCGAAGCACAATGCGAGCAACTTTGGCATTCTGAGTGGCAATGAGCCGTTCAGCTCAACTCGAGTCAAACGGCGAGATAGCGACAAAAACAACAATAACAACAACGACTTTGACGACGAATTGCCACGATAAAGGTGAATGTTTGCTTGGCTGAGGGGGAGCTGACGAAAGGCGGAAAAGTGCTGAGCGCGGGTGGGCGGCAAGTGAGCGAACGCCAAACGCTTTCGCAGAGTGTGGACAGTGGGGTCGGGGGTGCCGGGGCACTGTTGGCGTTGGAAAAGTTTGATGGAGGCGTTGCGGCTACGGCAACAGCAGCGGGCGAATTTCTACAAAACCGAACAACAACAACAACACAATTCGCATTTCGCTCACACAAGCGCAGCAGTAGGAAGCCACTACACAACAACAACTACGACTGTTTGCCTCTTCATTCAAAATGAGCGCAAAATTGCTTGCAGTCAATGTGGTTGTTGTTGTTGTTGCTGTCGTTTCGCATACGCAGCCAACGGGGCGGGAGTGGGCCGCCATGGCAGCAGGCAGCGGCCAGTGGTGCGATGTGTCGGCATGTGCGGTGGCGGCGGCGGTGTCGTTGCTGATGTTGACAAGTGTGCGAGCGTGCGCGCTTGGCTGCGTGTGTGTGTGTGTGTGCGTGCGTTCGCGCCTGTGTATGCATGACAGAAGAGGCGTACTAACAAATCAGTCATTCCTTCTTTTTACGCTGCCGCAAAACGACAACGGCGCGACTGATTGAGCGCGCGCCCGTCAACCGCCACTCGGTGGGCGCTCTCTGTGCCATTTCGTGCCATCGAGTGAGCGCCACCGAGTGCGCTCAAAGATAACTTCGCCGAGTGTGAGCACTGCTGCAGATAAATTCGCCGCAAAGTGGGGCCCTAGAAAACTGAGCGGCGCCTTATCGCAGCCTGTCGCTCTTCGGCCCACACACACAAACACACTCATGCACTCACACTTGCTCACTCAATCACTCACTCACTCACTCATCCAGTTAGTCAGTCACTCGCCGCACGGCCAGCTGCCCGCACTCGCAGCCATTGTTGCATTCGCACTCGTTGTGCGGCCGCATGTCGCTCGCTCTGTCGCACATTTAATGGCACAATTGTTGCTCTTCCGCTCGCGCTTGCGCCGCGCACAGCCAACGTGCCGTTCGCTCGCTCGCGCGGCCGCTCGGCCACGGCCGCAGTCGGTTGCCTCGCACTCAGGGCGCGCCAGCAACAATGCGAGCGTGCGCCGGTGTGCGTGCGTATCTGTGTGAGTGCGTGCTGTGCACGGCCAGCTATTATTTACCCCTCGCCAAGTTGCGGTGCCGTTGTGATTGACAAGCCCAGTGTGTATTTGCCTTCGAAACGCGTACGACGTGTGCTGTGTAGAGAGAAATAAACGTAATTTTCCATTTTCAAAAGCCACAAATTTCCTACCTACAACAAACAGCAGCAGCAACAACAATTACGACAAGCAACGCATAAATTCTTCTTCTTACCGAGCAAACAAATTACCAACGTCGTCGAGTGCGAGCGTGTAGTCGGGTTCGGGCAGGAAAACATCCATAAAATTACCGTCGCCGCCATTCGATCGGGGGATAAAAATTCGCAAACGTTAAAGGCAACACTGAAAGAAATTCAAATAAATTAATAACTAATTTTTTGTTGGTTGTTCAAAAGAAAATAATTAAGTTTTTTTAATTAAAAAAAAAAAATAATAATTTACAAAATAAGAAAAAATCACTTTGCCATTGAGCAACAATAATAAAGATGCAATAGCAAGAAACGGCATTTGGAGACGATTTAACATTCGGTTGCGTCTGATTTGATTTGTTGCACTGGCGGCGGTTGTCCAGTGCCGCTGGTGGTGGCAGCATTGAGCCGGTGCCGCTTTGACATTGAGCCGCGCAACGCGTCGGCAACGTGCAACAACTGGCCAATAGCGCTGTAACAACAACAATAACAACATCGAACAACTGAAGCAACCAAAAGCCGCAAAGCCGTCGTCGACACGGGCGCGTCGCTTTCCGTCGCTCGGCTGACAGGCGTTTGATTAATTGCAATAACAACAACAACAACAACAAATCCGATAGCGCCAAGTTTGCAAAACTTTGGGCCCATAAACTCTGCGCCGCTTTTTTCCAACTGGCGCAAAACCACTGAACGGCGAATTCATTGTTGCACTTGCTGGGCACCGCTGCATGCGTGTTCGGCTTGCAGTTTTGTGTTGTTGTCCGCCGCTTAGTGCCACATTTGTGCAGCATTTGCTTTGTTGCCGAGTCGCGGTGTCGCGTCAGCATTTTGGGAAATCAAAAATTGCAACAACCGGGAAATTCTTGCAAATAATTCAAATAAGCAAAGCGTCGGTGTTTCGGTCGTGAACGCGCGCGCGTGGAAGCAATGTCGTTGAGTCGTCGTCGTCGTTTAGCGTCGTACTGCAAGCAAGTGTGTGTCGCGCGTTTTTGCATTATTTAAATATTTGCACAACAACAACAAACAGCTAAGCGGCAAAGTTTCAGTTAATTTCCCATAAGAAAGCAAAAACAAAAAAACACAATAATTCATAGAAAATTTGGAGCAGCTCGACAGTGGACACAGCGGCGAATGTGAACAGCAACAACAACAACAACAACACATTTTCCCTCTCAAATAGCTGTAGCGGCAAATTAGGAAGCAGAGGCCAGCGGTGCTCCCAAATAGCAAAAGAAGAAACAACCGTTGTAGAAAGTAGCATGAAGAAGCTGTGATATTACTGAGCATATACACAACAACAACAACAACTAGAAGAACAACAACCACAACTATACATAGAAACAAAATAATTGCAACAAATTAAACAACAAAAAGAAGAAAGGAAGGAATTCAATTCAAGAATCAGAACTAAACAACAACTGCAACTAACAGCACAGCCGGCAAGAACAATTTGTCAGCGCCATAAATGCAACAATCGTATACGAGAATAGAGCAACGACAGATGCGTTCAGCAGCAACTGCAACCGGAACGACAGCAACTGCAACAGACGGAAATCAATTGCAATAATGGATTTATGACAGCTGGCCGCGCTTAAAGCTGAAACAAACACAAACGCACACACGCACACACACACTCACAACCGTCGAAGCGAGACAGACGGCAGCCGCCGCCCGAGGGCCTGTGTCGCATGTGGAGCGCCGATTTGTGTGCAGCGGCGACAGCATTGTCCACTCGAATCCAATCCATGCAAGCAATCAAGTATACTAAATGAAACTATACGATCTAGAGAGGAGGTTAAGGGTTAAGGTCAACAGCAAATTTAAATTCTAATCAACATATACAAGCATTGTATACGATTTTCAAAACAACAACAACAAATTATATCTAATCACAACACAAAACAAGCGTTAAACACTTGAAGCAACTTTGAAACAAAACAAAAAAATTTCAAAAATTAAAATTAACTAATTATAAAAGATCTCGTCAAATATCCTTAAAAAGCGTGCATTGATAGCAACAAAACATACAAAAAAAAGTTTTTGGTTTTTTGCAAACTTCTGCTAAAGTGACGTTGTGTCGCGTTTGCGTCGCGTATGCGCGTCTAAACGTCAACTTTGGGCGCTGCAAAACAAGTGCAAAGTGTTACAACAACAGCAAATAAGTTGCACATTTTTCACACAATTTTCCGTTGCATTAAACAAATGTGCCTGTGTTAATGTTACAATAATAACAACAACAACAACAAACGCAAACCTAACAAAGCTAAATAAAAACAGCGCCAAATCCAAAATTTGTTCCATTGTTTTGTTCATTTCATCTGTTTGCAAATTTCGCTTAATTACAATTAAACAACAAATATACAAAGAAAAAGAAACAACAAATTCAAAAGTTTCATAAATTGCAACAACAAATATAGTGTAAAGATTGTGTGCATATAGCCATAAGAGCGATCAGCGATCAGCCGCCAAGGCAAAGGCCAAGAAAACAACAACAACAAAAGTCAAAAGAAAAGTGCGTGTGTACGCGTGAGCGATTGTCAACGCAGCAGCCGCTACACTCGACTAACGCACAGTGCAGCCAGCAGCGACATTCGCTCCAACCAAACAACCACAACACCAATCAACACCACCGCAACACCTTCACATTCGCTTTTCGGCCAACGTGTGCTGCTTGCAAAAGTGGCACAAGTCGGGTTGGACGTCGCTCCCAGAGCATTAATGGCTCAACCCAGGGTAAGTGCACCCACACATACTTAATTTTCGTATTTTTTTCTTATAGTTGTTTTAGTTAAAATTCATTGTCAGCCAAGCTTGTGACAGTTGCATTGGTTAAAATTGAAAAAAAATGCCTCGTTTGAGGTTAGGTTGTTTTAGCGACGGCAAAACGCAAAGAGTGCAGGTGTCGAAATAAAATCGTTGTCCAGTGCTTGTAACAGTGTAAAATTTTGTTAAAATATAAATGTATGTCTTTATGTGGCACATTGTGTGTGTGTTTGTGTGTGTGTGTTCGAAACTTGGCATTTTCGCGCGAAAATATTTTCATTGTTGCAGTTCGCCGCAATATCTTCATTCAACTTTATGCTTATTGGCAAATAGCATTTATTGTTGTTGTTAAATGAATTCATTTCGTGCGTGTAAATATTTATTTGAACCAATGTTAAAAGCGCGCAAATGGATTTTGTAGACACGGCGTGGCAGTCAGAAGGCGCGAAATGTCTTAATTGGAAAGTTTAAAGGCTTCAAGGTGCCGCAGACTAACAATTTTTCTTTGACAATTTAGGCCATCTGGACTATTCACAGTCCACTGGCTCAAAGTGATTAAATGAGTGAGAGCGATTGATTGTGGTATCACAATTGGCCTCCATGGCCCCAGTGAGCTCCGACTTTAATTTACTTTCTTGTCAACTTTTGCTAAAATTTTCATATGTCAAAGTTTTGCAAAAATTCAATTTCATCTACTTCGTCACACTTTGCCAACTTGTAACCGAACCTTGGCTGCAACCGAAAAAAAAACTTTTCTTAACTTGTTGATAAGGGAAAATTTCATAATTTCTACCCTGCCGTGTTATCAAAAAAACGTCTTGCAAAAAAAACAAAAAAATTCTAATACCACTTTTTTGACAAGTTAATGCCACTAATGACACTTTGTACAAATTTAAGGCGCCAAGTCAAGTAAAAACAGATAACTTCTTTTGGTGTGGATGCGTTTGTGTGTGAAAGTGTGTGTGTGTGTCTGTGTGTGTGAAGCATTTGAATTTCATGGGAAATTGAAAAATTAAGTCTCTAAATATCTGCCAGTATTGAAGGCTTTAAGGTCAGACGTGTAGATTTTGTTGGCTCAAGTTTCAATTTGAGTTTAATTTTTCGTTAATATGATAAGAAAATTAAATATTTTTTAAATCCAATTTTCTTATTAAAATAGAAAAATGAAAGTTTATTGTCAGCTTGCCAATTTTTGATATAAATTAAATGGAAGTGCGCTTAGAATACAAAAACGCTACGAAACTTTGGTTTTACTGGATTCAGAAAAATCGAAAATTTCACATTTGACAATTTTAGATAGAATTTAAATAGAACTGTTCTTGGAATACTAAAATGCAATGAAACTTTGGTTTAATTGTATTAAAAAATATCGAAAATATCAATGCTTTTGACTTCCATAAAAATTTTAAAAATGTCTTATTTGTTTAAAACTCACGTTTCATTGGTTTCTTCTCATATTTCGGAGATATTTTCTAAGTATAATAATTTTGTTATTTAAACTTTGGACATTTTTGTGAGCTTTCCTTCTTGAATTTTTATTTCTTACACGACTTCTGACATTGCAAAACCTTACTTTCCAATTTTCTTATTTTATACTCTTTTGAGCTAAAAGTTTTACCACGTTTCTTAATTTTTGCTGTTAGAATAAATGTTCCTGAGAATTTTTAACCTTCTTTTTGGGCAATGAAACCGTTTTTATAAATAAAACTTCAGGACTTCAGAAATTCTTCCTGCCTTACTTTCGATCTTAGAATAGGTTTTGTATAAAAATCTGAACATTTGTAGGAATGTTTCCAAAATCCGATTTTTTTCTTTCGAGCCATAAACTAGTTTTTATATTTAAACCCTGAAGACTCTTAGGACTTCAGAAATTCTTCCTACCTTACTTTCGATCTTAGAATAGGTTTTGTATATAAATTTGAAGATTTGTAGGAATGTTTCCAGAATCTGGTTTGTTTTTTTCTAGCCATTAACCAATTTGAGCCAACTAATTTTTATATTTTAATCCTGAAGACTTTTAGGACTTTTTAGGAATTTTTCCTAATTTTTTATATCTAAAACTTGAGCATTTATTGAAATATTATCCACATTCCCAAAACGTTTTTTTACCTTTTGTGCCATTGAATAGTTTTTTTTAATTAAAAAATCTGAGGATTTTGAGGACTTTTTCCTGGACCTCCAAAACTTTGTATTATACTTTCGAGCCTTACATATAAAAAAAATTCGTATGGAGCATTGAGCATTTTTTAAAAATATTTCCTACATTCCCAAGATTTTTCTTCTATCTTTTGTGCCATTGAATAGTTTTGATATTTAAAATCTGATGGCTTTAAGGAATTTTTTCCTGTATTTCCAAAGCTTTGTATTGTATTTTCGAGCCTTACATATAAAAATAAAAGTTCGTATATCTAAAACTTGAATTTTTTGCAATATTTCCTACATTCCCGAGACTTCACATCTCACTTTTGGGTCTAAAAATAAATTTTATATTAGAAACTGGAGCCTCCTTAGAGAGGCTCCTTCATTAATTAGGCTTCCTTCATTAATGGCACTATTGTTAGTTATATATGAAATTGCATTATATGTATATTAAATTGTATATATATGAACTTGTTTATATATAAATGTTGTTGTAAATACTTGCAATAATTTTTGGATTGTCCTGGACAGTGCCCACTCAAATATTCTGTAGAGATTCTGAACACTTTATGCGTCTCTTCTGTAGTAGTTCTAAACTCTATTTCTATTTAGATTTATTTTTGCCGAATGTGATCTGAGTACGTCAAAGTATTTTAAATTGTCTAATCAAGTTATTTGTTTACATCGACATTTAATGAATTCCATTGATTCTTCATTCCTTCATATATTTCCAAGTCCTATCTTCTTCAACAACTTCAACGAGCTCTGCCCACTGCACTCACTGTCTCTCAGCGCCTAGTTGAACCTAACCTTATGAAGCAGGGTAGTTTTTGAAGTGACCTGTATAAATTATTGAAGCTGAAAGTAGGCTCTTTATTTAGGTTCTTCAGAGGTTTTTCTGAGTTTGTAGATCCAGTTAGAGTTTCGTGCATTTTTGTCTCACTTTGTTACTCAGCATCCAGTTTATAATTTTTTTCCATTGCTTAAAGTTTACTTTAATTTTTTTTCACTCTTTGTATTTTTCTATAAAAGTGCTGAAAATTTTCCAAATAAAGTCATTTCGCTACAATTCCATAGAAAAAAAATTGTGAAAAATCAAAAATTGCAAATTACTCAAATCAACAGTAAAGTCAGAAAGCAATACATTTCAACTCATTTAAAAAATGTGTATATACTCAAATTAATTTTTTTTATAGAATTGTTAATAAATTAACGCACATTTGCCAAACAGCTGCGGCATATGCAAAACGTGCTCAGCCCAGAACAGGAAACTTTTCCAGTTCATTCTATACCGTTTAGTAGTTTTTCTGACAGAATTTCACACTTGGAATATTTCGTGTCGTATTCGAAATGCTGCAATGCCACAACGACGCATTTTCGTTAGCGGATTTCTTGACTCAAGTCGTTAGCAACTTTTCTTGAAAGTCAATGTTGCACAATAGTGTTGTTGTTGCCAGTGTTGCGTACATGTTAATTTTATGGATTTTATTTGATTTGACTGACGTTGTGCTGCAGTCAGTTGCCGCACTTAGAGGCTCGTTAGCGGCCGTCTGACAAAAGCCTCGTTTCGACGATTTCATTAGCAGCTTCAGCTTCAGCTCCAGTTCTGCATTTGTGATTTTAATTTGAATTTTTTTTTTTAATTTGAATTTTTTTTTAGTGATTTTAGATTTTATGTGATTTTGGGTTTTTTGTTAGTTTGATTTCATGTGAGTGCAACTTTTTTATTTCGTGTCTGCGTGACGTTTATGTGTGAAGCACCTCGTCGCGTATTGCATGACAGTCGGCCTGACCTACGCGCTGGCCGCATTGCTGCCAACCGCATACGCCAATCAGTCGAATTGTGTTGTTCCTCTGCCTGATTGACTCATTTTGCAGTCGATTCTCAGTTGGCGTGGTTTGCGGTCAGTGTGGCGTTTTGTTTGCAGCTAATTTTAGACGAATTGGCAAATTTTTGACATTTGGTCGCAATAAACAGCGAATTAGCTGCACACTCCACAAAAAATGGGAAAATTAACAAAAATTGCCGCTACGCCTCAACTCCAACTTGAGCGTTTCGCCGTTTCCGCCGCTTCGCGTTCGGCGCGTTTTAATATGTTACGGCGGCAATTTTGCGCCCTGGAATTGCACACAATACAAATAAATTTACGTTTGTGGTTTAATTTTCGATTTTGTGCCACATGTTGGGGTTGACTGTTGGCAACACGCTGGTGTCTGTGGCGCCCCAAACACGCCGCCGCCTCAGTGCGCCTATCGCAACTTTTGTCCATTTGCCATTGGCCTGAAGCCTGCCTATACTTACAACAACAGCAACAAGAACAACGACAAAAGAATAAAACAATTTTTATTACAGCATGGTTGTTGTTGTTGTGTTTGTTCATGTTGCAGCGCCGCATTTGTTGCGGTTTTATTATTTACAATTTTTCCCCTGCCCCTGTTGTTGTTGTTGTTATTGTTAATTTTGCCTTGTGCGGCCAGAAATTACAAGCAACGCGCAAAAAACTAGTCGCACAGCTGAAAAAAAACTACATATATAGTATATGTTTATATATATTGAAATTGTTTAAATTTGTGCCCGCATTGTTGGCGGGAAGCAATTTTTATATTTAATTTGATTATTGCGTACACAGGCGCACAAATAGTGGCGCGGACGGACGCGTCCAAATGTGAATGAGAGTGTAGAACCGCAATGTTGCAGTTTTGTGCTTTTCACAATTCCATTACAACCCCCCTGCAACTCATAGTTGTCGTTTTTGTTGCAAATATTTTTGCACTGAAAAAAAAGCAACAAATTATTTATTTTTTTTTTTGGGTTACTGCTGCGGTGAATGTGAATTTTTCCAGCCAGTGCAACGCTTGCGGTCAGCTGCATTAAAAAAATGTTTGCTGTTATTTTAATTTTTAGGTTAACCGCACACACACACACTCACTCACACTCATACATTCGAATTGCAGAGAAAAGCAAACATACTGGACGGAAAATAACAAAATTTTCACTTGAAATGAATTTGCTTGAATGCTGGAAAGAATGAAGTGTTTGTAACGGTGCAGCAAACGGTAGAAAGCGATGTAAAATATGGGCTGCAGTTAATTTGGAGCCAACGGTGCACTAAGTGGGTAAAACAATGAAAAGAATCGTAAAAAGAAACTAATAATTCAAAAATTCAAAAATTAGAAAAATATTTTTTTAAAATACATAAATGTTATAGAAAAAATTCTGAATTTTAATTACAATTTTTAACTTGAATTTAATTAATTTTAATTTAATGTTAAAAATAATTAAAATTTTTTGAAGCATTTCTGAACAAACAGTGCAAAGAAATATGTTTTTTATTAATAGAAACACAAAAAAAATACCTTACTTACAGCTTTCGAGCTGCAATCAATATGAACTCAAATTATTTTCCAACATTCAGGCTGCCAACATTCATCGCTACTGCAGGTACACTGGTGTCTCCCTGTGGGTCCTGAAATTTGTAATTTGTGTTCTAAACTCAACTTTGTGGTATCACAACGGGCCCATTCCGTGGACTAAGTGTGTCTTTCGGCAAGTCCCAGGCCAAGACAGCCACTTTAACCTATCCTAACACATTCTAAACTCAACCCAAAAATGTCTCTTCAGAGTTGAAAATAAAGTTTGTGCAAATGTACTGCAAAAGTCTCAGTGAAAAAGTCAAAACACTCACCAAGATTTTAGTTAAATCCAAACTAGTCAGAGACTGTAAGGATTTCCTATAGTTTACGGTGGTTTTAGGTGGACCTCACCATCTCCTGGATACCCGGTCTTGCGCTCATTAATGGACATGAGTTGGCTTATGAGTTGATCTGGCCAGAGTGGGGGTCTACTCACATCCCGAGTGCGAGGCTAAGACACATACAGGACTACTTCTTGCAATAGTGGACAGTAGGTGCTGAAATCTCTCCAGTTGCAGAGTGGTTCGACACTTTTGGCCAGTAGTGGCCAGTATTGGCGTTTATTAAAAAAAAATACATTAAAAAACAATAATTTTATCATCACCGCCACCACATTTGGAAGAAATTATCATTTTGTTCACTAAACATAATTCAAAAGATAACCAAAAAATCCTTTCCAACAGTTCCGTCGCTGCAACGTGAAGTAAAAAGAAGGAAGTTAAAAATAAATAAAAAAATATTTCAGCATATAAGAAAAAACCCTTTAAAACATTTCCTGTTCAGTGCAGGAATTCGCTGCAGGCGTTTAAAAATGTTTAAAGCAAACATTTTTCTTTTTTGCATTTCTGCCCCACATTGTTGTGTCTCTTTGAGTTTATGCAATTTGCCCAAAAATAATTTTGCATAAATAACAATGTGCACTTTTTTCTCTTTTACTATGGTTTTTGTTGTTTTTAGTGTTTTTTTTAGGAAAAATGCTGTCGATCAACATTTTCAACATTCATTTGTATTTAAATAAGCGCAGCTTAATGAGAACATTGCGTGCAACGCGTTCGAGGCGTTGCTGCACCGGTCGGCCGTCGTCGCTTCACGTTTGGTTTCATTCTTTTTTCCAACCGCATTTAAATTGTGGCCCTTTAGCTGCATTTGTTTGTTGTTGTTGCATGCAACTTGCAACTTGTAAATTTCGTAAATAATGAAGCTTAAATGTGCAACATTTTTCAAAGGCTCATAAAAACGGCTGCCCGACGACAAAGTTTAAAGCAAAGCAAAGCACACAAAACAAAAACAATTAAATGAAAATAATTAATAACAAAAAAAATCTGGAAAAAATTGCACTAAATATAGCGCAGAGCGTTAAGTAAAGAATTTGCAGTGGAGACTGCTAAACCAATTAAATAAAATACAAAAAAAAACAAAAATATAAATAAATATGTTGGCGTGTGTAAAATAGCACGAGAGAAATAATTACAACAAAATTGCGCTGAATTTTGGTTCTCGATTGTACGAAATATTTTTGAGTTGGTTTAATGACAGAAGGACAAATATGTTTCAAAAATTTTTCAAGTGTTGAATGCCCATTGCTATTGCTATTTGCTTAAGAAATATTAGTTAAAAAAAATATAATTTATTACAATCGATTGAATATCTTTTTACCGTCGAGGGCAGTCCGACAAGTTTTCAACCCAAAAAAGATAGAAGGCTTTTTCATCAAATTTATGTATATTATATATATTTTTCTACATAATCTTCTTGTAAGCAAGGAAACTGGGGTTGTCTTGTCCTGTCTCCAAGTTTCCTTGTAAGCATGGATATTTCTTCAGTTCTTATCCTGGCTCCTAGTTTCCTTGTAAGCATGGATATTTCTACCACTGATGAATTTTTCTCTGCAAAATAATTCGTTTCATCAAAGTCTTGATCTCCTCATTTGATGAAAATCTCTGTTCTGCAAGAGTTCAGAGTGCAACTTTTAACTTAAAAAATAAAAAAATAGCTTGATGAGTTAAAGTGAGTGTTCCAGCAGTTTAAACCATTGTTCGTGGATTTTTCCATGGCAACTGCTGAAGTGTGAGACGACGCATTGTCTTGGCTTGGACAGCTTTTTCATGACTAAACCTTGATTCAATATGCGACAAATATGTTCTTTAGATATATTTATATCTCTTGCTATTTCTCTCACTTTTATTCAATGGTTTTCTAGCATTATTTGGTTGCAGTTTTCGGTCGTTCCGTAAGTTCATCGTCTCCCAAGCTGGTACCGCCAAGTTTAAGTTCAGCTACCCAAAATTTCACGATATTAAATTTTGGCGCAAAGTTCCTGTACACAGCGTCCAATTTGTCTTTAAATGCCTTTCAAAAACAAATATTTATTGACTGCTCTATACTAGATTTTTTCCATTTTCCCCAAAGCACTCGCATTGACTTATACATACAAACTATTGTCAAACCCTAACTACGCATTAAAAATGGCTAAACTTTTGCTGAGTTCCGTTGAAAAGAGGTGCAAAAAGATATTTCAAGTTGAGGTCGAAAACTTTTCATAATACCTTCGTATGTCTCTATAATGAATGCTGATTGTCTAGAACCTCTCTCGTGTTTTCAGTCATGTTGGGATCATACATTGAACTGCCTTAGATTTGTATTATAATAAAATAATCCAGAGTCTTTTTAAACTAAATAAGTTAAAGGCAAAATGTATCGAAGAGATCACAAAAGACTCAAAACCGGCGCTCTTACGTTTTGCTTTCTGATTTTTTAATATGTATACACCAGAAGATATATTCATACAATAATTTTCATATCAAAGAAATGCTCTGGAAAATAGGTTAACCCTTTTGCTATTTTGTTGTCATATGGCGACATGCTACTTTGTGGATGTCTGCATCCTCTATGGTTGCAAGAATACATTTTTTTGTTGGCCTTTAGAATAGTTTGAAGTTTTAGGAAAAATACGAAATTAATAAACTGAATATTTAAGTTTAAAGAAGAGAAGTATACACGTTTTTTAAATGGTATATCTTGACTTAGTAAAGGAACAAGAAGCAGAAAAAATTAGAGAAGTTTTTCATGTGACGTTTTCTTTCAATTTAGATACTTTTTTTTAATTTTGGCTGAAGTAAATGAAGAAATATTCAAATTTTCGTTATGCATAAAAATTTGTATGTTTAAGTAATTATTACAGCCACGACGATGTGGTTGCTCTCATAGAAAAACACTCTAAAATACAGGGTCTGAGTATAAAAATTTAAAAATTTCTTATGGAATGTTGCTAATGTAACCACATAGAAGCCTTAAACGTAAAATTTAAAATTTTAACTTTCCCCAGTAAAAACCTGTAGCGAAAGGGTTAAGGAAAATACTAATAAAATAAATGGCTTCTGGCAGTTGTGCGCTCAGATTTCTTTACTTCAAAGATCTAAAAGTTTAAGTAGAGATTTTGACAGTTCTCTACTTATATATTTTGAAGTTAGAAGCACTTAAAACTTTGGGTTGTGTTCTTTTCAAATCTGAGCTTCAGTCTGTTTATAAACTTTTGCGATTGTTGGCATTCGATTTTTTATTTATCTATTGGATTTTAATTTATCCATTGGATTTTTAATTTATGTGTTGAAGTTTTTCTTCTAGAAGGGTCAAAAGTGCATAGCGAACATGTTCTAAAGGAAAAATCAATTATAGGAAAATCTCTACCATGAACTCAAACTCTTCTTTGTACTAAAGCTCTGTGACTTCTTAGCCAGTCTGGTTTAGCTCGTTTCCTACAACAATCTCTTTGACTAAGTCAACACACCTCCAAACAACATTAATTGTCCAAATAACATTGACCCCGACGGCACTGGCACACAAATTAAATCAAATCTCAAAACTGCAAATGTCCGTAAAAATTTCACTTAATGCCGGAAGTTTTGATATTGGACTCATTTTAAATAAATTATAAAATAAAATTGCTGCTAGTAAATGTTTTTTCATAAACCCTACGCCTATTGAACTTTAAATTACACCAGACTAGAGCAAATGGCCCAAATGGCCAAAAATGCGGCAGAAAGGCAAAGAAGCGCCAACAAAACGTGGAGAGAGAAAATATCGCACAAGGCAAACATTAACGCTCTAAACTCATCATTAAAGCGTTTAAGGTCAGCGTTGAGCTGAATTTCGCCGACCGACCGAACAACAGATCGGCCGCCAATCCGCCAGATCAGCCGCAGCCGCAGCCGCAGCCGCGCTTCTACACAGCGGCCCGTGTCCCCATGTGGTGGCAGTGCGGCACAGCTGGCAACAACAAAAGCGCCCAAACAACAATAACTTATAACAAAAATCATTTAGACAAGTTGCACGCTGCTCATTAAATTAAATGAGCCATCAGCACGCAATTTATTTTAGTATTTTTAAGTAACTTTTTCTCGCGTTCGTCGATGCTTCTTCGCTTCTCCACTTCTTCAAGTCGCCAAGGCAAGGCAAGGCTTTTCTGCATTTTCGTTGTAGTTGGTGTTGTTGTTGTTGCTGCTTTTCAAGAAGTAAAGTTACCATTTTGTGCTTTGTTATTGGCGTCGATGTTCAGGTAATTCTTGTTGTTGTTGTTGTGTTCTTGTAACTTTACGCAAACACGTACCACGTACCAAACGCTTAGCTCGAAATGTGCGTGCCGAAGGCTTTTATTTTTATATATTTTCCCATTTCTATGCCAATACCCGCGAGCGGCAGAAGCGCCAACACAAAAACGAAACAAAAACAAAAAAATTAAAAAAAACAGTAACAACAAATTCCTTTAGCTAGTCGTTTTAATTAAGCAGCGGCAGCAGCAAAATTTCCGCTCAAAATGCCGACTTTCTGTTGCTCACTTGTGTGTTTTTTTTTTGTTTTAATATTTTTGTACGGCAACAGCGGAGAAATTTCATTAAAAACTTCAATACTTCTTAACAAAAATCAAACGTGTACTAATTTGTATTTGTTTTTTAACTCGTCCAACTATTTAGACCAGTGATGGCCGCTCTACTGCTCGCGAGTAGCAGACCGGTCATCACTGATTTAGACATTGAAGCGTGCAAGGCCTTTAGCTAAAACAAAGCATGAAAAAACAAAATTTAAAAAGTCCCCTCACATTTTTGCATAAATTAGTTCAAAAATTACTAAAAAAAAAAGAATACAAAAAAATAATATTAAATCGAAAATTGTATCTACGTCGCTCACATTTCGCCATGTTGTTTATGTGTGTGTGTGTGTGTCTCATCTTCTATTTTAATTTGTTATTGTAATATTTGATAATTAAAAAACACGCTCGCTGACGTCATTTGTTATTTTTACACGTTTTCGTATTTTTGCCATTTGTTAAATTCAATTTTAAAGTGTCATTCGTGTGTTTCAAAGCAATTTAACAATTTCCAAAAAATATACATAAATTCTTCAAAGAAACGCCATTTCATGTGTTTTGAAAATTGTTCTTAATTTTTTTTTTTTTTTTTAGTATATTCAATATAATTTTTTGTATTTAGTAATAATGTGTTAAACTTAAAATTGAGCAGAAATGTGTCACTGTGTTTTGGTTAGCTGCCGTTGTATTTGTTTTCGTATGTTTTATTTAATTTTTGGCAAAAATTTATTGACAGCAAAAGAGGGTGAGGGCACAAATTTGATTTTTCTCAACTTAATTTTTGTTGTTGTTGTTTTTTTTTGTTTTGTATATATTTGTTGTTTTGAATAGAATGACAAGTGTTGAAGGTTGCAATGACGTAAAGTAAGTTTAAAAATTTAAGAATCAAATTTTCATAAAATTTTGACATTTCAACAAAATTGCGCGTTCTTCATGTGACAGGACGTACAAGAATTTTGGTTTAAAGGTAAAACAAAATATAGTAGAAAAGGTGAAACATTGAGCAGAAGAAGAAGAATATGTACTAGAAGAGGAGAATATAGTTATAGCTGAAAGGGTAGAAAATATATTAGAAGAGGTGGAATTTTATGTATCATAGTTTACATACATAACAGAGACCACAGCCAAAATACGAAGCTAACGTTCAGGTTTCTGCAACTAATTGTATTCCTTCCACTTAGTTGGAAGAACCTACTATTTTATGTCGATTCCACATTACGCTTTGGGAGCTTGAGAGAGTTAAAAGACTAAGAGAATAAATAAAAAAAATTGGATAATGCGTATTGCTGCCTGTTGGCATATTGTGTCCTCTTTTGGAATACTAAAGAACTTCTCTTCGACCTTATCTACCTGCTTAGGAGACCCACAATGTGTTTGGGGTTCACTGTGCGTCTTTTTTCGATGCTTCATTGCTGCGTTAAGAGTTTAAAACAGTGGCTCATAGTTTATTTTTCCACATACGATCTCTATAGATCATTGTCATCGGATTATAGAGGAGTCTATACAGTTTTATAGACCATTCTGAAAAAATTACGGAGTTTCATCAGGTTATAGAAAGGTTCATACAGTAAAAAATGTGAAAAAGCAGGTTATAGAAGAGTTTATACAGACCCATAGAGTGTTCTGAAAAAATTCCAGAGATTATTCTCACAGATGTCTGTGCTTAGGCATAAGAAACGATTCAAGTATCTATGCTGAAGTAGTTCCATAATTTAGTTCCATAAATTCAAAAAGGTTAGATCTAACTCACAAATATAAGTGGAAGAAAGTCGCTCGAATAGTGACTCAGATTCCAGATGTCAGAAAGTACATCTTGGAGGTCTTGACTTAGGTTCTTCCCACGAACTACTATTCACAGAGTCATAGGAATTATCGCAATTCAGTAACCAGCGCGTTGGATCACAAACGAAAGGCTCAATAATGAAGAGAAAAGTCCTTTAAGTTAGATCTTAATAACACCAAACTGTTAGATCAATTAAAAGTTCATTAAATAATTTCAATTTTCACTTTTTCAATATTTATTTATTTAAGCCAATCGAACAACAAAGTAACTGCAGAATTTTGTAGTTTTTTTTTTGCACACTGTACATAAAAACTGTGTATACAATTCACTAGAAAACAAAGTAAAAAGTGATTTAAAAACTCGAGAAGACTCTTCTTTCTCTTCTTTGTTTTTTTTGATATACTTATTTCCTTCTATACTTCGATACTAATTTCCATTGTCTTGTTTCATGACGAATGATCAAGTTAGCATAATCCATAGTGATGGACTAAGTAGTCATCTAAATCAATATAACATAACCAATATAATAAATCAGACTTAGTTGAGGTCCTATGAAGAGAAAATTTACGAAGGCTTTCTTTAAGAAACGGCAGCCGCCGTGGCTCAGTTGGTTAGTGCGTTGGACCGCGAGTCGCAGGCAGCAACCTCAGGTTCAAATACGCCTGTAATAACACCTAAAAAAAATAACGGGAAAACTCGTTTTCTCTTTCGGTGGCTGTCCTCTCAGCTGGAAATGGCAAACCTCTGAGAGTAAAAATTGCTTATGAAAAAGCTCCCAACCTGCCGTTCGGAACCGGCATTAAACTGTAGGTCCCTCCAACCCGCGTACAAATTCACACGCACAACACGGGTAGTTGCGGGAAGCTAGGCCTTAGTCTCGCGTAAGCGGGCTGTCGTGCCAGTCAATTATTATTATTATTATTTCTTTAAGAAATTTCTAGTCTTTTAAGTTCCATAGGGAGAAGTGATCAAAGAAAAAAATAGGCAGGTTTATATTGAACTCCTAAGATCATAAGTGTTTCAAACACAAAAAAAGCTCAAGACTTGGAATAGTCCCTTGCAGCTTGAAGTACAAAAACGCCTCTTAACATTGGCAACTCTAAAAATAAACATAACCCATTGTAAGTCCATGCATTTCAGGCCTTAAAATGTCCCTAATAGTTCGCTTCAGCTCGATGAAGCATTAACATTCCTCTTAACTCCTCCTCTTGTCTCTCAAACGTTGGCAACTCCAAAAAAATCGCTTATTCGTTAGTTCATGCATTTCAGGCCTTAAACTGTCCCTAATAGTTCGCTGCAGTTTGATGTAGCATGAATATGACTTGTAATTTTTGTCTCTCAAATGTTGGCAACTTTAAAAATATCGTTTAGTCGTGACATCGATTTGTAGCGGCCCCAAGAAACACCATCGATTGCGCTGAAATCCATCAAAATATCAGCGTTCGTTGCAAGGTCTTCCAAACGCCCACGACCCATGACACAGACACACACACACACAGGCAAAAACTCATACAAGCGCGTGCACACGCACCGAATGTCAAGAAGCATTTCTATTTTAATTATTACTTAATCTTTTGCTCGTCGCTCGACTCTTATTCCATTTCTTAATTTTTTATTTTGTATTTTTTTATTTTTGGGGTTTTTTTCGATTTTATTCGGCTGACGCTTTTTTTTGTATTAGAACTACAAGCAAACATTTAGCAGTGTCGAAAAAGAAATAGAAGAAGCAGCAGCAGCAGGAACTGCCAAAATCGTCCAAGAACACGCAACAAAAATTAATTGCTTAACACCAAATAAAAATGGGTGTGCTGTGTCTTCGGCGAAGCAAGTAAAGACGAAAATAACAAAAACCAAAAATTACAAAAACGCCACTCAATGGCAAACGTTCATAATGAAATCGAATCGAATAAAGCAACAACGGCACAACATTTCTACAACTATATATATGTGTGTGTGTATGTGTGTTTATGTAGAATAAAATGCTGCGGCCACATGACGCATGCACACGAGCGAGAATTAAGCGAAGAATTAAGGGAAATACACCCCCGAAACATAGCGGACGCTAATTAAGAAACTCAAACTAAAATTCAACATGATAAACAATTAATTTTGATTACGAATTCAAAACAACAACAACAGTAATAGCAGCAACGGGGTTGCATACAAAAAAGAGGAGGGAAAAAGTTTCATGCGCTGGCAACACCCGAAATTCCAAAACAAAACACTTTGTTACTTTCGTATGATACAACGTTGGCTGAAATTCCAGTAAAAATTGTGTTTGAAAATTTAAGCAAAATCAATAACACACATTGAGGCGCAGACAAATCGACTGTCGAAGGCCCAAGTGGCGCCCGAATAGTGGCGGCTGACCGTAAAGTCCAGCGCAGACGGCGCAGACAGTTTGCAGTACATAAATGCAACGATGCGCACACAAGTACAAATACACACACACAAACATACAAGTGCAACTCCCTCTAGGCATTTACATACTGCAAACATATACATATATGTACATATGTGTGTAGGTATGTGTGCGTTTATGTGGGCAGCAGCGCCGACCAGTGCAACACTCTCAACTCTCCGCCAGCGCGCACAATAAATGACCCCGAAAACCTGAATGGGCTGCCTCGAAGCACCGCCCGACATATGCCACAGTAGGCGCTGTTCCTCCCGCCTCATCCCTCTTCTGTCACCCTTTCTATCTCTCCAGTCTTAATGACCGTTTTTCGCCGAGTTGTGCGGCCTTTTCAAAAAGCGAAAAGCTCGACTTAGTTGCTGCTTGCAACCTAGAAAAGTGACTGAATATGTGTGATTGTTGTTGTTGTTGTTGTTGAATTGGTGTCTGCTACGAGCTGTTGCGCATTTGCAAATCGTTGTTGCGAAAATAAAGCAAATGCCCACAGATAGTTACAACAACAAAAAAACTGCAAACATGCTGCAGGTCTGTGACGCGCTGCAACTCTGCATGTGCCTTCGTATGTGTGTTGTCTCTGTGTGCGTGCAACAATTTCACCTAAATTTTGTGAAAAGCGTAGCAAAATTCTATTGCAAACATAGCAACAACAACAAGATATTTTACTCTGCTGCACTGTTGTGCGCCGTTCAGATACTACAAAAATATTTATTTGGTGGCACTCAGATAGAATCGGCGTTGTGTGGTGGTGGCCTTTATCGGAATAACAGTGCTGCCACATACAGCCTTATATATATATACACACACACACACAACATACATATATGTATGCCATACAGCAACAAAAACCACAACATGAACAGCACCTAAACTTGCAACGTGCCCAAAAGCTCAAAAATCTCACATCCCAAACCAAAACCGGCCATTGTCCGCATGGATTCGAAAAATCTGTATGGTTTTTGTTGTTGTTTTGGGCAGCCAGCATTTTGGTGTTATCTTTGGCGCTGTTGTTTTGTGTTTCATGATTTTTTTTTGTTTTTGTGGAGCATTGCTGTTGCATCTCGCCACGCAGTATTTGCAGTGTTTGCGCGGTTGTATGTGTGAAATGTGTGTTTAGATACAAAAGTATCTACGACGCATGCACGTGTGCCGCGTGCGCAACTGGTCGAGCTGCAGTGCTGTGCTATATGGCTGCCATGGCGTATAGGCGCAGGAGTTGCGAGTGCGGGTGTCAGTCGGGTTGTCCAAAACAAGTGCTAAATAATGCAAAGCGAACGCATAGAAGAAGCATCGAAGCCGAGCCGAGAAGGCCGTTACGGTCAGTCCGTTGGCCGCTATGCAAAACGGCTGGTATATGCATAAATATGTAACGACAACAACAACAACACAGGCGTACGCGCATATCCTGTCTGCATTGAAAGCGGTGCACCGGTATGTCTGTCTGTCTGTCTGTGCGTTCAGTCATTTGCCGCAGCCCACTGAATGGGCGCATTGTTGTATGTACATATGTATGTGTGTTGTTGCTGTAGCATATAGACGACACACACACACACACACACATACTGCATACTGGCTGCAGCTGCATTGTGTTGCGTTGCCGTGTGGTGCGGTGTGGTGTGTTTGAATTCGTACAAAACCAACAACAACCACTAAAACCAAACCAGAACGCAACTATTTACAATTCGCAAACAACAACAACAATAACAAAAAAGCGCAACACAAGTTACCAACAACAACAACGTTTGTAAATCTATTTCAAGTTCACGCAGTTTTGTAAATATTCGAAAGAGCCCAAAACAACAACGATGCCGCGCACCACAAAACGTTGCACCACCATGTAAATATGTGACAGTAGCTGGTGTTGTTGTTGTTGTTTTTCAGATGAAAGTGATAGCCTGAATTATGGGCCACAACATTCTCTAAAAGCCACCATTTGCATGCCGTGGCAGTGGTGCTGCAGGACGGCAGGCGGGCGCCGTTCGTTCATAACGCAAAAGATAAATTCGCCGCACTGATTGCTATTTGCATTTGCATTGTTGCCGACGATAGGCGTTGCATAATATTTGCCATAAATTGTGCAAATATTATCAAATCATTAAAGCTTAAATTCGACGCTTTGTGCGGATTTAGTTCGATGATGATGGCTGAGCTTAATTGGTCGCTGAAAAATTTGAATACCAAACAATTTCGGGTTTTAGTTCAATGTCAAAAAAATTTAATATTAATACATAATATTTAATACATATTATTAATATTTTATACAGTAATTTTTTTGCCTTAAAATTTTGTCCTAATAAAATATTTAAATCAAGCACACAACACTTGATTTTGCAATTTGTTAGAAACAAGTCAAAGCATTTTGGGCGAAGGCAAAGGTGAATTTATTGCGTGTAAATCTTATTCAAATACATTTAATAATAAAACCCACGAAATGACAACAACAACAACACTAACAACAATAACTACTGAAAAAAACTAGCAAACGAAAGAATCGTTGCGCTTTGGCTTTGTGCCACTCGAAGCGGCAATTTGAGGCATTGGAGAGAAAAGACTAACCGGGTGAAAGGCAAAGCAACAAAACGCGTGCGGGTGAACGAATGAGTGAGTTTTGTGCTTAATGTAACTTGAACACGAAAAATATGCGCCGAACACAAAGTCACTTATAGAACAAACTTACATATAAACACAAATATATACAATACATACAAATGTACATACATATGCGGCCCATACGCAATTTACAACTACAACTACTCAATTACTTGCCATTACATAGATGAACAAGTATGTTTGTATGTACATATGTTTATATATATGTAGATTTTTACATATGCCTATATGTGCGTGTGCGTGTGTGTGTGTGGATTGTAGTATTGTCAACGTCAGCATGAAAGCGCGTGAAAACTACAATGACTGTGTCTGGAACTGTCAGGAGGCGCACTGCTTTCACTGGGCACCCATCATGTGCCCCTCCCTCTCGCCCCTCCCACAAACTCATACATGGACGAAGCGTTACACGTGTTGCCCGGCGTTGTTGTATGCTCAACGTTTTTCTGTTGTTTTTGTTATTGTTGTAGCTGTAGTTGCTATTTGTATATATGTATGTAAGAATTTTTACTGGTATGTGTATGTGGCCGTTGTTGTGATGTGGTGTGGTCGTGGTATGGCGTGGAGTAGAGGGGGGTATCATACATTTTGAAGGATTTCTGTTTTGAACTTGTCAAAAGCAGACGCCAACGATTTTTCGCCGCTGTGCCGCTGGGCGGTTAGTTTCGGCTTTTTTGGTGACAACAATACCAATGGCGGCATTTACATACATACATACATACGGGCAGTCAGTCTGTACATATACATACACACATCCATATATATGTAGGTACATATATATGTATGTGTATTTGTGCGTACTTGTATTTCCCGTTATGTAGGCTTTCGTTTTGGCCTGAACTCGCTGGGTCGGTCTGTCGGTCGGTCGTTCGTTTGCTACCCCTCGTTCGGTGCTCATGTGCGTCATTTTATGGTTTGTTATTTGGCCGTTGGCGTTGTTGCTATTGTTTTTGTTGTTCTTGTTGTTATTATTGTAGACGCTGTTATGGCTGTGGCTAAGTAGACATTTATATTGTTGTTGTTGTTGTTGTGTTGTAATAATCAATAGTGTGACGTACGATGGCATTTTTTGATAGGTGGAAGAAGGTGAAAGGGAACGGAAATTGTGTACCATTTAACTATGCACAATCAGCACAACAACAACAATAAAAGTAGCAAACAAAAAAATGTTGGCAAATTATGAAAGACGAATGGTGAAGATTTTGTAAGTTTTTGGGTTTGAATTTTGTTAAGCAGAAGAAAACAAATAACAAATGAATGAAAACAAAAAATTAAATAAATGAATTTTTGAAAACAGCTGCAAAATTAAGGAAAAATCTTACCAAACAGATAACTTCCCATTGCAATACTAGCCACTGCGTTTTGGGTTCAAATCCCGACTAAATTCAAATACAGAAAACTGTTCTTTCTCTCAACTTTAATGAAGTGAAATCAAAATAAATTCACTTTTAATTACTAATTAATTATTTAATCGCCTATTAAAAGCTGCCACTAAACCATTAAAAGTTTGTTGATTTCATCAAAAAATAAATATTTATAAGTACATATTTTTTTCTTAAATTGAAATTGGCACGTTTTTTCGTCAACGTGCGCCAATTGAGCATTAAATGAATTCTCTCGCTTGAATTTGCATGTAAATAAATTTTAAATGGCCATAAATGCTCAGCGTCAACTACTGTGCCACACATTCAGCGATAAAAGTCGCCAACAATTGAATTCACTCACAAGCACCAGCAACAACAACAACAGCAACAACACACATCTAACAAAGGCCTAAGTTAACCAATGAACAAGCGCAATGAATTATTGATTTTATAACAATAAATAAAACATAAACAACAAATGACAACAAACGCCAAGACAGCAAAAGCCACAGCAGCCGCTTCGGTAGCGCGCGCCGCACTCACAGCCGGAATCAGTTAACGAAATCGAAATTAGCAAAAACCGCCAAAAAGCCCAAACGCTGCCAAGCCACTGCGACCAGTTTACATGCGTTGCGTTTCGTTTCGATCCGATTCGATTCGATCGCGCTGTGGCAACGATCGCACCGCGCATAGGTCATTGTGCATGGCCAAAGGGTCACAGCAACAACAACAACAACAACCAACTACTAACTGTTGGCATCGTTTGGCTGGCCGTTGTTTTTCTTTTTTTATTTTCTGTTTTGACTGGCTGGCTGCTGGCTTTTCATATTTCTTGCTGTCACTCTATTGTTGCTGTAGTGGTTACTATTTGGATTTTGTTGTTGTCGAGTAGACGACTTTTAATCGAGGAAGTCTTTTGAGCGTCTCGCTCGTTACGCGGCTGGTTGTCTGACCGTTGTTATGCTGCGCCGACGCGTTGTTTGGTGTTTGGTGCCGGCTGATTGGTGGCGTTGTATTGTTTGTGGCTGAGGTTATACAAAGCTTTTTGATGGCTGAATGTCATCAATCATGGGCGCAGCTAAAAATAGATAAAGCATAGGGACAGCGTAGAAAGAATGAGATAAAGAAACAAGAATGGTGATGTAGAAGAAAAATGTGGAAATGCATGGGGAAAGATATGAATTGAGAGTAGAAGTGAAGATGAATATGGAAATGTGTGGTGAAAATGAAGAGGATGGACATTGAAAGAAGACACTGAAGGACGAAGAGATGGTGAAGTAAGAAAAGGTATATAAAAAGAGGGATGAAAACTTAAGAAAAGTGTGAAGAACAAAATTTCATTAAAATAGGAACACATTGAACAGAAATGTATAATGGAAAGAGGATGATTGAGAGCAGTGTGAGAGCGAGAAAAGAGTGAAGTTGTGGAGAAAGTGAGAGTGAAGCAGGAGCTAGTGAAAAGTGTGAATATGAGAGGAGAGTGAGATTGAAAGGAATAGGAGAAAAAGTGAAAGGAAGAGGAACTGTTGAAATTTACGAAACATAACGTTGACAACACCAAAGCAGGAGAAAATCATAACAATTGATAAAAGAAGGGAATATATAATAGATGAGATAGTTAAAAAGTAGAAGAAGAAGCATCATTAATATTAATAAAAAGAAATAGAAAATCAAAATAGATGAGATAGAAAGCAGAAGAAGAAGAATCATAAAGAGTAATCGAAAGATATGGAAAATCAGAATAGATGAAATAGAAAGTAGAAGAAGAAGGATCATAAAGAGTAATCAAAAGATATAGAAAATCAAAATAGATGAGATAGAAAGTAGAAGAAGATGCAGAAGAAAGAGTAGTCTAAAGAAATAGAAAATCAGAATAGATGCGATAGCAAGTAGAAGAAGAAGGATCATAAAGAGTAATCAAAAGAAATAGAAAATCAGAATAGATAAATAGAAAACAGCAGAAGAAACAGAAAGAGTAATCGAAAGAAATAGAAAATCAGAATCGATGAAAAGAAAGTAGAAGAAGAAGCATCGTTAATAGTTATAGAAAGATATTGAAAATCAAAATAGATGAGATAGAAAGTAGAAGAAGAAGGATCATAAAGAGTAATCAAAAGAATTAGAAAATCAGAATAGATAAATAGAAAACAGATATAGACAGAGATATATAGATATAGAAAATCAGAATAGATGAGATTGAAAGAAGAAGAAGCGCCAGATAGAGTGATCGAAAGAAATAAAAAATCAGAATAGATGAGATGGAAAGTAGAAGAAGAAGCATTAGAAAGAGTAATCTAAAGAAATAGAAAATCAGAATAGATGAATTGAAAGCAGAAGAAGAAGGACCATAAAGAGTAATCTAAAGAAATAGAAAAGCAGAATAGATAAATAGAAAACAGATATAGACAGAGATATATAGATATAGAAAATCAGAATAGATGAGATTGAAAGAAGAAGAAGCCCCAGATAGAGTGATCGAGAGAAATAAAAAATCAGAATAGATGGGATAGAAAGTAGAAAAAGAAGCATCAGAAAGAGTAATCTAAAGAAATAGAAAATCAGAATAGATGAATAGAAAGCAGAAGATGAAGAAGGACCATAAAGAGTAATCTAAAGAAATAGAAAATCAGAATAGATAAATAGAAAACAGATATAGACAGAGATATATAGATATAAAAAATCAGCATAGATGAGATTGAAAGAAGAAGAAGAAGCCCCAGATAGAGTGATCGAAAGAAATAAAAAATCAGAATAGATGAGACAGAAACTAGAAGAAGAAGCATCAGAAAGAGTAATCTAAAGAAATAGAAAATCAGAATTGAAAGCAGAAGAAGAAGAAGGACCATAAAGAGTAATCTAAAGAGATAGAAAATCCGAATAGATAAATAGAAAACAGCAGAAGAAACAGAAAGAGTAATCGAAAGAAAAAGATAAGATAATAAGATAGAAAAAAAGTAGAAGAAGAAGCATCAGGTAGAGTAATCGAAGGAAAAAGAAAAATCAGAATAGATAAAAAGTAGAAGAAGAAGCATCAAGAAGAGTAATCTAAAGATATGAAAAATCAGAATAGATGAATAGAAAGCAAAAGAAGAAGAAGGAACATAAAGAGTAATCTAAAGAAATAGAAAATCAGAATAGATAAATAGAAAACAGAAGAAGAATCAGAAAGAGTAATCTAAAGAAATACAAAATCAGAATAGATGAATAGAAAACAGCAGAAGAAACAGAAATAGTAATCGAAAGAAAAAGATAAGATAATAAGATAGATAGAAAGTAGCAGAAGAAGCATCGGATAGAGTAATCGAAAGATATATAAATTCAGAATAGATAAATAGAAAACAGAGGAAGAAGTATCATAAAGAGTAATCTAAAGAAATAGAAAATCAGAATAGATGAGATTGAAAGAAGAAGAATAAGCATCATAAAGAGTGATCGAAAGAAACTGGATCTTTACAAAATAAAGAAATATGCAAAAACAATGCCAACAATTTTCAACACAAAATTAACAAGAAATCATATAAAAGAGAAATCAAAAGAAATTAAAAAATGAAAGAAAAATCCATGAAGACCTAACAACTTAGAGTCACTAACGTATGAAGACTCGTCTCCATTGTGTGTTTAAATGACTTAAATTCACTTGAAAGAATTCCACTCCACGGTTTACAGTTGGTTTCAAGCACTTCCTGCTTCCTTACAACTTACCCACAATAAAAATAATGCCGACCTGGCGGCTGTTCAACCCACCACCTGCCACACACACACACACACACACACACACACACAAATGTGCACACAATTAATAAAAAAAGTAAAGAGAACAAGTAAAATAGCGCAAATTTAAAATAAAAACAAATGCGAACGGCGGAAAAAGTTCAATGTCTATATGGAAATTAGCATAACAACTCTATAGTTTAACTACTGCCACGTACGTACGTAGTGCCCAGCCGAGTATCTGCTAGTATCTGCGAAAATGTATCTCGACGCTAAATTGCCATGTGGTCAGAAAGGTGGCAGCAGCAGCGGAAGAAGAGCCAACCTGCGCTCGCACTCTCATACACACACACACACACACACACATGCACACAGATTGCACCACGGCCGCTGACGGTGCAACAAACAACAACTGCAAGTATGACAAATACAAATAAACAGATGCACAACCAGCACAACAACAACGCCAACAACAATGCTATCAAGTGTATGCATAAAAATGTAAGACGACAACAACAAAAACAACAATAGCAGCAGCATCATGAAAAAAAGCGCAGACGCTAACCCACAAAAACCAACAAGCCCGAAACAATACAAAGCCACGGCGGCCGCAAGCAGAGTTGGAGCTTGAAGCGCGCCGCGGCAGTTGGCGGCTGCGCTGTGTGCCCCCGTTCGGTCGGGTATCGTGTGTCTGTTGGTTGGTCGCCGTCTCTCGAGGACATTTTGTGCTGCTTTAAACCCGATTTTAAACAACAATAGCAGTAAATTGTGCAGCTGAATGCGTCAGCGTGTGTATGGCGTTTGTGCGCCTGCAGGTGGTGTGCTGGCAGTTGGGCGTGCAGATGCATCGTTGTCGCCGCTTGAATTGCGAACCCAATTGAAAAGTTGATTTGAGCTCTGAGGCTGAGCTGCGCGCATGTGCAGTTCGGTTAGGTTTTTTTTTAAATGTTTTTTTTAGTTTTTCAAATATTTTTTTTAATACTTTTAATTTTATTTTTTATAATATATTTTTTTAATATTTATATTAATAATTAATATTTGTTATCCATATTTTTACATTATTTTAAATATGTAGCAAATATCTATGTTAGTAATTTTTTTCATATATTTTATATGTTTTTATGTGTTCAAACGGTTTTGTTTTTAATTTTTATACGTTTCCCATAAATACAAAATATTTTGCATACTTTTTCAAATGTTTGTTTTTTATATTTAAATATATTTGCTATTCCATTGTGATATATTTTTATGTTTTTAAACATTTTTATATGCTTTCGTTTTTTTTATTTTCTATATATAGTATATGTTTTGTTTTTTATCTTTTCCCATATTTGCTGTAATTCTTCTATTTTTATGTACGTTTTATATTTTTTGTTTTTGCATTATTTATGTATTTTTCTTGGTTGGTTGTATTGTTGTACTTTTTAAAATGTTTGTTTTTATATTTGAATATATTTTCTATTCCATTGTTATATGTTTTTATGTTTTTAAACATTTTCATATGCTTTCGTTTTTTCTACTTTCCATATACATATTTTGTTTTTTATTTTTCTCATATTTTTTGTAATTCTTTTATTTTTTATGTACATTTTATGTTTTTTGTTTTTGCATTATTTATGTATTTTTCTTGGTTGGTTGTATTGCTGTTGCTGTTGTTTTTTATTATTTTATTTTTTATTATTTTATTTTGTATATAATTTCATATATTGCGATATACGTGTTGTTATGTTTTTATATTTTTATATGTTTAAAGAAAACATTTTGAATTTTCGTCATATTTTTTATTATTTTATTTTTTTGTTTTTATATTTTTCATGCTTTCATATGTTTAAAGAAAACATTGTTTATGTTTGTTGTGTTTTTATTATTTTAGTTTGTATTTTTGATACATTTGTTGTATAGTTTTTAATGTTGTTATAGTTTTTATATTTATGAAATTATTAATTAATTATATTAAGTTTATATGTTTTAAGAAAACATATTGAATGTTCTTCGTATTTTGTATGTTTTTATGTATTAAAAAAATATTGTGTACATGTTTTCCTCATATTTTGTGATATTTGTTAACTATGATCTATGTTTTTATTTATTTTTTAATGTGTGATTCATGTTGTGTTTGGTTTTTTATGTTACCTTATATTTTCTATATGTTTTCTCTAATTTTTAGATAGTCATTAATTTTTTTGTTTTCATTTATTTTTGAACATGTTTTTATGTCTTTTTCTGCTTTTATGTTTTTTTATATTTATTTATGTATGTATTTTTTCATCGTTTTTTATATTTAAATAAATTTTGTATACGTTTTATTTTCATATTTTGTAAAGCTTTTATGAGTTCTCAATAAATTTGTATGTAATAAGTTAAATTTTATGTTTTAGAAAATATATATTATATTTTTTATATTATTCAATTATTTTGTACACATTTTTTTGTCTCTTTATTTAAAAAAATTTTTACTTTTTATATTTATTTTTTATATAGTTCTTTTAAATTTTTCAATCAAGTTGATTTGATTTTTAAATATATACATATTTAAAGAAAATATTTTTAGTATATATTTTCCAGTTATTGTGAAAATATTATTTGGAATATCTTTTCTTGTTTTAAAAAAAGATTTATTTCTATAAATGTTATATTTTTATAAATGTTATATTTTTATAAATTTATATTTTTATAAATTTATATTTTTATAAATTTATATTTTTTATAAATTTATATTTTTATAATTTTATAATAATTTTATACTTTTAAAATATATTTTTATAATTTTCATATACTGTTAAAGTTTTTGCTAATTTTTAAAATCCTTCCTTCCATCCATCCTTTTTTATAAGTTTGGTATGTTTTTTAAATGATATTGAAATCAAATTTTTTTAAATAATCTTTTCTTAAAGTAATTGGAAATTTTGCGGCTTGAAGATAGCAAAGCCATCTTGTTTGATTTCTCATTCATCTAAATCACTTCTCCAGTGCTTCTCTGCTTCTTCTTCATCTGCAGTGAATTCTGACTCTCTAATCAGTGTCATCTAAAACTTTTTTACGAACTTTTGGAATTGCGGCTAAATGCGCACATCAAGTGCCATTGCGAAGTGGCACAGTCCCAGATGCTTATCGGCCGCCACCCGCGTCAGTTTACCCGCCAACAATGCGCGGCCGGCATGACACACTTGTTGTTGTTTTTTTTCTACTGAGGCCTGATGACGCCAATGATGCTGCACTTGTTCAGACACCGACTCACACACACACACACACATACATACTCTCTCGGTCGGTTCTGTCAACTTGACATTTACCGCCAACTGTCAATTGTCGTTTGCGGATTCGCCTGCGCCTCCGACTCCGCCGCCCCGCTTAGATATCTACGACCGATAAGGCGCTCGCACTTGCCAGTGCAGCGTGTTACTTATTAAAACGTTGCCAGCAATCATATGGCAACCACAACAACAACAACAACTACCAGTAAAAATGTCATCAAAATATGCAGCGTGAAACGCGCCAGCGTCAAGTAGTGTCAAGCGTTGGGGCGATAAAAATCTTTGACAATTTCATGTACCTGTACGTACAAAGTGCGAGTTGTGCGTCTTCGCTTTGCGCTGTGCGGCTCCCCTTGCCAGCGATTTTACACTCTACAAACGGCTCGACGACAACGCAGCTTTGTCAAAATCCAGCCACACAACAAAAAAAAGGCGGAGAAGGCATCAACCAACCACAACAACAATATACAAGGCAAAAGATTCCAAAGAAAGAAAACCTGTTGAATTTCTTTCAGCGCACACTTGTCGCCGGCTGGCCCCCTCACCCCTTGGGCCGTTGCGTTGCCCGAAATCGGCTCCAACTCAAAATCCACAGCGCGTCCGGCGCAAAGTATCTGCAAGTGCATGTGCGCCGTTTTGTGGCGTTAAATTTGTGAATGTTTTACAAAAGTTTACCAACTGCAGATCTTAGGCGATATAATTTAATTTTTTCCGCGCGCTTCTTTCTGGCCCGCTCCCGCTTCACACACACACACACACACACATGCAGACTTTTTCCTTTGGCTCCGCTTGACAGTTTTTACAGTCGGCTTTGTTGGTGTTAATTTGGTATGCAAAAGGCGTACAGGAGCGAAGTGTTGCTAGCTGGTTGTTGTTGTTATTGTTGGTTGGTAATTGTTGTTGTTGCATGTTTTTGTATTCCTGCTGTATGGCAGCGAATTGCCGTGGTTGCTGCCGTTTGCTGTGGTTGTAGTAAAATTTTACAAGGTCAAGCGTATCGATGAAGTTGTTGCCGTTATTGTTGCTGTTGTTGTTGTTGTTGTCAATGGACTGAATGATGTTGGCGTTGTGGTAATGCCGCTGACATTTTGGGGCCATTGTGCACCAGATTTTTTGGTGGGAACCTGTTTGAAAATATTATCGCGTATTTTTTCAATTTTCGAATATGAAGTTTTACGGTGGGAATTCGAAGCAGCAGAAATGAAAGCGAACTGTGGAATTGGCTGCCAATGATCAAAAGTGGGTGATATGATTTTTTGTGTTGTTTTGAACTGTTGTGGGAAGATCGAGGAAGAGAATTTATGAAATTTGTGACTTGATAATTGTGACAAAAATTTTTTACAATATGATTTGGAATTTGTTTGGGAAAATATAGAAAGCTTTATTGAAAACTTGTATGTAAATTGTTGAATTTTTTACTCGTAAATACTCAACATTTTCGAAAGAAACCAGAATCGAGATGGTGTTGATGCAATATTCTAGAAATTCTAATGCATTATAAATATTCTAAATAATCGGAATCTATAAAACTGAAGATTTGGAATTTTCTAATTGTTCTACACTTAACAAAAACACAAAAGTAGTAATAATAAACATTATTTTAAACTTTCTAAACTTTCCAAAACTCTGCCAAATTGTTAAAAAATCACTACGAAATGCCAACAATTACTTTGAAAATACTCTGAAATACCAACATTTACTTCGAAAAATACGTCGAAAGTCTCTTTGTTCAACAGTAATTCAAATAGGTTAAAATTATAACTAAAAAAAAATATAATAATAATAACTTTTGCTGTCATCCAACATCAAACAAAACTGCAATCTTATGTTTTAATCTGCAATATTAACAAATGAGATGTTTTTTTACAGATAAGACTTGAAAAAATTAGCAAATGGCTAAAGAAATAATGGTTTGCAAAAACACAAAACAATAGAAACAAGAACTTGTTTTCAACAACCACTTTTGTTGTTGTCGTTGCTGTTGTTGTTGTTGTTGTCGATTATACACAACAATTGCGAAATGCGAAAACATTTAAATCTCTGGCTGCCATTAAAGATAGGTGAGCCGACAGCAGCAGCGGCAGCGGCAAAGGAAGAGGCGGCTGGGCTGCAACAGACCGACCGACCGAAGAATAAGCAACAGAACTCACGTTAGTCTTACGCTTGACTTCCAATTAAAATTGCTGAGATTATTTTGCAATTAAATTTAATTAACAACAATTTTTACGCTAACAATGACGCAGCAACCAGCAACCACAACAATTACAACAACAACAACAACAATGCAAGTAACATTTTTAATTTGCCATTTGAGCGGCAAGGCAACGCATGCAGCACGCCAGGCGGTCAAGTGGGAATAATTATTTTTGACTTCCTTCGAAATAATAACCGAACCGAAGTCTGGATTCAATTTGAATTAGAATTAGAATTTTTTCAATTTAATTTTTTTTTATTTTTGTTTTTTTATTTTTTTTATTATTTTTATTTTTTTTTTATTGTATTACAAATTTATTATTATTTTTTTTGCAACCAGCAACTGTCACATATTTCATTTGAATTCTTTTTTGTTGATACTTGAATGCATTTGTCAGTGTCGCTTACTAATTGTTAATGTGCCCGATTTCATTGCAGTATGACGATGGCCTGCATGGCTACAGTATGGACGCTGGTGCTGCAGCAGCTGCCATGTATGATCCACACGTCGGACATCGGCCGCCCGGATTACAAGGCCTCCCATCGCATCACTCACCGCACATGACACACGCTGCTGCAGCGGCGGCCACAGTCGGCATGCACGGCTACCATACCGGTGCCGGGGGCCACGGTACACCTAGTCATGTCTCACCGGTTGCTAATCATCTAATGGGCGCAATACCCGAAGTACATAAACGTGATAAGGATGCTATCTACGAGTGAGTACCTTTGTTCAATTTCGACTTCTATACACTTTACAGCCACCCACAACACCAGATTTAATAGAGACGACTTTAAAAAATGCAACAACAACAACAACTACTAGTAAAAGAAATATTCGTTTTTTATGCACGCGTGCCTCATCGTCCTGTCTCTCTTGCTTTGTCCTTTTGCGTGCGTTTCCCTAACCGTCACTCAGTCGCTGGCTGTGCACGTTCCGCGCTGGCATTTCTCAATCGCCGGGGCTGTGCCTTTTTGTGGGCGTTGTCTAATCGCAAATTGGTAAATTAGGGGGTTTCTCAAATTGCCAGCGAGCGTTCGTCTCATTAAAGGAGGAAATTTATTAGGGGACTCCGTCAGACAACGCTTGGGCAGAAAGCGGTTCCGCGCCGTTGACTGGTGTTAATTTGCCGAATTGAGTGTTGCCAGAAAAAACAGACGAACGTTTAGGGAGTTTTTTTGTTTTGCTTGATGGTATTTCAAGTCGTTGTCACCGACTTGAGAGTTGATAATTTGAAAATTATTAAATTGGCAGGCGGACCGTCAGAACGATGAGAGATATGCCGCACTTTCACTGCCAATGAGAAATATAATTTTGAAAATTATGCTTGCAATTTGTATATGAAAATAATTATGTAGAACTTCTGAAGGAGTTCTTTTTTATGAAATAAAGAAAATAAAGTTTTAGTACTAAAAATTTTCAATAGTGTCACAAGTGGGCCAATAGTTCAATAGTTAAAGTTTGCTCACATATGTTGAACAAGTTCATTACGACGCCATGCGACTGGTCGTGGGTTCGAATCTCAACTTATACAATGATAAATATACTTACAACAGTTTTCTCTTGCCGAATATTGACTTCTCGAAAGGCTGTGATGAACTTACTGACTATAAAATTACTGACACCGGTACGTTGTTGCCAAATCAAAGATCAACATTGGTGACTTGGTTGAATTCATTATGAAATTAAAACGCCAGAAAGAAACCAGAAAGACTTTGGATCTTTCCTCTATTTACATACTACTACTGAAGCTTCGCTTGCATCATCGAAGACACGTCTTGAGATGCAGTCTCATCATTAATGATTACTGTGGGAGCTTCGGTTCACTTAATGGTCAGGAAGACTTTCACATTCAAAGTGCTGAAATTCATCTGAAAAAGAAGCTTTGTGGCCTAGAGCAGACTCCGTAAAGCTTTGATCTGAATTCATATAGCTTTGGAATGTTTTCATGCGCTGGGATTTCATATCTGACCTGCTGTAGACCAATATTGATGATTTGGTCCCTGCTCAGAGATTTTATATTTTCTTTGAAATACTATTATCAAAATTTTGCGATGATTAATCACAGCACATTTAATATCTTAAATGACACTTAGAGAAGTCGCTATGTCTTAGAGTAGACTCAGTGTAGGATTTGAGAAGACTTCGTATAGTTTTAAGGAGTCTTTTTGTACTTAGATCTTCTTATTGACTTTACAAAGATCAACATTGGTTGAGTTCATTATGAAATTAAACGCCCACATACTGGATCTTTCCTCTAATTAATGAAATTAAAACCAGAAAGACACTGGAACTATTACTACTCAAGCTTAGAGAGGCTTAGAGAAGACTCTGTGTAGATTTGAAAGATTCCGTATAGCTTTAAGGAGTCTTCTTGTGCATAGATCTCCTTATTGAGTTATGAAAGATTATCATTGGTGACTTGGCACGGTTCATTATGAAACTAAGAGACTGGATCTTTCCTCTTATTACTAGTTACAACTGAAGCTTAGCGTCGATTAATGGTTTGGAGAACGTTTAGCATTTTAAATGACACGTAGAAAGGACAAAATGTGGCTTAGAGGAGACTCCATATATTTCCAAACAAATTTCATACATCTTTGAGAAGACTCCATCTAGCTTTGAGAAGACTCCATCTAGCTTTGAGAAGACTCCATCTAGAGCTCCATCTAGCTTGGAGAAGACTCCGTGAAGATTTGAGAAGATTCCGTATAGCTTTAAGGAGTCTTCTTGTGCTTAAATCTCCTTATTGAGTTATGAGAGATTATCATTGGTGATTTGGTCGGTTCATTATGAAACTAAAAGACTGGATTTTTCCTTTTATTACTAGTTACAACTGAAGTTTAGCCTCGATTAATGGTTGGGAAGACGTTTAGCATTTTAAATGACACGTAGAGGTGGCTTAGAGGAGACTCCATATATTTGGTGGCTTAGAGGAGACTCCATATATTTCCAAAGAGATTTCATACATCTTTGAGAAGACTCCATCTAGCTTTGAGAAGACTCCATCTAGCTTTGAGCAGACTCCGTCTAGCTTTGAGGAGACTTCATGTGCTAAAATCTTCGTATTGACCTACCAATCATAAATATTGGAAGACGTTGAAGTCTATTTCTTGAAGGGTATTAAGTGTAGTAGAGCGTTAGTCTTTTTGCAGTATCATAATGGTTCAACGGCAGTGGCGCACACAGGGGGGTTTTGGGGGTTCAAACTCCCTTAAATACAAAAATTGCTGGTGCAAAATGGTTTCATGGGAACTTTCCAAAAATGAAATCCTCGTTGGATCACTCGCACTTATCTAACTGACCTATCAAAGATTGATATAGTTGACTTGGCCCGATTTGTTAAGGAATTGAAATAATTTTTGCTCTGATGCTTTCGTTGTTTGAAATCAATAATTTGAAGTCACAAGTTTTTAAGGTACCACAATATTATTTGGGTCACGTAAGGCTTAAATGAGCCTTAACCGAGATATAAAAATGTTCATGCAGGTTTCAGTTAATTAAAATACAAGTTCACATAACCAATTTATTACTATTTTCCATTGGTTTTTCATCTAAAATAGATGACAACTGAAAATAATTAAAATCAAATGTTGCTGTTGACCTTATTTCCAAATACCACCTAAAGCTTGAAATTTTATTGCACTGCAATGTGTGTAAGTTGTCTTAAATGTCACACACACACACACACAGCACACCCACTTAACCGGTAAATGAATACATTAATAAATACTTATTAAAAAAAAAACTATTGGCTGCGCATTAATTCCGCAGCATCTTCGCCCGCACACCGCAGCCTAAACCGCGGCTAGCTGATCCTGTTAGCCATGGCCTCCATTGGCAGCGACTTTATCGCGACACGGCAAGCCTGCGCGCATTGCGGTCATAAGCGTCACGTCGACAACGATTTCGTGCCGCTGCTGCTGCCGCCCTGGCCACTGGCCACAGTAGTTCGTCGCCTGACTGCCACATTGCGTGAGTGCCGCGCGCACACAACGCGCTGTGACACACAATAAACGCTGCGCTGCTGCTGTTGGCTGCTGACTGTTGCACGAAAAAACGGTGACATGCGTGCAGCAAATATGTTTGCCGGTTTTTTTTTTAGTTTCTGCGTTTTTGCCTTTTGCAAACCACTACTTCCTTGTTTGGTCACATTGCCGACTCGGATCGAAGGCAAATGCCACAATGCGATTTGCAGCGCTGCGCGCGACGTTTTTCTTTTGCGCGCAACTGTTGCACTGCGCAGTCCTTTGTTCCAGCTGTGCATTTAATGCATATTTGTTGTTGCAGTTTTTTGCTTCTTTCATTTAATAAGCAAATATGCGTTTGGCTTTTTTCGTGCTTCGGGTAATAATATACAATTTGTAACATTTAAATTTATGAATGAATGAACGAAATCGTTCGAACGCTCCCATTCCGACGCATTCGATCGGATCACAACTGAGCTGAACCGAACCAAACAGCACTGAAGTGAAGTGATCTGCCATAAATGAATGAATGCCACACCAATCATGCAAATATTTCACTCATGCCATGCAAATATCAATCAGCCGTGTGTTGTTTTATTCGTTCGTTCGCTTATTTGCTTTCCATTCATTCGCCGCATTCAATTCCTATTAACAAGAAGAAATTGCCGTCTGATGAGTGTTAATTTGTGTGTTGTTATGGCTGCTGCTATGGCAGTTGTTGCTGTTCTTATTGTTATTGCTGTTAATGTTGTGTATTTATTGTCGACTGTCAACTGGCAGCAGGGGCTTTTGACAAGTTGTCATATGGAGCGCATACATATGTCATATTTTTGACAGGAACATAAATGCGAGTGGCGGCGCGTCGTGTGGCGATATTTGCAAAAGCGATCAGCAGCCTGTTTGTAGATGATCAATAATGGAGAGCACCGGGATTACCTATCGTAGCGCCTTCCTTATCGCCATGAATGAGTGGCGTGCGCGACTCGAGCTGACTGACGATAGTAATGAATGAATGAATGAATGAATGAGTGAATGGTTGGGCGTCGCTGACCTGGGCCAATGTTTAACGCAGCGAAATTCAAGTGTGGCATTATAAAAAGTGGGACAAACGGTGTTTTTTAAAGCTTTTTTTGGGATTTTTTTTCAGAAACTGTAATTGATAATGAGATAATTCTTCGTATATTTATTCTTTACATATTGAATTATAAAAATAAAATTTTTCCACGTGCTCCGCGAACACTGTTGGGGTCCGCCAGCTGAGTACCGGCCATGTTTTTTTTGTAAGGGTGCGTTTGCGCCATCCTAACTTTGTCCCTGTTTGTCTGAAATGTAATTCAAACATTTTCTCTTAAAAAGCATTACTCCAATTAAAGGATGACCTACAATGAACCCGATTTGATCAAAATTGGACCCGCAGCATCGTTTTAACATGTTTTTTTCGAAATTCGCCCTTTTTTTGCTCTAAAAACTCTCCCCAAAAATCGGCTAGTCAATGGAGCGCAATCTCCGTAGGTTAACCCGTGAAGCAACAAGTTTTGAATACAGCAAAACAAGAATCAAGTGAATCGGTCAATTAGTTTCGACGGAATCATGGCGCAATGGTCAAAAAATGTGTTTTCGAGAAAAACGCGTTTAAAGTTTTAAAACCGTGTTACCGCGTAGTGAACGAGACGGATTTGAGGCTCTGTATCTCAGATACGTTTACGAATTCGACAAAATCCGTTCGTATACTTTTTCTATGATAGTTATACTATAAAAATATGAAATTAAAAAAAAATCGATTTTTTCAAAATTTACAACTAGAGGACCCCCTTAAAAGTTATGTCAATTAGTGATTTTGATTCCTCAATGGTATATTTTGTTTTGTGGAATATAATTTTCACTGAAACCTGAAAAAAATTTTGGATTTGATGAAAACTAAAAAAGAAGTTAAAGAGAATAAGTGATAAAATTAGTTTTTTGAAAAGAAATTTAGGTTAGGTAGGCTCAAAGGTACTTTTTTATAAGAATACTTTTCTGTAAATTGTTAAAATTAACATTGAAAGAAGAATTCTGTGCCTCACAAAAACCTGGAGCCTTGTTAAAAACCTCTTTGTCCTTCCCCTCTCTCGAAAGAGATGGGTAGAGTGCAATAATTACAATGACAATGTTAATGGCGCACACAGGATTTTTTTGGAAGGGTTTTGCGTACAACTTTTGAGACGAATACCATTGAAAACCGTATTTTGTACAAAACATTTTTGTGTTTGGGGGACTTTGAACCCCGAAAACCCCCTTCTGTGTGCGCCACTGCTTGCGATGATAGTTATACTGTCAACCAGGACCCCATCCAGTCTAATTTTAATTCCTTCCGAGAGGAAATATCAACAAACAAAGCACTGAAACCATTTTCAATTAACCCTTTCGGTACAGCTTTTTACTGGGGAAAGTTAAAATTTTAAATTTTACGTTCTAATGTGCTTTGTGTGCGCTTCTATGTGGTTATGTTAGCAAAATTCCATAAGAAATTTTGAAATTTTTTTACTCGGACCCTTTATTTTGGAGTGTTTTTCTATGAGAGCAACCACATCGTTGTGGCTGTAATAATTACTTAAACATACAACTTGTTATGCATAACGAAAATTTGAATATTTCTTCATATACTTCAGCCAAAATTAAAAAAAAAGGTATCTAAATTGAAAGAAAACGTCAAATTAAAAATGTTATCTAATTTTGCCTGCTTCTTCTTCCTTCACTATCTCAAGAAATACCATTAAAAAAACGTGTATACTTCTCTTCTCTCAACTTAATTATTCAGTTTATTAATTTCGTATTTTTCCTAAAACTTCAAACTATTCTAAAGAACAACAAAAATATAGTATCCACAAGTTTTTTTTACCTAAAACAGGCACTGTAAAGAGACTATGCCATATGGCATAGAATAACCGAAAGGGTTAAGTTAAATATGAGCAGAGGCGCCAAAGTTGTTTTCTAGAGTTGCTGTCCATAACAAATCTTTCGCAAAATCTCTCTTCAGGACCCTATATATGCTTCTTCAGTTAATTACGTCACGAGTTATCTCTTGGTTTGAACATTTCAGTCAGTCAGTGGGGTCTGAGCCTTTGTAAACGAACAATATCACCGATCTTGTCAAATAAATGTCTCTCAAATAGCACTTGGAACACACTTATCACATGGATACCCTTTCAATTTTACACTTTATGATTTATCGTCTATACGAACTGAATCGACAGCGACCATGCCATAGAATTGCAAAAGATCTGTCAGTATGTTGAGGCATCTGTTGTTCAAATTCTACTAAGCCCAAAGCAGCACCTGCTCGCCTTATGAAAGCAACCTCACTTCGCTACATCTCCTCATCATCGATACAATTTTGGATAAGATATGTTAGTGAAATTTATTTTATTTTTTACATTTTTGTCCTTCAAAAGCGCTAAAGACACCTTAACGCTGCGTTCTTGTGCTTACTTGGACACAAAGCTGTCATATCTGACAGCAGCTGTCAGCGCTAATTGTGCGGCTCGCACCTCTTGCGCTCTCTCGTTCGACTCGTGTCATAAATTTCACTTGCTTAAGTACAATTAGCACCTCAAGTTCTCGGCCATACGCCAAGCAAGGAAATACCAATAAAAACAATTCGATACCACAATCAGAGAACGTCGCTCCAAACACTCGCTGCAGCATTTTTATTGTCATGCTCATAAAAGGTAATTATTGACCCAAGTGGCGGCGGCCGGCGCAACAAGCAGCAGACGCAACAGTCGCCAAAAGCCTTTAAGACAACACCAGCCACCAGACACCAGAAGACCGCAGACGGACAGCCAACAAAATGCAATGATAAATACGAGCAAAAACACAACAACGAAGCGCAGAAAACATGAGCAACGAATTGAAAAGGTGGCCAGAGAAAATGCACATTTTTTATGGGGAACTTAACACCTCGACTCAAGTGTTTGCTAACAACTTGTGGTACGTAAGTGCGCGTACTCGTCACCTGTACGGCTGGGCGCGTATCTGCCTCATCATAAAAGTAAACAAAACTGCCGATCAGTGTTGCCAATGCAGCGACAACGAAAATGCACGACTGTGGGTGCCGCAACAACAGGTGACGAGTTCATTAACGTGCGCATCCTGATGATGAGTCCTTTGCAGAGAAGTGCGGCGCGCATTTATGGCCGGCAACGTGCAGTGTGCAGCGGTGCGCAAAGTGACTGCTGACCCAACAAATTGAACTGAATTTTCGTTAATGGCTTCTAAAGTGATGCGAAGTACGACTCGAACGCTCGACTTTTGTCGAAAATTATTCAATTAAATGTCAAATAAGCGAATGGCGAAAAAAGGTGGAGCGTGTATTTTCGGGCATTTGAAATTCTAATTGAAAAATTATAGAGTTCGACTATGTAGTGGCCAACCGAAGAGGGTTGAAAGTGCATTGTAAGAAACTGCTTTAGTGTTGCGCCTAATTTTGTTCAGGTGCAATTTGCTTGCAGAAGCGTGAAGAGTCGGCAGGGGTGCAATTTGTACAAGTCACTGCGACGGCAACCGTCGACTGATGAAATGCAGAAAATGAGCAACGGCGCGCACTCGAACGAAGCGCCGTAAATGTGCCCGTTCGAACAAAAGGTGCGTTTGGATGAGGGGGGTTGTGCGTTGGGGCGGGGAGGGGGAAGACAGAAATAGCGCGAGGGTGCAAAAACGCCGCTAATGGATGCACTCGACCCTAAACTGACTACTACATACTAACTATTCAGGGGCTGGGCTGCACATAATCCGTCAATTCACACACACAAAATGTGCCTCGAAGTGTGTCTGTGTGTGTGTGTGTGTGAAAGGGAACGAATTGAAATGGTCACTTTTGTAGGTTTTTGTGCCCGCCCGTCGCACCGGTTTGGTTCGGTTCAGTTCGGTTACGTTGTGCATGGATTAGTCGAATTTTGTATGAAGGATACACACACACACACGCACATTAAAATATGCGCTTGGAGTAAGTGTCCGCGCGTTGGCAGCTGTTTTGTTTACTTTCAGTCGCTGCAGCGGGAAGTCGCAAGTTCGAGGCATGTAAAATGAAAGCGCACAATTTGCATATGTTGCGCGCGTCCCACCTGCCCGACACCGTAGACGGTAATGTAGGCAGCAAAACGAAAGAGACAGCTATAACCAATGCGATGTGCGCGCGCCATTAAAATTTCATAAACATTTTTTTTTTTAATTTTGTAAATTTTTGTACCCAAAACTTCGCTACAAAGAAATCAACACACATTGAAAATATAAAGAAAAACCTGTGTTTTTTAAATCAATTCGTTGTAATAGGGAATGTTTCTTTGCATAGAAGTTTGTTATAGGAAAGTTTCACAGGTCAACAAAAAATCATAATTTTCATTAAAATTTTTTATTACAATTTTCTAATTTTTTATACCCAAAATTTCGCTACAAAGAAATCAACACACATTGAAAATATAAAGAAAAACCTGTGTTTTTTAAATCAATTCGTTGTAATAGGGAATGTTTCTTTGCATAGAAGTTTGTTATAAGAAAGTTTCACAGGTCAACAAAAAATCATAATTTTCATTAACATTTTTTATTACAATTTTCTAATTTTTTATACCCAAAATTTCGCTACAAAGAAATCAACACACATTGAAAATATAAAGAAAAACCTGTGTTTTTTAAATCAATTCGTTGTAATAGGGAATGTTTCTTTGCATAAAAGTTTGTTGTAGGAAAGTTTCACAGGTCAACAAAAAAAATCCAAATTTTCATTAAAATTTTTCATTACAATTTTCTAATTTTTTATACCCAAAATTTCGCTACAAAGAAATCAACACACATTGATAATATAAAGAAAAACCTGTTTTTTAAATGAATTCGTGGTAATAGGGAAAGTTTCGTTGCCTAGAAGTTTGTTATAAGAAAGTTTCACTGTATTTTGAATTGGTTTTAAGGATTCTCTAACCCAGTGGCGCACACAGGGAGGCTTTGGGGTTTCAAACCCCCTTCAAACACAAAAATGGCTGGTACAAAACATGGTTTTGAATGGTATTCGGCACAAAAGTTGTATGCAACATACCCTCCAAAAAGATCCTGTGTGTGTGCCACTGCTCTAAACCATTTTTCCGTTGTCCTTCTGGGCTAATCGTTTAATTGTAGTTGAAATGATGTATTTTGTAGTCTGTAATGCAGCAGAAATACACCTCAGAAATGCAGAAACCGGACTCAAAATTTAGGTTCACAGGTGTAGTTTTTCGTAGGTTGCTGTGTGCACATTGTTATTGTTGTTGTTATTCGTTATATGCAAAATAGCAGCTGAGCGACAACGACAACGTCGAACGCAGCCAGTACCCCAAATAAACCATTTATCATGCGCACATACAAAAATTTACTTGAACTTAGAAATCAATTTGTCATTATGCCAGCTGACACACACACACAAACTCACTCAAAAAAAAAAACACACACACACACAACCGTAGACGAGCGTAGCCGCCGCAGACGTACGTTTATGTTTTCTTTTTTGACAGCGAAAAAAATTAATTTTTGACATATATTGGTCAAACCTATCAGCGGCAATGTTGGCGCTGTCACTTTTGACATAAAGCAATGTCACTGCGCTCGCTTGTGTGCGCTGTGCGCTGCCGCACAGCTGATGCGGCGTGTGTGTGTGTGTTTATGTATTTTGCGGCTCGACAACAATTTGACAGCAACCGCTGGCATTGCTTGCATATGACGGCGGCTGTAAAATTTTTCTTTTTATTTTTTGACAGCTACTGTCAATTTTGATTAAGTCACATTAAGTCAGCGAGTCTGTTCACTTACATGTTCAGATACATACATGAACATTTGTGTGTGTGTGTGTGTGTGTGCAATAACTTTGTAATCGGCTGTTCTACGTGTGTTGGTGTTGTTGCTATTTTGAGCGCAAAATTTCCTCCGTAACGGCAGCCAGCGTATTCTATGAATGTGTGCTCCATTGCCGACTGGCCGCAGAGGCAATCTGCCTCTGTGTCGGTGCATGTGTGTGTGTGTGTGTATGAAACATGTTGAGATTTATTGCGATTTCGTGCAGCAATGACCCTCCTTTTTAGCACTGTTGCTGTCACATACTTGTTGATTTCAATAAATTATTGCCGCTCATATGCAGGTTTCGTCGACGCTGCACTGTTGCGCGCTCACACCTGCCGTTGCTCTCGTTTCTGCTCTCACTGTGTGTGGACGAGTACATTGTTAAGTTACTCACTCAGCTGATTTATGCTGCACAATTATTTGTTGTAAACAAAATTAAATAAAATAAAAACCGAAATAATAACAAACGATTTGTTTGGTTAATTAAATAAATACACTTTAACCCTCTGAGGTTGTGTGCGCAATTGTAAGGACTTTTAGAATGTTCAAATATCAGATTGTAATTTTTTACATAAATAACAAAGTTTATGTAAATTTATTTCAAAAATTAAATTTAAAAGAAAATTAAACAAAAAACGGACTTTTAGAACGTTCCAATATCAGATTGTAATTTTTTACATAAAGAGCAAAGTTTATGTAAATTTATTTCAAAAATTAAATTTAATCCTTTCGGTTATTCTATGCCATATGGCATAGTCTCTTTTCAGTGCCTGTTTTAGGTAAAAAAACTTGTGGATACTATACTTTTGTTGTTTCTTATAATAGTTTGAAGTTTTAGGAAAAATACGAAATTAATAAACTGAATAATTAAGTTGAGAGAGGAGAAGTATACACGTTTTTTTAATGGTATATCTTGAGATAGTGAAGGAAGCAGAAGCAGACAAAATTAGATAACTTTTTTAATTTGACGTTTTCTTTCAATTTAGATACTTTTTTTAAAAAAATTTTGGCTGAAGTATACGAAGAAATATTCAAATTTTCGTTATGCATAAAAAGTTTTATGTTTAAGTAATTATTACAGCCACAACGATGTGGTTGCTCTCATAGAAAAACACTCCAAAATACAGGGTCCGAGTATACAAATTTCAAAATTTCTTATGGAATGTTGCTAACATAACCACATAGAAGCCTAAAACGTAAAATTTAAAATTTTAACTTTCCCCAGTAAAAAGCTGTACCGAAAGGGTTTAAAGAAAATTAAAAAAAATTCCAAATTTTCATTATAATTTCAATTCCAAAATAAAAAATATTATTATTAAAATTTGCAATTGCAAAATAAAAAAATTTATAAAAATTCGTAGGTATAAAATACTTGCGCTTGTCAACATGTTGCCGAAGTGTTGTGGAAGTGTTACTGCAATATTTGCTTTTGGATGTGTACTTTCACTTTCTTTTCGGTCCAGACAGATATTTTTAGCAATGAGGCTTCAGCAAACTTTGCATGCAGCAACCACAGTTGCCACTTCCTTATTTTTTTGTGGACCAAAATTCAAAACTATTTATTTACCAAAAAATTTTCTTTAAAATACAAAATCCAATGAGAAAATTAGATAATTTTTGTCATTTATCAATATATAGGTTTTTTAGTTTTAAATAAAAAACAATACAATTTAACTAAACTAGAAAAATCTATTTACATATTATTACACATAATAAATATAAAACAAAATTTTAGAATAAAAGTCACAATTTTACTTTGCGTTAGATAGTAAAAACTTGTACCAAGTCTGAAAGTTATGTACCAATAACAAATCGAAAAAAATTTACAAAAATTTGGTTCATTTCGCCCAAAACGGCAAACGGGTTGTCGTCTTTTATCGAAGCTTATGGGCACAGCTTGCAGTTTTTGTTCTTTGCGAATACTTGTAGTCAAAAGTGATGTCTTCAGAAATTGCCAGCGATATTGCATTTGATCGACTACATTATTTTTAATTGCTTCTTGACCAAATGATTTCTTCAACATTGCATTAACTAGTCTCGGCCATGGCAACATGTCCCTTGCAACAGCTGCGCATTGCTGCAATATTTCCTCGCATTCTCCTATCTCTGTATTTACAATTTTTTCTATTTGAAATTTCTTTTCAACAGTTGAGTTAATTTGAATTTCCGACAGCAAGCTTGAACAATTTTGTGGCACCTTTTCTGCGCGCGTTGCACTGTGGCATTTCACTTTTCTTTTTCAAATGCTGCCACGCAACAACGCCCAGGCTGCCCATTATTTATACGCATTTATTGGAGCCATCACAGCGTGCAGCACCACTTGGAGTTATTTTCGCCCCTTGCGCCACTGCTCGACGCATTGCATTGCATTGCATCGCATCGCGTTGCGTCGCATCGCATCCAGTGGAGTTTTAAGCGCCAAGATTCTGACAGCGTCAGCCGATTTGAATATTCGACGAACTGCTGTCGCACAGTGCGCATAAATGCTAAAAATGGCTGCCACTGATGCGACTCCTGCCGCATGCTCTAATTAAAATGCGCGTACTTAGAGCGAGCGCGTCGAGTCAAGACACACACACACACACACCGCGCTGCCATCGAACTTGCAGCAATGGTGTGTGTGTGTGTGTGTTGTGGCGTCGCTCTGCCTAAGTATCGGCGTTTTGTTTGGGCGTTTTCCATGTCGTCATTAATGTAAACAAGTGAAGCTCCACGCACGCGAATAGTTCAGTTGACTGGGTGGTTGGTTGAATGTGGCGCTTTTTTATGTAATTCAAACTGCTAGCAGTATTTTTTCGATATATGTAATCTTATAAATGTGTATGCTTAATGTTGTTGTTGTTTTTTTTCATTTACAGACATCCACTATTCCCGCTGTTGGCGCTAATCTTTGAGAAATGTGAATTGGCCACATGTACGCCCCGGGAACCCGGCGTGCAAGGTGGTGATGTCTGTTCGTCAGAATCGTTTAACGAAGATATAGCAATGTTTAGCAAACAGGTAAGTTGCAATTGGCAAATATTTTTTGAATTATTTTGGGCCACTTGAGAGTTATTTGGTGCAATTGGGTGCCACAAGTGGTCTAAGTTGATGGGAGAAAAGAAGTTTAAGTTACAGAAGTTTAAGTGAAGTTGACAAAATTAGAAAGGTACAGAGTAGAGGTACTCACTGAACATTGGTGTTCTTCATTAGAACACACTTTTGTGTATACTTGGGTTCCAAAAACTATGCTCACCCGCAAGTTACTAGACCCATACGGATAATAGAAGTTCACCAAGTTAATTGGTGCTGCAGGGATTCAACATAGGTTGAAATCGAATGATTTCCGTCGTACATTTGTCTACTATGTTCAAAAATATGAGGGCAGTTTAAGGTGAATTTGGAATCGTTCGATTTTATTACTGCAGTTTGTTTCAACTTGAAAAAACTATTGCTTTAAAGTATTTTTCAGAAAGTGGCACATGCGACTTTCAATAACAAAGACTTTCCTGTATATTTTTGTAGTACAAACTATACGCACTCGAGAGTTAAGGGGCAAAAATGTTTGAAACAAACGCCGCTAGTTAATAGGCACTAAGTAGTTTCAACATAACATGGAATCGAACAAATTCTCTCGTACAGTTTTTTTTACCATACTCAATAAGATGAAGCAGAGTATGAACTAAATGTGGCATTGAGAGGTTTCAAGCGTACAGTTATTTTGAAGTTGGAGAAATTTGGTTTTAACGGATCTGTAATGTGAACCTCAATAATAAAGCCTAACGTGATTCCTATGTGTTGCAAACTATGCGAACTCGGGAGTCACTAGTTGTGAATGGGTGAGACAACTGGTTTAAGCTAATAGGCATTGCTCAGCTTCAATTTAACGTTAAATCCAAGTATTTCCCTCGTACAGTTTTTTCTCTAATCAAAAAGATGATTCAGTTTGTAAACTAAATTTGGCATTGAGACATTTTTCGCTTAAGAGTTTTTGAAGTTCGAGAAGATTGTTTAAGAATACCTGTCAGGAGTTGCATATGAGAGCCTCAATAGTAGAGACTAACGTGTATACTTCTGTGCTACAAACTATACGAACTCGAGAGTTACCGGTTGTGAATGGGTGAAACAATTGGTTCAAGCTAATAGGCATTGCTTAGCTTCAATTTAACGTGAAATCAAAGTATTTCCCTCGTACACTTTTTTGTTGTAATTAAAAAGATGATTTCGTTTGCAAATTTAATTTGTTTTGAAGTTTTTGAAGTTCGAAAAGTTTGTTTTCGAATACCTGCAAGGAGTTGCATATGAGACCCACAATAGATGAGACTAACGTGTATACTTCTGTGCTACAAACTATGCGAACTCGAGAGTTACCGGTTGTAAATGGGTGGGACAATCGCCTCAAGTTGATAGACATTGCTTAGCTTCAATTTAACGTGAAATCAAAGTATTTCCCTCGTACATTTTTTTGCTATAATCAAAAAGATGATTCGGTTTGTAAATGAAATTTGTCATTGAGAGATTTTTTGCATACGAGTTTTTGAAGTTCGAAAAGTTTGTTTTAGAATACCTGCAAGTAGTTGCATATGAGCCCATCTATAGTAAATACCAACTTTCGTGCTACAAACTATGCGAACTCGAGGGTTACGTAATGTTAACGTTTGAGAAAAGTACCTAAACTTAACAGGCAGTACAGAGTTTGGTTTAAACTTGAAATCAAACATTTTCCCTCGTTCAGTTTCTTGCCATGTGCATTGTCTATGAGCTCATTGTGCTTGTTCAATATCTTTAAGATGTTTCTTTAACTACACATCAAAGTAAGAGTTATTATTGGATTTCTGAAATTATATGTACTGGATTTCAAATTTCCCATTGCTTTGCCTTGCAACTCCCCTAAATGCGTTGCTGCGTGTTCGTATCGAAAACCGAAATGATGGATTATCTTTACCACACTCGAATGCGGCACGGATCCACTTCACTGGTAATTGGAGATTATTTTTCCAGCGCAACACATGTGGGACAGACATTCTTAAGCGCAAAACTGTTAAACGATCAGATTACGCCGAAATAAACAAGCCCAGTCTTGGGTCGAGTCGGCCGCAGCGCAACAACGCAACAACCCGAAACACCACCGCCACTTGAGGCGCGTTTTTGGGAAACGCCAAGTAGGGGTACTTAATTTAATTTTCGGCTGTTTTGTTTTATTTGATTTCCTCTCGTCGGCAGTCGACAGTCGGCGGCTGAAGTGGGAAACGAAGAAATAAAACGCCAAAGCTGCAACAATATTATTTCTGAAAAACCCGACAACCAGATGTGACAAATGTGTGACAGCTCAAGTAGACGACGCCAAAGTAGTCGCCTCCAGCACCGCATCGCTGGTAGTAATTCCCTCTAATTGAGAACATTCGGCCGCATCGAAGGCAACGCAAATTGAAAACACAAGTCGGTACTTCCTTTCGCCAAGATGCATGCTGCAAGCTGTGACTTGTCAAAAAATAACACACCAAAAAAAAAAAAACCAAAGAAAATAATTTGAAAAATAAAGTAAAATGCCAAACGCCACAGACACTGCGGTACGCACACACCCGATCGTGCAACAACAACACTCCAGTTTTGAAGCGGGCGCGCACGCCTTGCTGGTGGAATGTCAAGGGGGGAAGACATTCGGCATACGGCGTATGTATGTACAATTCAGCATTTTGCAACATTCTGATGACTGTGACTCCATAAAAAGTCACTTTATGCCTGCCACACTGACATTTGAATAATTTACGATGTTTTAACATCAGAATTATATGTTCGCCGGTTAATGTTGTGGCTGATGAGGCTGCTGATGATGTCGCGGTCACAGCGCGTACACCAACAACAACGAGAACAGCGACAACAACAACGACAACAGCAGCAACAGCGACGACAAGTATGCGGCCGCAATCGCTGCAGCGGACGCGATCGAGATTCCGCTGCAGGGCCGCGCGCTCTGGTACTTGTTATGTTGTTGTTGTTGTTGCATGTGTTGTTGGCGCATTTTGTACTGCAACTATTTTTATGTGCGATAACTTTAAGAGCGCGCGAGATCACATTAAAAACACCATCAACTCAGGCACCTCATCACATTATGGCCCATTGCCACCCGCGCCCCCTTCCTTCGCATCCACTGTTCGATGGCCTGCCGCCGCGTGCGGTAAGCCACCACCAACCAGCACATGTGCTGTTGATTTGGCGCAGTCAACGACGCCAATGTCGCTGGAAGGGCTCTCACCAGGCCAGAGGAAGTCGACGTCATTGCTTGCGATTTTGTTCTTTTTGTCGGAAAAGGCGTAAAATTGCAAGCAAGGAAGGGGGCGACGGCAGCGCACACAACTCGGCACGCCAAGTGAGAATTGAAATTATAATAAAACTGATGTTTTTATTTATGGTCCATTTGGAATTCTGACAGCTACGCTTGAGCCGCAATCCGGAGAGCAATGAGCAAATAAATGAGAGTGACATTGAAGGGATGCGCGTAGAAAGAATGAATGTCTTATTGACAGTGGAATTTTTGAGATTTCTTACTGATCTACCTTGATTAGATGGAGTTTCAATGAGTTTCATCTAATACTTTGACAACCTAATTGTTCTGTTGACACGTAACAATATTCATCTTTCTGGTTTTAATAATGAATCTAAAAGGATCCACTCGTTGAGTGGTCAGATGAGTAGGTGAGGGTCAATCTAATTTCAAATCTTAAGATTTGCACCCTATACAATCTACCCGTCTTCTTGTTTATCTAATATCTTTTATAAGTTGAAATAGGTACAAGTTTTCAATACAAAACAGCCTCAACAGTTGCTCTCTTCTTTCCTCACACATCTCTTCTTACAAACCTTACAGCATTTGGAACCATTAAATGTTAGCCAAAGCTCTCCAAACCATATCTAACAATACAAATAATTGAATATTTTATAAACTTTTTGAGCTGATCACGAACGCGTTCGTAATTTTGTCGGCGACAGATTGTTTTGAAAAATTTTGCCCGTAGTGTCAACCGTGCAATGTGCGCAAATTATTATTGGGACCCGAGAAAATTTAATCTGGTAGCGTTTTCATGTTGCGCATCACCTCCTCCCCAGCACCGCCGTCCCACACACACACACACTTACACACACACAAGCCAATTTTAGAATACCAATTTTTCATATACCAATTTACTCGTAAAAATATATTATTCCCCCTAGTCGTCGGTATCGGCTGGCAACAACACGTCGCGCGTGACAGGTGCGCACTCAGAAATCTATCAAAAGGGGGTACTTTGGTAAATTGCAGTTCCATAATGACAAAAATAAAATTTGATGTATTGAAAGTCTTTCAAATTACAGTGGAGACAGTAGAAAGTCTTCAAAGATTTGTAAAGTTTTAAAGGGAAAAGAAGATAACATGAAGATTGGATTAAAATTAAGTTAGATCAGACAGAAAATTCACTCAATGACAAAAGCAATATTTTGTAAGGCCCGAAACTATGAAAAGTCCTTTGTCGAAGTTATTTCTGGAACAATCGAAACCATTCGCGTATTAAGAAAATTTTTGAAAGAAAGGAAACTGAAGAAGACGATAGCAATAAGATAAAGCTAAATCAGTCAAGAAACACACTGGACTTTTTTTAAGTTTCTTTTTGGGACCATTGAAACCACCCAAAAGTTTCAGAATGAGGAAAATGCTTTCTGAAAAGAAATTGAAAAAGACGAAATAACGATTAGGTTAAGTTAGATCAGTCAAAAAACATGGTCAATGAGCAAAACGATCCATTGCGACCAATGGAAATACTTCTTTCAAGTTTCTTTCTGGGACCATTAGGTAAAAGCTTCAGGGCAAGGAAACTGTATTCAGAAAAGAAATTGAAAAACAAGATAACGATTAAATTAAGTTGGATTAGTCAGTAAACACACTCGATGACCCAAAAGATTCATGCCGATGCCCAAAAAGTGGAAATATTAATTGTTAAGTTTTCTTATGCGACCACTGAAACTACCTAAAAGCTTCAGTATAAGGAAATTAAAGTCAAAAAAGTAATTAAAAAGGAGGATAGCTACTATGTAAAGTTTGAAACACACTCAATGACCAAAAAGATCCATTGCGATGATCAAATATGCTGTCGCGTTTTTTTCATTAGACAATTTAAATCATCCAAAGTTTCGCGTTAAGTGAGTTCAGTTCTCAGAAATTGTCTCTATAATAAAATTTTTTTTAAGGAAAATCTTTTTTAAGAATGGCCTTCATTCTCACAGCCTCGAAGTCCCAAACACTATGATATCTTTTCACACCAAAGGCCCAACAAATTGTTGCTCTTCTTTGTTGTTGTGGGTAGTCGAAAACCAATGCAACGCGCCTGTCTCGTTGCATATAAAAATAACTCAAAAAATGTCATTCGCCCATCGAATTTTTACAAACGAGTCGCAGCAACGCAGCAATGCCATCGGCAGCAACATCACACATCGGCATACACAGATCATCGTCTGCATCATCATCAGCGACGACGACAGCAACAACAATAGCAACAACAACAGCACCAGCCTGAACGTTTTGGCTGTCGCTGTTGTTGGCTTTGCTCAGCGCCCCAACATTGACTGATCGTCAACATTGCGTTGCTGCTGCTGCTGCCGTTGCTGCTGTCGCCTGACAGCACAGACACCACCAACACCAAAATTAACATCAACACCAACAACCTCAGCATTTGCGCTAAAAATATTTCAACTTTAAATCTTTAACAGTTGTTGTTGCTGTTTTTAGTTTGTTTCATTTTCATTTTCAATTTTGAGTTTTTGGTTTTTTTTTTTAATTTTTTGTTTTTTGGGCATTTCGTTGAGTGTCTTTTGGTTCGTACACATAAAAATACTTTATAGGCAGAACTTTTGGTGTTGGCTCAGCTAATGATGCTGCTAAAGAAACGCTTTATAATTTCCTATAGGCGAACATGTGATTTTCGTGTGTTGTCTTCATTCGCTGTGTGCGACATCACCACAAAAAGTCGAAACGACGCAACTGAAGAATTCGAAGCGAGCAAAGAAATTGCGACCGTTTGTGTGAAGAATCGTTCGGCCTCAGCTAGCAAGCAGCCAAAGGCAAACAAAGCGTGATCTTTATAACGGCACCGCGAGGGGACATCGGCGGCCGGCGGACAGACGGACAAATAGACTGCAACGTTGAGAAGGAGAGTCGTACAGCGCGTGCAACAGGAGCGCTGACGACTGTGCGAGGCGTTGCGGTGCTGCAGGCAAAGGAAGTGCGAGGCGTTGTGGTGTTGGTGTCTTGTCGCTTGTCGATCGTCCGATCGTCTGGCGTGAGTGTGAATGGTGAATGGTGCATGGTGTTTTTGAAAGCGACGGAAGAGCGATGATCCGTTAATGCTCGATCCGCGGCGGTGGTAGTTGGGCGCTGCTAAATCATTTTTAATGCACAACTGACAAAAATTTAATGTTTTGTGAAATACATTAAACATTTGTGGGGTTCAAAGTGTTAAAGGGGGCCGGCAGCGAGGAGACGCTGCTCCTAAAGGACTGCAAAAGGGGAACGTGAGGCTGTCTGTGAATTGTTAATTTGATTTCGTTTTCTTCACTTCGTGGGCATTGTTTGACATTGAAAGTTTTTTGGCGCTTTTGTGTTTATGTGTACAAAAGTTTGTTTTGTGTAAGTTTTGTAAAGAAAAATGTTGTGTGAAGAAAAGGAAGTTGTTTTGCTTAGTTGGTCGTTTGTAGAGTTTAAACTGAAACCCACAATTCTCTCGAACTTAACTTGAAATAGTACATCACAACTTGATATTGAACCATGGCGACTCGCTCGAGTTATATGAAGACATGACAACGCTCTGTCTCCCTCTAAGCTTCGCACTCATACAAAGCTCCATACAAAAAACTAACCCAAGATGTGCTGAAAGCAACACAAGAAATTCTGCGCGCCAAATTTGGCCTGAATCTGCATGCTTACACGTTGAAAATGTCTAAAAACTTTACATGTAAACTAGATTCTTTCATCTCTTTGACATTATTATATCCCATTATGACAACTATATCCCACATAGTTTCATTAATAATTCATATTTTCTTAGAGCTTCCATATTGGTCGAATATGGCTGTCAAGTCCAAAACTTTAGTTAGATTTCTTGTTCTCCGGCTCCTAATTGAATTTTAAGGTTGCCGCACTCGCTGCTCATAATTTTCATAACTAGTGCCATGCTCCATAAATGCACACTTAATGCATATTCATACATTCATATTCCACATCTCACACACACACACACAGGCGTACACAAATGTACACGCAAATGGCTGCGTCAAGTTCGTCGACTGTGAACATGGAAAATGATCTCTGTTGCGTCTCGCAGCTCGACTCGACTCGACTCGGGTTTTGGTTTTTTGGCATTTGGCATAATGATTAATGAAGTGCGGGTAAATGATGATGATTTTGTTGTTGTTGTTGTTGTTGTTGTCTGTTTTGGATTTTTAATTTTACTTTTTGTTTTTGTTTTTGTTTTGAATGCTTGTTGCCCCTTTAGCAACTGTAGCTGGAAACTTGGCTGTCTCGCGTTGTGATTTCGTTGTTAAAAGTAGAAGCAGCACAACTTGTGGCAGAGTGCGGCTGATGTTGATGTTGTTATTGTCGTTACTGATGATGATTTGTTCTTTACGATTTAGTTGTGTCTTGTCTGCGTTAAATTGTTGAATCATGTGTTTGGTTGGGTGGCTGGTGTCTGCCATTATGGCTGTTTGTCGTTATTGTTGTTGTTGTTCTTGCGCTTTAAAGCAGCACTGCTGATGACTTTGGCATGTTGCGTTTTCAATTTCATTTTCCATATTGGCTGGGCGCAAAAAAAATATTTTAACATCATTACGAATAAAAGGAATTTAATTGAAAGCGCAAAGTTGTTTAATAATAAGGAAGGAACAATGAGAAAAATTTGCTGTAAATAAGTTAAAAATACAATAAATAAATAAAAACAAATAAATAAAAATAAATAAATTAATTAAAAACAAAGAAAAATTATAATATTTAAATAAAAATAAATTATTTTCGTAAACAATTTATAGTCAAAATAGAGATTATTGAGTACTTGAAATGTGGAGTAAATAAGTAAAAATACATAACTAAAAAAAGGCGAACAATATAAGGCACAATGGAAATTATACAAACAAAAATATATAAATACTAAATATAAAACTAAAATATATATAAACAAAAAAATGAATAAATACAAATAATAAATAACAATAAAATATATTAAAAAATGTTTAAGTCAGTTAATATATTTTATATTTATTTATATATATTTTTTTTTATTTTTTTATTTTATATTTTATATATTAATATATCGATAAAAAATACAAAAATAAGAATATGAACAGAAAATACAAAAATCAAAAAGAAAAAAAATATATGTAAATAAAAAAATTCTAAAAATTAACAATTTCATGAACAAATTTATCAATAAAATATAAAAATGAAAAAAATATAAATAAAAATACCAAAATACAAAATATAAAAATAAAAAATTAATAAACAAAAACATAGTTATAAATAATAAAAAATATGTATAAAAATATAAAAACATATAAAATACATAAATTAAAAAAATTAATTCAAAACATCGAAGTAAAAAATAAAATGAAAGAATATATGAACAAAGCATATATAAATAAAAAATATCTAAACAAAATAAATATGAATAAAAAATATACAAACATAATATAGAAAAAGCATAAAAATAAAAAGTAGATGCAAAAATATAGAAAAGAAAAAATATAAAAATAACTTATTTATAAATTCAAATATAATATTTAAAAAATATATTAAAAACATACATAAACAAAAAATATGAAAATAAAAATATATGAATAAAAATTTAAAATATATAAGTAAAAAACAATATACAAGTAAATAATAAATTATATAGAAAAGCATAAAAATCAAAAGTAGATGAAAAAATATATAAATGAAAAAAATATAAAAATAACTAATTTATGAATACAAATATAAATTAAAAAAAATACATTAAAAACATACATACACAAAAAATATGAAAATAAAAATATATAAATAAAAATTTAAAATATATATCTAAGTAAAAAAAAATATTCAAGTAAATAATAAATTAAATATAAAAAATTTTAAAAATTAGTAAAAACAGTAAAAACAGTAAATAATAAGGAATAAATTAGCACATAATACAAAAATCATAAATAATAACATAATCATAAATAATAACATAAACAACAATTAAATAAATAAAAAGAACAAACAAAACATAATATATTAAAAATAAAATATGATACAAAACATATATGTAAATATATACAAAAAGTTGAGAAAAAAACAACATCAAATAAGCACAAATAAAACATGAAATATGATTTAAAAAAGACAACTTATTTAAAGAATGATTAAAAAATTTTAAAAATAATATAAAATAAAACAAAAAAGAATACATTAATAAATAAAGTAAAAAAATTACAAGTAAATAACTTAAATGCAAAACTAAAAAAATCAATTTGGGTTGCGGTTTTGTTTTGTGGTTTTGTTGTTGTTTTTGTTGTTGTTGTTGTCAAAGTAGTCATCAATTAAATGCCGCGCGTTAATCAATTGCGCATCGAACTAATTGGCGCAACCAAGAGATAAATTACAGCACACTTGCACAAACCAGTCAGCCATTGGCCGAGTTGCAGCGTGCGTCAAGTCATTCTGTGCTAATTATACACAAAATAAATTTGCGCGATCTGGACGTTTTTATGGCCCTAACAGGCACCTTCAATCGACCAAAGTGTCGACAATTGTCACTGCGCTGTGTGCGGCTGCTGTGCGGCCAGTTGCCTGTTGCTGGCCGCTTAGCCAGTCAGTTAGTTAGTCACTTTCGCTCAGCGGTGTCCGCTGATTTCACTCGATACGATGACAGCACTTCGAAGCGGCTTCGTTCTGCTGTGGCTGCTGTCATTCGTAGAAATCGCCGTCACACATTTTCCTCGACCAAATCGCATTTTGTGTGCAATTACCTGCGTCGGTCGCTTATCTAACTATGTTGGCCGGCGGTGCTGTTCGTTTTGGCTGCGCGACTCAAACATTCTCTAAATAATTTTTGCTGCCATTGTTTGGCTGTGCTGCGCGTCTGCTTGCCGGCTGCTACAGGTTCGCTGGCAGCCAACCGTTAATGCGTCCTTGCTGCGCCGCAGTCGGCACAAGAAGTATTCATTGCTTTGTTTCGTGAATTGCATCTTGCGCTGAGCAGACGCTGCCAGCAAGAAAACAAAAAAAAAACGACAAAAACAACAGCTCGCACTCACACACAATGTGCGTGTGTACCTTCGGCGCGGTGCGCAGAGGTCACCTCCTGTCGGGCAGGATCCGCAACGCGCCGCTGCTCAGCGCTGCGCATGCGCATCGCCACCACGAATGCTCACTTTATGAATTTTCGTTGCCTTTGTCTTCGCGGGGCTGCCTTTTCACTGGGATTTCTTGCCTTGTGTGTGTGTGTGTGTGTGTTCGTTTTAATCTCCTTTGTGTTTTTTCCTTTTCACATTTTTTTATCTTTCTGAAATGTTGACCGAAAAAAATGTATTTTTTAATGCATTCCGTTTTTTTTGTTGCTGTTTTTTTCTTTGGTATGTTCTGTGGCATTGTGTGGAGCGGGTACCTTTTTAATTTCTACATCTAACTATTGCCTTGAAAATGTATTTAGAGCAAATTCTTAAAAACGAAGAAAACAACTTCAACTTGAAATGAAATGAAATTTCAACCCTTAGCCCGAAGGTTTTGAATTTCCAGCAATGAATCGACTGACTACAGAGAAACACGATTACTTGGCTGCATGTGGCCATGTTTTATTTGTTGTTGTTGTTATTGTTGGATTTGGTAAAATTGGAACACAAAGACGTTTTGATTTTCTGTATGACGTACATAAGAGTTGAGGCGACGCAACAGAAAAATTAGCATCCTGCCACGATTTGACGACGTACCTAGACGATTTAGCCAGCTGACATACAGTGGGCACTCGATAGCATCAACTTGACGATGTGAAAGACATAACTAGTAGGTAAATGTTAGATGAGGTTCATGTGGAGAAAATTAGATCCCTATTCGGCAAATTTAAATTAAAATTGAGTTGAAATAAACTTAAAAGGACTTACAAGTTAATTCTAAGTGTCACTTTTAAGTATCCTTTAAATCAATGTGTCAATATGCTAACACAAAGTGAGTACAAATAGTGAGAAAATGTCTTATTTCGTTAAAAAATATGAACACTTATCTTTTTCCTTTCAAATGGGTTGCATTTTGCTCGCTAAATGATCGAACTCCAACCACCGGATGGCACTAGACAATTTTGATCTTATCTCTTTGATATGAATGTCCACACCATTCTTCTTCTTCTTCTTCAGAAAATGTCGAGTATATTGACTAAATTAGGATTTTGGAACCAAAAGAACTTTTAAGAGCTAAAGAACTATGAGTTATTCATAAGTTGTATCTTGGAATTATAGCTTCAGAACATTAATCAGCTTTTGAACTGATTTTTATGGATATTGCTCAATCCGTAGATATGTCAAAAGACTAGGTTTAGAATGATTTATGTTGGAGAATCGTACTTTCAGAAGTGTTCGCAAGACAGAATGATTTTGATCAACCTTGAAAGTCTTATCTTTCACATTGTAGGGTAAAATAATTGATTGAGTCAAAGTCAAAGTGATTTAAACCATAATCTTAAGCCGATAACTACTTTATGAAAGGACTTACTATAAGTAGATATGCCATGTGTTAATATTTACCAGACCTACTCAGCTTCTCTAAGCGGTTGAGGTGGTTTGAACCATAAGTTAAGACCGATAACTCCTTATGAGAGAACTTACTTCAAGCAGATATACCCTAAGTCAATATTTAACACACCTACTAAGCTTTTCTAAGAGGTCGAAGTGGTAATGAAGGGACTTACTACAAGTAGATATGCCATAAGTCAATATTTAACAGACCTACTCAGCTTTTCTAACAGGTTGAAGTAGTTTGAACCATAAGTTAAGACCGATAACTCCGTTCTTGAAGAGACTCGCAATATCAGAAGGGAGAAATATCAAGAAAACTACCTTGGATGAGGCACTTATTCAAGTGCTGAAATTAAGCAGCCTGATTGAATGTTTCCAAATTCAATTTATTTTCTCCAACTTGTGTGAAGCGCTCATATCATCCGAAACTTATATATAACTGTAGATCTTTTGGAAACCTCGTGGAAACAAACTTGGATGAGGCACTTTCTTAGGCATTCAGGATAAGTACTTCTTTTTACTGGAATAAAGTAATAACTTGCAACCAACTAACCCACCAACCAGCTTGGAAACCAATCGTGTCTTATCTGAGTTGTCATTAACTTGATTGCAGTGCCTAAGAATCCTAAGCCAAGACTTCATCCTCAATCTAATAGTTCAATCAATCAAAGTCGCAATAGTTTTACTCTCCTCGTATTATTTAACATATTTTCATTATGTTTTTAGCATTGATCCTATTTGCCTTCGAAGCAAACTCAATCTTATCCGATTCAGTGAAGTTCATATTATCGAAAGCTTACTGTATCACCCTAACACGTTTATTTTGAGCGCATTTGTAACTGTTTTCAGTTGTCTGCTTTTGTGGAATTAGAGACTTAAAATATAAGAAAAATAGTAAATAATAATTTGAAGCATGGAATCCAAGTTAAGGTATGTAAAGTAGGTAGAAAGATCAATTCATGGTGCGAGTATAATTGATCGTTGTTTGAGCATTTTTCTTCGGAACAATCAAAACAGATTCTTACTCGTTTGTGTAGGCTTTGAGATTAAGAAAAAGATTCATAAACAAAAAACCAAAATTTGGTAAAATTTATAGGAATATTTAGTTGTTGGCAGCTGTTGACAATTGTCTTATAACTTTCTTATTTTCTTATGGATTTAGTCAAATTTTGATTTTCTGTTTATAAATTTTTATAAATTGAACATTAGTTGGATTTTTACTCGGCGAGAACATTTCAGACAATTTCCAACTCTAGACGCATGAATGCCGTCGTCGCGGCCAACAACGCGTTAGCGGTTTGTTTATTTGGAAATCCCTTCGATTGCAGCGCGCACGGCAAGTCGCTTGTAATTGTTGCATGCGTGAATTGATTAGCCCACAATCGAAACGGCCGATCGCCGCTGCGTTGTTTATTTTCGACGTCATACGGTCGAGCGTTTGCATTTATTTGAAACTTGTTGAAATCTCGCTGGCATTTCAGCGAACCCCAATGCTGCACTTTATTTAGATTTGTTAACTGTGTGTCTGTGTCCGGGTGTGTGTGTGTGTGTGTGTGTGTGAGGACTTTGGGGCTTGTGGTTCAATTTCCATACCAAATGCCATAAGTGAAATGCAATGAAAGCCAAAATTGAAATCGACGATGGTCGGCAGACAGGCCGGCTGACAGGCAGACTGACAGACAGACATAGACGCGCCAGAGTGCTGACTGGCTGTGTGCAGTTAATGCAACAGTAGCATTTCGGGGCCCACTGGCTTCACCCGCGTTGCGTTCGCCACTCGGCGCGTCATAAATATTTGTTTACAAAACCACTTGGCGCCTTTTAAATGTTTTTATTATTATTATTTCAATTGGTAGCCACGAAGCTGCAGCACACCAATAACAACAACAACAACTACAACAGTATCGAAACAACACATTTGGGCCCTTTTCCTGCCGGCTGTCTGGTAGGCCGTGTGTAAGCAAACAGAGCCGAATGGCATTAAACAGATCGGTAGCCATGTCAATTGCAACAGTTGTTGTTGTTGTTGCGGTTGTTGTTAGAGGAAGAAGTTAGCCAGCCATTGCTACATGTTTACGTTAGCAATTTGGACCAGCGAGCGAGCCGAGAAAGTATTTCTTACTGCAGCGCTGAAGAAGCTTAGGGAGGTTGGGGGGCTTGTGGTGTGCAAACAATGCACTCGAATTTAGCTCTTCTGCAACTTTAAAAACTACTATTAATCTTTGAACGAATTATTAAAAAAAAAACCAATTTTTTTGATGGTCACTGCTGCATTGGCGATCCTCCGCGTCAGCGCGACTGTGGCGCTGATTCCGCAATCGTCGACAAGCTGTTAGCATTGAATTGAGTTAAGTGTGTGCTTTCCTCATTTTTCTACTATTTTTTTTTTGCTTTCTTGTTGAATTCCATTTCATGTTCGTTTTTGTTGCTTTTTATTTAAATTGAAATTGTTGCCACTTAGTTGAACGTTAGTGAGCAGCATCAGAGCAGCCAGCAGACGCGCAACACCCACCCACTCGCAGTTGGCACTGGCCGCATACACACAAACACAAACACACACACAAATATACAGACAGACAAACAGGCAACAACAAAAAAATGCGCGCAACACAACTCGTAAATCAAGAAAATCACGAAAGCACGCCGAAAGTCCGCGTTCTACACGCTACACCATGCCCACAGTGTGCTTTGCGGCATCGCCGTCAATTCGCGTTCACTTGGAGTCATTTTAGGCAGCGAGACGTCAAGCGTCATTCTGACAACATAAAAGTAGCAAAGCAAAGCAAAGCGATGTGGCATTGCGAGTTGTGGCATCAGAACGGAAACTTTCACGAGAATTTATCGCCTACAACAAACTATTAAAATACAAAATACGCGCCACATTAACGCAACAACAATAAGAACCAAAATAATAACAACAACAACAACAACACAAATAATACTAGCGACATGTATGGAACACGCTAACGTTTTGTTGATATCGCTCGATGGCATCTTTTCTCACACGCCAGCCGCGCTCGACAGAACGGTTGCCTGGAAGTTTGGGCTCACAGACGTGTGAAAATGTTTGCTGTCTGTCTGGCAGTTTTCCCTCCATGTGGACAATTTAACTGAAAATTCGCGTTGCTTAATAACCGAAGCAGTGTGTGAGTTCTTTTCCTTTCTGATGTTGATACAGAAAATAATGGCCTCACAGGCTGTTGAATGCGCGAGTAGGGATTTTGATAGTTAAGAATGGGTTGGTGGTTAGTTGGGTATTCGGTTGTAGAGAAAGTTGAGAAAGCTATGAAAAAGTTTCGCCTAAAGCAGAAAGGATTCTGCTTTGTTACTGGAAATGGATACTAATTTTTTGGGTACATAGTTGAGTTGTTGGCTCATGGAAAACTATTACATTTCAATGACTTAATGGAAGTAAAACAAGTAACATTAGAATGTTTCAGTCAGTCTTAACTCATTGCTGCCTAATGGGTAAAATTTTACCCATGAAAATTAATTTTTTTTTTTAAATCACAAAAAAGTCAATGTTTGAGATCTCTCAAAACCATTGATAGGGATTGTTAGGGTAAAGATGGAACTACCTTAACTTAGTGAAGGTCACCCTAAAATTTCGACATCTAGCTAGAGTTACCAGACTCCAAAAATCGTGAATTTTCCGGGGGTGGAAAATGTGGCGAAACGTAGTGGCCTTAGAACTTCACAAAAATCTGCCTCCTAACTCACCTGTAAAGAATACAACTTTTGTTCACGTATTTAGCTGATCACTTCACAAAGTATGGAAAAAAGCTACCATTGCTGCGTAATGGGTACAAAATTCCTAATGAATATCTCAGCAACGTGCAGAGATATAAAGCTGAAATTTTGTTTCTGATAATTTTGGGTCACTTCTAGGTCGTGTATGAAATTTTATCAAAATCGTATGGGCGGAACTGGTACCCGGCAGCAATGGGTTAACTGACTTCAAAGTGAAATTTTTAATATCTCGAAAATAAGAGTTATATGGCAACCCTGCTTGAAAATTGAGGAATCATGCTCATATGGGCCCTCATTCTTCGTTGGAATGTGGATCAAATTTTCATTACTTGGTTAAGTACTAAAGTGCCAAAAAGCTGTTGAAAACACAAACTCATTCAATTGATTCTCCTTGCAATCCTGATTGGGTGAATATATACTCACTTTTCCATATTGTGAAGCTTTCTACTCAACAAAAATCAAGAATTGTTTAGACGAAGTCGAGTTCAACTTCAAACAAATAACGCTTCTTCCTTTCGAACTTAAAATAAAATGTCCTTCGAAATTCCCCTTGAAAAGCGTCGATCACAGCGAGCAACATGTTGCCGATTCAGCCCTAATGAGAGAATGAAGGCCTCGTGGTGACTTTCACCTGGACTAATTGTTTTTGTGATGCCGGATTTCATCGCTGGGTGGTCCGTACATTCTGGTCTCCCATACACTGATTTTCTCTCCAAAGCTCTGGTCTGGGTTGCTGGGTTGAATGAAGAAAATGCTGTCTTGTCTTTCGTGGGGCAGACATTGTTGTTAGTGCAATGTGATCTATCTCATTGTCATCCACTGACGAAAAATCTAAAGATTCTTATAAGAAAGTGAACGCGACGCATAGCAGGGGACCCCTGACCAAGTCTCACTCAGACTGATGACACTTTTTCTATGTGAATATCGCAGTCACCTCTTCTGCTCGTCGATCTTGAATTGTTTCTATTTTCCACTGAATTTATAAGTATTTCTCTAAAATGTACACAAATTAGCAGAACAATTTCGCCTCGATTCACTTGTGCCGACTTCTCCCAACTGCCGCAATCGACATTGTTTACGCCGCCTCGCATGTGGCAAATTGATTGCGATTTTTCTCGTACGCTGCAACGCAACAGGCGCGCCACAAAAAAGCCCATCACACAAACGATTTTTTTTTCGGTGGGCATATTTGGGCGGCTTGCGCAATGATCACGAAGCGATGCTGATTGATGGGCGCGCGAAAAGCGGTGCGGCAAGTCCAGTCGGCGGCGGCGTTGGCGGCGCTGTAAAATTCGATTGTTTACTTTTACAGTGGGCTTTCGGATTTTTTTGTTTATGGCACATCGAAAAAGAAAAGCAACAACAAAAAACAACCGCCAAGTGTTTATTAATTTTAGCTTTTCCGCTGGGCGTACGTGGACGGTGGGGTGGGTGGCGTCACTGTTACGCAAATGCGAAAAGTGCGAAATTCCAAAGTGGGCAAGGCGCTGCTTTTCGATGCGTTTTCATTTCAGTTGCTATGGCTTTTTAATTTGTTTACACGTTCGACGTTTTTTTGAAGATTCAATTCAATTCAACAATTGGTCGCCGTTGAAAGGTCCAAACGGTGGCGGAAAATAGTGGAAATGATTGCCAGTCGCTGTGTAGATAAATTTTATTAATTATGAATTTTTTTATTGTGCTCAAAATTTGTCTTCTCGGCGACGACAACAATGCCAACACTACTCAGTAGCAACAGTATCAACAAATACAACAACAACAATGGCAGCAAGCAGCAACTCGCGTGACAAACATTCACAAACGTCGAAATTTATGATCAAAACATGGCGCACAACGAGCAGCGAGCAGCGAGCAACGGGCGAGCTTTGCGGTTTTTATAACTTGTGTCACTTTGCATAAAACTTTTTCGTACCTAAAAGTTTGTTCTGTTTTTATTGTTGCTGTTGTTATTGCTGTGCTGTGAAACGTTTTTATTGCTGGCGCAGTTAATGTTGTTGTTGTTGTTCATTGTAGAGCGGCTGTTGTTGTTGCCGCCGCTGAAAAGTGCGTTCACAGCGCGCTCTGGTCACACTGGTCGGCAACAAATAATAAATTTGTCTTGTGCTGATTTCGCGTAGTAAATCATTTTTTGGATGCTCTGTGCGCTCGCTGCGAGAGTTTTACGTATTAATTTATGTAGCGTTAATTTAGCTTGCAAATGATTTATGTTTGTGTGTGCGTGTGTGTATGTGAGTTGCTAAAGATTAGTAAACATGTTGTGGCAACAATGTTGTTTGCGTATATTTCAAGTGCATAATTTGACAAATTGCAAAGAAATAAATTGCTTTGATGCTTTTGGACACTTGTCAAGGTTGGCAGCATGTTGCAGATACATGTTGCTGGTATATTGGCATTGGCTTTGAGTATAATATTGCACACAAAAGAGGCGCAATTCAAAATTCTTATATTTTTTTAAAGGTTAAAAATTGTTGATTGTTGAAATTGTTGAAAAAACAGTCATAGAGTATTTTTCCAATTAAAAACAAATAGTTTTAAGAGTGCAAATTTTTTAGTTGGAGGTGTGTACTGTACTGTAAATTGAATTATGGGAAAGAGGTCAATTCTGAAACTGGAGTTTTGACACTTTTTTGTATTTAGTGTGCAATATGTTGAATTTCTAACTTGAATTTGAAGTTTAAACGGAATTTTAAGTAATAAAAACCTTTTAAAGATAAGTAAGTTTTTTGAAAAATATAGACAACTTTTGTTTTTGGCACTGAAACATGTTCCTACTGCAAGATTCTGCTTGAAAGTAATGTTGTTATTATAAAAAATGAAAAAACTGAAAGAATTTATATTGAAATTTACAGCCTGATTCTGTGTATTCTTGACAAATTTTTTATCAAGGTATTTTGTCAAGATTTTTATCAAGCAAAAGCTTTTTGGTATTCTGATGCAACATTGATAAAGTAAAAAGCTCATTTAATTCAACATAAGGTGAATATGCGACATTTGTCAAATTGTCAAAAAATAAGACAAACAGTTTAAGTAAAGTAAGTTTTGCAGAAAACAACCGGCCTTGATAGCCCAGCGGGTACGCGCTGGCTTCTCATACCGGGCGCCCCCGGTTCGAATCCTGGCTGGGCTGGAAATAAGTTCGTGCGTTTTTTTTCAATAGTTTCATCACAATAGGCGCTTTTTGCATACAAAAAATAATTCGTGGGAGGTAACGGAATTTTTTTTTTTTTTCTCTGATGTAAAAGTGTTTTTTCAACAATTCTTCCATTTTCAATAGGCAAAATTTCAATTTGTATGCTGTTGTCAATAGCATTCACACTTTTGACAATTTATCAAGAAAAGAGCTTTTATTTTTGGGATAGAATACCGATTCTTGACAAATAATAAAAACTTGACAAATAGTCAATATGGTGAATTTATCAAGTGTACAGAATCGGGCTGTTAATATGCAAGACGTTGGAAATATGTTGATGCAACATGTTGCTGAAGCAATGTAGAGTTTTTGTAGTTTATAAGCAATTTTAGTGAGTTTCAAAACTTACTTGGAATATAAACAACTATAAATTTGCAATTTGAGTTCAACTTTGATGGACAAAACTTCTTAATTTTGGCCTTAAAACAAATTCTCTTGGAAATTTCCCTTGAAATTTTCTCAAATATACAAATATTTTATTAAAATTAATGTTACCAACAACATAAGCTGAACACAATCAGACCAAGTAAGCCACCGGCAACCGATGTGTTGGCTCAGCCCAGTTTCGCATATAACCACGACTCAAAGACGTCCTAATTTGAACCGATTTCTTTGTTTCTAGATACTTGTTCTCTATAACACATATGTCAGATGCTATTTAAAATGTCAATTTAGAACATTTTACTGTAAAGTTATAACTTCAACAGCTGTCTTGGCTCAGTGATTGGTATCGCCTACCATTGGTCAGAAAAGCATGAGTTCCGAATCCACTGTAGCCCAAAAAATAAGGCATCTTTTTGCTTTCGGCTGCTGTTTGTTAACTAAACAATAGGCCAACTTTTACAAATTTGAATTTATGAAGAGAGATTGAAAAATATTTTCCGTAATATAATTTAAAATGTGATATTCTGCTCTTCTAGTGCAATTATCACATATTGTGAACACCACCAATGCACCTTCTGTAGTATTTCTTTGCTTAGGAGGAAAAATCTGCTGCCGTTTCCAAAAATTTTCGGTGCTTCTATTTTTATGCTATTCGTGCGTCTTTTCGAATTCCTATGCGTTCTTAAAAACAAATAAAACGTTGCCTTGCAACCAAATAAAAAAAATTTTAAATCATATTGACTTAACTTATCACTTTCCTTGTGTCACACGAAATTTTTACTGCCCGCACTTTATAGTCGTTCAGTGATTTTGGTTAATTAAATTCTCGACTACTGCCGGTTACCGCTTATCACAACTGCCGGATGTTTGACTATAGAGGGAGACGCACTCACACACACACACACACACACATATGCTTAGTGATCTTCGTAGAGCAATTTCCATGCAATCGACATGCAAACATTCACCTAAAACGAAAGTGCTCGCGCATTCCTCGGCGCATTGATAACACCGCATCTGGCCGCACTGCACTGCGCATCCAACGGTGGCCGGTAGATTGTGCTAAGTGCCCGCCCCCGCGCCGGCTGCCGAAAATGCAGAAGCAGCGCGTCTGCCAGCAGCACCAAAGAAATCTCCACATCATCATCCACACTGTGGGGCAAATATTGACGCTGGGCTTTTTTCGTTTATATCGAATGCGACTTAATTCTCGGTGCGTGTTTGTTTTTGTGTTTTCGTTGTCGTTGTTGTTGTTGTTGTGCGTTTTGAGGCAATGATTAGTTGCAGTGTGTTTGTCGAGCGCAATGCGACTACTGTCGCCTACTAACAATGCCCTTTTACCGCCCGGACCGTTTGTTGATGATTACACTTATTGTTGTTGCTGTTGTTGTTGATACAAATGTTGCAGGCACATTGTAAAGATAAAGAATACAGCTAACAACAAATCGTTACCCTCATTACAAACTGAACAAACATTACAAGGAACATCAACATCAACATCAACATCAACAACAACATTGTTGTTATGTATATTTGTTGTTATTGCTGTTGACCGTTGTTGGCATACCTGAGAGAGCCAGCGAGCGAGTGAGTGGCCCATTTACGTAGCGCCCTAATATCCAGTCATAAATGCGGCTGCTATTAATACCGAAATATGTTGTTGTTGTTGTTGTTGTTGTTGTGCACCGCAAAAATGATACCACACCGCCGCCACACAGTGGAATCGAGTCCAAAGCATACGACCGCAGCGCACTTTATCTCTATTAGATTATTTTATAGAAATCAACTTGGCGGCGGTGGCAGCGACGTTAGCGGGACTTGAGACATTTTCGGGCTCTGCTTCAGTTTGGGTTTTGGCTTTTCGGTGTTTGTGGTGTACGCTGACGATTTGTTGTCTATGAAAAGACTACGCTTGGCCCCAGTGTGCGGCTTCTGTGTGAGTGTATGTGTGCGCGTGTGTGGTGTTGTTTTGAGGATTTGGATTTTTATGACGTTTTGGCGTTCTTGCGCGGCCTCGGCGGTTATCCAGTAGTGAGTGCTACTCGTTCGCCTGTTACCTTTGCAATGCGCTCTTGCGGTCGTGATAAGCCGTGGCCCATATACCCAACGTGTGGTTGCTTCCAAAATAAGCATAATAAAATTATTGTGTGCAACTTAGAAGCACACTCATACATATGTACGAGTAAGTATGTATTTAGGTATGTGTCGGCAATGTTGCGGCATTTGTTGTTACACATGTTCGTACACATATTTGTGTACATTGTATGCTCGCATGAATCTTGAGGGTGACCAAAGTGATGGAATTAAAAAAATTTTTTTGTAATTTTGAAAAATTAATTTTTATGTTTTGGATTTTCTGTGATTTTTTTTGCATCTTTCTGAACATAAATGAGTGAAATTATTACAAAATAAAAAAAAAAAAAAATTTATAAAATTAAAAAAATATATCTGAAGGGAGTTATAGCTGACCTTTAGTGTTCTTTTGAAAATTTAATTTTTATGTTTTTAATTTTCTTTGATTTTGTTGCCATTTCTCTTAGCAAAAATGAGTGAAATTATTACAAAATTAATGAAATATAAATTTTATAAAATAAAAAAAACATCTGAAGGGCGTTATAGCTGACCTTTAGTGTTGTTTTGAAAATTTAATTTTCAATTTTTGGATTTTCTATGATTTTTTTGCATCTCTCTTAACATAAATGAGTGAAATTATTACAAAATTAATAAAATAGAAATTTTTAAAAATGAAAAAAAAATATCTGAAGGGCGTTAAGCTGAACTTTAGTGTTCTTTTGAAAATTTAATTTTTATCTTTTTGATTTTTTTGATTTTTTTGCATCTCTCTTAACATAAATAAGTGAAATTATTACAAAATTAATCAAATATAAATTTTATATAGTTACAAAATTAATGAAATATAAATTTTATAAAATAAAAAAAACATCTGAAGGGCGTTATAGCTGACCTTTAGTGTTCTTTTGAAAATATAATTTTTATATTTCTGTGATTTTTTTGCATCTCTCTGAACATAAATGAGTGAAATTATTACAAAATTAATAAAATAGAAATTTTTAAAAATGAAAAAAAAATATCTGAAGGGCGTTAAGCTGAACTTTAGTGTTCTTTTGAAAATTTAATTTTTATCTTTTTGATTTTTTTGATTTTTTTGCATCTCTCTTAACATAAATAAGTGAAATTATTACAAAATTAATCAAATATAAATTTTATGAAATTTAAAAAAATATCTGAAGGCAGTTATAGCTGACCTTTAGTGTCCTTTTGAAAACTTAATTTTTATGTTTTGGATTTTTTGTAATTTTTTTCTAATCTCTGTTAACATAAATGAGTGAAATTAGTTTTTATTTTTTATAATTAGTTAGTAATTAATAGAATATAAATTTTACAAAATAAAAAAATATCTGAAAGGAGTTATAGCTGACCTTAAGTGTTCTTTTCAATCGTTTCTGCTCAAAAAGATAATACAATACTTTTTTCTCTTTGCTCCTATGGTCACCTGAAATTTACACTATAAAAGTATTTGTCACATTGGCAGCGATTTGATGCTCTAATCCAGCTCAGGGGTCTGCAAACGTTGTAAATCTTTATCAATAGTGCTGTGATTTTATGTTGTTCTACCTGAAAATAGAATTCTTTGCTCAAAGAGATATAATAAAAGTTTGTTTTGCTTAGCAAATCTTTTTTGGTAAATGAATTTTTTGCTTATAATTTTATATCTACATTAAAAAACAAAAACTCATAGACCCAGACACATCCCAGTGTAAAATTGTTCAAATCATTTCATACATTATTAATTTTTGGTGCCCAGTAAAGGATCGAAATGCACATCTGGACATGCTAGCTTTAGAGTTCGCCAGCTCATTTTGTTGGTGGTTGTAAACGATGAGAAATTTGACGAGGCGCGCACTCGCGCACTTTGGCGCCGATAAGCGCCATTGTCAGCGCTAATCAACATCAACGAGCATAGCGTGAACCCCTTTCGATCGATTGCTGATAATTCGACATGCAATCGCGGCTATTGTCATCGGCATGTTGGCTCCAACACAGCCCAAAACTTTTGTGGCGGCCAAAGCCAACTAGGCGCATCTGTTCCAACGCCAGACGGCAGTGGGTCCGGTTGTAGTTGTGATGTATTTTCTCAAATGATTTTTTCAGTATTTCAGCGTTGCGCTGCTGCAATCCGTTCGAAATGCGTTTTCACTTTATTTCGCCTCGTTTCATTTGGTTTCATTCCGTTTTATTGTGTTTACCCGATTTATAGGCCGCCACACCGCACCACCCAGCGCCGCATCTGTGGCGTGCCATGAATTGAATTGCTTGTAAACTTTGGCTGCGGCCGCAGCGGAGTTAAATGACTTTATGGGCGTTGTGCGCGCTTTATGACCAACACTCGAGTGGTTCGTCAGTTTTACGGTTGTGCGCTGTGTGCGCGGTGTGGTTTTCTTTGCGCGCGTTTATGGCGCTGGCCAGCGCACAATGCCACCGTTGCCCATGCACGAGTTAAATGAAATTACAAAAAAAAATACAAATAGAAATAAAATACGAAATGGCGAGTGCGAGCGCACAACACTTTAACTTTATTAGTCGCCTAGCGCGATTCTTGGTGGCTCTTGGTGGCTGGTTGTTGGTGGCCGCAGTGTTTGGGTGTTGGTGTTGTTATGCATTTATCACGTGAGAAATTAAAACAGTTTTGATTGAATCATATTTGGTTTGGCTATGGGCACTTGTTGTTGTTGTTGTTGCTATTGTTAGACTTGAAATTTTACTACTTTGGAGCCATTTCTTTGGCAAAGGAAGTGGCATTTTGTGAAATTTAACTATTGCCGTAGTAAAGTGTTCAAAGTGGGGGACGCGGGTGTGGCTCGCAGCGATGGCCACTGCTACCGTTTTGCACACATGAATGACGCGTTGCTGCTGCTGCTGTTCGTCGGTTAGTTAGGTTGGCTGGCGCTGGTGCTGGTGGTCGCCATAAATGTTGTATAATTGGTTTTATTGGTCGGTATAAAAACGGCAATTATAACCAGTAGTGATTTGACGTGAGTGTAGTGCGATGCCTGAAAGGGTTTCAGTGTCGCTTGGATTTTATGAAAATTTATGATCGGAATTGAGACACAAGAGCGGACTTCACAGAACTGTCAAAATTGCTTCTGATTGCCATTCTGATTGGGTTTTAGCACAATGGTAAACCGAGAAAGAGATAGAGGGAGAAATAAATAAATAAAATATTGTATGTTCTTAAGAGTCAAAAGCGGAAATTTAATGGAATCAGTTTTGAGTATTTTATTATTTTAGATACGGTCTAGAGAAATTTAATTCCTACAGATTAGATAAAAATGCAGTAGAAATGAGTTATTAATCATTATAAATTTATATTTTAAGTTGTTCTCTTATAACAAAAGACATGAAATGGTTAAAAACAAAATATGCAATGGTTTGTGATTTTTTACTTAGGGTTCAGAGTAAAAATGTAAAAAAAATTCACAAAATATAAAAAAAATTAAAAAAAATAATAAAAATGATAAAATCAAAACAAATTATAATACAAAAATTGAAAAAACGTAAAAACGATAAAATAAGTAAAAAAAGAGTAAAAATGTAAATAATAATTACACAAAATATTAAAAAAAAAATTTTTTAATAATAAAAATCAAAACAAATTATAATATAAAAAATGAAAAAACTTAAAAACGATAAAATAAGTAAAAAAAAGAGTAAAAATGTAAAAAATAATTACACAAAAAAGAAATAAAAATTTTTTTTAAATAATAAAAATGATAAAATCAAAACAAATCATAATATAAAAATTGAAAGAACTTAAAAACGATAAAATAACAACACATTGTTACATCAAAATACAAAAAAGGTAATAATAAAAACCAAAAATATATATGAAAGAAAATGTTTTAAACGTCAATAGAAAAGAGCAAAAACAGCATTAAAGTAAAGAAAAACTCTAAACTCGAAAACTCTATTCACGAAAGCATGATTTAATTTTAAAATAAAAAAAAATATTTACAAAACTATTAAAAACAATTAATAAATAGAAAATCACGGAAAAAATTTCAAATTAAGTAAATCAATGAACAAAATAAATCAATAAAAACCATCAATCAAAACGAATATTGGTCAATTAAAATTATTAAAACGTATTCAAAAATTATAGCAAAAAAATTCAGTCATATTTTTGCATATAAAAAATAAACAAATAATGATCAAAATATATAAATGTATGTAAATGCTATCACATACTTAAAAAATATATAAAAAATGTGTGCAAAGCATATAAAATTATATTAAAAAATAACACAAAATATACAAAATAGGAAACTTCTCTAAAAAAGATGTTTAAAAAGATATGTTTCAACAATAACAAAAATATACAGAAGCACAAACATTACATCAAATTACCTAAAAAATATATAAAACATAAGGCAAAATTTTAAAAACAATACTAATATACAAAAATGTATATGTAATAAATAATAAAAATCTGTGATTTTCACATAAATAAAATTTATTTACAAAAATGTGCAAAATACTATATATGCAAGATATAAATATATATATATAAATAAATATATTATTTTATAAAATACACAAATATATAAAACTTTTTATATATTTTTAAATATTTTAATAAGTTGAGGAAAACAATCATAAATATAATATATTCTATATATAAAATATATAAATAGAAATATATTAAAAAATATATAAATAAATATAAAAACAAGAAATATTAATACAAAAAAATATTAATAATATAAAATAAAAACCACAAATACTAGTTTACTAAACTTTTCATACATAAAGTATATAAAAAAAATTAAATTATATAAAAAATTTAAAATATAAATTTAAAAAGCAAATAAAAATAGACCAAAATTATGTGAAAATGTTTAAGAATATACAAAAATTATAATTTTAAATTATAAGATATAAAAAATACATAATAAACCATAGTCATGATGTAAAAAAAAGTTTGGATTCATAATGTTAATTAAAGAAATTCTAAATATATTAAAAAAATTTCAACAATACATAAAAAGTAAGCAAAAATACATAAAAATTATATAAAAATATATATTGAGTATGTACCATTTCCCCGCACACCTCACTGACACAGTGCGTTTCCAGCAATTAGTGCAAATTTTTATCGCCAATTTTTTTTGAACTCTTTAATTGATTTATTGCCCACGAATCAAAGAGTCAAATCTCACGCTCCACACTCGATTGCGAAATTTTGGAAACACATCTGAAAATGAAAACTGTTTAAATTTTTCCAAGTGCTAGAACAAGTGCAAACATTTAATTGTACAAAATCAACAATAACAATTTTATTTCCGTTTCACTGGCTGACTCGAACATCTTTCAAAACGTATAAAAGTCTGTTAAATGTGACATTTTGTCGAAATATCAACGATCTGCTTGTCATTTACAACTACAACAAACATCTATACAACTTAAAGCAAAATATAAATAAATAATGAAGCAAAAAACAGACATCAACACCCACATGCAACACTGCGTTTACAATGCAAAATTTTGGCACTGACACTGTGAACAAAATAACATCGAAACGAAAACACTGAAAACGAATATGAACAACATTTTTTGCTTGTCTGCTTGTTTTTGTGTTTTTTGTTGTTTAATTTTGCAGTCAACAAAACTTCTACTGTTGTGGTTGTTGTTGTTGGTGTGCAATTTGAATTTCTTGAAAATTCATAAATGAGCAAATGGCCGAAAGAGAAAAATGTGCAAAAGCCAAAAGCAGCTCCCAAACAAAATAAAACCAACAATAACAACAACAACAACAAAACATTATCAAAAAGCAACCACAACAACAACACATGTTTGTTTTTTCGCCAATTTCTTACACTTTATTTATAGTCATGTCTCATGCTGTGAATTTACTTGTTATGATGATTTATTCATTTTTAAAAACCCACCAACACCAACATTATGGCAAATACAGCAAACAACAATAACAACAACAACGAATAGCAGCAGCAGAAAACAGCCGCAACAACATGTACGGCAACAAGAGCCACACCAGCGCAGCCTTAAAATAAAATTGTTCGCCTCGCGCCGATCGGCCGCAGGCCCCCACCCCCCCACTCGCCCACCACTGCCCACATGTCGGCTTCGCTGCTCAGCTGCTGTGCGTTTTGTGTGCGTTGTGCGGCTGCTGCATGTTGCACGACTGCTGCATGCGTACCACATTTAAAATAATGTTATTGCGTTGATATTTAAATGAGCACTGCTGCTACAACAACAACAACAACAATAGCACCAACAACAGCTGCGCAAGTTCGCAGCAAGGCGCGTAATGCAGTTATGTTGCACATTGCTGACGCTGTTGTTGTTGTTGCTGCTGCATCAACGAAAATGTGTATCAAACTGCGCGGCCCACAGAGCGGCGCGCTTGTTGCGCACGTTGTAATTAGTTGCAAACAGCACTTTAAATGTGCGCATGTCGGCCATTTTTAATCGGCACATATCCGCGCCGCGCCGCAACGCAACTAACCAACAGCTGACAGCTGACAATTCATTCAGTCGCGCTCGCATAAGCTGCCGATTGTTGAGCGCGCAATTAGCACTCGTGTGTGTGTTGATGAGAAATCAAATATGGCTGTCGCGTTGCACGCCCCGCTCATCCGTTCGCCCGCTCGCTTTCGTTGATCGCGCACGCTGCGCTCTTCTGCTACGGAAAATTGCGTGCGATATTGATTTTTTTATTTCTTTCTTGTGCTCATTATTGGCTATTGGGAGTTTTGTGGTTGTTGTTGCTTAGTGTTGTCGCTGTGCGTTAAACCTGTTCGACAACTTTGCACAGCAGTCGAGTGCAGACGAAATGAAGCGCAGAACTAGCCAAAAGCCAAGCGGCCAGTCAGTCATCCAGCCAACCAGCAGTTTGGCTGCTCACTCACAACATTTCATCGTGCAACATGTTTATGAATTTGAAAACAACAACAACAACAAATAACAGTCAACGAACAGCACACACCAGCATAACCATAAATGTGCTGCTTTGGTTGCTTATGAATGTTTGCCGTTGTTGTTTTTGTTTTTAAAACTCCATCTTGCACTCGACGATCGTGTTGCAGTTGGCGATCTTGTTTGGCATTGAGTATGCATTTTGAGTGTACACGCATGAGGGCAAAGTTCAACTTGGGGCGTTTTCTCAGCGCCCTCATCAATCGAGCACAGCCAGCACCCATCGAAAGTACCAGCAGCTGAGCAGCATTTAAAGCATCTTAAGCCGAGCCGACTGCGCTGCCAAATGGCCAACTGATCGTTGACTTTGTTTGGTATTTGCCTGTGCAGGGCGAGTGTCGCTTTGCCGATTCGTTTGTCTGTCTGTGCATCGTTTTTACATTCCAGCGTGGCTGTTGCTACATTTGTGGTATATAGAATGTTGTCAGTGGGTTGGCTCCTCGAGCTGTTTCTTTGTTCTACATTCAGTCATCAGGCGACATGTCTTTACTTTTTGATCTTTCTGCTTGTCTGGTTTTAGGTTAGATTAGGTTAAAGTTTAAAGAATTAAAGAATAATTATAAAAATTATTATAAATAATTAAGAGTAAAGGTTAAAGAATTTGCCAAAGATTCACATAGGCCAGGAAGTTGATTCGTAATAATATTGCAGACAAAGAATGGCGTACTTTCTCCATGTTTTAAGGAAAGTTAATTAAGTTTAGATTGGATACGAGAATAGAGCACCAGCTGCCCGAGACACTCCATAACTGAACTATTTATTAGTTATGTTGTTTTGATTACACTGTGCGTGAAATTTACCCTCAAAAATTTTTTAACATGAAATTGATTGCGAAGGTGAATATGAAATGGCTTTGGACCCAGAGTCAAGTTAGAAAAAAATTTAAAAAATATATTCAGAAGAAACAAAAGTATTCATTTTTATATTTCATTGCAAACTTATTGTACCTTAGTAATGGATTTTTTCGAGAAAAAAATCTGTTAACAAAAAACTTTAATAAAAAAATGTTTTTTTCGCTTAAACCTTTTTATTAGTACATCTTACGTATCGAATGTTGCACATCAAAAGAAAGGTATGAAAAGTACCTTTCGTTTGATACCCATATCGTGTAAATCAGTTGAAGATTAATTGGTTTTTTTTTATAAAAACTTTGACGCCGAGCCACGCCTTTTATGGACGTTTCCCAGGCAAAATTTTTAGTTTGTTAGATACAGAAGCGACCGCTCTATATAAAAGCATACTCATTTATTTTTTTTAAGAGGGTTCGCTATACTGTTTTTATGCCTCGACGAAAGTGGGGTTTTGTCGAAAACACAATTTGAATGGATTTTTTATGGATTGGTGTCTTAAGTAAATTTGTTGGTCGTTAAAATATCTACAAACTTGCCGAAGACAGTAAAGCGATATTCAGAACGATTTAAGACCTATTAGCACTTAAACGTTCGAAGACTTAAGCGACGAACTTGACTGAAATGAGCAAACTTCAAAGTCGGATTTCTCCTAAACTAGAACCGATCCAGCCAAACGGCTGGTGGTTCTTAACTCAGTATACCTATAGAAAAGTCGTTCAGTATGTCCCCCCATGTCTGAATTTTCAACCTGCACAGTGTTATTATTAGAAAAATGCATATAACGCCGTGCGAGAAAAATCCAAAAATTTCAAAACCCACGAAAAAATCTATACACTCACGAAACTAGTGGCCAAATGTAGCAAAATGAAATGAATTGAAATGTATTTTCAGAGACATGTTGATCCCCATTTAGCGATAGGCTTCAATCATCTTGTAAATGTCTACCAAATGTATTATTAAATATTTATAGAATACAACTAAAATATTTTCACAATTTATCATATAGTCAGTTTGTTCTTTTTAAGTGTACAAATGGTTCTATAAATACGATTTCAGCATCCTTAATGATATTGAAATTATCCGTATCCTATAGAGAGAAGTATTCAGTTTTTTATATCTTAAACTAATAAAGTTAGAAGGACGAAATTCGAGAATGTGGTAGTGTACATATTAGTCCTTAAGATATATTTTTCCAAAAAAAAATCTATTGCAAATTTACAAGGATATACAAGGATAAAGTTTTCAAAAGACATTTTCAATATCTCTTCGTCCTTTTGCACCAAAACATTAAATTTTGTAAGATTCTAAAGATTTTTCTCTTTCGTTTGATACCCATTTGGTTATTATATATTGTGCTCAAATTTCAAAATAATTAAAAAAAAAAATTCCTGAATCGCAGAAGAATCAAAGAATTGTGTTCTTTTGGTGAAGCTCGTTAATGGGATTACGATTGAATCTATTTTAAGGTTCAGAATCAATGCAAAGTTTTATCGAATATGTCAGCTGAAGTCCTTAAAGTATCAGAGTAAACCAATCCATCAACCAACCAGCTAGCCAACCCGATCTCTGTCGCAAGTTTGTGTAAAACTCGCGATCCCTTCTGTCGTCCATACGAATTCCCACGCAGCTCAGCTCAACCACAGTGCACACTCGCTGCGATCGGCATCTGTTTGCGATCTTGCAGCATTGTTGCAACACTTGCAACTTTGCAAATTTTTGCTAGCACTTTGTTGATTTTGCTTTGCCATTCGTCCAGTGCGCTTCCCGTGCGTTGCGTATTGCGACTCGGCGTTTTGTTGCCGCTGCTCTAGGTGGCATTTTATCAATTTATTGCTTTAGTGATTTTTATCTAAGTCTCTGTCGCAGGCGCTCGAGTGCGACATTGTTTGTTTGCTGGCGTGTTTGTGTGTTTGTTGCGGCTTGTAAGCGCATTTACACTGCGCTATAAAAATTAATATTACCAACAACTGTCATAAAAATGCAGAAACCGTAGAGCGCGGCCAGTCGGCCGGCAATAACAACAACTAAGACCATTAAACCCGTGTTGGGCCATTTATTGCAGCAGCAGCAACAGCAGCAGCAGCAAGTGTTACCAATACTGGCGTTCATTGTCAGAAATGCTGTAATGCTGAAATTCTCGAATTCATTCGCAAATGTTGTTTTTCCCGCGCGCTCAGCTTATCGCTCTTCAGTGCTTTGTTGTGCGCACTTTTTTCGTTGTTGGTTTGTGTCTTTTTGTGTGGTTGTTGTTGTTGCTTTTAAGGCATTTATTGTTGTTCTTTTATGTTTATAGAGATATAGTGTTGGTTGGTTGTTGTTGTTGTGCGTATAGTTGCTGTTGCTGGCACACCGGCTGAGGTTTCTGCAGAAATTTCTACTTGGTTTTTGGGGGGATTAGTCATGCCCGAGGCATGACGAATCTCTTTTGCCACTCTTCAATGCGATTTCGTACAAATGCGAAACATGCAGGTAGATAATGTTCGTGCGGATCGCTCGAGCACAGTTGCGCAGCGAACGGACCCCTCTGCTGCAGCAGCGCTGCGTTCCGCATCCCGCTGTGTTCCTTATTACCGTTGTACATTCTGTAGGCTCGTAATCGTGCTGGCGAATCGCCCGGCACCCGTTTTTCCATGAAGCGATTATGTTGCTTCGTTGCTTTTATTGCCTTTGCTTTGCATTGTTGTTGCTGTGGTGAGTGTGTCAAATGTCTTTCTGACACTGACAGTTGTCTGTCACAACGTGCAAAATGCTTGAGGGATCATAAAGTGCGGGAGGTCTACACTGCAAGTGACCTTCGGTTGATGGGGTTCCAACAACAAGCAGCAAAATGTCAAAAGTATTTGATTTGAATTTTGACGTTGCGCGATGCCAATCAGCGGCTGTCATGTGCAATGTGGCCAATGGACAGCAACATGTTGCGTTGAAGTTTTGATGAGCAAAATGTTGCTGAAAAAGTTTTTATGAACCCTTTCGCTATTTTGTTGCAATATGGCAACATGCTACTTTGTGGACGTCTGCATCCTCTATGGTTGCAGGAATACATTTTTTGTTGGTCTTTAGAATAGTTGGAAGTTTTAGGAAAAATACGAAATTAATAAACTGAATATTTAAGTTGACATAGTAAAGGAAGAAGAAACAGAAAAACTTAGAGAACTTTTTAATTTTACGTTTTCTTTAAATTTAGATATTTTTTTTTAATTTTGGCTGAGATAAATGAAAAATATTCAAATTTTCGTTATGCTTAAACAGTTCAATATTTAGGTAATTATTACAGCCACAACGATGTGATTGCTCTCATAAAAAAACACTCTAAAATACAGGGTCCGAGTATACAAATTAAAAATGTCTTATGGAATGTTGCTAATATAACCACAGAGAAGCCTAAGGCGTAAAATATAAAATTTTAACTGTCCCCAGTAAAAATCTGTAGCGAAAGGGTTAAGCGGGATTTGGAAACATATAGAATAATTTGTGAAACTTTTAAGTTTTTTATAATAGAAGATATTTTGCAACAAATGTAAAAATATTGCATGTTTTTATTACCTTTTTTTCATATATTTTGTTGTTAGACAATTCAACTAAATTTTGAACTTTTCTCTCTTTGCTTGCAGATAAGATCACAGAAACCCTACTACACAGCGGATCCCGAAGTCGACTCACTAGTAAGTACCGTAAATAAATCAATTTCTATGTTTAATTTCTACTTTTATACATCACATACAATGCGGCAAGTGGCAACTTGCAACATTGCAGTTAGAATAGAATTAACTAGCATTTTCAGTTCACCTTGACCCAAAAGTTGAGCAAAAACAAAAACACAAACAAAGACCATGTAAGTGGCAAAACACAACAACGGCCCCAAACCACAACACACAACACAACATAATTCAATTCAATTAAATAAAATGCAAGTGTTGTTGTAGTATAAGTTTGTTTGTAATTTTGTTGTGGTCGCTACTAACCGTTGCTCTGTTGTCTTGTTGTGTGCTGCTGTTCATTTTCATTTTTATTTGCTTGAAATAAATAAATTTGTCACAATTTGAACGAGCGGCCACAAAAACACACACACGCACACACATACGGCGACACAAGTTCAATGTTGCATTGTTGCAGTTGCAAATAGAAAAATTTACGCGCAAGCAATTGTGGCCACACCAACAAACATGCAGAAGACTTGCAAAAACAATGACAACAACAACAACAACAAAATAATCATGCTTAATCTCCAGCGTCTGATCATTGCTAAAGCTTGACTACTAAAACAACAAATATAACAACATCAACAACAACAACAATGCAAACAGCAACATTAACCATTCAAGTCATGCCACAACAAAGCGAAAAGTGCAAGAGAGCAACAACAATAACAACAAACGCACTGCACATTGCCACAGCCACAGCCACAGCCACTGCAACAACTCGGCCCACATATGGTAAAAAGTTTGCCGGAAAAAACAAAAAAAAAAAAATATAAAGAAAACAAAACAACAAAACGGCAGATATAAAACATCGAAAAAAATCATTCCTCCCATAACTGAGTTGTTAACTTATTTTATTGCTGACTAGCTGACTGGCTGGTTGGCTGGCCGAGTGTGGCTGGGCTGCAGCTGGAATTGGCGTTGGGTCAGACATGCAGCATTCGTCAACAAAGTCGCTGCTGACTGACTCTGATGCATCAGCAACATGTGCACAATTGTCTCGCTGTTGGCTGCCTTAGCGATGTTGTTTACTCACACACACTCACACAATACCACAGAGACATGCAAAGCGAGAATCATTTGTACGCTTAGCCGTTTATTATAAATCAAAATGCAATAAAGAACCAAAGAAAATGTAATGAAAAATGAACAAACTGTGAGTAAAAGTTTAAGAGTCTAATGTTACAACAACAACAACGATAGCGGAACTTTAGTTAACCATGCCCACTACAGCAAACATGCATAACTGCTCTCCACAAGCCATCAAAGTCCAAAGTAACATACATAAAGTTACTCTCTCGTGTTGCTTTTGTTGTTGTTGTTGTTTCTGTCATCAATGTTGCCTCCACTGGTACTTTAATTCATTCGATCATTTACATTTTTAAGTGAAATTTTTACAGTTTTGCTGTGTTTGTTGTTGCCAAAGGTAGATGGAAGCAGGTAGTGATGATAGCTTTTGTTGTGCATTTGTTGCATAAATCTGTGAAACGAATGAAGTGAAGCGAAAAGCATGAACTCTTTCAAATGGCGTTTAGATATTTTAGGCAGAGAGGAACATAAAGTTTAAGTAAATTGATTCTAGAACTATCAGCGCGTTATTGTTGCTTAACCCATTAGCGCCTGAATTAGCATTTCATAATACTTTTTTACTTGTATAAATCGCCAATGGAAGATCTGCTGATATCTCGAAAATTACTAAAGAAAATATAGATATTTAAAAATGGAAAACCGTCAAAATGACCGCAATGTTCTTTCTAGTCTACCGAGACTCAAAGTAGACCAAGTCTATGCTTGGATTTTTCATATTGCACATTTTGTCTGGGTTCCTTGTCTAGTCCTTGTCTGGGTTCCTTGTCCTCTAGATGGAAGGAACTAAGCAATCATTATAGGAATAATGATGAGTAGTTTTACATGGTTGAAGCACATAGAATTTAGAGGCCTACGTAACAGTGTCCTCTGCCAGTTCTGTGAGGATAATGATTCCATTTTCTATGTTCTATGTATGAATGCATTTTATGAATTAGAATTCTGTTTGAGATTTTTGGCACTGAGACTCTGAGCAGCATAAATTATGGGTTCTTAGAAATCCAGGATCTGCTTGGATCTGTTTGCAGATTGAATAGTTTCTAGAAAGTTGAAATGGAACAGGTTGTTTGACAAGAAAGTTGAACGCATTCATGCAATTTGAAATTCCTAAATCAAAATTCAAGTGAGCTTTGCAAGAGAGTAGTAAAGGAAACAACTTAAAACTTGTCCAAAAGTAAAACGATTGGCAACTCTATGAAAAAATGGAACACATTTATGTAATTTGAAATTCCTAAACAGAATTTCAAGTGAGTTTAGCGGCAGAAAAGTTGAGAAAAAAACCAAAACTTGTAAAAAAGTATGACGATTTGCAAAAAGGGAAAAAGTTGGAACACACTAATGGAATTTGAAATTTCTAAATGATAATTTAAGTCAATTTAGCGGTAGAGAAGTTGAGTAAGAAAGTGAATACATGTTCAAAACTATTGGCAACTCTATTGGCAAACTCCTCAGCAATACTTCAAGTAAGCATAGCGGCTAAGAACTTTATGAAACAGCTTAAAACTTGTGCAAAATTTAAATGATTGGCAACTCTATGAAAAAATTGAATACATTTATACAATGTAAAATTCCAGAGAAGTTGAGAAAGAAACCCAACATTTGTAAAAAAATTCTGGTGATTTGCAAACCTAGGAAAAAGTTGGAGCATACTAATGCAATTTGCAATTTGTAAATAAAAATTCAAGTTAATTTAGCGGCAGAGAAGTTGAGTACAAAACTGAATACGTGTCCAGAAGTAAAAAGCTTGGCAACTCTATGAAAAAGTTAAACACATTTGTGCAATTTGAAATTCCTCAGTAACACTTCAAGTAATCATAGCGACTGAGAACTACACGAACGAACTTAAAACTTGTCCAAAAGTAGTGCGTTTGGCAACCCTATGCAAAAGTTGCCACATTCATTCAATTTAAACATTTTCAATGATCATTATGACAGCGAACGCCGAACGCCGTTAGGTGGCATTGCCATACAAAATACAATAATGTAACAACAATTGTTGGCCGCCTGGGATTCCCAGACATTAGCGCATGGCAATTAAATGTATTAAAATGTACTCACCGGGCGATAATTCAATCGAAATCTCGCCATAATTGTCACTGCGAGTCGAGTAACTGTCAAACCGCATGTCAGAGCGCTGTGCTGTGCTGTGCTGCGCTGTCGGGCAGCCGTTGCCTTTATCCGCCGCCTGACAGGCGATTACATGGCGGCGATACGTTAATTCGCTGTTATGCTAATGCGACGTCAGCTGCAATTACGCGGCGTGTTGCCAAGGCGACTGCCGGTTTGTAGAGTGCGACTGTTAGCCAGCCAAGCGGCGCAAAAGATCAAAATGCCAAGGTGGCCAATTGCGCGGCACTTGTCTAATGTACACTTGTCTCCTGTGTGGACGGAAGGCAGCCAGGAAGCGGCCGTCGCATTTCGGCCAGCAAAAGGGAGCAACTTTAGTCAGTCTCCGCAGCGATCGTGTTGCAAACTTCTTTCAGTCGCTCCGGTTGCAATGTTGCTGCGCTTTGCGCTTCGTTTGCGAAACATATTGATTTGTTGCTGGCAGGAGGAATGTTGTTGTTGTTGTTGCAAGCAGAGCGCAAAACATGCATTAAATGTGCTCGGTTTTATTATCACTTGTACCGCGACGCGTCATTTTATGGCGGTTGTAGTGTTTTGTTCCAACTGTCAGCCCGACAGTGCGCCTGCGTACTTGCGCCATAAATCATCTCGTGCTGCCGTCGACGGTCCTTGCTGGCCGGAGATGTGTGTGTTGTGTGTGTGTGAGTGTTTGTGTGTAGCCACAAAAGTTGGCGCAGTCGCATTGGCCGCCGTTCTGTTGCCGGTGTGGCAGTGCGGCGCGAAATGTTGAATAAACATTTAAATGTGCATTTAGCAACACATACTTAACGTTTTATTTTAGTTCTGGCCGCATGGCTATAAAAATGCTTTTATTTTCATTTTCAATTTTTTCCTGCATTTTTTCCAGCGGCAGCAAATTTTTTGCGCGCGCGTTCTCCTCGTTTTGTTTTTTTTGCTGCGATGGCGCGTGATTATGTTGTTATGGTGTTGTAGCGTGGAAATTGCGGCGGCCAGCTGCAGTTGCAGTTGTCAATGTTGCCCGACAGCGCGCTGCCAACGGAGTCTGGCAAACGGCCGTACAGACAGACGAACGAGCGAACGAATGAGCCAACGACTGACTGACTGACTGGCTGGCTTAGGCTGGGACCGCCAGCCAGCTAAGCAGCTAAGAAGTAAAAGTTTTTAATGGCTTTTTGCTCGGTTTTCAAGTATCGTAAAAATGTCAAATGTCAAGTTGACAGTTTAATTAGGTGAGCTTGTTACCAGTCAAATATGTACACACTTGACTGTGACTGTCAGCATCGACACGGCCCGTTCTGGGCTGTGCTGGCGTTTTCACATCATTTCGATTTTATTGGGCCGTGTCTACTTAATTTACACCTCGTCGCAGTTGTAGTTGGAATTCGATTTGGTTTTTGCATGTTTGCTTACTTGTAGCCATTTGCAACATTGCTGCAAGTGGCGTTGGAAAGTTGGCCTCATCATCATTAACCTGAAATTCCAAATCGCATTTGATGCGATTACAAAAAGCAAATAACATAAATACCTAAAAAATTAAAAATTAAACAACAACAACATGAAGAAGACAGACAAGAAGTCTTTGCAATGAGTCAGGTGAGCAGCAGTCAAAGACACTTCTAAAGCAGCAAAAAAAAAATAAAATCAAAATGTTTGATGATTCATAGAAACAACAACAAAGTAAAAACATTGCACTCATGAATTAAAATTGTTGTCAAATTTCATAAAAAAAAAATTCTGGGTAACTTGCAGACAAGAAATTTGCATGTGATGCAAGATTATTGTATCGCACTGTTTGGTTGAAATCGATGTTTTTAAACAACAGAGTAAAAATTCTGAACATTGGCGCACACAGGGGGGTTTTGGGGGTTCAAACTCTCCAAACATAAAAATTGCTAAAAAGTTATGACCAAAGCCCCTCCAACCCCCTCCAAAATTAAATCCTGTGTGCGCCACCGGTTCTGAATAACAGCTGCCTTGGTAGGCCAGCGTAAAGTGTACTGGACGTCTATCCCACAGGTCATGGGGTTTGATTCCTAACTGACTTGACCCCCGCCCTCTCCTTAATTTCCAATTTTTTATTCTTCCTAACTGTTTCTGATTTGTTCAGCATTACTCAATCAAATCCTTTTCTTTGTACAAGCTCCTATTTTTCCCACTACATTTAATTCAATGTTCTTCAGTTCTTCAAACAGTGATGAGCAATTCGCAGCAAATTTTCATATCTAGTAATCGTACTAGTACAACAACAACTCCACTAGCATTGCTAGTTCGGACTAAGGGAAATATGTTGCAGCACATACATCATCCCAAAATAAGTTTATCAAAGACATCAACCTTTGCGGTTCCCAATAACACCTTCCACTTAGCAGCAACGGATTCACAGAAGACACTCTACGCAGTAATAAATTTTTACATACAGAGGCGTCTGTCCTGCAGGACAATAGATGGAGAACTTTTAGCTAAAGGCTTATCATTCACCCTGGGACCTTATGCCCTCAAGCGAAGTGAATAAGGAGAAAAAACATATTGTTTTTGTATCTTATAAATTTTTTTATAAGATCATTCCATAAGTAATGTGGTTGCTTTGTATTGATAAAAGAAAAGTTACCTGGTTTAGGCAATCGAAGAGCAAATAAAAGACTCTCTAAAAATGACAGCAGTTTGAATGGGAAGTTTTATCTCATTGAACTCTTCTGATATGGTTCCCAAAACTTTTCATCTTGCCGGAAGACTGAAAAATCATCTGAATACAATTTTGTTGATTTCTTTGGGTTAAACGCAACCAACAGCAAGCCGAATAATTCTTTAGCTATGGAATTGAAAACCAGTACTAAACAACTCTTTAGACTCCCTTTGCATTTATTTTTTTTGGTGTGAAACCTACCAAAAACTAACAAACTTATGGGATCCATAATATTTATTCTCAAAAGAATATGAAAATTCTTTATGATCAAATTGCCAACCATAGAAATCTTAATGTTATTTTTAAATTTCGATTTATGACACAATAAATAGTTTTAGTATATTTATATATTTTTTCACTGCCATCGACTAATTAAAATATTTTGAATTGTTTGTTTTTCTTTGCAGATGGTGCAAGCAATACAAGTACTTCGGTTTCACCTTTTAGAATTAGAAAAAGTAAGTACCAAATCAATTCAATTCTAATTAATAATTTTTTATAATTTGAAAGAAGAATGCTATGAAAACATGTGGCTGATTATTAAATCAAATCAGATTTAAAGAATTAAAGTTGAACTAAAAAAAGAAAAATTTTATGAGGAGCTAATCATTGTTTGGGATCATTGAAGATCAGTGAGCCAAAAGGTTGTTGGCTCGAATGCCAATTTAAACAAAAAGAGACAAGAAAAACTAATATTTAAGGTATCAAATATTTACTATACATAGAGATTACAACTCTAAAGTCCGTCATAAATATTATATTTCTATGGGATGATGATGATGATGATGATGAAAAAAATAATTATAAAATTCTGAAAACTTTTCTTCACTTTATTGTATAACTTGTTGCTTGTTGGCAACCCTATAGTCCAACACAAATTTGAAATTATTTTTTTCTTTTCCTTACAATTGCGCAAAGATCAGTCCAAATTTTTCATTTATAACTACGATAATGCTTCACTCAACATGCAAAACGTTTTACATATCCAAACCCACACACACACACAATCGACGCTGTCAAATGTCATTTGGGCAAAAAATGTTACCAACTGAATTTGCCTTTTCGTGGTAGCCTCAACTCGGCACTTTTGGCAAGCAACAACACACATCTGATGTCTGAACGAACGCCGCCACAGAACAAATAGCAAACTATAGCTTGCAACAATAACAGCAACAACAACTATAATAGCGGCAACAATGTGTTGACGGTTTATTTGCCGCTCGGTTCGGAGGCGATCATGCGACCATGTGGCAATTCTGCAGCCGTTTCTAGAATGTTAAATGTCTAAATTAAGTCAAAAATGTTTCGGTGTGCAACAAGCAACCGACGCAGTTGACCGGCATAAAGTATGGTAATTGTTGTCAGTGCGGCGAACATGTGTGCGTGTGTGTGTGTGTGTGGCTGCAGTGTTGAGGCGTTGAGTTCGGTGCAGTTGCACGGAATTCAGTTGAGTTGAGCTAAGTTGCCGCAAGATGAAAATTAGCAGCCATGGCCTGTCAGCTGGCTGGCACAGTTGTTGTTGTTGTTGTTGCAGTTTTATGGCCTTTGTTGTCTGTTTAAATATGTTTTCTCGGTTTCATTATGGACCAATCAATGATCAACATGGAAATGGCGTGCTTGACATTTTTAAAATTTTTTATAAATAATTTTGTACATTTTTTTATTCTTGCTTATAAGACTAATTCTGACTCGAGTTAGATAGTGAAAAATTTCCCAATTCACTGCAGCTAAAATGTTCACTATTATGCCACAATTGAATTGTGCGCACCTTTGATTGCAACACTATGCTCATAAAAATGAGCCCAACAACAACGAGCACATTGGTTATCTCATGTATTTTCAACATCCTGTTGTTGCTTTTATTTGCGCTTTTTTATAATTCCTTGGTTGGTGTATGCAATACCGCCACAATTCAAACAAATACCGGCTAAAACAGTAACAACAACAACAAAAAACAAAACATTTACGACTGTTCGCTTTGCTTTTATGTTGGTTGCATAAACAAATAATTCTTTCATTCATTCATTTATGGTAACCTACAAACATTAACAAAAACAACAAAGCCCAAAACCCCAGCAACAACAATGCACACCAACACATTTTATACAAATGTTCACCTGTTTCGCTTCGTTGTTGCTATTGTTTTTGCTATAGTTTTCTCAGCATTCAAGCGATCGAGCGTCAGTTCATAACAATTTTGGAGGCCAAAACGTTCGAGAGGTGAGAGAAGCATTATCATACAAAATAGTTGAGTCCCATTGAATGTCCCGAAATGTCGGATTTCATAAACTTAATTCAAATTGCTTCGAAAGTTTATGCAAAAAAGATAAGATTACATAGATGGATAGATTTCAATGGGGTTAGTTGTACTGAGACTAGAAATGGTCTATTGTGATCCCTGCAAGTTGTCAGTCAGCAATGTCCAGTGAGAAGCCCGGTGGTCTAAGCTGGAGTTTTCCCAGTCTGAGGCATTCTTGAATCCATTTAGAGTTATAACCTTTGATAAAGATTTTCAAGACCCGAGTGCTCTAAATTTCTGGTTCTTTCTTCAAGCCTTAATGACTCTGCTAGTGTGTCCTTGTTCCATCCAATGACGTGCTTCGGCCCAAGAGGGACCGAAAGCTGAGGCATTCTTCAATCCATTTAGAGTTATAACCTTTGATAAAGATCTTCAACTGCCTAAGACTCGAGACATTAGACCAGTGCTCTAAATTTGTGGTTCTTTCTTCAAGCCTTAATGACTCTGCTAGTGTGTTCTTGTTCACTCCAATGACGTGCTTCGGCCCAAGAGGCACCGAAAGTTTAAAACTTTATGGACTGCATAGGGATTGAGACCATCAGTAAACTCATCTATGAAGTCTTCACTCCAGAGTCTACCGAGTCTACCGTTAGAAACACTCATCTGCCTTTTAATTCTCCTCACGCTACTCCGTTTTTTTTGCAGTGCAGCACACATAGCATGACTACCGCTAATATTTTGAATTGAAATTCTTTGACAATGAAATAATGGCGCTTTATTGTTTCGGAAAATTGAAGAAGGGGAGAGAAAAGTTCACGCGCTGTGCACTCATAATGGCGCTGGCCAAATGATATGACGGACGACTGTTTGCGGCTCGAGTGTTCATAAAAATCATGAGGTGTGATTTTGCAGCGAACGCCGCATGCAGCGACTAATTAACAGCCAACAACTGCGCGTTCATCTTAAATTTTTTCACATTTGAGAGATTTTAAAATTCTGCATTTTTGTATAATTCCATTTTTTGTTTTTGTATGTTAACAAAATAATTTTGTGTGTGGCTTTTTAGATGTGCTGTGTGTGATAAGGAAAGGTGCCGCATAAATAATGCAAGGCTATTTGTTTTCTTTCTGTGTGTGTGTGTTCGCTATTGTTGTTGTTTTATTTGTTCTACACGCTGGCGCACATTTTGATGCTATCAGCAGTTTTTTCGAATTTTTTTTTGGTTTTTGTATTTTTTTATTTTAATTATTTTGTTCGGTGTGTTAGGTTTTTCTATTTCGGGGCGCTCGTAGATTCATGCGCTGTTGGCTTGGAAATTCACAGCAACACCTACTTTATTATTATTATTACAATTTGTTGTTGTTGTGCTTATTTGAAGTGTTTTTTTTTTTTAGTTTTTTGTGCTATTTTCTAGTTTTTATTATTGTATTAATTCGGCTAAATAGTTAATTGCAGGTTGCCTAATTTGCTCACATTTCGAGTGGCGGGGGCGGCTTTTCAGTCGCGTTTTCACATTGATCCTCTTAAAAGTAAATGGCCAAGTGGCCGCGTAGGTTTGTGCAAGGGGTCAGGAAACAACAACAACAACAACAACACTAACAGCAACAAAAACACACAAAGTAATAGCCGAAAAATTAATGAGTCTTGCTAGAAAATTAATTAAGCAAATGCTTAGCCAAGCATAACTTGACAAAACTCTACAATGTGAGCCAGCGACCAGCCAACTGGCCAGTCGAGCGAGTTGGCCAGTTGGCTATGTAGTTGGCCGTTAGTAGTGGGCTGTGCGCACCATCCGCTAATACGCGCCATAAAATTCGCCTCAGCGCACGGCACCGGCATTGGCCACTACACTTAACGTGTTGTGTCTTTTGTGATTTTCATTAAGAATTAAGTAAGAAATTATGCAAATGCCGTTCATTTGTTCGGGCCGAGAGCGGCGCGCAAACGCAGCGCACATTGTATTTTCCGTATTTAAATAAATTCCAGCCATGGCGTTTCTTGTTTTTTTCGAAACTGTAGCCACAGCTCTCGAAAGTCAAAGGCACTGCTGGGCGCTGCCACAAGAAAAACCAAACTATATATGTATATATATTTCAAATATATGTATGTATAGTATGTATATGTATTTCGACTCGAACAACAACTCGTCATGATTGTCATTACCGCACCGCCGCCAAAAGTCAGATCATCGACGTGATTATCATTAGCATCGGCTCATCGCCGTGATTATTTGTTGTGCTGCGACGATGCCTGCAGTGCCTTCAAGTCGCTTTCGACCAGGTTAAAATCGTCGTTGCCGAACTTGATCTCGAAATGCTACAATCAATGATCGCATACAAATGAATGCGGCGCGTTGTTTGGTGCTTTGGTTTCGGTTTCAGCTTTTGTTGCTTCACAACCATCTGTGTGTGTATATATATATATGTATGTGTGTGTGTGTGTGTTACCTGCGGATTTGTATTCGAATTTGAATTTGCATTTTTCAAGCTGAAACTGGTTTACACGTTTGATTGGTGGTTATTGTTGTTTTTTTCGATTCTTAATTTTTTGTCTCTTCACGATTTGTTGCTATTGTTGTTGTGGCTGCTGCTCATATTATTTGGTGGTTTTGAATTTTTATGAAATTTAATTCAATATTTTAATTTTTTAAAAAGCGACATAAAAACGATCTGTCTTATTCATTTTTGTATAACTTGGCTTAAATCGTTCGTTTAGTGCTTGAAGACAAATGGGGGAAAAATGCAAACGTTTTTTTGTAGTGATTGTGAGTGGGATTTTTAAACGTATTGAGAGCTAACAGTAGGTAGTTTTGTGGACAAGGAGTGAAGGCAAAAATGCTTAGTTAATAGAGATGAGACAAATTTAATATAAAACACATTTTTAGAGCATTAAAAATGCACTTTTGATGTATGCGGAGTGAATTCAACGATTAGAATGAAAAGGAAAGTGTGCTGCTATAATAAAAAGACAAAATAAGTGCAACTCCGAAAATTCGGAGTATGCGAAAATTTGCTGACATTGTATTGATAACACTAGTAACGACTTGGCTTTACTTAAAAAGAAAAAGAATAGTTCTTATGATTCGGAGTGTAAGAATATGTGTGAAAATATGGTTTTCTGGATACAAATTCAGAAAATCCTCAACAGCGATACTGAGAGAGCTCTGTAGGAACATTAATGCGATAATTAACAACTTTGAATGAAATGTGGTTAGTAGTTTGGAACTAAGTAGAGTTGGATTACGCCCTTTCGGAATAGTAGGAGTTACAAAAAGTATGTAGTTTTATAACTATAACCTTTTAACTATTTTTACTTACTCCAAGTATAACAAAAATGTTTGCAAATACAGTACTTTTCGTTTATAACGAACCCGTTTAAAACGAATTTCCGCCTAAAACGAAACAATTTCAAAAGTACGCGCTTTATGTTTTCGCTTATTACAGACCCCTTTTAAAGCAAACTTTCGGTTAAAACCATTTTGCCCAGTCCCTCGAAGTTCGCTGTAAGCGAAAAGTACTGTATGTATTTTTCTTGATCACAATTCAGAAATTCTTGAACTTAGGTACTTAGAAAGCTCTGTGGGAACATTAAGAACCGTTTAACTATTTTTACTTATTCCGGGTATGAACAAAATTTTGAGAATATGTATTTTTCTTGATCACATTTCAGAAAATCTTAAACTTACATAGGTACTCAGAAAGGTCTGTGGGAACATTATGAAGATAGTAAACAACTTTGAATTAAATGTGATTAGTAATTTGGTGATAGTTTGAGCTGAAATACGCACTTTCGGAGTAGCAGTTGTTGAAAAAAGTGTATAGTTGTGTAATTATAACCTTTAAACCAGTTATTTGTTATTCGGAGTATAGAAATATGTGTGCAAATATATATTATTGATTGATCAAACTTTAGAAAATGTTGAACCGTGGTACTCAGGAACCTCTGAAGGAACATTAAGAAGATAGTAAAAAACGTTAAATTAAATCGAATAGTAGTTTGGTAATAGGTTGAGCTGAAATATGCACTTTCGGAGTTAGAAAAAGTCTGTCATTGGTTAAGGATGCTGCAAAATGCTAATTGCTTTTGATAGTATAAAAGTAAAAAAATATGCTGAAGATCGATCCTCATGCATGATGTACTTTAGGAGCATTAGGACTCCTAAGTGGCATAGTGTAATATTTTGAATAAAAGTGAGAAGCAATTATAAGGTTGTAATAGTTTGTTGATGCACTTTCGGAGTCTTAGGTGCTGAAATAAAAATGGTTGCAATATTATGAATATTTTGGAATAACAAGAGTGACTAAACATGAATTCGGAGTAAAGAATATTTGACTATGCATTCAAATCCCATATGTTCCATAGAAATATTGAAATATTTTGAAACTTCATTTTCAATTTGCTTGCCACATTATAGACTTAGATATCTGCCATACATTTTCACCGCTTCTTGCGCAAAAACTCGTCAGGCCTCACCGCTGTGGCGACTCTGCACCCATTGACAAGTTATCCAAATCCCAAGAAGTATAATTATCTTAATTTTGGGCATTAAGACAATCACAGCGTGATTTCCAGTTCTGCTTCTTTTACCTTTCGCACTCCAACCGCCCCGCTCAGCAGCTCAGCGGCCATTAACGATTCGTGCATATTTTAATAATTTTATATGCCCACATTTGAATTTGAATACATTCGAATTTTTATTTGATTCTTTTAAATGTGATCTCATAAATTCTTCAAGCGCTACGTGCATCGCGTTTTTGTGGCGGCAAAGGAAAGTGAAATTTACGGTAATGTAACATATTTGCGAGCGATGGAATGTTGCACTTGCGGCGCCTAAGAGCGAAGGCAGCGTAGGCAGCTGCTGGCTGTTCTTAATTACTGCAAACGCATTATGGTAGCGGCCCAAGTGAAAGCTTCGCGTACACACACACACACACATGCATACTTGTGCTTTGCTGGTGACAGTTGCATTGTGGCTGCATTTGCCGCTTGTTGGGTTTTGACTCTAATTGCAACAGTTTGTGGCAGCGGGTCGCAACGGAAAGCGCGCCAACGGCAAAAAAACTGAATGAACTCAGACAAATGCGAGCGCGCTGTCAGTCGAGTGGTAAACGTGTGATAATAATGTTGCATGCGACATTGTTGTGCCACATTAATGGCGCCACTTTTTTATTTGCTGCATTGTTGCATTTACATTTGGATCAGTAAATGTGGTACACAAATGCCAAAGGGGGAAGGGGGGCTGAAGTAAATGCTGCAAACATTTTTGTGCCACTAACTTGGATTAGTTTTGTACTTTGCATGCATTTTTGTTGGGAAGCAAGAAAGAGACGGCAGCAGTAAGTGAGAGCGCATTATGGCAAACGATCGCTTTCCAAACTGTTTGGTACCTTTGACACGGCAGATTTATCGATTTGTTTCGTTTTTTATTTTGTTAATTTTTTGTTTTATATTTTTGCTTTACTATTGTTGTTGTTATAGTTGAAGCGTGCGATTCGTTAAAGCGTTGCTCGAGCGCCAACCAGACAACCATTCGTGCCACATTTAACTCGCTGCGAGAAAGAGTTTTTGTTTTTGTATGTGTATGGCTGTGTGTGTGTGTTTTTATGTAAATGCATGTTTGAATGCATTTTTTGTGTCTGTATGTGTGTGTGCAACAAGCCAGTGTGACCAGCGATCTTTATCGCATCCCACGACAGGTTTTTGTTTTGTCATTTGTCACTCACAACTTGTGAGAAGCGCTCCAACAACAACAACAATAACCACCACAACAACAACAACAAAACAACAAATAATGTCAGCAAGCCATGCGCGTCCACAGTTTGTTGTATCCACAATGAAAAACTATTTATTTGCATCCACCAACATTTCATTTGATTTCGTTTCGATTTTGTTTTACTTTTCGTACTGTTGTTGTTTTTGTGTTGTAGCGAATTTGTTGACTTGACAAAACAAAGTAAGTAAATAATATCAAAATAAAAACAACAAAACTTTTATATAAATGGGAATTTCAAGTAGCGCCAATGCGCTTTCCGCCTTCTACAACTGTCCGTCCATTCGTTCGTTCGTCTGTCTGTCTGTATTTCTGTCTGTCCGCTCGTCAGCGCAATCCGTATGACCATAAACGCCTGCGTCTTGTTGGCAGCTTTTAAACATTTTCGACGCTCAGTCAAGTTCGCAGTCACAGGTTCTCAGTCAGCCAGCCTGTCGAACAAACCAACCGCTCGACGAACAGCACAACTGGCCAACAGACAAACAAACGAAAAACTGGTTTTCAGCTCGAAATCCAACATCCTCCGATGCAAAAAAAAAACTCAAATAAAATAACGCTAAATGTCATGCAAAGTGCTGGCACCGGGCCGCGTTGCACGTACACGCGCACATCCGATTGCAATTGCGACGGCCCGACGCAGCCGCAACTAAGCTCCGCACTTATTAGCGATTTCTGTCTACTCGTACCTGCTGCTGCATTTTCTATTTAATTTCATACGAAAACCAAATGAAATATTAATAAATTAACAATAAATACGAATCGATGTGGATATTTGTACGGACCATAAAATAGTTGTCGGTCGCTGTCTGGTCGCCAGCGTTTAGCGTTTGGCGCTTCACACTGCTCTCCAGCGTTGCTATCTGCAGAAGGAAATCGAAAATTACAATGCAAAAAGATTTGCAGCTGCATTGCATCGATGCTGCCGGCGATTGGCGATTGGCGACTGGCACAATTTCAATTTGCGTGTGTGGCTATCGCAGTCGATCGGCAATGCGGCGCGCATGCGCAGCGCAGCTCTTGTACGGCGCATTCCTTCCATGCGGCCAACAGCGCGTCGCTTGATTGCTGCACAATGACTGATTAAAAGTTTTACGCATTATGTGAAATTATGAGATTTTATCATCAGTAAACTAGCTTTGGCCACATTCGACTCGACCAAAGCGAGTTGGCGATCGAGAGGAAGGAGATAGTCGACGATTAGAATGCGTGTTGATTCATTTGTAGGAAATGTCAGAGGAATGTGTTTATGATTTTGTAGTAGTTGTTGTTGTTGTTGTAAAATGGTAAGGTTATGTAAAATGGGTGTAAAATTCTTATGTTTCAGTTTGAAGAGAAGATAAAAAACACTAAACAAATTGGACAGTTCGATGGGCTTCCTGAAGAACGATTTTTTGAAAAATGACATTTCAATGGGAAGATTCTAAGGTTGAGTTGACTTACTTGATAAGTTAGGTTAGGTAAGATGGCTGGGAAGGTCGAACACGCAAAAATCCAGTTGGGTTCCTTGCGGTTCCAGTCAGAGCTGCTTAGTGTTGCGGATCGACAAAATGTGTATCGTGTTTGGAGACTCAAAGCCAGAGAAGAATGGGCCCCTAAATTAGGTCTCAGTCTTGAAATAACCCCGCAGAAGCAAAGAACGTGGTTCAAGGTTTTCCTCACACCATTTTCTTTGTATTTTCTGCATTCATACTACAAGCTTGCTGACTTTTTACAAAATTTTTAACATTTTCCATGGTAAGGTGTCATGGTACATTTTTTTTTAATTTTAGTAACAGAAGCAAAGAACGTGCTCCAAGCGTTTTCTTACACCATTTTCTTTGCATTTTTTCGACGTACTTTCTAAAAAATGCATAACACTTTCCATGGTTAGGTGTCATATTTGCTAACTTTCTACTACAAAATTGCTAAACGTTTCTATACTTAGTACATTTTTTGTAAATTTTAGTAACATAAGCAAGGAACGTGCTCCAAGCCTTTCCTGACACCATTTTCTTTGTATTTTCTGCATTTATTCGATGTACTTCCTACAAAATTGTTCAACACTTTCTATGGTTAGGTGTCATATTTGCTAACTTTCTACTACAAAATTGTTAAAAGTTTTCATAATAGGTACAATTTTTTAAATTTTAGTAACTTTTAGTAAAAAAATGATATAATTGACTTATCTATTAGTTATCCACTAAATTATTTAAAGTTGGTGTTTTCTAAAAAAAAACAGACCAGTGATTTTCTTGTTTTACTTAGAAACCAAAAACAGAAAAGTCCATCGAAAACAAAGTTTTAATTCTTTAGATTTTTGTTTACTAAATTCGAAGTACTTTTGGTGTTTTGAAAGGTTCATATTACATTCATTATTGATTCTACTCATTTATTTATTTTGAATATAAAATACTTAAACAAAATTGGAAACTTTGATAACTTTTTTCGTACATTTTATTAAGAAAAAGTTTTAGTGAAGTGGTACCTTGTCTTAGGTATAGTTGGGTGTCTTCTTTCTAAGGTCGACAGCGTTCAAATTAGTCAGAATTATTTAGTTCAAGTGGTGAAAGAAAATCCGACACGATATGTCAACGAAAAATAGCGCTACTTTGATTCCACAAAATTTTAGGTATACTTAAAAAAGAGGCTGAAGATTCAATGTATTTCTCTATATTAAAGAAAAGCATTTTTTGATTCTGAAAAGTGAAGTTAATGATTTAAGAAGATAGAGATTTGTAGAAGATATTTGTGCAGATTTCACTAGAATCACCGCAGGGAGATCAATTTCAAAAACTTAAGTTGTGTCATTGAATTCCGGTCAGAATTTATGATCTAATAGCATCAAATTTTAAAGCAAGCTACATGCATCAAATTTTGGATTTTATGCGTAACAAATTTTGTATTTAATTTTAAATTAACTCCACCACATTTCATAGTTGTGGCAACACTTTGGATTTAATTTTAAACATTTTTTTTTTAACGTCAAAAACTGAAACCAAAAATAGTTATTCACTCATTCCTGTTTGATTCCCATTTGAACGGCTTCCTGTTTTGAGCGCTCGAGGCCAACCAGCCTCGCTGTTCTACTTGATGGTGGCCCACCCCTCTCCCCTATACACTGGCACTGTTTGTTACTGCTTTCAGCTTCCAACACCATTTTTAATGCCGCTTTTATGCCATTTTACGCAGCATTTATGGTGCGCCTTTTGCAGTTATATTTGTTGTTGTTGTTTTTGTAGTTGGAAATGCTTTCGAAGGCAAGCAGGCAATTTTATTATCGCGTTTTACCTGCAATGCCGCTGCGCCGCGGCCGAAAGATGCGGTCGGCGAGGGCCGCCGCTGAAAATGGCATGCAAATTAGTTTCTGCTGCGTATGGCACTAAAAATGGCGCGCGCGCGCTCGCGCAAAAATAAAAAACCCCAAAATGCAAAAATACAAAAATAAGACAAGAAAACAACAACAAAAACAACGAGAATGCGAGCTATGGACAGAAGTAAACAATTTCGGTGGTGGCCTGCGAAATGGGGCACTGCGGTACATGGACTGCGAAGTTGGTGTTGCCAACCAGTCAACCAGCCAGCCGGTCGGTCGGTCGGCCGGTGTGTTTGCTGCCGATTGCAGTTATTGTTGTTGTTGTTGTTGCTGGTTTGTTGCGTTCGTTCGGCGCATTTTGGCGGCCGGCTGGAACGCAAAACTGGCATAAATATGCAATATAAGCCAAGGTGCCTGCAGGCGCACAATAACAACAACAACAACAATAACCACTTCTGTTCGACCGCACATTTGCAGGCATACGCGCTGTACGCATGCGGCCGTGCAAAACAACAACAACAATGCAACACAAATGCAATTTTTTCACTTTGCGCGCCTTTAACCCGAGCTGACCAAAGTCGAAGCCTCTAAACATTTTGTGATAAACAAACGCGATAAGCGAGAGCGACGGTGGCGGTGGCGGTTTGGGGCAATGCGGCACATTCAGCTGACCAATGTCCAGTTGGCCAACTGATCGCAGCCGCGCCGCTTGGAGGCAACACATGCGACGCTTGTGTGTGTGTGTGTGTGTGTTGGTTGCGTATGCAAATGCGCAAAGGCTGCGGCCGGCTGCTGTTGCCGCACGGACGGCGAAAGAAATTAATTGGGCGCATTTTTGCGTACGCTTATGCATTGGCGCGCCCCTCAACGCCGCCCCCGCTCGACGTTCCAAGTCGATTTGGCGTTGTTGTGTTGCTGCCAGAAGGAATTTTGTGCGCCATGTTGCCGCAGCGCGCCCATGTCGCGTATTGGCATTTTTGTGCCGATTTTAATTTAGTGAAATTGTTTACGCTTCCTTTTTGCACTTACAAGCAAATGAAATGTTGTTGTTGTTGTTGAAAATTGTAATCTTCACTTTGTTAAGGTGATTTTTTTTCTGTGGCGTATTTATCTATTTGCGCCACTGTCCTCTGCCTGCAGTGACCCTTTTTTGTCGGTCCCGCGTTTGCGTTGGCTCTCTCTCGCGCGTTCTCTCGCCGCAGCGTGCAGGTTGCGTGTTTGACTGCGTCTCCGTGCGGCCGCAAACTTGTTAAACTCGTTTGCCGGAACATTTTGACGCTTGGCCAAGTTGTTGCAAGTGGTCGCGCTTGCGGTCAGTGTTATTGTCACCAAAAATGTCAGACAAAAAAAAATGAACAGCAACAAAAACAACGCTAACGTTGCGCCAAGGAGTGAAGCGCTGAAAACGAGTATAAAAACGGCCCGGCGAATATTTGTGGCATTCACTGTTAACTGTGTTTTGGTGACTGGTTTTTTGTTGCGTGCTTGCAGCGTTGAGGCCGAAGCTGGCAAGGATGCGCACACGGTTGCACGTGTACGTGCGCGCACTTTCGCATTTGCGCTGATAAGGCACAATTCGCCTGCGCCGCGGCTGTCTAACGACCGCTTGGACGGCTCGATTTGTCTGTGTGGCAAATTGACAATTGCTCGCAGGCAGACGGTGAAGGATAAGAGGGAATTGTTTATTAGGCAATGAATGTGCGAAGAAAGAGAGTTGAGGAGACATTTCGAAGATGTCATTGAATAGAAATAAAATAGAAAATTATTGGTCGAAGAAGAAGAAGAAGACTACGATCAAAAAAGGGATAGGAAGAAAGAGAACAGGTACAGAAAAAGAATGAATTAGAAGAGGAATCACAAAGGCAAGAAAAAGAAGAAGACGGTAAAAAAGGGATAGGAAGGAGGAGAACAGGTACAGGAAAAGGATGAATTAGAAGAGACATCACAAAGGCATGAAGAAGAAAAGCTTGAAGAATGCATTAAAAGAAGACGTGGAATAGAAAATTAAAAGGAGAAGTTGGGGAAAAAGAATTAGAGGAATAGCAAGAACAAGAAAGAGGCATTGCCTTGAGGACACTGAATAAAAATGAAAAGAAAACTCGTGAGAATAGTCAATGGAATCATAAAGGAGCAAAACGAATGAAACAGAATAATAGGAAATTAAAACTGAAAGGAAAGAAAGAAGCAAAGGACGGAGAATAATGATAAGAAGAAGAAGAATTAACTAAAAGGAGTTATACCATAAGAGGGAAGGAAAAATATGAATGAGAAAAGTAAGACTCATACTATAAAAAATAAGAAGAATATTTATATTTAAAAAGAGGAAGAAAAATAATAGGATAATGCAATGCACAAGAGGATAATCAAGTTAAAGAATAATAAAAAGAAGAGTGATCAGAAGAAATGTAAATAAAAGATTAAAAATAAAAGGAATTTTTAGAAGAAAAGAAACAAATATATAAGAACAGAGAACAACAGAAAGAAAAATAAGAAAAAATGAAAAAAATAGGATAATGAAATGAATAAGAAGAGTATCAAGTTGAAGGATAATAAGAAGAAGAATGATGAGAAGAAATGTAATTAAAAGATTAAAAATGAAAGGAATTGTTAGAAGAAAAGAAAAAATATATAAGAATAGAGAACAGCGGACAAAAAATAAGAAGAAAATATGAAAAGAATATGATAGTGAAATGAATAAGAAGAGTATCAGTTAAAGAATAATAAGAAGAAGAGTGATCAGAAGAAATGTAATTAAAAGATAAAAAATTAAAGGAATTGTTAGACGAAAAAAAATATATAAGAATAGAGAACAGCAGACAAAAAATAAGAAGAAAATATGAAAAGAATATGATAGTGAAATGAATAAGAAGAGAATCAAGTTGAAGAATAATAAGAAGAAGAATGATGAGAAATAATGTAATAAAAAGATTAAAAATGAAAGGAATTGTTAGAAGAAAGGAAAAAAATATATAAGAATAGAGAACAGCAGAAAGAAAAAATTAGAAGAAAAAGGGAAAAGAATAGGATAATGAAATTAATAAGAAAAGAATCAAGTTTAAGTACAATAAGAAGAAAAAATATATAAGTATGGAGAACAGCAGAAAACGAATAAGAAGAAAATATGACAAGAATAGGATAATGAAAAGAATAAGAAGAGAATCAAGTTGAGGAATAATAAGAAGAAGAATGATGAGAAGCAATGAAAAAATTAATAATAATAAGAACTGAAAAGGAAAACAATATACAGGGTGCGCCATCTCGAGCTTCGGTATGGAAATATTGAATAACTTTGTTATTTATTGTCGGTATGACTTGAGAAAAAATAATTTGGAAACGTCATTTCAGTACAATTTTAACCATGAATAACTTTACACACCCCCCCATGCCACACGGCGATCAAAACAATGAACTTTTTGAAGCGAAAGTTCCCCGGCCGTTTGATATCGAAAGGTGGCGATATTGGGTGGCCTCCAAGATCACCGGATTTGACGCCGCCGGACTTTTTTTGTGGGGTTATCTAAAAAGTAAAGTATACGCCAACAAGCCCACGACATTGGAAGCGCTCAAGACCAACATTCGAGCTGAAATAGAGGCAATATCGCCCGAAATGCTGGCCGAAGTAATGGAAAATTCAAAAAAAAGAGCACAATTTTGTGTGGCTCGTAAAGGTGGTCATTTGTTGGATGTTGTGTTCAAAGTATAGTTGAAACAAATTGTAAAGGACTAAATTAAATAAAAAAACACTAACAAACATTCACTTTCACTAGTTGCCGAAGTTATTCAATATTTCCATACCGAAGCTCGAGATGGCGCACCTTGTATAAGAAAAGAGAGCAGCAGAACAAACTAAAACGAAATAGGAAGAAAATATAAAAGATACTAGAAAGAGCGAAAAAAGAGAAAAATAACAAGTTGAATAAGAAAAAGGATAGAAGAGTTATAAATATAAAAAAAATTGTTACAAAACTGAAATACAAATCCGATAATGAAGCAGGGAAAAAGAAGAGTAATAAGATGAGAAATGTATGAAGAAGCCAAAAGTAATATGGAGGTAAAGAGAAAGGAGCTATACATACTTATGAGTGGAAAATAAGTAAATGAAAAGAAAGAACAAGCTATGAAGAGAAAACAAAAAAGATGTAATTGAAAAGGAATGTGAAAAATTAAGTAGTAGTAGTTGAGTGGGTAAAAGCGGAGGAAAAGGACAATAAGGATGAGATATAGAAGAGGAGGTATAAAAAGAAGAAGATGAAGAAGAAAATAAATGAAAAGTAGATGATAATTTATAAAAAGAAGTGACCATAAGTAGGCGCAAATACAATGAAAATAGCAACAATAACAATGACCAACAAAATTTCTACCATAAGACAACAGCAAAGACTGTGGGGGCCAACACAGCCACCCAACCGGGTGTCCCGCTATGACAATTTGTGGCAATGTTGTCTGTGTGCGCTTTTTGTGGAATGCACTTCTCATAAGCTGCGCGGCGAGTTGTTGTTATTGTACATTGCTGTTGTTGCTTGTTTTGCATAAAAATGCCATTTGCAACATTTTAATGCATCGAGTGCGCAATAAACTCGTCGTGGCATGGCAGCTGGCAGCGGACAGACACATCCAAAGCACAACAACAACAACAAGGAAAAACATTACAATTACAAAAACAATTACACATTGCAGCGCAAATCTGTGCGCTGTGCAGTGATGCCGCAGCATGAATCATTTCAACACCGTTTTGCCGCAAGAATTTGCCGCGCGCCGCCTCCACGCGGCGATGCGTTGCACTAACGACAACAACGACAACGACAACGACGACGACGATGATGATGATGATGTGTGCTGGTCACTGTCGAGGCGGATGCTGTCAAGCTTTTATTATTGCCGATTGCTTCTCTCGTTGTTGTTGTTCTTGTTGTTTTTGTTGCTGGTATTGTGACAACCTCCAAAGGGATTGCAAAAATGCGCATCACAACAATTTGCTGCCAACGCTGCCGCCATCGTCGTCATTGCGTCTGTTGCTGTTGATTTGTGTGCTGGAATCAGTTGCCACTTGTTGCACACACACACACACACACACTTGCACGCGCGACAAAGTGGCGTGCAGGCGCGTTCTGTTGCGTGGTGTGACAGATAACATGCGAACAAATCAATTTGCAGCGTTCGCCGTTGCCACCGCAATAAAAATCATAATCATAATAATAAAAATGAAAATGAAAATAATAATAACGACAATACCCATAATTATTGCAATGAGCGGCGAGAAAATCAACTCTGCGTGTGTGTTTGTGTGTGGGAATGCGCGCACATCTGCGCGTGCGCGGACGCTCGTAAATACCGAATTGATATGTTTATGGCTTTTGGGCGCCTGCAAGCACCGGCCACTGGCCACTGGCCGCGGCCACTTGTATGTACATACACATGTCTGTTTATATGTTTGTATGTGCAGCTTCCGTTTGTTGACTGCTGCTGCGGTTGCTGCAGATGGTTTGCCGTTGATAAGTAAACATAATTTTTTGATTAATTTGTCAATGTTGTGCATTGGCATTGTTAACGACACGTTGACGTGTGGTTGACGCCCCATGGACATTTGTAGGTAGATATGTAGTTACTATGAGAGGGGAAACAAAAGTAATCATTTGTATTTGTAGTTTTGCGCAAATAATTCTTGAATCAATTACGATTATTTTAGTGGATCTCAAACGACTTTATTTATACCTTGAATTCAGTAGAGCAGACAAGATTTTAATTTAGGGGGAGAGGGGGGTTTGCGTACAACCGAATACCATTCGAATCAATATATTGTGCCAGCAAGTTTTGTGTTTGGGCGTTTGAACCCCCCTCTTCCTCACAAAATTCTTAAAACTTATCATGTAGGAGTTTTTAGGCAATTTTGACTGACTTTATTCGTACCCTACACTACGGTCTCTATTTTTATATCCTTACAAACTCATTAAAAAAATAAGCAACAAAGAATTGTGTATAGAAACAGTGAGTTAGTATAGCACATAGTGGGTTAAGAAGACGAATCACACCCATTTTGGTTATATTTTAGCTTCAGCTAAGTCATTTGGGCGGCTTCTAAGACACTTCAAGTGATGTGAAATATCTTTAGGACCAAAACTCATTTTGAAATATATAAAAGAAATACGGCTCAGCAAAGAATTTTGAACCCCTGATAAGAGGCACAATAGATCCTAAAGCTCGCAGTGTATTTTTCTGTTCCTACAATGCAATGCAATAATATAGTTAGATCTCTGAATATGAAAAAATGCATATTGGGTAAATAATTTTATAATGAAAACGGTACTTTTAAGTGGGCAAATTAGGCCCAAATTTAATCAGTTCTTAAATGATGTCCCAGTAAAATTCGTACGAAGTTTCACTTCTATATCTCAAACAGTTTCACGCAGAAATATATATGTAGTGACACAATAATGGAAACGTAAGGTAGCAATTTTCTCTGAGAGCCAAACGACAATTAAGACATTAGGATCATAGAAGATGTCCTCGAAACTGGTGCTAGAAAGTCTTAAAAAGCTAAACGTCCTTGGACTCATAGTCGGCAGGAATCAATACTGACACAACAAACCAAGATGGGAACATTCCAAAACGATGATTGGGTTCTATCATAAGGAAGGATTCAAAGAACGTGTGAGCCTAACGAAGAATGATCTGAGGATGATTATAGGCAGCTTGATGGGGTAATGTAGGTTGAATTATAACCTGACTGAACTAGAAATTCATGCCGATGAAAGTTGTAGGTTCTGTATGAAAGAAATTCAACTGCAATACATAAACATGCCAGAAGAACGCCCTGTACTTATGCTCGAAAAAAAGAGGAATTATTTCACATTAACCCTTATTCCCAGAGGTGAGCCCCACAGTCTCACTAAAGATTTCAAATGGTGATAAATCCAAAAGATTTTCGATTCCATTATTTTATATAATCCTCTAATGGAATGTTAGAATTATATTACATTTATAAATGTAACATTTTAGACAGTTTTTATACGTTTTCAACAAATGTTTTCAGTAATTTAGCTCATATAAGCCCGACAGTCTCATTTCTAGGTTTACGTTACTTTTGAAATTGTGGGAATTAGGGTTAAATTGAGAATACAGAGGTTAGGAAACTATACTAAAAATTCTCTCGAAAGATGGACTTAGAGGCACTTTGTGAGTCCATGAAGGGGGCACAATGAGTGCATTTTCCCCTTTAATAATAATAAAGGACTTGAAGTGTGTTGAATACTGTATGTGATACAACAATTATTGCTCAGAAGATGGACTTATTGATCAGAAGATGGACTTATAGGCACTTTGTGAGTCCATGAAGGGGGCACAATAAGTGCCTTTTCCCCTTTAATAATAATAAAGGACTTGAAGTTGTTGAATACTGTATGTGGTACAACAATTATTGCTCAGAAGATGGACTTATTGATTGGAAGATGAACTTAGAGGCACTTTGTGAGTCCATGAAGGGGGCACAATGAGTGCATTTTTGGTTTTACCAATAACAAAGTACTTGAAGTGTGTTGAATACTATCTGAAATTCAAAAATTATTGATCAAAGTTTGAATTTATTAACAAAACAAAAAAAATGGTAGCCGTTTCCAAAGCTTGCATTCTTCTTTCAAATACATTTTATTATTAATTATATCACATTGAAAACAAATATTTTATATTTATTTATTATTTAATTAGCAATTAAAGTCCGTAAATATTGAACAAAAAAATAAATATATTTATATATTTTTTAATAAGTCATTAAAATCCTAATTTCAATAGAATCAATTATGATTTCAATTACAACTTATTGCTACAAAATTATCAATTATTATTTAAATTACAACTTATTGCTACAAAATTTTAGTAAATAATATGCTTAGAAATATTTAATTTAAGCGCACCTTTTGGTCAATCACCCTGTATATTCAAATTGCAAAAATCTCGTTGCCGTACGAAACACAAATGTAGTTATATGTAGTTGTCCCACAATAGACGACAAATCGCATTGTACCCAAACAATCAAAATCACCACCACCACTCTTCCCTAAATAGTGGCAAAATTTGTGCTTAAAGAACGCATTGCACTGCCCGTAGAGCCCACTGTAGCACCTCTCAGATTCCTAACTTAAGAAACACCCAGCCTTAGCGCTATTCCAAGTCACCCACGTCCACGTCCCATCCCACTCCCCTCCAACGCCCAAATATGTATTTTGATATCTCGAATATCGCAAAGATATCATAGCCCATTTGAGTAAAAACTCATTAAAAGTTATCTATATGAAAATTTTAAGACATAAACCGTATTAATTGCCATTAACTGGACACTACAACCACGTCTTTTTTCTTCTCTCCCTCTCTTTTCTCTCTCTCTCTCTCTCGTACAATTCCAGGTACATGAATTATGCGATAATTTCTGTCATCGATATATCTCATGTTTAAAGGGTAAAATGCCAATAGATTTAGTGATTGACGAACGGGACACCACCAAACCACCAGAATTAGGTTCAGCTAATGGTGAAGGAAGAAGTAATGCCGATTCGACATCGCACACCGATGGAGCTAGTACACCAGACGTTGTGAGTACCCCCTTCGCGGGAGCACATGGTCCTATATTGGCGAGCTACAATGCGGTGGTGCACCCATGTTCGTAGTACGATAACGACCTTCTTGCAAAAACGAAGCGGGTGCTCACAATGCCCTGGGATTAAAATAAAATTAAACTAAATTAAAGTAAAAAAAAATTCAAATAAGACCGATTACAAAGAACAATTCAAATACATGAATTAATTCCGAAACAAATTAAACAAACAACAAAAAAAAAAAATCGAAAAATAATTTGCAGAAAACAAACAAAAAACAAAATACCAAAAAAAAAAAATAATTCACAAAAATTGTAAATGAAAAAACCGTAAAAATTAATGAACAAATAAAAGCCACGCTGCCACGTATAGCAACAACGAAAAACGGATAATGCCCGCCCCACTGCCGCCGCCACGCCACAACGCGCCTGACCACGCCACGCCACGCCACGCCCTGCTCTCCCGCCGCCAAGCCGCAGTGTGCATCGGGCGGTCGCTGTCGCCGCATGGACCCAACAACAACAACACCTACCCACAGTCACAACAACAATAACCTGCAATTGCTACTGCTACAACAACAACAACAGCACACCCATTTTTAGCATTTCCAAATGAATTCGAAAGCGAAAAATGCCGAAATTCCACTCGCACACACACACACACACAAACACACCACACACACACACACATACACATACACACGCACGCAAATGCATAAACCAACGAACGGCGCATAAATCAGCGGCATGACGCGGCGCAGCGATATGAAAAACCCGACATTTTTCCACATAAAAATTCAAAATAACAAAAAAAATTCAAATATAAAAACTTGCAGTTGCATTGACACAAATTGCGCGCCAAATTGCAAACGTGGCCCGGCGGCCTGGTCCCGTTTTTCATTGTCACTATACGTGGATGCAGCGGCCGCACTAGCGACAGCAGCAGCAGCGGCGGCGGCGCCGTTTACAGCCACAACAACAACTGTACTGTACGGATAAGTCCAGCGCCCGGCGCAAATGTGCGCGATTGCGCCCAATCGCGCATATCGGCACCGGGTGGCAACGCCCACATGTAAATACCTAATAAGCAAGATTTTGTTTTTGTGCATTGTTTTTGCAAATTAAATTGCGAACGAAAAAAAAATAAAGCCAACCCATTGAGATTGTATAAATTTAATTGAGAAACAAATTTGCAATGCTACAAAAGGGATGAAACAAACAAAAACCATTAAAATGAATTAAATGAAGGAATTCAATTTGTAAAAAGTTGCTAACACAATGAAAACAACAACAAGTTTTAACAACAAGTACCACAACTAAATTTAATACAATTTTGAACAAAACAAACAAGAAAGAAAAAACAACCCAGAAATTAATACTTGATGCATAATGCTTTTACAAACAAAAAAAAAAAAAAGAAACAAAAACAAAAAATTCAAAAATTCAAAACTCAAACAAACCATGAAGAAGAATATTAAAGTTAAGAAAAAGCTAAAGAAAATGCATGCAAGCAAATGCCCAGAAAGCAATGAGTTGACAAAAGAAACATTGAAACCAACAATGATGAAAGATGATGAAAGAAAGAATGAAAAAAAGATGAACTTCGTTTTTGCAAGAGGCCCATATAGCTCGCCAATATATTTATATATATATACACACAACCCTTATACATATATATACCTATATAAATATCTATATAAATATTATTTCAACTAACTCTAAATAATTAACATAATTATTATTAAAAGCTAAATTATTTGCGCTATTCACAACTCTCAACCAACTACCACAACCACCACTAACTGACTAATAATTTCCACGCCGCACGCCAAAGGAAATGTGGTCAGATTTCCCGTTGCCCGGGACATGTGTGTGTGCAGTCCCCATGGTTTTGAGTTGTCTTAGTTAAATTTAAACGTAATTGTTTTTTTTGTTTTGTATATAGCGTTGCTTTGCGGCCGATTCGCATACTCGCACCGTGGTGCAGAAGCTCGGGAACGGCCTTAAATTTTACTTGTACTTGTAAACATGAATTTGGGGCATTTCGGTGGATCGTTTAGGTTGGCTCAACTACTACAGGTCAAAGCAACTGGGGGAAAAGTGTTCAGATTTGCAACAAAAAGCGACAAAACGAACGATTAAAGTTTAGTTCCTGAGTTTAAGAACACTTTGATTGAACTGGTGAACGCTTCAAGCATGGCTTAGGGCACTTGGAGAACTTTGATTGAACAGTTGAACGCTTTAAGCTTGGTTTAGAGCACTTGGAGAACTTCAAAACTGTTTGAGCATTACATCATTTGACATTGGGCAACATTAAAAATGGAGAATTTTAAGACTTCAACGCTTGAAGCTGGGCTTTGTGTCGTACTGAAAGATTACACAATTTTTGTGTTCAGTATTTGAACGGTTCATGAACAATGAGAATTAAAGAACTAAATTCTCTATTGAGCACTTGAATAATTCAATTTCAGTTTAGGGCACTAAGAGAGTTTCAAAAATGCTTTAATGCAGTGAAAGTCAGCTAATAGAATTTCATAGAGGTTCAACTGAATGCATTAAGATTAGCTTAAGCCTGTGTTAGAGTTTCATAAAACATTTGTATGTTTGAAACTCTGCTTAGAACACTATGGAATTTGCAAAATTTTTGCATTGAACTGTCAAAACTTAAAGATCAGCTGACAGAGTTTCGTATATACATACTCGATTAAATGCTTTAAGTCTGGCTAAAGAGTTTGACAATTTCTTTACTGGACATCTGAATGCTTTAAGCTCTGCTTAGGACACTGTGAGAATTCCAAAAATGATCCATTGACCTGTCAATGTTTGAAGCTGGACTTGCGGAGTATCACGGACACTATTGAATGCTTAAAGTTTAGCTTAGTGTCTTTAGTGTAAGTTTCATCAACCAATCCGGTCAAACCAAGTCTTTTTAGAACGCTTGAAAGTTTTAAGCTTGGCTTAGTGCCCCAGTAAACGGTCTAACAATTCTATACTGAAGTACTGAACTGAAGTACTGGAGACGTAAGCAAGCATTCAGTTATATCAAGTCTTTATAGAACGTCTGCAAGTTATAAGCTTAGCTTCGTGTCCCAGTAAAAGGTCTTACAATTCTATATTGAAGTACTGAACTGAAGTACTGAAGAGTTTTAAGCTTGGCTTAGTGCCCCAGTAAAAGGTCTTACAATTCTATATTGAAGTGCTGAACTGAAGTACTGAAGACGTAAGCAAGCATTCAGTTAAACCAAGTCCTTGCAGAACGCCTGAAAGTTATAAGCTTGGCTTAGTGTTCCAGTAGAAGGTCTAACAATTCTTTACTGAAGTACTGAAGACGTAAACAAGCATGCAGTTAAACCAAATCTTTCTGGAACGCCTGAAAATTTTAAGCTTGGCTTAGTGTCCCAGTGAAAGACGTAACAATTCTATACTGAAGTAGTGAAGACATAAATAATTCAAGCTCGACTCAAAGAGCTCGAGAACTTCCATATTGTACCATATAAAGTTTTAAGCTCGACTTAGTGCCCTAATCAGAATTTCAGAAATATTTTTTTGAACACTCGAAGGCTTGAAACTCGACTTGGTGCCCTAACAAGAATTTCATAAAGTCTCTTTTTGAAGCTTAAAGCTTTGCTTAGTGCCCCCAATGAAAGGATCACACATTGCAAAACTGAAATTGAAATCTGTGTCCTTTTGGAACTTACCGACCTGCAGCAGTTAAGCTCCTCTCAGCACATACTAAAGTCTAATGAAAAACGAAAACTTGTTATGTGTAGCTCAAACGTTATGTTCTCCCTATTCCAAAAACGCAAACGCCAACACAACATCCTCTACGCGCAGGACACTAACCAGCCGCAACAATTCTCGCCCGTGGAGCAGACCTACGCGAGTTATCGCATCAAAAACGAGGCGGAATTTTAGTGCGTTCCGCTCGTCGAAAAACTCCAGCAGCTGCTGCCTTCTCAACGAAAAAAACTAGGTGCTGTATTTTGCAAGCCGCTGCGGTCGGCTCAGGCACAGCGTTGCGTCGACGTTGAGACGCTCCAGTTGCAAACGGCTGAAGCGACTTGCTGCAGCCGGCGGATGGGCGGCTGGTGCTCACTTGTGCTTTAGTAAATGAGTTTGAAAAAGAGAGTTTGTTTGTTTGTTGGAGAGTTTGAGGCGACACGGCCGTCCTTCGCTCCACGAAACGGATATACGTAATAATTTTAATGACTGAACATAAATTCATAAATGAATATCTATAAATATATATATATATATATACATAAATCCTGTACTACTAACGCAGCGAAAACTATGAGATGTACATTTGCGTAGGGTTTAAGTTTAAGTGAGAAAAATGCGGTGGCGTCGGCCACACTTCAGTGCTAAGAAATGGAACAGAATATACGTAAAATTATACTGAAAACTGCAACGAGCAATCGGCGCAGAAATTAGCTGTTAATGGTAATAGAGAAGAGATCGAAGCACAAGAAGAAGCAGAGAAAGCATCAGCGAATAGTGAGAAAGAAGTAAACAAAAGCAAGAAGTTACAGCAGCAGAGAGCAGCAAATGCTTCAAAGTTAGCCAACTTTCTTAAAACTTTATCTTATTGGAGTATTTTAAGAGTGTTTACAAAAAAAGTTGGTTTTAATTTCATTTTCGCCACGTTTGAAAAACTTGAACTAAGAAAAATCTTCAACTAAAACAAAAACTGAAAACAAAAAACACAAAGTATACGATTTTTTCTTAAGAAAAACAAAACACACAAACACACCCACAAACATACCTACACATATACATACGTTTACATACCTACATGCATATACGATCATTGTTTGTTTTGTTTGTTCTTGCAAAAATTTATTATAATTATTTTTCTTTTGTATTTTTAATTTTTTTTTTGTAAAACTTGCCAAACGCTGAAATGTGTCTCATTTCTAAACCACATACAACACGTATACTAGAAACGAAAACAGAAAAAGGAAAACCAACAGTGCTGTTTAAAAGGGGGGGAAAACACAAAAAAACACAAACCACAAAAACAAAAACCGCAACAGAAATACGTAATTTTTGATAATAAGAAAAACAAAAACCTATTTAATTAAAATTAATATTAGCGTCGAAGTTGGAGGTGGAGTGTAAAAAGTGAAACATAAATTTAAAGAAAAAAAAAGATTAGAAAAGAGAAAAACAACTTAAGTTCAAATGAAAAGTATACGAAATAATTTTTTTAATAAATACTTTATTACTTTAAAGCGTTGAATTTTTAACAAAACAAAAACAATAAAGAATGGGAAAAATGTTCTACTAACGTTTTACTTACTATTACAACAACAACAAGTCCAGAACACACGTCAAGCATATTCAACTTAATCTAACTCGAAACTCTTTTTCCAAATACTAAAATACAAAACTCTAACTAACAACAAAAAGCGCATTGAACTTTCTTAAAAATGCGAAAATCTTTTTAGAAGAATTCAAATTGCGTTTTATGCCACTAACTAAAATACTTAACGGAAAAAAGTAGTCAACGATTGAGTAAGAAAAGGAAGGAAACAAAAGGAAGTAGGAGTGGAAAGCATGAAAGAAAGGAAGGAAGGAAGAAAAGCATTAGGAAAGGATGAAAGGAAAGAAAGAAGAAAGGAAGGAAGTAGAAAAGTAGGAAAGAAAAGGCTTCGAAAAGGATGGAAAAAAGAAAGGATGTAAGGAAACGAAGGTAGGATGCGAGCGCTATGGATGGAAGCGGTATTTTTTCTGTGTTGAGTTGACAAATTTACAGAATTAAAAATTTAATTTTAAATATTTGAAAAACTAAATTCATTTATTGAGTAGTAATGTTAAATAATAAAAAGTTTAAAGTCGTCGATTTTAAATGTCCTAATGTTTTTTTTCAATTGTTTGCATTTGCGCAGATTCAATTATTATTTTTTAAATATAAAATATAAAAAAATAAATATTTTAATACTTATTTAAATATTGTTAAATTAAATTTTAAAATTGATATTAAATATTAAAAATAATATTAAATTCATCAAAATTATGTCAATCTATATTTAATATATTTTTTTTAATTTTAATATTTTAATATTTTAAATTAATTTTAAACTTTTTTAATTTTAACATATTTAATTCAAATATCTACATACATATTTAAATAATAATTTCAATTCTTCTATTCGTATTAAATATTTTCATATTCTCTAAATTGTTTAAAAACTTTGAAATTGTGAAATTTTCGAAAAATGTTTAAAAATGTTTCAAATTTTTTTTTAATATTTGTAAAAATTTTTTTTGTCAATTTTTCAAGAACCGTAATGCCATTTAAATTTTGGAAAAATTGTTGAACATACTATTTAATTATTTTAATTCCGTATGCATTTTTTTCGAATCTGTGAAATATTTTGCTTACAAAAGGCTTTCAAAGCAGGCAACTAATTCAGAATTGATTTGTTATCAGGCCTTGAATTCGATTCCATTTGATTCAATTCAGTACAAGACAACTCAACTCAATTTAAGTCAGTTCAATTCAGTTCAATTAGATTCAATTCAATTCAACTCAACTCAACTCAATTTAAGTCAGTTCAATTCAGTTCAATTAGATTCAATTCAATTCAACTCAATTCAGTTTACTTCAATTCAATTCGATTCAATAAGACTGAATTGAAATTGATTTAATTCAAGTCAATTCGATTAAACTCAATTCAATTAATTTCAATTCAATTCATTTCAACTCAATTCAATTCAATTCAATTCAATTCAATTCAATTCAATTCAATTCAATTCAATTCAATTCAATTCAAATCCATTTAATTGAAATAGATTTAATTCAATTCATCTTAATTCACTTCAGTTCAAGTTGATGTTCAATTTAATTCAACTCAATTCAAATTTTATTATTTTTATTAATTTGAGTAACATTAATTTTAGTTTAAAATCAAGTAACTTTCTTGTCTAAATTATTTAGTTCCAAACAACTAATTAAGGTTGTTTCTTTTAAAAAAATAATTTTGACATTTTTAATAAAAACTTCAGATTTTGTAGGATTGAGTTCATAATTAATTAGAAAACTATTGAATAAAACAATTATTTCAATCGATTGGGCATTAACAAAGAGTCTTCCAATTAAAACTTAAATTGATTAAAAGTGGCTCAAATCGTTTTTGAATCACTCAAAGCCCCAGAAACGTGTTTGCATGAATTGAAAATTGAAATCGAAGCACCAGAAAAAATAAAAAAAATTTTGATTTGAAGTGAATTGAATATTAAAGCAATCATTAATGCCAAAAACAGAATTTAAAGTTACAAAATATTTTAAAACAACAATTTTGAAGTTAAGTTCATCTAGAAAAAAATTAAAATTGTCTAAAAACGCGAGCAACAAGAAAAACCGCCTGAAAACTGGTTTCTTGGATGCGATCTAAGTGAATGTGGTCCAAGTCTACGAACCAACGGGATCCAAGTTAAACTTGTCTCAACACTTTAAATATTCAAGTTTACGAACCAATGGGATCCAAGTTAATGTGATCCATTCGATGTGATCCGATTCACTGCGATTCAACATAATTCAATGAATTTCAGTCCAATGAATTCATTGCAAAATATTCAGAACTCCAATCGCCAAAAGCTCTATTCTTCCTTCCTTCCTTCCTTCCTTAAGAATGTGTAAACTACGTTTGTATACTAGAAGTTCGATGCTTAGTTTTCTACTACAACAATAACAATAACACTAGGCATCGGTACTTAGGTGTCGGGTTGCGCAACGCAACCAACCGACACCAACACAGCTCGCACCTGACCGGCTGTAGGGGGGCAAAACTAGCAGCAGCGCGCAGCATGTTGCCAGACTCTAAGCAGTTGAGCTGCAATTGTAAAGCTATATGGGCATTAAAGTATAAACAAAATGTATACCAACTAGTTATAAAAAACAACAATAACAACAAATGTCAAATGTAATATTTACTAGCAATTAGAAGTGCAACAAAGTTCTCATTTGAATTTTTCTTATAATGGACATTTTTTTAAATGTACTTTTCGTTATTTTTGTATACATGATGAAACTTGTGAAAACTGCTAAGAAAATGAAACAAACAAAAAAATAATAATAATAATTTAATGAAATGGAAATAGTTGTTGTACTGTTTGACAAAACAAAAACAATATTGAGTAAAGCTTAATGCATAAAAACGCACAGAAGTGTGCGCCACTACACTTTGTGCTTTTGTAAAATACTAAAAAAAATTGTAAGCGTATACTTAAAGATAAAAATAAGCAGCAAAAAAAAAAACGAAAGAAAATAAAAAAAAAATTAATAAAAATAAAATGACTAATAATGGCCAATTTTTCCGCTCTTTTGTTAGCTAAATGTAAGTCGTTTTTATGCTAAAAAATAAAAAACAACAGAAGCAAAAAATTAAAAAGAAAGTAATGAAAAACAAACAATGCGCTTGTTTTTATTTTTTTCATAAGCTTTGCTTTGTTGAAAATTGCGTTTTTTAATGAGCAATAATTAATTTTTATATACAAAAATGCTGCATACAAGTTTTGTTCAATGTTTGTTAAATGTTCTGTTAATGAAAAATAAAATAAAATGAAATAAAAATGAAGATGAGATGTGAGAAAAACTAAAAAAAGAAGAAGAATCGAAAGTGAGTGGTACGCTGTGCTAAATGGGCAACTGAAATACGTAATTTGCTTTAGGTGATATATTATTAAAGCTTAATTAATGAATTATTTTTTGATTAATTAATTTGAGCAGAAAAAAAATATAAAAAAACAATAAAAAAATTTAAAAAAATCTAACTGATTTCATTTTTAAGTCTTCTCAATGCAGTTTACAAATGTTTTGTTTTACTATTACCTATATTTTTTTTTTATATATAATTATAATATTTTATTTAGAATTTTTCATTTTTTGCTAATTTGTTTTTAATTTTTTTTCGTTTTTTTGTGGAAAGCATTTATTGTTGTTTTCCAGTAGCTTAGATTTTGTAAGTCTAATTGAGTAGTTATTAGCAAAATTGTAATAAAACGCAATCAAAATACATAAAAAAATATAAATATATAAATAAAAAAATATATAAATATGAAAATTAAAACAAAAAAAACAATGAGAATAATAACAACAACAAATGCAAAATGCAACCAACTTATACGATATACGAATACATTTTAATGTAATATTTTTAATTATTTGTATGTATACTAATAATTATAATAACAACAACAAAAACCAACAACAATAATTATATAAATATTATATATTAATTGAAAACACTAAACAATGAAAAGTTTAACACAAACCAACAAACGAAAAAAAGGTGAAGAGAGTTAGCCAATAAAATATATGAATAATATATTTAAAAAATAAAACAAAAACATGTGGTTTTCTTCTTCTTCTTTTGTGGTTACAAGATGAGCATCGGAGAACACTGGAGCAACGCTGGATTTGTATGTGAAACGTTGGGCTGGCAGCGTTTCGATTCGAGTTGCGTTGATTCTATTGATCAAGTTTTTTTTAAAACTGAACTTGAAGTATCGAAGCCGTAAATGAAAACTTGTGACTTTCAACCTGTTTTTTTTCCATTTTGCTCAGAGAAATATTCAAAAAATTCCTAACGAATTAAATATTTTATTAAAAAACAACGAACGAAACTCGCAATGAACTCTGAGTCGAGTCGAGATAAATTCTCTACGAAAATCTTTATTGAATTAAACAGTTTATTAGTCATACAATATTTTTCAGAGTTGATCATATAACTATTTACAAATCCTATATTGAACTAAACTATTTTAATATATGTGCATTATTATATAAAATCTATTACAAGACCCTTTTGAAAATATGCTGATATTTATATTTTTTCACATTCATTATATGTAAAACATTTCAAACTGATTATATAACATTTTGATATTCATGGGATATTAATTTTGGTTGATGTCAAAAAATATTTTTAGCCCATGGAAAGTTTTCAGCTACATGATTTACAAATTTTGTGTTGTGTTTTTTAAGATTTTTAAATATCCACATTGAAATACTGAAATATATCAACATTTATGGGATATGTTATGCAAGGTGTTCTGGTTAGTTTCCGGCCTAACAAAGATGCAACACATTTAAAAAAATTTTTTTTTTAATTATTTATTTTTTGACATAGACTCCTTGTAAGTCTATACACTTCTTCCAGCCATTTTTCTTATCTCTTTAACTCGTCCAAATAGTAGTTGACATCTTTCTCTGAAAAATATTCGTTTACGAAACTGATGGTTTCTTCATTTGATAAAAATCTCTGTTCTCGAACGCAGTTTTTAACTTACTTAACTGGCCATAACCAGCCGTAATCGAATTACGGCCTACTGCAAAAATTCTCTTAATTCGCCTCTGCTTTCTGCTCTGCTTCTCCAGTTGGTCACACCAAGAGATGATAGAGGGTTCTCAATTGGGTCCTTTCACCGGAGACAGGGTCTCCCTCTTTGCCATCGCTGTATGCTGGACGTCGTTGGAGCTTCATTATCTATACGGAAGACAAGATTAAGCCAGCAAAGTCGCTGGATGTTGATTCCCTGTGCTACGTCCATGTCTGTTAACAGCTACAAACAGGGCTAACGATTTTGCAAGTCCCTTCTTCTCAAACACGACAGTGTTCTGTTACTGCAACATAAAGACTTTTAATTTAGGATCTGATGAGAAATGAGGATGAGTAAGGAGGATGCGTAAGGAGTTTCGTTCAGTACAGTTCAAACCGTAGTTCGTAGATTTCCGACATGGCAACCGCTGGAGATGTAAGATGGCGCATTGTCTTGGTGAAAGAAAACGTACGCAAACGCGGCTCCAAGCGGACGAACAGCTTTTTCATGCCTAATTCTTCTGAATTCAATATGTGACAGTCACATTCTTTGGACATATTAATGGACTCTGCTGTCTTTCTCACTTTAAATTGATGGTCCTTTGGAACCATTTGATGAACTTGAGCCATGTTATTGGCAGTGGTTGCAGCTTTCTGTCGTACAGAATGTTCATCGTTTCTCCAGCTGGTAGGGATTTGTTTAAATTCAGCTGCCCCACATTTCACGGTGGTAAATGATGAACGAAATGATGAAATAGGTGCAAAGCGCCTAACATGTCCTTTGTTTGTGTACAATCACATCGACCATAACTGCGCATCCGAATGGTCCAAAATTTTGCTTTCCTTTCAAAAGAGGCAGAAACAGATTTCCCAACTTTTGTTGTCGAGGTCGGAAACCACTCTCGGTATATACAAATTAACACATTCTCATCAATGAAAGTCAATGTGGACGGACGGAATTATGTGCTAAATTTTCTGAAATATATTCCTCGTAAAATCACAAAAAGTGCAAAAAAAAAACTGATAATCATTGAGACTTGATGCGGCGCGTTGCATACGCGTGCTCAAAAAACACTGCACCGTATCATCCGTATCGATGTGGCAGCATCGGATTACAATGCACACAGCAAGCGAGCCAGCCACATAACCTTAAAACCGATTATGGACGCACTGCGCGTTGGACAGCTGGCGCGCTTGTGGAAATTGCATGACTTTTCACTCAAAAAATCATACGAAACGCTGATAATGAAGTTATTAACGATTGCGTGCCGTCCGTCTGTCTCCAGCGGCGGCAGCTGATCGGCTTTGCGCTTGTCGGGACAGGCACAGGGACGGTGGCAGGGGTAGGGGGAAGGAGGCATGGCTCAAATGTCAACACACCAGTGCACGAGCGAGTGAAGCGGTGTGGCATGCTTTCGAGATCAGCAGCGCCAATTTGCAACCCGATGCCGCAGCAATGCAGGCGGCATCGAAAATGCCAGCAATTTACACTTTAATGCAACAAAAAAAAAAGGCATTAAGAAGAAGCTAAAAAAATCGAGAAGACATTTTTGCTGCTGGTTTTTTTTTTCGGAATTTAGGGAGAAAATTGTAATTTGATTACAAGTTGACGCTGGTGCGCTGAGGGCAAGAAACGGGGGCGGCCTGTAATGTTGAACGCCAATCGCGTGAACCTGCGGCGAGGGTTGCTAGGCGGCGGCGGCGGCACATTGCATGATTTAAAAATGTTTTACACATTTCTACACAAAACACAACAACAACGCAACAAACGCACCGCGCAGAAATCGACGTGTAGCAGCAGTCGAGGGCGGCGCGGTAGCGTTTACGTGCCGACGAGCGTTTAAATCATGCAACCAAGCATGTGAAAACACCTTCAATGACTTTTTTCTTCCACAGAACCTTTATTGTTGTTCTTACTTTTTTCTTCTGTTTTTTTTTGTTGCCGCAGCTGTGAGGCGTGTTTCGGCTTTTTAGCTAAAGTTCACTTTACTAAAATCGTTTGGGCCATTGGCGTTTTCTTGTTTCCTTTTGTTGTTGTTGTTGTTGTTGCTATTGTTTGTGTTGCATTTTGCATGATTGCCCGGGGCGTGTTGGATTTGAGTCGACAGTCGTCGTCGTCGTTGTCAGGTATGCAGCCTAACAAAGCGTTGCAAAGTGACTGGGCCTGCACGCCCACTTTGATTTGTTCCCCCTCCCACCTGATTCTAGTCGCCCCCTAATTTGTCCGGCCATGCGGGAACGACAGACCGGCCAACTGACAGCCTATAGACAGACATTGTATTTGCTTGACGCTGTGCAGTTTTTGTTTTTCGACTCTTGTGTGGGTGGCACGTTGGCCGCGTCCAAAATGGAGCATGGCGTGTTCTAACCGTTTTGGCCTTTGCCAGCATCTAATTATAGCATTTGTTGTTGTTTTTTTTTTAAATAAATAGAAACAAATATAATACATATAAATATCTATTGTTTTGCTTGTGCGCTGTCAGAGAAATTCGATAAAATCGGCCGCTACTCGTTTGGGCCGCTGTGCCATGTTGCTTACGTTGCTTTCGTTTGTCATTTGCGGTCTACAAAATTGCGTCTGTCAGATTTCCACACGACGTCATACAGTCTGCACGGCCACAGAAATTTCACTTGACGCAGTCCGAGAGCCGCAAAGTTTCACAGGCGACAGCGCCGAATTTTGTGCAGTCATTTGTTAACTTCAGGATTTTAAGTTAAAAATAAATATTTCAAAATAAAAATAAAAACTTTGCAATCACAAAAACAAAACCGATATCACTAGAAGCCCCAAAACTGCAAGTGGCCGTCTGCTCGCGCCTGAAATACAATCAGCAGCAGTGATCGTCGTCGTAAAGTCAAAATTTAGAAGCAATTTTTGGGCACTTTTTGGACAGATTTACTTAAATTTTTTTGCAAGCATTGACTGTCGTCTTGCGGCTCGGCTCGGCTTGGTTTGGTTTGGTTTCTGGCCTCGACTTGCGTTGCGTCAAAACGTGTTGCGTGTTGTCAAAAGTTAAGCTTTGTGGCATTTCATGATTTTATTATGGATGAAGTGTCGCGTCTGCCGAATATTTTTCACCCAACAAAGCAAAACGAACCAAAAACACACGAAAAAACAAACACAAAAAACTGTCACAAAAATCCTCCGAAAAATCGAAAATGTATAAAAGTCACTAAGGAAGACGAGCTGCAAAACAAGAGCAATGCGGCTCAAGTGAACGATTGCACGAAGCCCCGTTCGAAGTGATAAACAGAGCATTGGCGGTAAAGTGAAGAAGAACAAGAAGAAGAATAAGAGACAGAGCTAACCACAGAAATGTGGTCATCGGCAACGGCAACAACGACGGCCGGACGATGAGTTCACAGTCGTCGCTTGTTGTCATTGTCAAAATGTTTGAAAGGTGCGGTTCGTGCGACTGCGCGCCTGCCACAGCGTTGGCGTGAAATGCTCGTTGCAATGTTGTTGACAGCGGTTTGTAGTTAATGTTTGTAGATAATCACTTGTAGAGTGTTTCGTTTGTAAGAAAATGAATAACAATTTCAACACAATAAGTTTGAGCAAACAAAAAAATTAAAATAAATAAATTTGTGACAATGTGTCACATGTTGTTATGGGGCAACTATACCTGGGAATTGTTTCACAAATGTCTTTAAAATGAAATTAAAATATTCAGTCTACAAATTTAATCTACAAATTGTGACAAAGTGTCACAATGTGTATTTTTTTTAGCAAGTGCAACTTTTATAGCACGTACTGGACTTTTAATAATGTTTTTAATAAAAATTAAAAACAAACCAACTTTGTGACAATCTGTCACATACAATTTTTGGACAACTGTAATTTTTGCGCCAGTTTTTCTTTGTGTAAGAAGTTATTTTAAGTTGTTTTTGCTGAAAACAGAGAATTCATAAATTTGTGACAATGTGTTCAATTACATTTTTACGCAATTAATGCTTGGAAATCTTGAAGACTTGATCCGTGATCGTAAGAACACTTGCAAATAGAAGTTTGATCTATGTGTCACAAATGTCTTCTTTAACCAGTATGTTTTTTCTAACCTCCATGGTTTTTATTTATTTAATATATTTGACCTAAAAACTGAAAACTAAATTCTGGCAGCAAATTCTAAATTCTACCTTTCATGACTTGTTTATAAATTATTTGCGCTAAAAACTGAACTAAAATTGGGACAATGTGATACATGCAACTTTGGTTAACAAGATTGTTTGTTATCGTTTTAGACAAAAGATTATATTAATTTCACTAAAACTCAAAGAGAAATTATTTTGTGACAATGTGTCACATGCAGTATTTTCCATAAATGGTTATTTTGTCTGTGTTTCGTTGTTTTAAACAGTAGACTGCAGTAAAAACACATTTGTGACAATTTGTGACACTAAATTTTTGACCAATTATGCTATGGAAATTTTTTGTCTTTGAAATATTTAATATTTTTCAACTCAAATACTGCTTGTCAATGGCTTTTTAATTGTCTACATTTGAAAACCCCTTCTTCAAAGCTGTTCTCAACATTGACGTCGCCTTCACAATGCAGTCAAGTCATAAGTCGTGTGCATGTGTGTGTTAAAATTTGTATTTGCAATAGTTTTTTTGATTGTTCGCCAAACTTGAGCGAAATTGTTGCGCGTATTTTTCGTGGTCAGGTTTGGGTGTCATTTTGAAATCCCATTGGAGACACATTTCGGGTCAGATTGAAGCGCGTTGAATGCGATACCTTCACGAATTGTATCAAAATTGTCTGTCTTGCGCACATTTTTGCTGGTTTTTCAGTTTTGTATGTTTTGTTTTCGAATATTTATTGGACATTTTTGTGGTGGGTTTTAGTCGACTCATCAACAGTAAAGTAATAACAGCGAGTGTAATGATCTTTAAGTAGTTCGGAGGACTTTAAAGCTTGAGACTTGCGGCTCTTTAAATTATGACATTGTGCGCTTTTTTGTCTACTAGGAAGAACACAAAATATATCTTTTAATGGTATATTCTTTTATGGTCATCTCAGTGTAATTTTTGAAAGTTCATACGTTGATCCGAAGTACTTTTCTCTCGAACACTTTCAAGACATTCACTTCTAGAGACACACATTCACATTGATTTGATCTACTACTCCACCTTCTTCCCGACACCTTCACTGGATGAAGTTTGTTCCAGACATTTTCTGCACAAAGAGATGTTAGGGTCTTGGCCGTTGCAAGAGAAGCTTGGCCTCTCTTCTAGTTACCAGCCGTCGAGAGAGACACTCCATGAATGCTTTTAAAGTATAGTTACCAGCCGTCTCCTGGGACCTTAGACGCCAAATGGTCCTTCTAGCCCACAGCATCCGCTTCGTCTTCCTTAAATTTTTCCACTTGAAGGAAGCCTTAATCACTTAAAAAAAAAATCCAACTACCAGCGAAAATAGTTTCTCAACGCACTAAATATTTCTTTATAAAAAAGTCTCTTCGATTCTATAAATATTCAAATCAACATAAATATATTTAAATTATGATCCAACGTGAAACAAAACATGGCGACAATCCGGTTAAAAAATTTTGAGCACCAGCCCATCAGATCAGTTTTGAACACACATTTTTGACATCAACGTAAGCAGCTCGCATGTTTCACCCAACAAAAAAAATCTAAAAATGTGACGCACATATAGCAACATACAAATATACTCGTTCGCATCTACATATGTATGTATATGTATGTTGGGTATAATTCGTTTCGATTTGAAATGCACAGAGTCACAGAAATATTCAGAAAAGCTTTTCTGCATACCAAACGGATTTCGTTTGAATTTCTTGGAACTGGGTTTTTAGTTTCGACTCATTTTTTCGTTGTATGCTTTTGGTGTTTTGTTTTTTTGTCGTTTGACTATTGTTGTTGCAGTTGCTGCTTCTTCTTCGTTTTCCTTAATCAACCATTTTAATGATATTTTTTTTAATGGGTTCGTGTGTGTGTTTGGAATGTTTCCTTCGTTTTTAAGCCAAATCGCTTGCAAGACCTAAACAAAAATCAACAACAACCAACAACAACAACACAACAAGTCGCATTTCAAACAGAAGCCGCTGCGTCTGATTCGATGCGCATTAAATCGGATTTCTATAACGCAACCAGTCAGCCAGTCAGCCAGCCAGACGGTTGACAACACACCCTAAGCACACAGTCGCAGTTTGGCGTTTTTGCCGCGTCTGCCAGCTTGTGTTGACTTTTTTTTCGATTCCTTTGTTGTTGTTGTTGCAAGTTTTTTGTCATCAAATGTTTTGGTGCTCGAGTTGAAGGAGTTGAAATGCTCTTCAAAATTCTATATAAATTTATGGCATCAAATGTTGGATAGGTACAGCGGCCAAGAATTTCGTAACCCATAGTTTGTTGGTCGAATGATTTTATTTGTTGTTGGTTTCTTACCTGTTTGCATTTATTTGTTAGCTTTTTAGAGTATTTTTCTTAACGAAAAAAAAGAGGAATTATTTGGGATTAGCGGCGGGACAGAGTGCTTAAAGACCTTGGATTGTATTCGGACTTGAATTTGTTTTGAAGTTTTGAATGATGCTGGGATTTAAGAAGGGATTTAGCAAACGTTGTAAAAATGAATTGATTACGGGATTAATATGTACTTCAGCAGGATCTGATGATCCATTATTTATAGATACTATGTGCGGCCGGATATTTGAGGAAAATGAGTTTGACTCTCTAATTCCTTGCAGTTCCAGAGACGTATATTGATCTATGTATGTTCAGATATGTAATATCAACAAAGAGTGGAAGTGTTTCTTTAGAGCGAAATGCAGCCCAGTGCATGACTTGTACCTGAGTCGACTACCAGTTTTAATAGTGGAACATAGATACAGAGTGTCCGGACGAGTCTGGGTAACCATTTAGTGGCCCGTTAATAAAGTTAAGGTCGTCTTTGTTCTCATTAATCAAATCGCTGTTGTAAAAATAACCATTAAAACAAAGATCTCGCGTTTCTAGCAATGATCCAATATTTCGTTAATACACTCCAGGATGTCTACTCTTTATTAACACTAAAAAGGCCGCAAGTTTTCCATACCTACAAAGACTACATATTATATCCGCTGATATCTCGAAAAGTACACATCGCATTCAGCTATTTGTGATTGTAGAACGCTTATTATAGAACTAAATGTAGAACCCAATAAAAAAATACAAGTCATCAAAGCAAAAGTTGACAGAAATACTAAAGAAAATACAGATATTTAAAAATGAAAAACCGTGAAAGTGACCGCAATGGTCTTTCCAGTGTTAAACGAATCATAGTTTCAGCATTAGTTACAAACGATCCAATCGACTGTTGATAAAATATGGAGCTTCTTCCCTTCATTAAGCGACTCAGAGTTTCGACAGTAGTTCTTAAAGAGGGGAAATCTCTGCATATGTCGTCTAACCAACTAAATCGCTGATAATAAACTGCTGGACTTTTTTTCTCAACAATCTTCCAGCAGCTTGGATAGTAGTCATTAAAAAAGAATACCGAGTTTCTCAGAGAGTCCACGACATCTTTGGCCTCGCAACCGAATCGCAGTATCGAAAATAGTTATTAAAAGAAAGCCCGTGTCCCTGGACGTATCTACTAATAATTTAAAGCAATTTAACAAATTATAAGATGTTTCTTACACTATTTTCATCAACTTCCAACGACCCAATCGGTTGTTTATTAAGTATTGAACTTCTTTCTCTTCAGTAAGCGACCCGTAGTTTCAACAGGAATCCTTAACCCTAATTCCCAAGATTTCAAATGGTGATAAATCCAAAAGATTTTCGATTCCATTATTTTATGTAATCCTCTAATGGAATATTAGAATTATACTAGCTGACCCGGCGAACTTCGTCCCGCACGACATGTTTTGTTTTCTTATAATGAAATACGCGAGATGGCGAATCTATTGCGATGCAAATTGCCGAAGAAAACCAACTAAAGGAAAAGAAGGGAGCTACCGATTAACGCAATCGAGGCCCTCAAATAAGCAATGTTGCTGCTTATATCCGCACAATGCCCTCTGTCGAAGGAGAAAATGGTAGGTTCGTACTTAGTTTCATTGCTGAGCGACCTATAGTTCAGCGGACTATTTGGGTCACAACAAATGTGCCACGCCCCTTGTCCAATGTTTATAAAATCTTATCAGTAGAATGACTCATCTATGGGACGACGGGGTACTAAATTTCAGTGTTGTACGACTAACAATTTCAAAGATATTCTCTATTAAAAATTTGGCTTGTATGGGCAGTGCCACGCCCCCTTGTTCAATACCTTCATCATTCCCTCTGTCGAAAGGGAAAATGGTAGGTTCGTACTTAATTTCATTGCTGTGCGACCTATAGTTCCGCGGACTATTTGGGTCACAAAAAATGTGCCACGCCCCTTGTCCAACGACCATCAAATCCTACCAGTAGAATGACTCATCTATGGGACGACGGGGTACTCAATTTCAGTGTTGTACGACTTACAATGTCAAAGATATTCTATATCAAAGATTTGGCTTGTATGGGCGGTGCCACGTCCCCTTGTTTAATACCTTCATCATTCCCTCTGTCGAAAGAGAAAATGGTAGGTTCGTACTTAGTTTCATTGTTTCATTTCCCATAAAATATTACCAGTAGAATGACTCATCTATGGAACGACACTATACTAAATTTCAGTGTTGTACGACTAACAGTTTCAAAGATATTAAAGATTTGGCTTGTATCGGTGGTGCCACGCCCCCTTGTCCAATACCCGTCTCATACCGTCTGTCGAAAGATATGAGTACATGATATGTTCATACTAAGTTTCATGGCTGTGCGACTTATAGTTCAGCGGAATAATTGTGTCACAAAAAATGTGCCACGCCCCATTTCCAACGCCCATCAAATCTTACCAATAGAATGACCCATCTATGGGACGACACTATACTAAATTTCAATGCTGTCCGACTTATAATTCCGAAGATATGTCATATTAAAAATTTCGGTTGTATGAGAGGTGCCACGCCCACCTGCCGTACAAACATGTAACATCGCTATAAACCACCGAATTGACAGCTTCTATCACACACATAAAAATTTTGCCGAAAGAATGAGCCGTTTTCGCAAACACTTTCTCTACACAGAATTTTTGTTTTTTTTTTAGATTGCATTTATAAATTTAACATTTTACGTTACTTTTAAATATCTGGGAATTAGGGTTAAAGATGACGACGAGGAGTCTCTATGTGTGTCCAGCAACCAACCCAATTATAATAATAAACTGGAGGAAGTAAGTCTGATAAACCTACTACCAGCAATCATTGTAGTCAATACATAAGAAAAAAGGCTTCAGGCGTATTAACCATTGATCCAAAGACCCTTTTATATGAATAGTTCTGGACTCCACTAATCCAGTTTCTACTTTGAAAGTGGTTTTTAAAGCAGACACCGAGTCAGTTGACAGTTGTCTACCAACAAACTAATAACTGGTTACAAATTTGCGACACGTTTTCCTCCTCATCAAATGAAGTCCAGTGTTAAAGAATCGAATGTGTCACGGTTTAGGCATACAAGTCTGACTGGTCCTAATGCGACTATGTGTTGACCATATTATCCTTGAGATCTTGCAATATGGATCTCATATCTACAGTCCGTTTGCTCAGTATATGTACGCCATGTTTACTTATGTAATCGATTGATTGAATTGAAAAGACGCACATCGAACACTCACAATCATTGGGAGCAGTTGGATGCCTTTTCGTGTGAGATGGTCAGTCTTACAGTGGTTGGTGGCTGGATCCGGCTGGTCGGGGATCTATTACCGATAACTAGACAGATCCTATGGGATATTCAGAGCGAAACGGTCATCACCTACACTAAAGTTTGGTAATCAGTAGTGAGTGTATCCTGTATGGTAGAGCGCTTCTATTGAATATGAGGAATTTTCAAATTGTTTTTTTATTGTTCAAAGTTTGTAGTGTTGCGTTGAGCATTTGAACTGAAAAACTATTGAAAGTATTCGACTTTTATATGCAAACTTTTATGGACACTCCAACTTGAAAATTCTCACCACACCTTTCGTTACTCAAATCGCGCTAAACTTACATACTTTCTAGCACATAATTACGCACCTTACTTTACGCAATGTTACGTTCTTTGTACGCTTCGAAAAAGACTAACAACACAACAACAACAGCGGCATGCAGTACAACATTAACACGCTTAAGGAAAAATACCTTCACCCGTAAGCCTTAAATCAGCTTATGAGCTTAAAATTATAGCAGGGCACAGCCAGTTGGCCACAGTCGGCGCGCACCTTGCCACTTATGCACACCTCAAGCGTCGCCGCGCGGGTCCACCACCCTCCACCGGCACTGCTCAGCACTTGGGCGCAACATTTGCATCGATGCGTAGGTGTGCGCGCCCGCTCAACGCGCGACTGCTCGTCGCCCACCTAAAGGCGACTGAATGCGCACACTTAAGGCATATTAGCTGCGGATTTCGCCGGAAGCCATATGCGAAAAGTTCAAACGTTCTGCGGCGGCAACAAAGCCAGCCCGCAGTCGGCAATGGTTGGCGATGGGCGGTGGGCGGCTGTAGCGTGGAAAACGCTTGTTACACTGAATTAACATTTAATTACAGCGCCGACCGAATGTGTAAATGGCACTTTCAAGTTTTTATGGCTAATATAAAACAACAACAGCAACAAGAGGAAATGAGTTTTTGTGTTGTCCTCGGCAATTTTTGCAATCGCCGCTGAGCCACAAAGTTCCTGCTCGATCGAATATCAAACGGCACGAGCGAATGTTTGGCCAGCGATTAGCGTGCAACGGTTCGACGCACAAACATCAACGCGACGCGCGTGCAGTTGCCCGCCTAGACGCGTTGGCCACGGGTTGCGCTGTCCATCAAAGGACTTAACCTCATTATTGGCGCTTTGTCGGGGCAAAGTACCTCGAGTTGTTGTATGTAGTTTCAGTTGATTTTATTTCGCTTTACTCTAACATTTGACCGCATCACATGTCGGCAAGTGCCGCAAAGGGTTGAGTGTCCTTTGAGCGCTCGCGTCCGCGTGTGTGTGTGAGTGTGTGTGGCTGTGCGTACTTGAGACCGCTTAAAGCGCTGACCGACACATATTGACCACTTGTAAATTGTAATCTAATCCTTTCTTTCGTACGCTTCTTGCTTGCCAGCCCAAAACCAATCGATTTTCGGGGTTAAATATCAAACGTTGTGGGTTCGTAATTGAATTTGCTGTATTTGCCGTTGTTGTTGAAGGCGGCAGTCGGCGCATATTTATTCAGTTCTTTCTTTGTGCGGTTAAAAGCAATTGATGGATTTGCTGTGTGTTTTAATATTTAATGAGGGCGTCGAAATTTGTGGCCCAGATTAGTGCGCACACACAATCGGGAATCAATTATTTATGGTTTACCCCTTGAAATACTCGCAGTACACGAAAGTAAAGTCTAATGGCTTAAGTGCAGCCAATTGAAATGAATTTGTTAGGGAAAATTCTACTATAACTGAGGCACTGCAAAGCTAAAAACTAATTATGAATGGTTCCAGAAGGAAATTAGAGTTAAGGTTGGATATGAAATGAGTCCAAATCTAACTGGAGTCTGAAGGCGTAGAAGAGCTCAGATTGCAGAGAATAAGTGAGAATTGGGACTATGTAATCTACATTTGGACGACTGGTTCTAGAGAACAAGTGGGACCGGAAATGATGGCATTATAGAAGTTTTTTGGAAAAGTGGTTCTAGAGAAGACTGCACTTTGGATATATTTGTTATGAAACTTGGTTGCTAGAAGTTTCAAAGTTGGTCTAAGTAGTAAGGCGTTGCAGGCAGACCATATGAAATCCTAATTTATAAAGCCGCTTTTTAAAGTTAGTTGAATACCTTTTTCGATATTGATTGATTATGACTTAGAAAATGTTATCTGATAACTTCCTTCTAGAGAACTCTCCATTCTTTGCTAACCCTGGTGATCTCATATATAAAGAGATTTCATAGAATTCATTATCATTCATTATTAGTGAAATTGGCTTAAAAATGTCTCCAATGACTTGAAGTAAAGAAAAACAACTCCTCTCTCTAATGAAATAAAACTATACGAAAACGTGAAAGTATTTCATAAAAGTCGTCGAATGATGCTTGCATATAAAATCCATAATACAAAATATTTATATGAAATGATATAGACAAGTTATAGTAATATATTCAATGTATTTTTACAGATCCTTAAATGTCTGATATTTTGAGGAGAAAAGTCCGACTCTCAGTGAGACATTTGTCCTCAGTGAGACATCGTACAAACCCTTTTCATTAAATCACAATAAATTTTGAAGTTGTTGAACAGTTTCATCTCCGATTTTCTTGAGAATTTCTAAACATTTTCGAATAGTTTTTAAAAAACTCGCATAGATCTTTGAGTTTTTGAACTCGCATAGATCTTTGAGATTTTGTAGCTCAGATTTGGAAAATTCTCAATAATTACATAATTCTATCTTCATCATTGGATATTTTGGAAAGAAACTAAACAAATGTTATAAAAAAAATTTAATTGATCTTAAACCTTAAATTTTTTTTTTAAGTTAAAAGAAAAACTTTTCGTCGGTATAACATTTGAAGAGGTTGAATATATGTAGAAGCTTTTGAAATTTATAAACAACATTTTCAGCATCCGATTTTCTTCACTGAAGTTTTTGAAAGTATCTGAATATTTTTTTTTATTTTTTCGTAGATATTTAAGTTTTTGAGGCTTAGGCTTAAAGAAGTGGGAACAGTTTAATTTCCTTCAATGAGAATTTTTTTTTTATTTCACAGATATTGAAGTTTTAGAAGCTCAGCCTTAAAAAAAGTTGGAACAGTATCATTGTTAAATGTTCTTCAATGAGATATTTTTTTTTTAATTTTCATAAATATGTATTAAAGTTTTTAAAGTTCAGGCTTCAAGAAGTTTCATTGTTCACTTTACTTCGGTGAAAAATTTTAAAGAAATGTTCATAGAAATTAAAGCTTAAGATTTGAAGTTCAGGCTTAAAGAAGTTGGAATAGTTTTTCTTCAAATTCCTTCAATGATTTTTTTTTTACTTTTAATTTTCATAAATATTTCAGTTTTTGAAGTTCAGGCTTAAAGAAGTTGGACCAGTTTCCCTTTAAATTCATTCAATGAATTATTTTTTAGTTTTAATTTTCATAGATATTTTAGTTTTTGAGGCTCAGGCTTAAAGAAGTTGGAACAGTTTTTCTTCAAATTCCTTCAATGAGTTATTTTTTAGTTTTAATTTTCATAAATATTTCAGTTTTTGAAGTTCAGGCTTAAAGAAGTTGGAACAGTTTCCCTTTAAATTCATTCAAGGAGTTATTTTTTAGTTTTAATTTTCATTCATTCATTCAAAGAGTTATTTTTTAGTTTTAATTTTCATAGATATTTCAGTTTTTGGAGCTCAGGCTTAAAGAAGTTGGAACAGTTTCCCTTTCATTCAAGGAGTTATTTTTTAGTTTTAATTTTCATAGATATTTCAGTTTTTGAAGCTCAGGTTTAAAGAAGTTGGAACAGTTTCCCTTTAAATTAATTAAAAAAAGTTATTTTTTAGTTTTAATTTTCATAGATATTTCAGTTTTTGAAGCTCAAGCTTAAAGAAGTTGGAACAGTTTCATTGTTCAATTTTTTTCATCTTTAAGTTTTTGAGCTCAGACGTAAAATACTCCCAACAATTTCATAGTTCAATTTTCTTTAGATAATTATTTAAAAAGATACCAATATTTCTCTTCAATCTTCATAGATATTTGAGTGTTCCAAGCTGAACCTTTGAAAAGAAAAACCCACATCAATTTCTTGATCCACTTTTCCATTTTTGCACATTTCAGTTTTGAATGCAAATTTTTCAGACAAAGCCCTCTGTCTCTCACTGCCCTCTTACCTGAGGCTTAAAACGCTCAGCCACTTTTAATACTCTATACCACATTCTTTTTGTTCGCTTTCATATAAATTAACCTACGCAAATTATCTTTAAACCGTGTCGAGGCGACCTTAATAAGAAACGTCATAAGCCGCGGCGTTACGCACTGATTTTCATGCCCATTGCCTCCGAACGTCCCAGTACACACCGAACCAGCGCACCGACTCACCTCTCCTCCTACCCATCGACCCGGTCGGCTGTCGGCTCTTTAGTAAATGTGCCGCAAAATTACGTCCAAAACTACTATGGCAATTTTTTTGTACTACGCTCCGGCTTCACATCCACGCCAACCCCCTCTCGCTCCGCACCGTGCGGCGGTATTTTTGTGTGCCATTTCATTAGAGCAGGAATTTCTGATTTTTGTTTGCTGAAGCAAAAGTTGGAATTTATCCGATTCGCCGCTTAGAGTCGCCCCCATGCGGGCCCGGGCCGCACAGATAACACAACACATGCGTACTCGTGCAGTGTGTGTCCTTTATATGTCTACATTAGCTAATTTCTGTGCACACACAAAGGCTCTGCGATAGACACAGCGACCGCCCGACCACTGCTCGCACAGCCATCACACATGCTCCCTGCGTGTGTGTGGGTGTGTGTACTCGGCCGGCAATGGCAGCACACACTCGTAGATTTCGGGCAGATTTGCCCGAACGCCCCCGTCCACGGCGCGTGAAAGCCGAGCAAAGAGCAGGAAAGAACGCACCAATAAATCACTTGCACTTAAATCCGCCTTTGGTACTTTTTATATCCTCTGGACAGGACATCATTATATAAGCTTTTATTTTTCTATTTCACTGGTCTTCGTAGCGTTCGGACGCCGCCAGCACAAAAGTCGTCGTCGCAGTCGCAGCCAACAATGGCGTTTGGCGTATTTTCGTCCAGCGGAATGCCAACTCACCAAATGGTGCGGTGCGACGAGCGGCAGCGGAACGGAGGCTTTTGCTTTGGCATCTTGTAGCGGAAGTTGTGCGACTAATATGTGCGACGTTGGGGGCGGGCGGAACGCACTGTCGAGCGTAAAGATTGAAAGCCATACATGAGAGAGAGGGGGAGTGAGCGGTTCTGAAGATGTGTGGCCGTAAACGATTTTTACTTTTTTATTTTTTCTATTTTATTTGGCCAACAATGGCTCGATGGATATATGAAATAATGTGGCGGCTTCTTCGTTTCTCGTCTTTTTTCGACGCCGGCAAAGTGCCGTTCGTTCGTTTGCCATTTGCCTGCTTATGTTTTATTTTAGTTTTTCTTTTCATTTTTATATTTTTATTTCTTGTGTATTTCGTGTGTTATGTTGTAAGGATTTTCTATAATTTGCAGCAGCTTATTGGGGGGCGCTACGGAAACATGATCTGAGCAGGACAGTCGTGTGTGAGCGAGACGGAATCGGGCGTTGTTTGGGGGGGAGCGCATACAGAAATAATTTATTGCATATTTAATGGCGCACGTGGCTCGGAAATTGTATGAAGATTGTATGAAATGGAAAGAATCGAATGAAGGCGCTGTGTCGTTTCACGATGCCACATTCTGCGCCGCTTCTAATCCTTCGGCTGAGCTTTTAAGTTGGACGCTAAAGTTGAAATTTTTCGTAGGTAAAATGAACTTGCAAAATATTTTATGCCACAAAATATTAAATGGCATTATCTACAAGTCTGCGTGTGCGTGTGTGTGTGTGTGTGTGTAATTGCATGCAAATTTAATGCATTCAATGGCTGAGGGGTCGCAGCATCATTTATAAAATATTTTTAATAAGTGAAAACATTTTGTTTTCTTTTTTGTTGTTGTTTCTGTTGTGCTTAAAATATGCAAGCTTAGCGAACAGCAAAAATCACAAAGCCCAACAGAAGACGCAACAAAATAAATGCAAATGTTTACACACAATTCAAACCTGAAGAAAAGGGACGCACTTATTGCTTAGGCAGGAGTAGGAGGCGTGGCCGTTACCTTTGTTGCAGTGTTGCGACCACAAATAGTCCGCAAATATTAGAAATTTTTCATGGATTTAATTCAAGTGAATTAATTTAAAATGCGCCCAAATCAACTTTCAGTTTATTCATTGCAGAAAACTTGTGGTTTTTATTAAAAAAGTTTATAATTTTGACCCAAACTGTACTAAGTTGTAGTCGCAGGGTTTGTGTTTTTAATTAAATTTCATACCTTTTCCATCTACATGGCTGCACTGAATTTTAGCCGATAGCGAAATTTTTAACCGATTTGTATCACTAAAAGTTCGTTTGTGAAGCAGTGGTGAAGGAATTGGAATTACTGGTTAGAGATTTATATGTTCGAAGCTGGTCTCAACTGGTAAACAATAATGCCTGAAATAAAATAGTTCAAGCATTAACTTTGCACTGCCATTACTCACTAATTCGGGAGACTACGATAATGGTCTATGGAAATATTTCCAATGCAAGAATGAAAATATAAAAGACTAAAATTGAGAAAGAGCCGACAAACCAATTTCTGAAGAGGTGGTACTTCGAGTTCTCTAAAGAAAAACATAGAACAGATTAGAGGAAAAGGCGAGAAAACATCTTCTGAAGGGGTCCTAAGTTGAGCTCTCCAAACGTTAGATAGACTTGACTTGAGGAAGAGACGGAAACCGATAATGTTGCGCACTTTGAACTCGTAAAACATACAACAACAGCTCAAGTACTACGGAGCAGTTGACAGATCTTTTCAGATATGAATTCAAAACATATATTTGTTAAAATTGAGTATTGGAATAGAGTCTCTTTACAGTTTATGGTTAGTTCAGCCCGCTGGCCAGGTTGGCCACGCATAGACCGACCAGTTGGGTCCCCAGCGGTCCCAGTTAGAGCTCGTTAGTGTGGATCGATTTAAACTGATCAGTCAGCATGTGGGTGTTCCCAGCGGAGTTAAGCAGCAACTGAACGTCATGCTTGGGAACTCGTCCAACCAAGAGAAGAACGAGGCCCCAAAGTGAGTTAGGCGCAGTCTTGAAATAGCCCAACTGAAGCAAAGAATGTGTTTGATGGTTTTCCTGACGGCATTTAATTCATTCATTCATTCATGGGCTCGGTGATGCCCATTCTTTGCGTCTGAGCTACACTTTATACAAGACGTATACGAAATTAATAAAAAAAATTATTAAAGTCTGGAACTTTGGTTCAGAGATGTAGCCAAATTTTGCATCCGAAAAACCTCCAAATACTTTAAAACGCAATTTACAGCAAAATTGTTTAATTTTTAGTTCAGAACATAAAAATTACCAGCAGCGATCTTTTGTATATAAAAAAATCTAAAAACAGTTTTCTCTGAATTTTATTTAATCAATTTTGGTATGTTTAGTGGATTTTAAAAATGTAAAATTATAAAAAAAGCTAACTGCTAATGTTAAATTGTCAGCATTGTTTTTCTGCACAAAACCTTCCGAAAATGGGTTAAGTGGGCACTCATTTTTCTATTAACCCCTCACGTGCCACTTTACACGGACGTGACTGTTACGTTGCTAAGTACTGCCTCATACCCCACTTTACCCGCTGTACTCGCCCAGGGCCTCGTTCAAATATAAGAAATATATAAGTGACTTGTGCTTTAATGCCACTTAAGTAAAAAACGACACTGCCTAAGCAGTCCGTAGTCGGCGGCGCCGGAAAGACGTCATTGCCCAAAAAAAAGAGGAGCAAGAGGAAATAGAAAGAAATGGCAGCTTAGAAAGTTATTTTGAGTGAAACGGTGCGGAGTCGAGTGCGACACCATTAAAACAAACGTTAATTACAATTTTACATACTTTTTCGGCTCCCCTTTTTAACGCTGACGCTACTTCATTTTGTTTCTATTAATGCTGTTGTTGTTGTTGTTGTTGTTGTTGTTGTTGTTGTTGTTGTTGTGCGCGCATCCTTGGCACATTAAAAACTCTTTCGTAATTGTCTCGCTGTGTGTGTGTGTGTGTGTGTGCGTTTGCGTGGCCTAAATGAGCTTAGGTTGGCTTTTTTTCAGGCTTTCCGTTTTCCTAACCTCTCGGCCCGCTGGCCCCGTCTTCGTTATTGTGTAGCACTTAACATTTTAATAAACTTGTGCCGTCGTTGCCGCCGCCGCGCGCAAGAAAAGTAATTAAAAAAATGAGGCATGTGTTCTTTGCGCTCGCGCCAAGAAATGCCGCGAGAGGTGAAGGGCAGGACAGGGCTCAGAAGCAAAGTGGCGCTGTGCTACGGGCACGCAGTGACAGAGGTTTCGCGCAAAAGTTGTTCATTTAATTTTTAATATGCTTACAAAGTCTGCTGCCGCACGCCAGCAACAACACACGGAAATCACGCATCACTGTTTGTCGTTTCTTTTCTTTTTTGTTTTTGTTAAAGCAAATACTTACACACACACACACACATGCAAATATTTGGGCATAATTTCAAGCCGCTTCTGCTTTAAAAAGACGCTTTGCTGCTGCTTCTTCTTCTTTGCTTTTCTCATTCGCAAATGTTGCGAAAAAGTTATTTGATATTATTTGCTGTTGCCGTTATTATTAGCGTTGCCGTTTCAGCAAAAACAGCCCTTGGAAAGTCAGCTTTTGGGGTTTTCCCTTCGCACATTATTGCTGCAGCATAAATCTTCCCACCAACACCAACGCAACGCAACGCAAAGTCTTATTCCCCTTTGGGACATATGCCTTGCATTATGTTAATAACAACAACAACAACAACTATGGCAGCAACATGCACAAGAATTGCGCACATTTCAGCAACATTGTTGTCGCCTGCCGGTGCGTGTGTGCAGGTTCGATGTTCTTTATTTATTCATTTTTCGTTTTTTTCTTTTTTTTTGCTTTCAACATTACTTCACATAATGCTGAATCTAGACCCCCCCTTCCACTTTTAGGTTGCGCGTGCACCAGCATAAATAAATATTCCATTGCTTAGCTTTCACTAGTTGGCCTAATAAATGAAATATGAGCCAATGCTGCGGAATATTTGCAAGTTCGCTTTACCAAAATCAATATAAAATTTTAAAATTGAACCAGATGGGAATTTTTACAAAATTTGTGTACTCCGAAAAGTCGGAATAGTATTTATGTTACTCCGAACTTTCGGAGTCATCTTGGAATTAGTCCCAATTAATTTACAAATAATTTTGCATTACATGTTACTAATTTTTCTTCTCGGAATATTATTTATGTTACTCCGAAATTTCGGAGTGATCTTGGAATTAGTCCGAATTCTAATTACAAATAATTTTGCATTACATGTTACTTATTTTTCTTCTTGGTACATTATTTATGTGACTCCGAAAATTCGGAGTGATTTAGAAACAAGTCAAAATTTATTTTGAAATCATTTCGCATTATATGTTAATAATTTTCCTCCGATAAATCTAAAGCCATTACACATAAAAATGTTAAAGTCACTGACTCAACATAAACTTTGAAATAATTTCAAATGAAATCTTACTTTACACAACTTCCAACTGTAAACATAATTTTCAAACTGCTTTGAAAATTTTTCCTAAACATTCAAAACACTTTGAAATCTGTCAAAAACAGCAAATCACTTTGAAACAAAACTTTAACAACAGCAACAACAAAGCAGCACAGAAATCTTGCACAAAATCCGCACAATTACGCAACTCTGCAAATAACAATAACAACAAGAACGGCACTTGAGTGGCTCCTTGCACCCTTCGTATTGCTGCTTCCATATTGCGCTCTTATCATCGGTTGGCTTGAATTTCTCTGCCGGCAAAATAATCTTTTCCCCTGATCCTGATTATTGGCCCGGCTGCGGCGCATTGCGAATTCAACACATTCCTGCTGCCATTTGCTTGCTTTATTACCCGATGTTTTTTGCCTATTTCCTTCCATCATAATTTTCAATATCCTGCCACCCAACCCAACCCAACCAACCGCACTGCTGCTTCGCTCATGCGACGGTGTTGGTTACATTTGTCTTTGGTATTCACGGTGCGAAAACCAAATTGACGTCAATTATGGAACGCACACCCACACACTAGCGTGCAAAAACAACAACAGCAACAACAACAACCTGAAATTCTTCAAGTTGTTCTAATCCGCTTCGGGGATTTGGGGAATAACTTGTGCTGCTCTTATTGTTTCTTTGTTGTTGTTGTTGTTGTATTATGTTCGGTTGCTTCACGTACTTCACGCGCCTTCTGTCGTACTTGATGCGGCTGGCGTGCGTGTTGCTGTTGCTGGTATTTCATCTTAACTAAATATGAGTGCTGGTGTGTGTGTGTGTGTGTGTGTGCGTAGCATACTTTCGGGGTATTAAGCCTGCTAATGTGCCTTTTTGGCTGAGTACACGAGTGCGCGCTTTGTGCCGCTGTGTGTCTGCTGACGTTGATGTGCTGCAAGTTGTCGCTGTGGCTGTTGTGCAAATGGATGCTTTGTTGTTGTTGTTGTTGGTGTTGTGTTAATGCTGCTGGCGGTGGTGGCGGCATGTTGTTTGCATACCAAATATGATTTGTAGATTGATTTTTACACCCTCCCCCAGCCGCAGTCGCAGCTGCCATTGCGCAGCCCTCGTCGGTGTCTGATTAACGCGCCACACCCACTGCTGCTGGTGGTAATTAATGCATGGACTGGTGAAATTATGCGCACTGTCACCAAATACTTTTATGCATTTTTTTGTTTTTGGTTTTTTGTTTTGAGCTGCTCCATAATTTTGCATATTTTATGCAGCTTTTTCGCTGCGGTCGTGTGTCAGCGTTTAGGAAAAAATGGCTGAATTGAAATATTTAAAGCTTTTAGGGTTTTTGTTTTGCTGCATTTGCTGGCAGTTGGAGTTAATGGCGCTCATGTCAATGTCAAGGCAGGAAAAGTACAATGATGGGTCTATTTAGAATCATCAAAAGTTTCAAGTGGTTTCAATCTTGGGATCTAAATAAAGGTACACAATCATAAAAAGACTTAGAAATGGGCTAAATTGAGTGGAAGTGTGACCATTTTTGAGCTAATCATTTTCAATTTAAGCTAACCTAATGAAACTTATTTGCATATGTAGAAAAAATCTCACCTGAGTATCTACTTCGGCAAGTGAATACAATTTTCTATGAATATTTTAGAAATATTTGGAAATTATTACTTTGATTATTACTATGATTAATTTACCTTTAATGTATCCAATTTCTTTCTTTCAAGTCACAGAAATTATGAAAATTCTTCGCATTACTGAAAACGTATCAGATGTATGGAAGATTTTCAATGATAACACTACTTGACAAAAAATGGGTTCATCGCGTGCTCCTAAAAACAAAAGTAGTTTTTAGACTAATCTTCGGCTGCAGAACACGAAACTGAAAATCAAAAAATTTTCTTAAGAAGGGTTTTCGAAAAATCTTCGAAAAACACGTTTTTCCCTTCTTATTTCAGTTATGAGCACATATCTCGTAAACCAACCATCCATCTAACACAGTGTCGTTCAGAAGGCAATCAACTAACCTTTCCAACGATATATCGATTGTCCAAATCAGATAAGATTTGGGCAAGTTACTGACGATGAAAGTTGTAAAAATGTGAATTTTTCGACCATTTTCAAAAATTATAAATTTTCGAATAGTTTTTTTATAGATAAAATAAATGATCTCCTCTGGTTTTAAAATCTAAGATGAAAGATGTATTACTTGAGCAAATATTAAGCCTAACATCAATAGAATTGAAAGAAAAATGACTAAGTTATGATGCACGGAGTGAAAACACCAACTTTTCATTTATTACACCGTGCAAAAAATTTTTTAATTTTTCCGAGACCCATCCAAATGTTGATATAGACGTGAAACTAGAGGTCATTTATAATATCCAACCATAGTCAGTTTTTCATTTTCTGACCCAAAAACCTTTTTAAAGGACTGTAAAATTTGAAGGACGTACACATTTAAAATATTTTTTAAAATATTTGCGGTTGTGCAATGAAGAAAATATGGGTATCAAATGAAAAAGGAAAATTGTCTCCTTTTAACTAAATTTTCTATTTTTAACTTTCAGGACCAAAATATGTCAGATATGCAAAACATAAATGTTTTGGATCTCAGTCTGTAGATTCAGACATCTTAATTTTTTTCTATTTCAAAGTTCTGAGAGGGGATAAACGTGTTTTTCGAAGATTTTTCGAAAACGCTTCTTAAGAAAATTTTTTGATTTTCAGTTTCCTGTTCAGCAGCCGAAGATTAGTCTAAAAAATACTTTTATTTTTAGGAGCATTTTTTGTGTCGAGTAGTGTAATCTGTGTTAAGATTGTCTAAGCAGCTTTTGGTGACCAGTTTTATGGGAAATATTTCAGTTATGTGCTTTTAGAAATAATGTAGAATAACCTCAAATTTTTTCGAGATTGTTGTATAGATCAGATTAAATTTCAATTGGATATAAATACGATTTATCTGAACTAAAATCTAGCAAGTTCAGATAATCATCTGTAATGTCATTTTTTGACTAAATTGAAAATATAAAAAATATAAAAAATATGTATGAACAAAATCATCTCCTATTTAATTCTAAGTTCATTAGAATATATGTACCAACATTAACAGCCTTCATACATAATTAGGAATCCATAAATTTATGATGATCTCGAGACTTATGTTGCCATCTTTTTAACCCCTAAAAGTGCTTTCGATTCTTCCTCTTAAAGTGTTGATGTGAGTCTAAAATTGTCTCAATATAAATTAAAGTCTGAACTTAAAACTATAATACTATGACTTTTGGTTCCACGTATTAACCACAAAATTACAAAATTAATTATTCCAACAATTACGAACAGTTGCACACTTTACAATATTTTACAAATAATTTCACTGCAATTAAATATTTGGCGAGCGTACAAAGTCAAATGCCAAACGCTGATGTGAACGTTTAGCAGCTCACGCTGAACGCTACGCTTCGCACAAGCAACGCTTCGAGTTCAATTCAGTTCGTTTGTGATGGAGTTTAGCGCACAATTTGCCAGCGTTTTGCTGTCTCGCAACTGTGACATGCGATTTACAGCAATAACAAATAACTTGTCCCCAACGCTCCCGCTGCCCCCATGGCACGCCAGTGTCCTGTCTGCTGGCTGGCTGACTGGCTGAATTGCTCAGAATGCGACACGTCCACTGTTCGTCGCACTGCCACTGGTCTGCCGTCTGTCGCAAGAGACGAGTCACGACTTTATTAATTACAAACATGCACTCAATGCTTTCGCCATAGAATCACTTGTTATAATTGCTGTCGTTGTTTTTTGTTTTGTTTTTTTGTTGCTGCATGGCACTTGTGGCGAGCATTTATTGTAATTGTTTGTTTTTTTTTTGTTTGTTTATTTTGTAGTTTGCATTCTGCATTTCGCAAGCGAATTAAGTAAGTGGGAAAATGACATTTTCAATTTTTCAATTCATCAATTTTTTATTTCAAACGTAATTTAAAGCATTTTAATTGTAAAAAAAAATTATTTATACGCAAATGATTCTACGTTTGAAAATTTGAATGTATAATATGTTTTCGTAGGAGAAAAATATTATTTAATTTAGAAAAATTATGTCATTTAGTGTAGAATAAACAGAAACGAATGCAGTTGAAAGAATTAAAACGCTTTAAATTAACTAAAAATAGTAAAATATACTTAAGAAGGCATTTATCAAACATTGGAATTGTCAAATGTATTTCAAAACTATAGAATGTGCTTAAAATTATGGTCATATATATTGGAAAAATATTAAAAACATTTTAGAGTAGTAAAAACACAAATAAATTAAATTTAAAAAATAAAATTTTCAGAAATTTGTGTTCAAACATATTTGAAAACCTTTAAATGGCTTTCAGAGTAGTTGAATGATCTTCAGAACCATTAAATGTGTTTAAAATTATCTTGAGAACTGTTAAGTGTGCTCTAAATGATTTTTCTAACAATTAAATCTGCTTCAAATTATGTTGACAACCATTAACTGTGCTCCAAATTATCTTCAGAACAGTTAAATGTGCTTCAAATGATTTTCCCAACTGTTAAATGTGCTACAAATGATGTTCCAAACTATCAATTGTGCCTCAAAAGTTATCAAATCAACATCAAAATGATGAAATGTGCTTCAAAATATGGCCAAATATATTTCCATAACCATAAAATAGACTTCATCATTTTATTTATTATATAATTACATCCTGCTATACTTCATAATAGTCAAATTTATTTCATAATTATCAGATTAGGTTCAAAATTTGATCAAACACATTACAGAAAGTATCAAATTGGTTTTAAATAGTGAAATATACTTCATTTCCACATTTACTTTGTGAACTTTGATTAACTATATTTAAAAGTCCATCAAATAGATACATTTGACAAATAAAATTTGTTTCCGAACTGTCAAATTTTCTTAAAGTTTTGATTTTCAAGTAGCCAAATTGACTTCATTTTCAAATTGACTTCAATATTTGATCAAATATGTTTATGAATTCTCAAATTTTCTTCAAAATTAGACCATATATATTTCAGAAAATATCAGATTGAATTTGGACAAGTCAAGTTTACCTTTAAAATTGCCAAAGTGCTTAAATAAATGATCAAATGAAAGGATATCAGAATATTTAAATTTATGTCTTTGTCGAATGTTCTTCAATATTTGATCAAATATGTATCTTATTTAAAAATATATCAGAATATTTAAATTTATGTCTTTATCGACTGTTCTTCAATATTTGATCAAATATGTATCTTAAAAAGATAATTTATCTTTTTAAGATACGTCAAATTTATTTCCGATTTGTCAAATTTGCTTCAGATATTTCAAAAACCTATAAAGAGACTTCATCTTCTTCTTTATTATAAGATAATTAGATAAGATAAGATTATAAGATTATAAGATTATTTCATAATTGTTAAATTTGCTTCAGAGTTTGATCAAATACACTTCTCTCATTCAATAAATTCTAGAGAGTATTAACTTGAAAAAAGTTCTTCAATGTATGATTGAATATATTTCAGAACCCATCAAAAGGATATCAAAATATTGAAAAATGACTTTGAATTTGACAATGAAGTTCATATTTGTTTTAATATTTGATCAAATATTTAAGAGAACAAACATATTTGGTCGAATTAATTAATTTATTATTATTTATTATATATTATTATGATATTTGTATTATATTATTTATTAATTTAATTGTCCGAATTGTCACATTTGCTTTAATATTTCATCAAATGTCCATCAAAAACTATTGAACGAAATTCAGGAGGATTTATTCCTCTTAAGGGATTCATTTCTCGTTCATTTGCTCTTAAGGGCATCAAATGCATTTCCAATCAGTGATTTATGTACTTCAAAAAATTCAAAAATCTACTTCAAAAAGCACTGATATATTTTTGCTGAAAAATTGTTTGTTAAAACAGAAAAATAGGTAATAGTAAGTAAAACTTAAAAATAAAAGCAAACGATTATTGGTATAATAAATTATATATTTAAATAAAACAATTAAAAAAAATTAATTGAATGATTTAATTAATTCGTTAATTTAATTTTTAATTAATTTTAATTTGTTTTTATTACATTAAAAATGTTTGAAAAGATTGCAGTTCAATTATATTCGAACTTTGTTTTTTAATTTTGAATGCCTTTTAATTGTATTGCCTTTTAATTTCTAGTTTAATTTTTAATGCCTAAATCACACTTCTAAAGTGACCAGTTTAGATTTATGTTGTTGTTGGACGTGACAACATGTTGCTGCATATTTTTTGTTGTTGTGATTGTTGCTAATAACTAAAGCAAGATTTGAGCGAACTGATAGCAAAACCAACGCTGTCAGCGAGCTGTCACATATCATTTGCTGCATGCAACAATATCCAATTACACAAAATCAACACTTGCAACATTCAAATGAAGCGCGAAAACGAGACACAGCTGCAACAGCAGCAGCAACATGTCAAAGAACGAGAGAGGCAGCAAAAAAGCGAAAAAAATGGGGCGCCGAAGGGGAAACGAAATGCCACGCAAAATCACAAATTAATTAAAAGCTCTCGCTCATAAATTTCCATTTCCACTCATTATCCGAACATGTGTGCGCAGCAACATAGCGACGGCAACACAGCGTCAGCAACATACGAAACAGCGCGCCGACAGCACCAACAACAGCAGAACAGCGATCGTGCGCGGCGTTGGTCCGTGGTAGCTGTGCAAGTTGGAGGGCAACAACAACAACAACAACAGTGCAGCATGTTGCTAATAAAACTTACATAATAATTGTTCATAAAATTCACAATATTATGAGTTTTCAAATTAGTTTGTCTCAGCGCAATGCTCACATGTCATTTAACTTTGTCGTATATAGTTGGTTGGTTGTTGTTGTTTTTGTTGTTGTTTGTGCTGGTGGCAATGCCTATAAACACTGGTCTTTAACCCAAAATGAGCAAAACATAAGAACAACAACAACAACAACAACGTGCAAAACTCAAGCCGAACGAAATGGCAAAAACGCGATACGGCCACAATTGCAACAATAATAAAAACAACAACAACAACAACATCAACAACAACTACAGCAGCAGCAACAGCGACAACGAAATTAACGGCCAAAGTGAAAATCGAAAAAAGTGAACAACGAGAAGAAAAACAAAAAGACAGAGAAAAACAGGAAGAAGAAGAAGAAAGGTTTTTGCAAAAAAAAAATGTTGCCTGCAACATGCTATGTTTTGTGCTGTGTTGCTGACATGTGATGTGTTGATGATTGCTGTTGTTGTTGTTGTTGTTGGTGTATTTGTGGCATCGTTGCTGTTGCAGTTTGCAATTGCGCGCCACTGCCACTGTATGTGTGTGTGTGTATGTATTCATTGTTGAGTTGTTGTTGTTGTTGCAGTGCTGGTTGTTGTTTTAGCTGTATTTGTACGGTATGTTGTGTTGTCAACTATTTTTTCGGCTCATAAAAATTGTTATTAATTGCCACTTAAATGCTTAAACGCAAAAGAGCATTGCAGATGTTTTTGTTGTTGCTGCTGCTGCTGTCGCTGTTGTTTTTTTGGTCTTACTAATGTTGCTGTTGTTGTTGTTGTTGTTGTGTTTGGCTGCGTTTTGACGCTGGCACTGCGAAATTGCATTGTTGTGTTCATTGTTGTTGTTGTTGTTGTTAGAGTACAGTTGCTGTTTGTTGCATTGTTATTTGTTTCTCTTTTTCGTTCCTGTGTGTAATTCAGCCAATGATGTACGCAAAATTTCGCCAGAGCGCCTTAAATAACAACAACAACAATTTCTTATTTCTTCCTCTCCGATTTCTTATTTCGAAATGACCTTCGACCACAACCAAATGTCCGAAAAGCATATTTGCCATCTTTGTTAATTTAAATATTTGCCTCGCGCCGCTGCGCTGCTCCTTTTGCCTTCCCCCCTCTCCGCTTTTCCCCTCCTGGGCACTCATCATGTTACGTGTTCGCGAATGAGAATTTATTGGCCACCACTTTGGGCTTTTTTTCACTTTTTATTTAATAAAATCTCCAACTTTATGAGCACAAATCTCCGATGCTCTTTTCTCCAGTGGGATGTGGCCGCCCTTTACTCTTCGGTCTCTGCTGCGTGCACATTTCAACGCCCTGTAAATTAACGATTTTGTTAGAATTGTGCGTATATTAAATGAATTTCCATTAAAATTGTATCAGCCGCATTGCATGTTGCTGACGACTGACAGCAACCAGCATTGCACAGCCGCGCAGGCGCTCTTAAAAATGCAAATTTATGCCGCTCAACGCATGTAATGTTGGAAATTTAATTTGAACCTTTTTGTTGTTGGCATTTTCTGATTCTAAAAGGACTACTTAGACTTTGCTGTTGGCGGTGAAGTTACTCTGACAAGTATTACACTATTAGGGAGTTTTTTTTTTTGTGTAGCCTAATTTGTGGCTCTAATAATCTAATCTGAAATAATCTAAGCCACAAATAAGGAATTAGAAGCACTTACCACACTTAGCAATCACAAATTCATATCGTTGAAGGACTGACTCGACAAGGGACTGCAATACGTGGCGGTATTCCAAGACAAGTTCTGGTTCAGAGGTATTTGTTCTCGTGTCTTGGTTAACTGCTAAAATGTTCAGGCCATGTCTAAAAGACTAAAACTAAAATTCACTCAAACGTGACTTGTTTGGGAGCAAAAGTCACTTGTTTACGATTTGGAGCAAAATTTGAGCAATCCGCGTTCAATTCAATTCTGCCTTTTATTGTTGTTTATGTTAAATTTCCCCTTCTGCCAGAAACATTTTCACAGATTGTGAATACCGCCAAGCGGAAAATAGTTGAAAATGTCAACATTTTTATTTTTTTTTATGTATGGTTTTACTTTAAGAGCAACAGCATCCTTTTCAAATCAAAATAAAAGCCTTCAACATATCGAATTGGCGCTTAAATTTTCCGCTCTTTCAGCATAAAAATGGAAAATAAACATAAATGCATAAATAAATAAATGCGTGAAACAAATATAAATTCGAGTGTGAATACATGTTGTAACTTAACCTTATGACACTGCATTGCTGCAGCATTATTGTTGCTGTCGTACTCGTAGATGCAAAATTTATCACCAACAACAACGCAACGCCATGCGACCATTTGCCATGTTGTCTGCCTTCGACGAATTGAATTTCACCGGATTGAAGTGTTTGAAATTTAAAAAAAAAAACAAGAAAACAAAATATTCTAACGTTGTTGTTGTTGTTGTTGTTGTACGCATAGTTCTTGCCTCAACGTGCAACGTTTTCTTTCAGAGCTCCTTCATTTCGTTTCAACGGCTGGCCGTTCGAATAGCTTTAAAAACTCAACAACAAAGAAAGAAAACTTCAATTTTTCTGTCTGTCTGTCTGTCCATTCGTCGGTGCGGCCCAGCACTTCGTCTGGCGCATAATGGACGCAAAAGTGCGTCGGACCGTAAGTGGAGATTTGTTGCCACCGCTGCCATTATGCTTGCCGCTCTCGGTTATTGTTGTTTTTGTGTTATTTGTGGCGGATTAACTTGGCCATACAAAATCTAAAAAAGCACAACACCAACACCAACAACGTTGCTCTTCTCTTCACTTCATTTGCGATTAGATACGCGCATTAGCGTTTTTACTGGAGATTCTTGTGTGTGCGGCTGCTGTCTGCCACAGTGCATTTGTTGTTGTTGTAGCTGATGTGTTTGTTGTTGTAGTGCCCTCTTGTGTCGACTTCACTTTTGAAGTTGAACTTTTCCCCAATATTTTACTATATAGTGACTGCCATTGCATATAGCGGCGCTTTTTCTGATTGTTGTTGTTGTTGAGTTCTTCTTCTTCTTGTTCTCTTCTGTGCGGTTTTTAAGTGCTGGCATTGCGTGGTTTAGCCAACGCCATCGCCAACTCGTCTTTGCTTTTGTTTTTGTTTGATTCTTTTGGTTTCACGGACTCTTGTTTTTCTTGTTGTTATTGTTGTTGTTGTTGCGTTCGTTGCTATTGTCGGCCGTTCAATTAAGTAATCAGGTCAAGCCAAATGGTTTTGTTAATTTTTTACAGTCGATATGAAAGTGGCTGGTGTCGGTGCCGTCTCGGCGTCTCCACTCGTCTTCAGTTGCCACATCGCGTTTGGGTGTTTTGGCGTCGGCGACAATCGCTCGAGCGGAGGCAAATGCATTTTTAACTGGCGTTCCGTGTCTGCCTAAGAACATTCTTACAAACACACATTTGCCTTATACACTTTTCCACTTTTTTTAATCTAAATTATGCGCCTTTGTTGTTGCTGGTATGCGAACGAAACGAGCTGCCAGCCGTTTGCAAGTGATAATTTCACAGTTCAGTTGCGACCTGATGTTGCCAGCGTTTCGAATCGCTGCGGATTAGTGAAATAGTGCCGATTTGATTTTGTTGCTATCGTCGTGCGGCTTTTCATTATTTTCCATTTTGTATATTTGTATTGTTTTTGTTGTTGTTGCTTCAAAAGAAACAACGCTTGATTTAGGGTATTTGCTGCTTCAACTGTTGTGCGATGAATTCATGTGGCAACACACATTTGGTGTCACCTTTGTTCAGCTTTTTAGTTTTAGCGCCAAAAAAAAAGAAGACAATTTAAGCAATTTTGGAAATCTTTTTAAAGTATCTGGACTTCAGTTCAGCTTGTTTTTATGGCCGCTGGCAGCTGTCTGTGTAAACAGTTGCATGCAACATGACTCAAACGCTGCAATTGCCATCTGGCAACACGTTGCTTACAGTGTAAATAAATAAGCAATTAATTTCTTTGCAATTTGCTAAGCAAGTTTGGTTGTAAGTGTTGATATTTTTATACGGCAACACACAGCAACAACAGAAAATGTGCAACGATCTACAGTGTTGGGCAAAATTATTGGTACTATTCAGAATTGACGGTAATGGAATGCAAAAAAAAGATATTAAACCTTAAGAAGAAGAAGATAACATAGTTTGGAGATAGACTTGCCACTATTCTGCTATGATTCGTTCCGAAAATAGTTGAGTCGATTCAAAGTGCCAGATCTAAATGCAACGCTGGGTTGTGCCAAAAGTCAACAGTTGTTTTAGCTTCCTTGGAGCGTTTGTCGTAGGATTGAAAGGGTGATTCATTGTCTCAACTTATACCTGTCCAGCTGGAGAAGGTGACTCATACTATATTGAATACTTAGTATCATTGTATTTCCTTTGATGACTTTTGGTCTTAGTCGTAAGAAGTAGAGATCAGGTCGCTTAATTAATTATGCACTTGGACTAAGTGTGCGCTTGGAAATGATTCATATAAGAAGCTTTAATTTTGACTCAAGAACCTGAAGCCAGTCTCAGTCTTGTAGCTATAACAACCTTTTACTGGGTTACGGTTTGCCGCAAAACTTTCTTTAGGTGAGTCTGTTTCGCGTGCGCCTTCTCCAGTTGATCACACCAAGAGATAAAAAGGAGTCCCCAATTAGATCCTTCTACCGGAGACAGGGTCTCACTCTTCGCTGCCGACCTCCAACTACCGCGTCGAAAAACTTTGTATTCTTCAGAGCTTAATTGTCTTTTGAGCTCACGAAGATCTTATTTGCGTAGTGCAAAGAACTTTCATGAGGCTCCCAAAGTCTGCAATTAAGAACTTGAACTCAGTAACAAAACTTTATTAAATGAGTATCTGTAACTTTTTGCAGTATAAGTTTGGGATGAAGCATCTTTTGGCCCAAGATTATTGCTTACTGCTGGCTCACTGTTCAGTGAAACGCTGGTTTCGATAACTTCTTGCTCATAAATTATCGATAGATCATAGAATGCTTCGAGGGTTTTTAGTAAGAATCCTCTTATTGGCACTTCTTATTGCTTGGCATATATTGGGCCTTTTATTGCTAATATTGCTTTCAGTTCTGGAAGGATATGACCTGAAATTTCAAGTAACTCTAACAAATTTCGTTTCCCAAGTTGTTTGAAAAGTCCTCTTCAGTTGTTGACCAGTTCTCAAGTAACAAAGACCGTTTGTAAAGTAAACATAGTGTAGAAAATGTAAAGATCCCAATAAGGTAGGATCGTGGTTTCACAAAGAAGGCTCTATCAAATACTATAGAAGATTTAGGGATTCCAAAAAGGTAGACCGAACGGCAGCCGCCGTGGCTCAGTTGGTTAGTGCGTTGGACCGCGAGTCGCAGGCAGCAACCCCAGGTTCAAATACTGCCTGTAATAACACCTAAAAAAAAAAAAAAAATAACGGGAAAACTCGTTTTCTCTTTCGGTGGCTGTCCTCTCAGCTGGAAATGGCAAACCTCTGAGAGTAAAAATTGCTTATGAAAAAGCTCCCAACCTGCCGTTCGGAACCGGCATAAAACTGTAGGTCCCTTCAACCCGCGTACAAATTCACACGCACAACACGGGTAGTTGCGGGAAGCTAGGCCTTAGTCTCGCGTAAGCGGACTGTCGTGCCAGTCAATTATTATTATTAAAAAGGTAGACCAAAAAATGATTGAACTTCTGAGTCAATTTTCAGTGTCAATGTTCGACTTTCAATTTTCACAAACACCTTTCAACTTTCTCTTTGGACAAATGTCATGTGTTATAAATTTTATTGTTGTGTACTTTACTTGAATCTTACATAGACAATCTCACATTTTCTTTACAACTGCTCTGGAACATTCATTCAGTTTTTTAATTGATTTTTAATGAATAAAATGTCATATTCAGAGTGCACAAATCAATATTTCTCTGAGTGATAGGATTCATCAAAGTTATGGTATTAAAAAAAACACTTTCAGCTGTTTCGACATGTGGATGTAATCATCGCACTAACCTAATCTTAATTCTAAGCTCATCTTAACTAGTCTCTTGTCAATGGGATAAAGTTTATATGGAACGAGTTTTCTCTTCAAGCATTATGAGAGAGAATACTGGTCTTCCCAACTTGGATACTTGAAAAATTGCCTCATCAGAGTTGGTTTGTCGGCTCTATTTTTAATTTATCCATCATCATTATCCATCTAATCTATAGATCCATTGATCTATCTATTTATCCATCGATCTATCTATACATCGATCTATCTATACATCGATCTATCTATCCATCTATCTATGTATCTATGCATTAATCAAAGATGTGTATTGTAGCACGAAAGTTATTGGTCCACCTCAGTGATGCACACAGGACTTCATTTTGGAGTGTTCCATAAACAACTTTTGATCTGAATAGCATTGGAAACCATATTTGATGCTCACAATTTTTGTAAAGAGCAGATATTTTGGGGGTTTAAAACAAAAAAATCCAACCCCGTACGCAACGACTTTCTGAAAGACTCTGAAACTGAAATCTCCCTGAAACAGTCCTTACAACCCGATTGACTTTCTTTACTCTTCGAAATCTGAATGTCATAAAGCTTCGTTCATATCGTTTCCTCTCGCAATTTCAAACCATTATTTATTGTTACTAACTGAATTATTAAGAAATCGAACACATTTCGCTCTCATTGCCATTCACGTGTGTCAAGAATTCTGATGCGAAACTCATTGATGGCATCAAAATGTGTCCACCTTAACTCGGCCCATACAATAACAAATCTGATTCTTTGAACATGTGCCAACATATTGGCAACACTTGAGCAATTTTATTGCAAATACCCCAGCACCAACCAACCAACCAACCAGCCAGCGAGCGTCAAACGGCCTGCTGACAATTTCGAATGCAATCAAAACACAACGCTTCCACGGAAATGCACTTTCAGCGTTAAAGTCCAACATCGATGCACAGCAATTTTGCCAGATTGTATTGCAACAACAACAACAACAACAGCAGTGAATAGCAACAACAAATGCCGCAAGAGGCAATAAGGCAGAACGCCGTTCGGGCGCCGCACACAGCGCGCCGCAAGTGCGTACTGCGTCTGGCAATAATTTATTTTCATTTTGAGGCGATTTTTCAACGCATTTTCCGCCGCTTCACGATTTAACCTCAAGATCGGCGGCAATTGCAGCGCAAATTATACGCATGATCACGTTTAATTTTCGCGCCGATTTGGCGCAAAGCCGCCACTCGACCAACAATCGATCGAATGCGCCGACAATTGCATCGAGCGGCGATTTTCCGTTCGACACCCAACAATTTGGGTGGTGTTTGACAAATGCCGTCAGTGCAGTCAATTCAGTACGTGTGTGTCTCTGTGTGTGTGTGTGTGTGTGTGTGTGTATGTGTGCGCAACATGGCCGCCACTAAGGCAACCGCATTAATGGGCGCGTTGCATTGTTGCAGTTTTCAGCGTTTCGCTGAATTTTCATAAAGTTGAGTGTGATTTGTGCGGTTTTTGATTTTGGGGTTAAGCAGACAATGAGTGTAATTTTATTGCAAATTGACTGTCGCTGCCCGCTGTGAGCGATGCCAATGGTCGGTCGATTGGTTGTCTCTTGATTGGCGGCGAATACTGTGTAATGATTTTTAATTAAAAATTTTATAGTCGCGCCAGCATTGTGATTAGCTGTGGCAGCGTACTTTTCTGATTTTATTTGTGACGATCAGTGGACCATCGACAGCGACGATTTTATCGAATGCACAAAAAAGAAAACACACACACATGCACATACACATAAATATGCATAATGCAATATTACCAAACATTAAGCAAAAAAAAAACACAACAAAAATACAAATTGAAAGAAAACAATAACAACTACAACAAAATAAATTGAAACGACCAAAGACGCCAGAAATCCCGGAAAACGAACTAAATAATCGAAATGCAGCAGATGAAAAAAATCTGCTTAAGCAGTCAGTCAGTGAGACAGACAGACAGCCATAGAAGAAATGATTTCGGCACAGCGGGAGGTGAGTTTTCGGTATTTAATTTTATTTTCGTTGTTGTTATTTTAACGTTGCTGCTGCTGATGCTGTGGCTGGCGCTTTTGTTGTATGTGAATGATGTGTGTGTGTGTGTGTGTGTGTGTCGTTGTTGTGTATGTATTTTTGACGTTGCTGCCAGCGGTATTGGACAGTCAGAGCCAGGAACTCTGTTCCTGCTAGTTGGCCAAGAACAAAATTTAAAACGTAAAAAAAAAATGTCAGCGAATATAAAGGAAGATTTTTTTTAAAAACAATTTTTTAATATTTACTTTTTTGTTTTAATTGTATAACACAATGTAAACAAAGAGCTTGAGCCCAGTCTGGCGTTCAAGCGAATTATTTTAAGGTATTAAAAATGATCATTTAAAGAACAATTTCACAATTTCCACGATTTCTGAGCCAAACATTATACTTTCTATAAAAAATTTTTTAAAATATATTTCAGCCTATAGTCAAAAACTCTTTAGCGCTTTAGAAATGCTACAAAATTTCCATTTTCGTTTGCAACTGTTGGTGCCTTCAAATGACAATGGGCCTCTATGACCCCTCGAAGCAGTCACTTCCACCTTCGGTGACCATTGAATTCGTGCCGCAGAACTGAGCTGCGCTGCGTTGCCCTTACAACCATCACTTGTACTTAAGGTCGACATCATCCACAACAAAAACAAAAACAACAACAACATTAGCTGTCAATCGCTGTTATTGCCTTCCAACTTTAGGTGCCAGACATCTGGCTTTTTGTGTACATTTTATTTTTCATATTTCGAGCGTTCGGCGTTCACCTCCCAGGCGGCGAGTGGAGGCGCAGTGTGGCTATAGGCTAAAAATTAAAAACTTTTGCAGCAAATGAGTTTTTGTTGTTTGTGATTTCTGAATTGATTTGTGTTGTTAAATATTAAATTCTTATAAGTCATTTGCACTTTGAGCGCGGTTTTGCTGTTCGACATTCGACTGGGATGGGCCCGGGGCTGGGTTTCGTTGGGTAACGGGTGACATGGCAAAAGTTGCCCCAAATCCAATGAAACCTTAAAAGTTTATAGCAAGATTGGACATGAAATTTCAATAGTTTAGAATTTTTTAGAAAATGCTTAAATTAAATACTGATTTTGAAAACTGTCAGCCTGAAATATTTCAGCTTTTCAGTTATTCAAAAGGAAACCAACTTGGAGGCCACCATAAACTTCTTTGCAACATTGTAAACTTTAAAATGTGTTGGTGGGCTGTTGTCACTCGGACACCCTGTATGCCATAACGCACATATCATTTACACTCTACCTGAGCTGCACAGCAGTCGACCACCAAAAATGGCAAAAACAAAATACACAAAACAAAAAGTTAAATCAAGAAACGCCAACAAAAACAAAATCATGCAATGACGAGCTCTTGTTGCCGCCGACTGCTATACAATATTTTTGGAACAACAATAACAACAACAAAACAATTAAAATACAATGTTTTTGATTTTTAATAAGAAAACCTTTATGTATTTTTTTCGTTGCTGGTACATTTTGTTTTGTTGTTTTTAAAATTTTTTTTTTTTGCATTAGCGATACGGCGAAACCGAGCTAAAATTAATAAGTCTTATTGTGGTGGCATCATATGCAACAGAAACAACAACAACAACAACAAGCACAAAGCCACACAGAGAAACGAGACGGCGGAGTTAACTGTTGGCGGCGCAGTTCCATTCGCATTAACCGCAAAAGTGGGCGCAACATGAAATTCTGATTTAAGCAGGGATACTTCTTCGTCTGCTTCTTCTTCTACCTCTGCATTTCCATTTTATCCTTTTAACGTGACGTTTGCTGGCTGGCCGATCGGCCGGCTGGCTGGTTGGGCGTTTTTGATTTTTTGCCCTTCTCACTCAAATCTCATTAAGTCTTCATAATGGCACAAACGCTGCCAACTGTGCTCGTGTGCAGTTGTCCGATCATAAATATGACAATATACCCTTTATAAATATTTATAAAATTGCATTGAACAGAGCGGAGAAGAAGCAGAAGCACAAGTGGAGTGGATGACTGAAAGTTGCAAGATGCAGTTGAAGAGAAGCAACGAAACTAAAAGCTTGTAGTCGGCGATAGTCTTCAACACATTTCGAGACATCGATACAACTGGATATAAGATGTTAAAATTTATATACAGAACTTTCTCACAAACCAAGAAGGCTCTTGTTCTGAACTAAGATTATGAGAAAGTTGACACTGTGCGGTTCAAACTGGTTGAATGAGTGAACAAACTTGTGCTCGACACCTCATGGCCTCAGTGGGATCCGCCTCGGAGCAGCCCCATTCTACCTACCTACCTGACATTGTGCGCAGTTGAAATAGATTTTGAAAATGTCACAGAAATCTTGAAATATGTCAGAGACTCTATGCTGATTCGAAGTTATTTTTCTGCAGAGGAATTCAGAGAATTTATATCTTGAAGAAGTAGTTTTATTCATAAAAGCTAATGGACACTTAATGAGTTGAAAAATAATTTTATTTTGAAGGAACGTCTTAGAAAAAACTAAGAAATGCTAAGGAAAAAATGCGTTGGTGGTTAGTAGAATCAAGCTGGGTGCCCTTGCGAGCTTCTATGTTTCTTTCTTTCATGAATCCTTACATAAATATCTGTCAGTCTAGAGCCAACACAGAATGGATCAATGAAAAGGAAATATTTACGAATTATAAACAGCTTGAACCCACCAAAATAAAGCGCTTCCAAACATTATGAGGCTGTGTTCTGAAGAGATCTGTCTGCAAAAGATATGAGACTGTGTTCTTGAGAGATACCTATGTCCGCAAGAGATATGAGAATATGTCCTTGGGAGATCTGTCTACAGGAGATATGAGGCTGCGTCCTTGGTAGATCTGCCTGCAAGAGATATGAGGCTGTGTCCTTGCGAGACCTGTCTACAAGAGATATGAGACTGTGCGCTGGAGAGATCTGTCTGCAAGAGATATGAGGCTGTGTCCTGGAAAGTTCTGCCTGCAAGAGATATGAGACTGTGTCCTTGGGAGACCTGTCTACAAGAGATATGAGACTGTGCGCTTGAGAGATCTGTCTGCAAGAGATATGAGGCTGCGTCCTTGGTAGATCTACCTGCAAGAGATATGATGCTGTGTCCTTGGGAGATCTGTCTACAAGAGATATGATGTTGGGTCCTTCGGAGATCTGTCTACAAGAGATATGAGGCTGTGTCCTTGGGAGATCTGTCTACAAGAGGTATGATGCTGTGTCCTTGGGAGATCTGTCTACAAGAGATATGAGACTATGTCCTTGGGAGATCTGTCTACAAGAGATATGTGACTGTGCGCTTGGGAGATTTGTCTGCAAGAGATATGAGGCTGTGTCCTGGAGAGATCTGTCTGCAAGAGATATGGGACTATGTCCTTGGGAGATCTTTCTACAAGAGATATGAGACTGCGTCCTTGGTAGATCTACCTGCAAGAGATATGAGGCTGTGTCTTTGGGAGATCTGTCTACAAGAGATATGAGGCTGAGTCCTTGGGAGATCTTGTGAGATTCGTCCGACAAAAATACTTTTTTTTATGAAAGTTTGGCCGCAAGGCGCTATGTATTGCCTAGAGCCTGGTTTTCAAACTCTCAAAAATGAAATTTTTGTAAACTTCTGCGCAGTTCAAAGACATTGAAAGTACAAAGAAAGCAAAATATTCAAGAGGAATTATTTGACATTCGAACACTCGCCTCACTTTTATGATTAGTGCTGATTTGTTTCGTGATATGCCAACTTCGTTTTGATAGATCACCAAATAGTTTAGCTGCTGACTGCATACCGTGTTTCATTCCAACAATATCAATGCTTCAACCTTTGTTATTTGTGTATATTTATGTGTGTGTGTTGCTTTGCCATTTGCTGAACGAAAAACATTTAAATCAAATTAAACTAAGCACAACATTTGCGGTGATCATGCAAAGTGTTGGCGCAACAAAGTGGCAATTTGTTGCCAATAAAATTGCGAATAGGAGCAGCTGAAGGCAGAAAACAACACTAACAACAACAACAACAAAAAAGAAAGAACAACAACAAATCACTTGGCCAAGTGTTGCGCTGAGTTGGCCTCATATTTCAGAGCCGGTAATCGTCGCCGTCTGACTGGACTGACTAACTGACTGATTGACGTCATTTACATTGCCTCGCCACATGGTAGAAATGTCTGCTGACTTGCATTTGTTGTTGCTGTTATATGTCAATCAGAGTTTTGTATTCCTTTTTTGTTTGTTGTTGTTGTTGTTTGTTTGTTGCTCTACTCTAAAAGGTCAATTAAAGCATGAAAATGAAATCAACTCGCTTTGTTTTTGCATTATGCAAAATGGGTGAGGTTTTTCCCGTCAGCGCGAATTATGGATCGAAGCGGAATAATGAAGTTATTGATCGTGTTTAGTGTGTCGCTCAAGTCATTCAAACAAGTTAGAGTGCGCCCGTTAACTTTGTTGTTGTTGTTGTTTTGTTTTAAGTTGAAATGTTTCCATCATGTTTGCTGACATTTCGTTCTGACTGCACAACTGGCCGAAGCGTTGCGCGCGCTCACATACCAACCGACATTTTATGGTTTACATTTTTGTTGCCATATAAATACGTGAAATCTTAATTGTATTAACACACGTACTGCAAGAATGTCAACGCAACGTCATCGGGGCATACCAATGTCGCTCGCAACGCGATGCGCAGCCGACTCGAGCGGCCACAATGAGTGAATCGCCAATCAACTTCATAATTTTTCCCATAATAAGTGGACGCGCACAAATTATGACAGCTCGGCACGTTGACGCGCCTCGGTTGTCGTAGTGCATATTTGTCGCTGCTGCTGTTGCTGCCGTTGCGGCGGTTGCAGTGGTCGGTGTGCTGCGCATGCGCACAGGATGACTTTTAACTATAACAGCGGCGACAACATAATTAAAACATAAACATGGCTACGGTCGTTAGCCGACACCAGCAGCAACATGACACAACAACAACAACAACAAAAGCAATAACAGCTAACAGCAACAACAACTCGCAGTGCAGCAGTGCAGAAAAATGCCAGCATACGAAAAAAGATGTCTGGTCAAGTTGAAATCATTAAATGCCACACGGAACGTCTAAAAAAGGCAGCGCACGCGGAATGCGATTTGCAATTAAAAATCAATAAAGTAATTTCTCCGCGTTTTTCTGCGAGTTTCCTGCTTATCAGCCGCTTGCGTTGCATTGCACTTTCCGTTCCGCACACTCACTTACACACACAGACACACTCACACAATTTATTAGGCAAGAAAGCGGCACAAAAAAACGGGCCATACAAATTGAACGGAACACAATTACAACGCATTAATCGGCGACAACTGTTTAATAATATTAGCACTAATATTTAACATTAGCATTAACATTGACTGCAGCATCGAATGTTGCTGGCTACGGCTCGAGCATTAAATATTACTTATTAAATATTGCACTTTTGTTACATTTGCCGTGATTGAGTGGAACTTTATTCACCAACTGCGTGGACGTGTGACAAGACAATTCAATTAAAACCAAATAAATTGTTCAGTTGTCGACACGGTTTTTCCCAATTATGTCCCATTATGGACTACATATAACAGACGGATGCATATTCAACAGACATCGATTGAATGACTCGATATAGTACAACTGGCTTTAGGTTTGTGTGGGTCAAAGTGACGCTGAATGTATGTTAGTTCAAAGATATGATTTTCCAGAATTTGAATTTGCTATTTAAAAGGAAATAATTTCAGATAAAACCAAAAATTTGTTTATCCACTTCAACACCATAGGTAAAATAGTTTTCAAGTTATGGAACCGTACATAATGAGGCGGCAATTTTTTTATAAAGATTTGCTTAACACGCTCGATCCGATTAGGTTAGCATGGAGGGAAGAATTGGCTGTCTCTAGTTAGTATATGCATCTAAAAAAACATTTTAAAAAGTTAGTTCCAAGATGTTGTTGAAACTGGGAAATTACCCATTAAAACCTGACCCCAGAAAGGCTTGTGCGATTTCCATAAAATTTTACACAATCTTATTAATTGACCTAATCAAGAAAAAAAATCAAGCAAAAAATTCATGTTTTTTGTCATGTTTTTCGCAAACATTCCACAAATAAACAAAATCAAACATTTGCGGAAAATAAAATGTGCCAATAAAATATCAGCTGCTTGGATTTTGACATTTTCACGCGTTGCGTTGTATGAAAATTGGCAGTGTTTAGGCCCAACGTTGCATTCGCGCAACACAAAACTTAAAGCATATTTTTTATTTAAAAAATCAAAAAAAAATTTTCAAAACTTATTTTTAAATAGTTTAGCATTGCAAAATGCAGCCCACTAAGGGATTTTGATAGGTTTGAAGAAGAAGTATTTTTGATTGAATTTCAAAAATTCCCCAAAAAAAACCTTTGACTTTGGATCGAAAAAAACGTATGAATATTTAAATAATTTTGAAATTTGAGTATGGCAGAATCTAAAACGATCAATTCTAATCCAATTCTACCCATTTTCAAGTCGAAATTCCCAAACGTTGCGCAAACGCAACGCTCAGGGCTTAATGGGTTAAAGGTCTGAATTTATGGAATGGTACGTAATTAGGTGGGAAGTTTTTACAGAAATATTGAAGTTTTTACAGAAATATTGAGTTAGTATAGAACCAAGAACCAAGCATTTGGTGACCCGATTCGAACAATACGTAATTTGGTAATCAAGTCTGCTTGATCAAAGTGAACCGTGAAGTATTTGTGAGTTTGGGTTTCGAGTTATAGAATTGAATGTAATGAGGTGGAAATTTGTATAGAAATATTGTGTTAGCATAGAACCAAGCATTTGCTGACCCGATTCCAATGATAACTATATATCAAAATTTTATACTAAAGTCTGCTTGATCAAAGTGTCGGTGGAGTATTTGGACAATACAGGTTTCTTGTTATGGAACCGTACGTAATGAACCGTCAATCTTTTAAATAAACATTCCCTTAACCCTTTCGACAGGGTTTGGATAGTATGGAAGGAGCAATTTTCTGTACTCGTTGACATCTCGACTAAATTCCTTGGGGAATAGTCTGATTAGCTCTCTAGCTGATCTGTCTGAGACAAGACTGAGATGCATCAAGTCCTATTTGGACGATGCGGTTTGGATTTAAGGCCCAGTATCTTATCCCACGCAGGGAAGACCCAGTCGAGGAAGCGACAACAAAACGGCACAAAATTGCTAATTGGGCGTGCTCAGTGGACACGCAGTCGCCGCTACCTACCTACCTACCTACCTACCTAACATCTCGGAATTTTTAAAACTATTCTGCTTGATCAAAGTGACGCTTAGATAAAGAAATACAGTTTTCTAGATATAAAATCGTATATGTCAGACTTTTAAGAACTATTCTGCTTGATCCAAGTCTCGCTTGAATACAAAAACGCAGTTTTTAATATATGAAATCGTGGGTCATATGAAGGCAGCTTTTAACCCTTTAACCCTGAACACTTTCGAACCCAATTGGAATTGGGTTTTTAACATTTGACCCTTCTTAAAATATCTGCTCGATGCAAGAGGTGCCACATGTGACAGTTGAGAAATATGATTTTCGAGATGTGGAGGAACCGAATTGGGCCCATTCTAATTTTCACAGAGCTGCTTAACTCCTTAGTTGAAAATCGTAGATAATGCAGATTTAAAAAGAAAAGATTTGCTTATCACCTAAAATTGGATTAGGGCAACACATCTCAAGTTTTTTTTTAAATCTGCTTCATCAAAGTGTCTGTTGATAGTGTTCGGAAATGGGGCTTTCGGTATGCGGAAACGTTTGTGTGTTGACTGACATCTTTTAAAGGAAATGTCCACAACCATGGGTTATTTTGATCATGTTTAATCAAAAACTTTTACATACCTTTAAGCTGTAACTATGAACAGTGATGGGGTTTTCGAGACAAGTGATCAAGTGAATTTCTAGACAAGTGATCTTCTATAAAAGTGAACTTGTTTTATTAAATGAACCCTTATACTTTAGATCCTCCGGTAATGGGATGTCTGAGACAAGAGATCTCTCAGGCAAGTGAATTCTTTATTCTTGGATATCGACCCGTGATGGGGTCTCCGAGACAAGTGATCTTCGAGACAAATGATTTTCTAGACAAGTTATTATATTTTCTAGAAAAGTGATTTTTTCTTGCTAAGCACACTCTATTCTTTAATGTAATTCTGTAATGGGGTGTCTGAGAGAAGAGATCTTCCAGACAAGTGATCTTGCAGACAAATGAACTCTTTATTCTTGGACACCACCCCATGATGGGGTCTCCGAAACAAGTGATCTTCCAGACAAGTGATCTACTAGAAAAGTAAACTCTTTATTAGTAAACATGAGAAATATACTTCGTCTGCCCTGCCCTCTCTACTCAGTAAACTTATTCGGTTCGTTTTCCATTTAAAGTTGTAAAAACTTGTACTTAGGACTCTAACATATTTCTTTCTGTGGCTATTCCTGTGCCTGTGGCGCTCAATATTATTGATTATATTTTGTTTGCCTTATTCAGTCAATGCTTCCTCGGCAGCTCTCTTTCGTTCTATTAAGAATAACTTTGAAATCAACATAAATATTGTGTGTGTAGATTTGTTTCAGATTTCAACTCGTCGATTGCAGATTTAGCAGGTCTGAAGTCACAGTAATGAAACCTTAAAGGTATACTTTCATGTAGTACGCCAGCAAGGACTTCATATGAATGATTTCTAAAATTTTATTTGCACCTTAACTTTCACCGTTTTCGGCATTATCCCTCTCATGAATGCATGAATGGATATTAGAACAAATACAAAGAATATTACGTCTAAGCAGCGCCACAGCAATGTGAATTTGAAGTTTTCGCTCAATTTCACTGTGCCACCAAATATCCTGGCGCTTAATCCCCGCCCTGTTTTGCATAAAATGCTCATATATACGAAATGTCACTGTGCCAGAATTCGGAGTTAATACAAAATGAAAAAGCAGCAGGAAAAGGTAATCAATCAAACTGTTACCTTTCCACTACGTTGGGCTCTGTGCTGGCACTGTGCGAGGTTCCTCACTGCACTGACACATACAAACACACACTTAGTGTACATTTAGGCTTCAAGGCTTTGTCGCTGTATGTGTTTTGTTGTTGTTTAGCTGGAAAATTAACCCGAAATCGGATTAGCAGCCAGCATGCTGGCACAATAGGACAGAAAAAGGACGCTCTGGCTGCACTAAACGCCTGCAGGATGTTGTGTTGCATCAACAGCCACAACAACAACAATGGCAACAACAAGCGCGTAATATTAACTGCAGATTCATTAGTGCCATTTTAATAATATGCGTGCAGTTGGTGCATGGGACGTACAAAGGACGCGTTGGGCGACTGCAACGCACGAGACTTGTTCCACCACGCGAGACAAAACAATTAACTTTTTTTCTGCTTGCAAACTGACGCAAACAAAAAAAAACACAAAACGAAAACAAAACATTGAAAGGAAGTAGGGAAAAACGCCCAAAAACCAAACAAAGCCAGCGAGCCAGCCACGCAGTCGACCTGCAAAAGGCGCAGAAAAAAGACAGCGAGTGAAATCACAGCGGCCAATGCACAATGCCGCTGCCGCACGCCTCTGGCTTGACGCACGGACGTAACGAGTGACTGACTGACTGTGACGCCGCAGGGTGGGGTTTTGCAAAAATAAAAAAAAAAATATAAATTCAACAAAGCGAAAAGTAAAGGAATCGAGTAATATATATGTAGTGGTAGGGACATTGTATGCAGTTGTGTGCCAAAAAAGGAGCAAACGCAAAACTGAGCAATCGGCATCCTGCTGCGCGTATTTTTTGCTGCGCAACGAGCGCACGAAACGGCACAGCGAAAAAGGCAGCCGCTCAGTCGCACAATGGCAGCGGGACAGACGAGCGGGCGGTCGGTCGATCGGCGGGGAAGGTGAGCGCGCAAAAATTAAATGAAAACATTAAACTCCTACTTTTAGTTTCAACTAAAACAAATGCCAAAAATTGCAAACGTGGTGGAGGCGTCAAATGCCAGTCAGACTATATAGTGATGCATGATGAAGAAGAAGAAGAATGGACAAAAATTTGATAATGAGCGTGAAAACAAGTCATTTTGGTATTCGATGTAAAAAGAAGTGGATATTTATATTTCGGAGATACATGACCTTGTAAAAGTTTTCGAGATATTGAAAGATAAATTAAAAAGTGATATAGTTACATTGACATGGGGTTTGTAGAAGTCAGAGGAAAGCGGAGGGTATTAAATATAGTATAAGTATCTCGTATTAAAACCATCAAAAGAACTGAATAACCAATGTTTGTCCGTCCATACATCAAACGGCTGGTATCCACTATATATAGGTTACGATCTGATTGAGATATCAGCATGAAACTTGGCATAAGATCTATTAAGACGTTTAGTAATAAGTAGACAAAAAATTGACCTGGTGCCTGCATTACTTAGCAGGGTTGCCATAGGGCATTAATTTTCGAAATATGAAAACTTAAATTTTTCTCAAGGTAAAGTAGACATTTACGGATGATAACATCTTGAAGGAGCTGCAGCAAGCGCTCTTAACCCATTGAGAGCCATTTTAGCCATATTTTGTTCCCATTTAAAAGCCATATGCTCTATGAGTTCTTTCAAAACATTACCTTCATCCAAGTATGAATACAATTTGAACATTTTATAGACTTTAAAATCATATACAACAAAAATATTTTAAAGACTGTAGGCAGAGCTCTTTCAAAATCACCGCCACAGCATTGAATTTGTTTCCCTATTGCCGCCACTGCTGCTTTCTTACCTGCCGTGTGCCTCGTAATTCTATGTAAATTTTTGCATAATTTTCACGTTTTTCCAATTTTATGTTTCTTGATTTATACAAACACACACACACACACACATAAAATCACGCAACAAACATGCATGCAGCCGAGTTGTTGTTAGGCAAATCGCTGGACAGCAGCTTTGGCATTTCACCCTTTTTTCACTACGAACAAGCAACGTCAGCCGTGTCAAGTGCGCAGGAGGGGGCGCTCGTTCGATTTGAAACCCGCAAAGTGCGTGTTTTAAATCCAATTTAGACATTATCTAATTTAGGGCATCATCTTCACCAGTCTCAAAGCCACCAACACCAGACCACCATCGCCCGTTCGACACCGTTCGGCTCGTTGCTATGCAAATCCTCAAACGTCAGCGTATTGGAAATTTAATATTCACCCCTTTGCGCGCATTAAATCACTACAATACTTGTTAGAATGCTCGTACAACAGCACAACAACAACAACAACAATCTAAAAAGTGCGCCACCAAAAATGACAGCCAAAAAGTAATAAACTCATTTACTGCATTTACGGCAAAATTTTTGCCCTCAAGGGTTGCGCGCTAATGAAATTTGGATGCTCCGTTTTTTTTTTTGGTTTGTGTGCTTTTCGTGTTGCGTTGCGTTAGCAAGTTTTCAATGTTGCCTTCAATTTTTCTGTCAGATATGCAAATGGCCCAGCAACTGCCTGGCTGACTGTTGAAATAATCAAATTTTCTAATTTTTATGACTCTCAGTGGGCTTTCGAGCAGTGCGCATGGAGCCAGTGGGGGCATGTAATTGTTTTTAACATAATCAAATAATGGGCAAAGTGTTTTGAAAATATGCAAAACAGTCGAGATTTCTTGGCAACATTTGGGGGAGGGGGACGGAGAGATAAGACCGAAGAAAGTGTTTGGAGTACCAGGAGCTGAGCAGCGATTGGGAAGGAGCGCTAGCTGTGCTTTGTGGTGGTGTTGGTCGCTATACACATTTACAGGCAGAAGGGTTAGGTGCAGACCTATTGGCTCAATTCCTGAATTCGATTTATGATTGCATTATAATGTGAAGGCTGTCAAATTGGAGAGTGGGGGAGAGAGAGAGAGGGATCATTCAAATGCAAATAAAATTTAATGCTTACTTAGTTACTTAGTTGCTCAAGTTTACTTACTTTACATGCTTTAATTTAATGTTTAGGCCAAGTGTATCGTTTGTAAACTTGGAAAATAATTCAGAAAAACTGAACACGCAGTCTTTTTGTTCTATTAATATTATGTGTCAAAAAAAAAGTTGATTTACATTGGTGGCATCTAAATTACTCCTCCTTTCACTATATATCTGCTACACAATACAATGTAAAAAAATATTCTAGAAAGTTTCGGTTTCGTCTGTTCGGACATTTTTTGTCCGAAACTGAAACCGAATATTCGGTCGGACACTACTTGGAACCAATAGTTGAAATTTGTGTTTTATGAACTAAAATCGTTGTTTATTTGGCTCTATAACCCATTGTCAACTTTCGACCTGGTGCAAAAGTAATTTTCGGATACTTTGCCTTACGCGCCCTTCTCTCAGCCCATTTTGCTGTTTATCTTCAGTAACATTCAGGCCATACCTCTGTGTCTCTGTTAAGGTTTGCCAAAAGTACTCGTGTTCAAATAACTGCTCCAGCTCGTGATCGGATCTCCATCTCCAGGGGTCTTTTTGTGGCCATCGCTGTCAGCCAGTTAGGTTAAAGTGGCTGTCTGGGCAGGAGACTTTGCCTAAAGACACACCTAGGCCACAGAATGTGTACATTGTGATACCAAATGAAGAATGTGATCTGTCTTACTTCAAGTCGGAGAGCCTACAAAAGCCAATTTGATTTGTGGGTAAACGTTAGCAAGTCTTTGATGTTGACTGATCTGAGGTTGTTCAAGTTGTAGAAGAAAATAGAGCCTACGAATTGCCATCATCATCCAGAGAGAGCCGGGAAGTGGCATAGGAGGTGGTTTATAGTGTCTTTCTCCTCTTCAGCTTGAAAGGTCTGGTTTGAAAGGAACTAGTCAGCCAGTTACACTTATCTTCTTAAGCTATTTAATTTTTATGATTCAGTTGTAACTATGAAGAATGAAGGTTTCAATAAAAAATCTTAAAAATGTGGTTTAAAATAATTCTGAACTTCAAACACATACACCAATATTTTTCTGTTTATGCATTATTTTGCATTTATTCACCTGTTGGTCTGTAAGTTATTCTCCAATGTCTGCATTTATAGCACCAAAGACGTGTCCTGATCCAGTGTCGCCACAGTCCCTCACTCCCCTAGCACCGACTAAACCTAGACTGTGCGTCTGTGCGCTTTATTTCTGTGTCTATCCTAATGTCTATGTATGTGTGTGTGTGTGCGGGCATGTTGTGTAATTAAAACGGCTTATCAGATGCTCTCGACGCTTCGTTCGTTCGCAATCTGCCCGCAAATATGTGCGCCCTGTCGCATGCAACACTGGTCGCAATGGCTGCTATTCAAATGCAACGCTTAAAAGCATCAAAGTCACTCGACCGGGGCGCTAAGTAGGTGCGGCGCAACAGCGATGCCGCCACTTTCCGCCCGGCATTCTCTCCTAGTTTTGTGCGGTGCGGTTTGTGTCTTGGCTGCCACGTTGCGATCGCCAATCGCCGTTTCGGCTGCTGCTGCTGTTGCTGTTGCCGTTGCCGATGCCGATCATCAGCGTGCGGTGTGTTGTTGACAACGTCAACACTTTGCTTGGCTGTCTGGCTTATTTGTTGTTGTTGTTATTGTACATTTGTGTTGCATGTTGTTCGCTGCGTTCGCAAATTACATGTCCTCGGCATCGAGATATGGCGGCGATATGCAGATTTTTTGATTTTCAAGCATTAACATTAACGCCGCGCGCCGCACTAAGCGGACATTTTTCATTTCTTCTCTTCTCGCCACCTGGCTGCCAGCTAGACGAATGCTTTTCATTCGACGCGAATGGCAGCGGCGGCGGCGGCGACAAGAGATTTTATAGATTTTAAATTTGGTTGAAGTGGCGATTTTTTCGCTTTCGCGCGTTTGCGCCTCTTGTGACATATTGTCGTATGTAAGCTGTGGCAGCAAACAAACAAATAAAAAAATAAATAAATAAAAATCTGCAAAAACCCAACAGCCACTAAACAACAACAACAACAAATAAATAAACAGCAATGCAACAGCAACAACCACAACAACGACGTCCACAAGACGACGAGTCACTTGACATGCAATGAGGCGATAATCTGCTGTCTGTCTGACTCTCTGTTTGTTCGTCTGAGGTGTTGTGTGTGTTTTTCCGTAGTGACTAGACAGCCACAAAAACCGACAGACAGACAGACAGCCACACCAACAGATGGACAAATGGACAGCCGAAACGGACCAACGTAACATACAAACATTCGTCTGGGTAGAAGTCGACCAGGCTGCAGGACCGATCGGCGGCGCAACGTAAGTACGAGTATGTATGTGTGTGTGTGTGTGTGTATTTTACATGCGAGCACTGGCTGTCGTCGTACGTGGCACTGTGGTCAAAGGTATTTATCATGAAATCATGTTCGCCAGATAAGCCTGACATTTAAAATTAGTTTGCTGGCATGTTTCGAAAGGAAACATGTTTGAGTAAAAGGCATTTTTCGTGGTGTGTGCGCTGAATTGTCGAGGAAATAAAATGCCAAAGGATTAAGCTTAAGTTATGCAACCAGTTCGTTGCTTCGGTTTGGCCAACATTTCAAAATAACAACGTTAGAAAATAGTGTAAGAAGATAAGAATAACGCGAGTGTAGACTGGCGGCATTTAAATCGGCGTTCGAAATTTCAAACTGCGAAAAAAATGGTGGCATGTAATGTTGTTAGAGGTGAGAAATTTAGCTTTGATTTCAGGGTGGTGTAAAAATGACATGCATAATAATAATAATTTAATAATAATTGACTGGCACGACAGCCCGCTTACGCGAGACTAAGGCCTAGCTTCCCGCAACTACCCGTGTTGTGCGTGTGAATTTGTACGCGGGTTGAAGGGACCTACAGTTTTTATGCCGGTTCCGAACGGCAGGTTGGGAGCTTTATCATAGGCAATTTTTACTCTCAGAGGTTTGCCATTTCCAGCTGAGAGGACAGCCACCGAAAGAGAAAACGAATTTTCCCGTTATTTTTTTTAGGTGTTATTACGGGCAGTATTTGAACCTGCGGTTTGCTGCCTTCGACTCGCGGTCCAACGCACTAACCAACTGAGCCACGGCGGCTGCCGTGACATGCATAGAGTAGAAAAATTCTAGCCTATGTTGTAAAAAGTGTGAAGTGTTCTCGTGGGAAAGAGGACATTGCTTTGAACATCCTGCGATGCATACAAAACTGAGGCAGAACAGGTTTGGTTATACTTAAAGGTTTAAATATTAAATCTTAAAGTCTTTCTTAATGGATGAGGCGTCAGATCTAAGTGAGACTATGACCACACGTGGCTAGTATTGGCTTGTAAAAGAGGATGTTGCGCACCTGAACTTCCGTGAGTTAGATACCAAATTTTATTAAGTCGGTGGGTGTAGGGAATGTTCTCTGGGATGAATTAATAGATCATAAGTGGTCTCAGTGGACTATAACTTTAAAGACAACAATCTTTCTATCTGTCTATGATCCCACTTCCCTCTTAAAGTTGAGCTGCTTGCTTTCACACTTGTTTCTCATTTTGTGTTAAAATTAAACTTTTATAAAAACACACTTTTCACGAAGCTTAATAGTCCACAGGCAGCTCGCTGGTCTCTCAGCAAGTAGACCCGAAGGCCTCAAAGACCCATTGTGAAGCCGAAAGAGAGTGTAGAAAGAGTCAATGTTGAATGCTCATTGGAATTGAAATTAATTGGCTGAACTTTCTATTACTCATAGCATAATTTTTACAGATCTGAGAGCTAAATAGCTCTAAATCACATTCTGGATTGTCTCTAAGACTAGAAAGCAATAAACGCTTAAGTCCATAAGTACTGTTTTGACCAGAATGCTTTAATGCCTGACTTAAGACTCAATGATGTCTCAAGTCAACTTAAGCATTTATAGTTTTTGACCACAGAATTGTCTTTCAAAAGGCATTCAGGCATCATGGAAAATCAACTTTTCATCATCTGTAATAATTCTTTTCAGAAAATTTCTTCTTCTCTACAGAAAAGTTATTTCATATTTATGGAAAAATACAAAATCATCACTTTTTGATTTTATTTAACCATTATTAAAGAAACAGAATTTTGATCAAACGCGCCCAATTCGTAGACTTCAATTAGAACACAAATTTTCCCTGATATCGCTGCAAATTATTGGAAATTATTTTGGGGATAACAGTACAATTTTTGTAATTTGCTTTGAATTCACTTCTAAAAGTACTGGACATTATTTTGGGGATAATAGTAAAATTTTTGTAATTTGCTTTGGATTCACTTCTAAAAATATTAATTTGTCAAATTTGCCTACTTAAATTAAACCCATAAATTAATCTTAGCTTTTGCTATAAGATGACAAATAGGTGAAGTTGCTCTCAGGCAACTTTGGGGTCAAAAGGGTTAACAGGCATTCACAAGTTGTAACTCTGTACAGCGACTCAGAATCAATTTTTCTCTCAGACTATGTGACACTTAGCTATCTTGTTTTTAAAAATAGTTTTTAACCATTGGAGTTCTGGAACTTTAAAAAAGTCACATCAAATTACAAAATCACAGAAAGTTTCTTTGGTTACCAGAAAAATAAGAAAGCCAGTTAGGTCTTCCTGTGAGTATCAAAACCAAAAGGTCACAGTGATTAGTTCAATTGCATCGCTGCCTTTTCGAATTCCAACTCGAATACAACTTTTTTCAACACCTATAATTTAGTCCTTCCGCGTCCTTTGCAGTATTGAAAAATTTCACAAAAATCTTTAACACCTCAATGCATCTTTTCAACATCTCCATTTCAACTGATTGCTGTCTGTCGATTTGTTCAAACATTTTTAATTATTTTAGAATTTTTTTTTTAATCCTCTCGTCCGCTTGGCGTCTGACATGTTGCACGAAATGCTTTGCATACATGCATCAAATTAATTACACGATTAATGCTTTCATGTTTCCTGTGTGCACTTGTTTTCTTATGCCCATTTTCTTGCCATACTTTTTTCTCGCTCTCTCTCTTCCTCAATGTTTTGTTGTTGCATTTGCCCTAAGCTTTTCGTTGAAAACTTAATTTTTCGCCGCATATGCAAATCTGTGGCAACATGCAACATGCGCTGCTCTAAATTTTTCTTGAGCCCATTGCCAGTCGGCCGGCAGACGTTATCACACAGCATCTAGAAAATCTGCACATTTCTGCGCGCTGCTCCGTTCGCCGCGTTGTCCCGTCGCAGCGAGCGCTGATTTCCGAGATTGTCCGGAATGCGGTGAAATTGTGTGAAACATGCAATTTGAATAATTACGAGCATCTTATTTGCATTATTCTAGCCGTGGCTGACATGCACTTCTGCTCGGGCCGTCGTTAATCTACGCGTCGTCTCAATGCTATCACTTTTTTGTTGCGCTCTGCTGTTCTGTCTGCAGCCGTTGTTGCTGCTATTGGAATGTTGCTGTGAGAAAATGCAAAACAACACGTTGCATTGGTGCATTCGGCGTATTATGTAGATTTTGCTCGACGATAAGGACACACAATTTACTGACGGCTGCACAATCTTACTGTGTTTGTTGTGTTGGCGTGTTGTTGTTGTTATTGTTGTTACACTCAAATCGCCACAAATGTGACAATTGTGAGAAATGTCGAATGCCATGCCATGACATCACACAAAGACTTTCGGCAGTTTGAGCAACGAAGAAGAAGGCAGTTTTTATTATTATGTATTTTTAAAAGTGTATGGAGACCATTACGCAGACATTGCAATTCAATGAATCTCGACTATTGTCTTCACCAGTGGCGCACAGGATTTCATTTTGGAGGGGGTTTTCGTACAACTTTTGTGCCGAATGTCATTCGAAACCATTTTTTTACCAGCAATTTTTGTGTTTGGGGAAAGTTTGAACCCCCAAATCCCCTCCAATGCGCCACTGGTCTTCATTCGTAAGTACTTGAAGTAGATCGGGTTAGCTCCACTGTTCGGTGATTTTGAAGTCTTCCAAAAAAGCCCTTGACATCAAATTTCTTAGAGGGTCTGGAGCCTGTCCATTGCTCGTCGGAATGAAACAATCACTTTAACCCTTTCCACCCCGACTTTTACCCTGTGTCTCGATATTACTTTTTGGTATTTAAATCATGAAACATTTGCCTAAGAAGTGTGCATACGACATTTGAAGTCGCCACTCCTCTTTGTTAGAGTTCTAGAGCTAGTTTACTTTTGAACAATTTTAGCTTAAAACGGGTTAAATAAATTTTGTATCAATATTTTTAATTACAGAAAAATTATTTAATATTTGTGGAAAAATACAAAATTATCACTTTTTGATTTCATTTAACCATTATTAAAGAAACAGGGTTTTGATCAAACGCGTCCAATTCGTAGACTTCAATTAGAACACAAACTTTCCCTGGTATTGCTGCAAATTATTGGAAATTATTTTGGGGATAACAGTAAAATTTTTATAATTTGCTTTGAATTCACTTCTAAAAATATGAATTTGTTGGTGTCTACTTAAATAAAACCCATAAATCAATACTAGCTTTTGCTATAAGGTGAAATAGGTGAAGTTGCTCTCAGCCAACTTTGGGGTGGAAAGGGTTAAACAAGTTGAAGAAATCCCATATAAGTGGCATTTGGAAACACTCAACCAAGCTGCTTAGTTTCAGCACTTACGGAAGTAACTCATTCAGGAAAGTGTCATCCTCGAGTTCCAGTTACTCATAGTCCAACGGGTAGCGCGCTGACTTCTCATACCAGAGGCCCTAGGTTCGATTCTCAGCTCGGGCTACCATGGCACATGTGCCTGGAACATTCGAAAGCTGGGCATTCACGAATATAGTGAACAGATATTGCTATCTAACTATCTAAGTTCTACCCAACTACGAATTTCATAACAATTCCTTATTCCATCATCCAAAAAAGTACTACAAAAAATTACAAATCGACAATGCTACCATCCACTCTTAGAAATGTCTCTAATTAATACCATTTTCGTTCTTCTTTCGGGCATCTCAATGCGCCTTTGAGGCCTCCGATTCTACTTGCTGACAACCAGCAAGCCGCCTGTCTTACTTAACCTCACTTTTCCGTTCTTCTGATTATTTAACAAATTTCATATTTAGTTTGCATCTTCAAAGAACGAAAGGTTAAAGCTATATAAATACTTATTTATTTATTTCTGATTACTTATTTACATTCTATAGGTTTGTCAATAGCGAAACAAGAACAACTCGTACAAATTTATTTGCGTAAATACACAAATTTTGTGCTCGTTGCTTTGGAGTCGATTTTGTGTGGCACCAAAGTACACCGAAAAATATGAAAATGTGAAAATATGAAAATGTGAAAATATGCATTGAAAAATATGAAAAATTTGTTATGTGCTAAAATGACGGAAATAGACTTGAATTGTTTTTATGTGCGCCGGAAATGGCATTGAAAGGCGCAAACGGCCAAAAAAAAAGTATATTTTTAGACGGAAATGTTCACACAGCGCATATGGCAATCTAACAAATTTGTTAAATTTTCTAAAAAAAAATTATAAAAAAAATATTTTATGTATTTGCATATTTTATTGAAAATAGTTGTGAATTTAATGCAAATGAAATGCGCTTCAATGTATCGATTTTTCAGCATCACAGTTGATGGTTTTGTTTTTCTCGTTGTTGTTGTTGTTGTTGTGGTTGTTGGCGGCATTTCGACAAGTCATGCAACCGCGTGCGCTCGCCTATGACGTCTTCCAGTCTGCCACTTTGCCACATTGTTTGCCGCCGCACGGCATTCGACATTCATGTGGAACATGACTTGGCAACATTGTACGATGGCCACTTTCGGCAAAATGGTTTTGGCCTTCAAAGAAAAGCTACTCCAAACCCCGGCCACCACAAGCCGCCAGCGTCAAAGCCAAAATGAAATTATTAACAAAGCAACAAAAGCGATATGAAGCACGCATTACGCAGACGCCCCTGCATTTAGCCCAACCGTCTGAAAGCAACAACAAAAAATAACATAGTCCAAAGAAACAAAAAACGCCGTTAAAAAGTTTCACAAAAACTATGATTCGACAGAAACGGCAACGATGACCTGTAATATTACATACAGCAATATGCGTAAAAAAATGATGAAAACATTAAAATGAAAACAACAACAACAACAACTAGAACAAAAGAGTATAAGTGAAAAATACTAGCGGTATACACGATTTGGGGGCGAAAGAAAAGAAAATCTCATTAGAAGTATTTGTGAATTATTTGTTTTTGGGCAGTTTTTGGCCCAAACTTGTGGCTCACCTCGTTTAAGCAAAGCAAATCTGAAAATTCGACTAAACCTCAGCATCACGACTCCGGAAAAGTCGGGCATAGTCACAGGAAGTATTGAAATATTTCACAATTTTTTCATATCTGCAGATGCTGCAGACATCACTCGACGAGTGAAACTTGATTTCAATAACACAATGTCCAGTGTTGACCAGAAACGACTTGCCGTATAGAATTTCGACTCAGAGACAATATAAATAATAACCTATTTTTCATTTCCTTATGGATTGGATGGGTCGATAGTGCTCGGTGTATTCAATATCTTTCAAAGATATTTCAAAATTTCAAAAAGATGCCTAAAACCAAAAGACGGTCTTTCAGGACTGAGTTTCATTTTGTAAAGCAAAAGTTTCTTGGTTGAAATGTTGGTATATTCTGAAAGATGAAAATATACTAATGGCAGAAAATATTGATCTGAAAAAATTATGATATATTTGGAAAGAAAATAATGATGTGGATATTCATAACTCTTGAAATTATCTTTTTATCGTGGTTCATGTAATTCCAATAAGTATTTTCAATTCCAATAAGTATTTCCAGTTCCAAAAATTCTTTTCCGTAGGATTTAAGATCCCAATTAGTAGTTTTGACGGGAGTATTGACAAACATTTTGTAACCAAATAGTAACCAAATGTTTAGAAAGACCGCAAGTTTTCCATATCTACAAAGACAACATATTATATGCGCTGATATCTCGAAAAGTACACATCGGATTCAGGATTCACTAATTGTAATTGTAGAACCCTAATTGTAGAACCCGAAAAAAATAATAATTTTTTTTTAACTCGAACAAACGCGCAGGGGATGGCCCCTATTAATGCGAAGCATTGCGTTGGTTCAGGAAGGATATAAAGGTTAGGAGATAGGGTTATGAGTGAAGTGTTTATGGACTCTTGCCTTGAACCCATCGAGATCATAAAATATAAACAAAAAATATAAAAGTCATCAAAGCAAAAGTTGATAGAAATACTAAAGAAAATACCGCAATGATCTTCCTAATGTTAGGTTAGGTTAGGCTGGCTGACCCACGGAGGGGTCTCACATAGACCAAGTAGTGGTCCATAGTGGTACCAAGATTCTGGAGTTCCAGTGTTTCCAGTTCTAGTGTTAAGACTATCAAAAACCATTGGTAGATTTTTACTTTAATTTTCGAACGCAAACTCCACTCACAATCCACTCAATGTGCAAGTCTACCAAGCAACCGTTGACTGTTGCCATAGCTCATGAAAACCGCCAATATTTTGCGTGCGCTTTTTTCAGTCAACATTTCTTTCGAATCATTTTTATGTTGCGTTCGTGTTAAAAAAGCGCGGCGGCAAAGATGCGAATCTGCCGTTTTTCGGCAATCACTTGGCGTCATTCTTATTGTTGCTATTGTTGCTGTTGTTGCTGTTATGCATGAAGTGAATTTCCACAACATTATCGGGAAACAAATATCTAAAAGAGCCGCCTCGCCGAAAGAGCACTACACACTTTTTTAAGTGTATGAATTTCAAATTATGACACAGCCGCTACTGCCACAGACTGGCTGTAGCCAGGCGGCCAACAACAACAACAACAACAACAACAACACACGCACACAGAGTCCATTGCGGTGTGTAGTAGCCAGACTGGCAAAAGTATGACTTGACACTTTACGTGGCGGCGACCAAAATGACGCTGTCATTTTTTTCCATTGCAGACTTGCAGACGTCAAAAACGCCACCGTTGCGGTGTGCACAAAACTACCGCAACAACAACAACAACAACAATGCAAGTCGGCAACAACGAAAGCGTTTTGGTGCGTCGGCGCAACGCATCAAACCGAGCGCGCAGAATTATTTTTCGAATTCCCCAATGGGCGCTCACACGCTCCACGCGCAGTCACTGTCATTGTCAGTGCGACGCGACGCAGCGCGTCATCAAATATTAATAATCACTTTGTAAGTGCGCCTCGAGTGTTTCAAGAAAATTCTCAGCGAGCACTTTCTCACAAAAAAAAATGTAAAATAAAAAGACGCAAAGAATTGTACAATAAAAATAATAAAAACCACAACAACAACAACAACCAGGTTGACGCGGTCAACAGAGGATTTTCTATGGTTGGCGCGCACGCCGCCTGTCGCAGCACAGCAACAACAAGAACAACAACGCCACTTTAGTTTACATACATATCTACTTTGTATGTATGTATTTGTACTTATGTACATAAGTGCTGCATCATGCAGTCGGCCGATATTCGGCGATCTTAGCGCGCGTAACTTTACCACAAAAACGATGACAAGGCGAAAAAAGGTGGCACGAAAGGTGCGCATATTTTCGCTTTGTTTTGCCGCGCTCTTAAAAAACAATTCATACATATTCATATTATGATATGTTATCGTTGTTATTGTTGCTTGTATCACATATAAAATACACAAATATAATAACCTGAAAAATAATAGACGAAAATTCCATTAGCGCGTCGATTGCACTTGCCGCAACCGTTACACATCATGCAGCGCATCTAACGCGTGTAACGCGGTGAGAGTGCGCCTGCCATGACTGCTACAAAAAAATGCCAAAACACACACACACACACACTAACAACAGCCTAAGAAGCCGCGCAAAACCGAGCGACGAGTCAGCGCCGCAAAACGCTAACAAACGCTTTGATTAATTTCCTATGTGGCGCACAAATGATTTCGATATTAATAGCGAGCAACCAGTTCGCCGCACTGCGCCCAAGTATGGCTACATGTGTGTTTGTGTGTGTGTGTGTGTAGTGAGCGCCCCCCGTGGGGCAGCGCCGCCTCATGGTGCCACATTTCTTGACCTTCCGACGCTGCAGTCGATTTGTGTGCTTGCTGCTTCCCCACTTTTCGCTAAGCAGTCTCTCATTAGATGTCTGTGATTGAAAGCCAGCACGCGCTTGAACCGCCATGTTAATATTTTGATTTTTGATTTTTTTTTTTTAGCGTGGAAAATTAATTAGACAAACGCTTTGTGCGTGGGTCGGTATCGAGTTGGAGTGTAAAAGCCAAATAAAATTCATTGAAACTGCTAATGAGCATCAATTCTGATGAGCCAATTCTCTTTGTGTTTAGTTCTTTTTTACTGATATTCCGGAAATGCTTAGATCTAATATCCATTTATAGTTTTCGACTTTTGCTTATTACAACTGCCTTTTCAACCCAACTGTTGCACGTTTCAGGCAGAAGTGCTTTAGTTAGGTGACTTTGGTTGGTTGGTTGGTGCAAGTGGCGATGTTACATCCAACATGAACATCCAATTAGCGCGTTGGCGCCGTTTTGTTACCACTATTCCCGTTAGGTACTTTACGGTATACTGATGTTTTGTCTTCTGGATATCCTATATCCAATCCGTGAGGTTGATGAAAGAGAGTAGCGAGTGTATGGTGCACTTCGTTATCTCTTCGAAATTCTGGAATGTTGGTTTTCCCATCGTTTTCCATCTCCTTCTTGACAAGGCCGGACAGGCGCAGAGGTAATGATGGACGGTTTCCTTCTCGTTTGGGTTTTTACAGCTGTGATAGCTGGTATTGAAGGGAATACCCATTTTAGCCGCATGCTCTCCAATGGGCCAGCGACCTGTGATGACTGCCGTTAGTCTCGCCACGTCCCGGCGGCCTTTGTTAAGAGCTCCACGGTCCTGTTCTTATCATCATGCTGGCCATAGTGATCTACTGATTTTACAGGATTCCATCCTCTGCCATCTAGTGTTAGTTTTGGCGAAGAAGTCCTTGGAGGCCTCGCTCTTGAAAGAGCCCAGTGGGGCGAGAACCGTCAACGCCTCACTCTCTCTCACTCTCTTCGAGCCAGCTCATCGGCTCGTTCGTTCCCGTCAATGTTATTGTGCCCTGGCACCCATATCACGGTAACTTTGAACCGATGAGCTAGCTCTCTAAGGATATTCCTGCATTCCTGCACTAGTTTTGACGATAAAATCGACGAGTCCAATGCCTTATTCGTGGATAGGCTGTCGGAAAGTATAGTGATGTGGCTTTTGTAGGATGTATCAGCCAGTGCCATCCTGCACGCTTCCCTAATAGGAAGCACTTCCGCCTGGAAGACGCTTGCTGTGTTTGGGAGTCGGAAAGAAATACTTAGCTTTAGATGTTCGGAGAAGACTCCTGCTCCTACTCCGCATTCCATCTTGAAGCTGTCAGTGTAGATTGTGGTGCCTAAGTTACTTAAGATGTTTCAGCTCTTCCATTCCAGACGGGACCGGGTACGGATATCGTAGTTTTTCCCGAAGATAATGGTGGGAATTGTGTAATCCGTGGTCGTGGTCAGGCATCTTTGGCCTTGTGATAATAGACTGCCGTGGCCGTACCTTTCAACCTAAGAGCGCTAGGTGACTTTAATAGAGAAATAGCTGCTGGAACCACCTAAAAGAGATCCAATGACTCTAGAAAAGTTAGTGTCAAGGGTTGGTTTTAGGAGGCGGCAAAAACACCCAACAGTAGAGGTGGCTCGATCTACTTCAAGTAGTTGCGAGTTCGGGCCCTCGCTAGTTAAAAGAGGAGACAGCAGTTGAGATAAAATGGATTGCAATGATTTCGTGCCTGTGCCCATCATTCTTTGCGAATCTAGTATAACGTGCTTTTTAAATTGCATTGCATTGCATTTGACTATACTTTTGCCGCAGGTTACTTTGTGGTGGCATAACCTTAGTGCACTTAGTGCATTAGAAACATAAATAATTAAAAAAATGTTTCCCAATTTGTAATTAAAATTTTATTCACTGTAAGCGAAGTTATTGTGTCTAAAGTGAAAGTATCAAGCATCGAAGAAAGAGCCAATGTTTACTTTTAAAATTGTTAAAACTTTAACCGAAACTGCCTCCACCGTTCAAAAACAAAAAATTCTTGTACAAAATATGGTTTCGAATGGTATTCGACTCAAAAGTTGTAAGCCCACACCCCTCCCCCATAATGAAATCCTGTGTGCGCCACGGCAGAAAATAAATGATGACCAAAGTGTTAGGCAACTGAAATCCGCAATGACCACAGATTCCATCTAACCTGGGACGTAATTCATCAAAGATTAACCAAAATCTTCATTTAGATTCTTGAAATGAGATTTGAAATGAATAACATAAATTTATCGCACTTTAACTAAACTTTTGGCTATCGAAAGACGCTATCTCAACGATCGACACTAGTGACTCAGTCTTTGACTTAAAGTCGAATTTTCACTATCAACCCCTCCCCGGTTTCGTCTGATGCGGCATCGTGAAACTTTCACATTTTCAAAAAAAAATGAATTTGTCGGTATAAAAATACCATTTAGGACGTAGAAGCCATCCAAAAGGCTTGTACCGAAATGCTTAAGGATATCACAACAACAACAACCGATAATATAAAACATTAGACATGCTTTTAGATCATGCAAATCGCTCATTGAGCCTGGAAAAACTATTAAAATCGGCTAAAAATTAAATCGGTTTTGCCAACAAATTAGTTGTTGTTGAATCTTTCTATTCAAAGTTGTTGCAAAAAATGTGCTCCATTCTATTAGAAGAAACGTATGTCCCAGTTCCCAGTGCCCGAGTTTTATCTCCTAAAGAACGTAAGAAAACCACCTCGCTGACATTTCGGCAGTGGGTACTAAGAGTCTGTTAGGATTCATAAATTTTTTTGAAATGGTTTCGAACCTACTAGCTCGAAAAGGTTGCTTCACAATGGGCCTAATTTTGTCAAGAACGTAACCAAACTGTTCTTGACTAATTTTTATGACAAAACGATGTGTTTTCGTGACAAAATTTAGATTGAGAATGAAATTTTGAAAGTATGGAGAAAGCTTCGATTGAGAAGGGAAAATTTGTTGTTGTGACAAAGAACTCATGGTTGGCCTTCAAAATGGCAAGTTTTGTTGAGTTCAGTACTTAATTGTGCTCTCCATTTCCATGATTCAAGGTGGCCTGAATGACTTTTCAATCTACCAAAATCTTTTCATTACCAAATCTATTTTTCTTTTGGAAAGTCCAGTAATGTTAATAACCATTTATAGTAACCATTTTTGTTTTTATTATTTTTTTTTCAAATTGCTGACTAATAACAATTTCCTACAAAACAAAGTATATATTCAAGTGAGCTGCTCAAAAAAAAACAAAAAAAAAAACATTTATCAACCTAACGCGTCAGCGCCGTCTCACGCGTTGTGGTTGTTATAAACTCTACAATAACATTAACAACAACAACAAATCAAATCATGCAACCAGTATCAAATCTAAATCACATTTCTATTTATTCGTGCCCAGCAACATGTGAGTTAGTTTGTGTATGTGTGTGTGTGTGTGTGTGCCAACACAATAATAACAGTAAACATACTCAAATATGATAAGTTGATAATTTTGTGTGCGCTTATCTGCAATTTCAGGTAGCTTCTGTATGTTTATTATCAACACTAATTTCGTTGTTGTTTACACAAGATTTTCAGCAAGAATGAAGAAAAAACAAACAAGTCAAAAAGAAACAAATAATAATTCCTTTTCTGTTTTAAAGCTTCAATTTCAGTGTTTATCAGCTTATAAATATTTAATCACAGACATGTGCTTACGCCACTCAATGCGTCAGTGTATGTGTATGTGTGTGTGTGTGTTCTAGATTGAAGTTGGGCGCGCAGTAGAATTCAATTAAACTTTCTGTTCATTTCATTACTTTGGTGTTTCAGTAAATTTTTTATAAATACATAGTTGCTGTTGTTGTCACCTATGAACAATACACATATCTATATGTGCAGTTATACGTAATGGAAATTATCTAAAGTGTTTTAACATGAAATTACACGCCGACGCTCGAGTGGCTTAGGAACGTTGCGACGCAAAGGCGTCGATGATCTGCGGGCGTGATTAGTTGGAAACGCGTGTAGCTGGAGACAGTCGACAGTCGATTGGGCTAACTAAATTAAGTGCTTACATTTTTGACGTTGATGGAATTTACACAGCGATTAAGTATTAATTTTGAAGGGGTTAGATGGGAAATTTCAATGACGGGGACTTTTTCAATTCAATTAGCACAGCGCAACTTATCGCAAATGTGTAAAATTATGAATGAATTCAAGTAGTAAACCAGCAAAGAGGTCAAGTAACTTGGGTGAGACATACGGATGCAGGCAATGTTGTGAAAAAATTCTTCAATGTTTTATTCTCAGCAATTTTGAGATTATAAAAATGTATTTCTTTTGTCTGTAAGATTTTTCTTATTTTATATAAACAGCAATTTTTCCTCACTTTCTCATTTTAAAAATGAGTAATAGATTGAATTGGATTGGTTTAAATTATGGAATGGATTTTTCAGCCAATAAGATTTTACTTGATCTACAAGAAATATGGGTTTATTGACCAAAACTATGTAAAACTGTTATTGTGAAAACGGGTTGTTGAAACTATTCTGAGCTGCCGTTCAAATATGAAAAGTCGTTTCACTGGTTCTTTACGCCAAGATTGTTGAATATTTTATGAGCATGAAACCGAAGTCATTTGTTTTCGATTGGATGGTAAAATTAATAAAATGTTAACTCAAAATTCAATTACTGAAAGAACCCAATAAAACAATCGAATCTAATTGGGCAAGGCATTGTGTTTGAATAGAGATTTTCGAAACACGATATTCGGAGATACAAAATTTTAAAGCTAATTCAATTTTTGTTTGGCTTTTACTTAACTTGCATAACAAAATAATACTTTTACTGAAAAAACAATAACAAAAAACTAGTTTTGAGTGAAAAAACTGCGGATACCACTGATTTTCAAGTTAAATGTACTCATAGGTCTCATACAGAGATATACTTGGGCCTTTTTCAACATGTTTTGTCAGTGGTGGATCCAGGGGGGGGGGGAGGTTGGGGGTTGAAACCCCCCCGAAATATGTGGATCGACTATAAAACTACATACAAATTAAAAGACATTTTATAAATTTTAAGGAATTACTTTGTAAAACCCCCCCCGAAATATTTTTCTGAATCCGCGCCTGTGTTTTGTAACAGAGATTACAAACGATTAGGGAAAGCAGTTCAACGTTGACTCCAAACAGTAGTTGGCAATTTTTCTTTCGTGCTTGAAGAGCGCAGTTGTGTCTTACTTCAAATTATCATCTACGTCTTGTTGATCGATAAAAGTAGATAGCAGAAAAGAAGTAGATGAGAAGAAGTAGAATCGATAGAAGTAGACCAGTGTTTAGACAGCCCAAACTAGGACTCGAACCTAAGAGTCACTGACTTGGAAAGCCAGCGAACTATTGAGGCCGGCTAAAGAAATCTATTTTCTATAAAAAGAATACTGTGATAACGTTTTTTTTTTTGTTAAGCAATAAACAAAGTGATTCGAATAAAATATGTCTTACAATTATAATTTTTTTCATATCCCTAAAAAAATTTTGCTTATTTTATATTTGCGTAAATAGCAGAAAAGAAGTAGATGAGAAGAAGTAGAATCGATAGAAGTAGACCAGTGTTTAGACAGCCCAAACTAGGACTCGAACCTAAGAGTCACTGACTTGGAAAGCCAGCGAACTATTGAGGCCGGCTAAAGAAATCTATTTTCTATAAAAAGAATACTGTGATAACGTTTTTTTTTGTTAAGCAATAAACAAAAAGATTCAAATTAAGGTATCATGGCACGTTAGAAAGAGGGATTTTTAATGATTTACAAAATTATTTATTTTTCAGCTCCTTTATTATCAATGTTTTTGAAAATTATTTTACAATATATTGAAGGTTTAAGGATATTGTTGTAATTGATATTGATATTGTTTTAGAATATTGTCTCTTATATAGGTGGAGCTGAAGTCGCGTAGAAAAAAAACACATCCTCCATTGCGGACACTTAATCTCCGAACCGGCTAGTCTGAAAGAAAAAAGAGTCATAATTATTAAACTTCGGAAAGAGAAATTCACCAGAAACATTAAAAAAACGCTAAAAATAAAAGAATAGGAGCTTTTTGAAAAAAAGTGTCAAAAATTGACTGCGTTTTTCACCATTTTTTCCCAGAAAAAGTACTTTAAATTAAAAATTGTCTTCAATATTGTGGTGGATTCTTGTAAAAAAGAAGTTTAAAAAAGAACTAAAAAAATTTGTTTAAAATCGATCGAGCCAATCCGGAGATTAAGTGTCCGCAATGGAGGATGTGTTTGTTTTTCTACGCGACTTCAGCTCCACCTATATAAGAGACAATATGCTAAAAAACAAAAAAAAAAATTTTTTTTTATTCCTTAAACGTTCAATATGATGTAAAATAATTTTCAAAAAGATTGATAATAAAGGAGCTGAAAAATAAATAATTTTGTAAATCATTACAAATTCCCCTTTCTAACGTGCCATGATACCTTAAATAAAGTCTTAAAATTCTAATTTTTTCATATCCCTAAACAAAATTTTCTTATCCCAAAACACACAGAAAGATCTGAAGCACTGAATTCTCAATCGGGCCACTCCAGTCTTCTGATATTTTAAATAGATACAACAAAAGCAGAAGTGTAGAATTTTTTAATTACAAAATTCCATTGTCAGCAAAGCATAGAGAATAAGTTACGTAAAACTTTGATTGAAAATCTGTGTAGAATAGTGTAACCAATGTTAGTCAGCATTGAACACGAATCAATTCTTCAATTAATCAAAATGTACAATAAATTAAATAAAATATGAATTGATAAACTCGGCTCCTGGAGTTCATATTCATGAAATTGCCGCACACCGAACAATCAACTCAACTCAATTCAAATCACAAAAAAGCAACAACAACCACAAAAACAAAATGCTTGCAATCAGCACTAATTGTGCGCCTCCGCCCACAACAATCGCCAATCAGAAATTTTAAAATCAATAAATTGCACGAGGCCAATTAACTTGTCTGTCGGTCTGTTGCCATATGTGTGTCTGGCTGCGCTGTTTGCTTGTGTGAGGGATCTATTTAAAATTTCAATTTAAACTAAATTACAAGACGCTCTACGCTCGAACCCATCCCCCACCCACACCCACAACGGCCATAAAGCACCGCACAGCAGCGAAGGCAGCCATATTAAATTTCCGCAACACACACTTACAGTCGCTGGTAATTAAAAACAAAGGAAAAACGCGCACCACACACCCACACCGCATGAAAAATAGAATTGCGCCAACAACCACAACAACACTGTTGTGCGCCAGTTGCGCACAACTCGCCCCACGGTTGGCGTTAAATAAACTTTTTGAAAAACAATTAAATTGCATGCGCGCAATTTAATTCACAAGGTGGCAACTATGGCACAGCCAACCACCCAGTGCACGTGCAAGGGTGCCGGGGTGGCGAAATGGCTGACAATCCCTGTTCGGGGGCGGCAGTTGCCTGGGGGCGGTTTCGGTGTGTTTATGGCGAAGCGGCGAATCGGTGTTGGTGAAATGGGTGGTTTGGGTGAGCGGTGAATGCGCCAACGAGTGGCACGAATGACTGAATGACGAACTGAATGACTGAATGGCCGCAACGGGCTGAGTGGGGACTGAGTGGGGATTGAGTGGGTGCGCGAACGAGTGCGAATTCCCTTAATTAAGCGAATAGCGAAAAAATTTCCTGCCATTGTTTCGTGCGCGAGCACTTGTGTGCCGGTGCGTTGGATGAAGTGGGGTGGTGGGGGGTGAAGTGAGTAGTGGGGCCTGTGTAGTGTTTTGCAGGCGAGAAATTTGAGCCGTGGCACTCGGCAGCGGGGCAACGAATTGAAGAGGATTGCTGAATTGCGGGCCACAGCAAAGAAAAGCAAATCAAAACCACAACAATAAACAATAAACGTGCTTGTACAACAACAATAACAATCACAACAACTTAAGGTGACCATATTGTGGAGAATTTTTGCTGCTTCGAAGGCAAAGATTGTAAACACAACAGCAATTTTTCATCCAGATTTTTACAGCATTGAGATTTGAACCCACAACTCTTTGTCTATGAATTCAATGCTTGAAGTAATACAAATTTCAATGAAAGTCAGCTTTTTATTTGCTGTTTGTTTATATAATAAAAGGAATATCAAATATTAATTTTTTGATAGATTGCTTTCATTTGAACTAAAACTCAAAATCCAACTTAAAACAATTAAAATCGATTGTTGCAGTTTTATACCAACTAACAGAAAATGAGTTCATCAAACAATTTTAAGCGCATTTTAGCCATTAATTCATATCGTACAAGTGGTTAGTTATTTTTTTTTAATAAATAAATAAATTGAGCAAAATAGGTGATGTTGGGGTACATAAAAGTAGGGTTGCCATGTAACAAAGTTTTAAGAAATGTAAAATTTTTAATAGTAACTAAAATTGTTTGTCGACTAATGTGTATTTGCGATTGTACATAAATGAGCATTTTAACAAAATTTTTATTTTTTTCAATTATTGAGTTAAAATAAAATTAATGTTGAGAATTTTTTTGCCCTAATTTAGAGAAACAAAAATCAAAAAATCTCATACAAATGACAAAATTGTCCTTTCACAGTAAAAATGAAAATGAAATAAAATCCAAAAAGCGAGAATCGTTGATTTTCTTTGAAGTAAAGTGGCCATAAAACGGAAATTTTTAATTATTACGAAAATTATATACAAACTTATGATTTTTTATAACTGAAAATTAAATCACATACGACACATTTATAAGTGAATTAGTGTGACACTTTGTTTTTTTAGTGTGACACTCTGTTTGTTTGTTGGCGGCCATATTGCGCCAGTTTTAGGTATTGAATCGGTTAATCAATCATGTGACCTTTTAAATAAACTAAACGAATTTTAAATAAACTACTAAAAACGTCATAAATGGTCACTCTACTGCAGTGATAATGACAAATACACCAATTACAAGCAAATAACAACAATACCAATACAACAAAAAACAACACTAAAGCTGCATCAATACAATAAACAGACAACATCAACAACAACACAGAATGTTCAAATCATACGCGCCAAACGTTGACAAAAGAAAAAGGATTTAATTATTTGCTCTAAGGATATTTCAAATGTACACAGATATACTATGCAAGTATGATTGTTGTTGTTGTTGTTGTTTTGCACACAATTGTTATTGTCGTTTTTGTGTATTCGGTTTTGTATTTCGGTTGTTGAGTGCTGGAGGGCGAATTTTGGGGGGGAAAATATGTTTCACATCCATTTAACAGCAACAAATAGAGAAAAATCCGCAAAACAAATAGAAATGCGCAAACCGTACGCACACACACACACACCCATACTCCTGTATGCTTGTATGTGTGTGTACAGTCTAACACAATTACGAGCGCTTTTGTACACGTGTGTCCTTTCGGTTTGTGTTTGTGTGTGTGTGTGTGTGTTTGTGTCGGTGTTTGTTGCCGCTGTGGTTGAGTATTGTGTGAAAATTTATTTTTGGCCAAATGTCAAACAAACGCCTTTTCTCCCCCAAGCAATATGACACAAAACATAAACACACACACACACACACACACATACATATTTATGTACATAAAAATACTTTTGGTTGTAATTGTGAAACGAGCCCGTCGGTGATTAACAATCGATCATATTTCCTTGCCCCGATTTGGCTGCTTTTCTTTCCTACTTCGCACAGATCGGGGAGCATAACAAAAACCAGCACCAACAACAACAACAACAACAACCCTGACAATAGTATGCACCACATCGAAATACGCACAACTAGAAAACGTAATCCTTTTTTAATCCTGCTGCAAGCAGCCGAAACTCGGAGCGCGGCAAGACAATCCAGAAATCCAGCGTCCGCGTTCGCCAATGCGACAGCAACAACGCATTGTTGTGCGATTTCGGCTTTTGTAGCCGGAGGCTGCGATTTCGTTTCGTTTCAAAAATGGTATTTGGGCTTTTTTTCGGCGTATTTTTTGGTACGCAAAAACAAAAACAACAACTTTAACAAAAATGTGCGTCATGTGTTTGTTGTTGGATGGGTTAATAAGCTGCATGAAGGATTCCAGCATTGGAGGCACACAAACACACACACACACACACAGCGTAAATTCGACTGAAGTGGAGTGGAGTGGATTGGCGTGGAAAGGTGTACGCTGCTGCGGGCTGCGGGGAAATGTGTCAAATGCAGACTTGTGAGGGATTATGAAAATGATGTGGAGCTTATTTGCTTGCCGGCTGGTTGGTTGGTTGGTTGGCTCGTCGGCTGCTTTGGCCGTTGGCAGACTGCTTTTGGAATTTGTTTCATTTCCACTTTGTTGTTGTTGTTGTTATTATATTCTTTGAAAAAAGGTTTGTCTGCAACGCGCACAGTTATTAAAGTTCTCTTGTTTTAATAACTGTGGGAAGGGTTTTGTGGTTGATTTCGAAAATGGTCGCTGCTGGTGTGCTTGATTGGTTTATAAATGGCGAAGGCTGTTTCGGAAAAAAATATAAAAAATAAAAAATTAAAAAATTAAAAAAAAACATATATAGATGTGGCGCTACAGTCAGGCGATTTATACTCAACTTATTGTTGAAGTTATCCTATAAGATCTCGAGGCGAACTGGGTTTTGGTGCGTTTTGCTTCATAAGTTGGCATTTGAGATGATGGGAAGTCTTGACAAGGCTATCATAAGCTTTTTCAAAACTCTAAAAAAAATTTGGAAATACAGTCATGTCTGGATCTAGTGAACTAATTATTGCAAGGCCTGTTCACAGTATTGAGGTGGTTCACTTTATCAAGGTTAACATTTGTGTTCAAAAACTCGTTTTATTTGCTCAAAAAACACTTTTTATTTTTTGCTTAGAATTTTTTCCAATATTTAGGATCGACGTGTTGACTATATCGGGTGTTCACTATACCCAGACACGACTGTATTATCTAAACTGGATTAGATTGAGAAAACTGAAAGCTAACATTGAGAGAGAAGGGCAAAAATGAACCAGAAACGCAGTATAAACCTGCTCAGTTAAATAGAACCCAAGACCCCAGAGTGTCGTCCTGTAAGACGTACTGCAGTAGACCATGTCTTAAGCAGAAGTTCGCTGAATATCTCAGCCTCAAGTACTTAGAACTTAAACGAATACCTCAACCATAGTCAGAAGTTGAACGAATAGTTTAGTCTAAAACAGAATTTGAATGAATAGTTGAGCCTTAAGCAGAAGTTGAACGAATAGTTCAGCCTTAGGCAGAAGTTGAACGAATAGTTCAGAATTAAGCGAAAGTTGAACGAATATCTCAGTCTTAGTCAGAAGTTGAACGAATAGTTCAGCTTTAAGCAAAACCTCAGCTCAACCTTAAGTAGAAGTTGAAAGAATAGTTCAGCCTGAAACAGAAATTGAACGAATTGCTCATCCTTAAGTAGAAATTGAACGAATAGTTCAGCCTTAAGCAGAAGGTGAACGAATAGTTCAGCCTTAAGTAAAAGTTGAACGAATAGTTTGGTTTTAAGCAGAAATTGAATGATTAGTTCAGACTTAAGCAGAAGTTGAACGAATAGTTCAGCCTTAGGCAGAAGTTGAACGAATAGTTCAGCGTTAAACAGAAATTGAATGAATAGTTGGGCCTTAAGCAGAAGTTGAACGAATAGTTCAGCCATAGGCAGAAGTTGAACGAATAGTTCATAATTAAGCGAAAGTTGAACGAAACGCTCAGTTTTAGTCAGAAGTTGAACGAATAGTTCAGCTTTAAGCAAAAGCTCAGCTCAGCCTTAAGTAGAAGTTGAACGAATAGTTCAGGCTTAAGCAGAAATTGAACGAATTGCTCATCCTTAAGTAGAAATTGAACGAATAGTTCAGCCTTAATCAGTAGTAGAACAAATAGTTTAGCCTTAAGCAGAAGTTGAACGAATAGTTCAGTCTTAATTTTTTAATGAATTAATTATTAATTAATTAATTAATTTATTTATTTATGTATTTATTTATTTATTTATTTACTTATTTATTTGTTTATTTATTATTCGAATAGTTCAACCTTAAGCAGAAATTGAACGAATAGTTCGGCCTTAATTTATTAATGAATTAATTAATTTATTTTTTTTATTTATTTATGTATTTATTTATTATTTATTTACTTATTTATTTATTTATTTATTAATTAATTTACTCGTATTTATTTATTTATGCATTAATTAATTAATAAATTAATTAATTAATTTATTTATTTATTTACTTATTTATTTATTTATTTATTTTTTTATTTATGTATTTATTTATTTATTTATTTATTTATTTATTTATTTATTATTCGAATAGTTCAACCTTAAGCAGAAATTGAACGATTAACTCAAGCATATCGTTCTTCTGACTTGTCGCTTAAATCATGAAAGTGTTGCCAGCATTCTTTGTCCACCGACTGAATGATTTGCTCAAACTTTCAGCCTCATCATGCAACCAACAATTCTCACACTTTGTATGTGGGCAAATAAATATTTAGGGAGGAAAAAACTCACATCAATCGAAGAATGGAAACCTGCAATTCTATAATTTGATTGTTTAGTACGTGCAATCACAATTAGAGCGACCGCTTCAATTAGACGACTGCGATGCGAACGCCATCGGCATTGCCATCAACCCATCGACTTTGTTTACACTCAACTAAGCGCGCTGCAACAACAACAACAACAGCAACAATTTAATAACACTCCACATGCAGACACACATAGAGCGTCGATATTTGTAGGAAACGCCTTGATTACAGTGATTATCCTGGAACGGCGGCGGCGGCGGCGACGTCAACCCACCAAAGTTGGGCTGGCAGAAAATTACAGCCCGGCGGCTGGTGCAGGCGCCCGAATCCGCCCCCTCGCGCTTGCGCCGTAATCTGTGATTTTTCCACCAGGTCGCTCGGGCTGCTTTTGATTTTTCATAATAACGTATAAGTACACACACACACATATATGTAGAACATATTGGGTTGTGTGGGCTAATTTGAAAATAAATACGGTGTCCGTACGGCGCACGCAGCGAATGGTGGGTGGACCGGTAGGGCGGCGAACGCTTGGCAGCGTGCGAATGTGCTCTGCCAATTAGGCGAAAATGTGAAACGTTGAGAAAATTGTTGTTGTTGTTGTTTTGCCAAGCAATTGTTATCGTCCACTTAAGCCGACTTAGCGCGTTTGGGTGGAAATTTTCAGAGTCGCCTTTCGCATTGTCTGTCCGCATGCCGGCCGCTGTCTGGTCAATTTTTGTGGTTTGAGCTGCAAGTTGTTGTTGTTGTTGTTGTTAAGTTGACTGCATATTGGTTCGCTTCAAAATTATTACTCAAACAACTCGAGCGCTCACGACTTCGGCCCCAACAACTTTTGGTTTGCATAAATTTGTAATGGCTGCGTCTAATTACACGTGAGTCATCATTGTTGCTGTACTTGTTGCATTCGAAGACTAATTGCTTGCACTTATGTCGACCAAGTGTTGTTGTACATTGCATACTTTGGGCGCTCAATGACCACAGCTCAGATCGTCTCACTGCGAATAAGCAACTCGCAACTCTGTAGATGTGTGTGTGTGTGTGAGTGTATGTGTGCCCGAAGGTGTTAAGACCGCATAATTGAGTTTGTTGTATCGGTCGTTTTAATGTTATTAAGTGTCTTTACTTGTGCTCGTATATTGAAAAGGCTGTCGATTATTTGCCGGCCTGCTAGCAACGATTGGCAACTTTTCTTTCTTTATGCTGCAGCGGGAAAAAGTTTTCTTTTGTTTTTTTTTCTTTTGTTTTACTTTTGCCGCTTCTTCAGCACTTCACTACAAAGTAATTACATAAATAGCAAAGTTTGTTGCTTCCATTTTCGATTTGTTTGTTTTGACCAAACTCTCTCTCAGGCATAACATAGAGTTGAGTGCAGATAAGTTGTTGTTGTTGTTGTTGTTTTTTTTTCTACTATTATTGTTTGATAGCGTGTTTATTTATGGCCCGGAGTTTGTCTCTCTCCATTGCACGCGACGCTGGCCAAACTTTTATCCTTGCGCCATAAGTGTGATTGGAACTTGAGCCACTCACAGTTGTCACATCCCCGGGGAAGGGGAGGAAATTTATTTATTTAATTTCTTCTGTACTGAATACAAAGTTAAGCTTACGTAATATCCATTAATAAGATGCTCTAAGTAAAGTTTTGATTACGTACTTTCTGTTATCGGACACAAATTTCTATTATTTTTTTTTTATTCAATTGTTCAAAATTATTTTTCTTCGAAAATTTGCGACTTCGATAGCAATTCGAAATTTTTTTGTATTAATTGAAATACCGATCTGACTGGGCGCAGGGTTCAGGTTCTGCTACAAAATTTAACGATTTCTGTTTAGTTGGTTCAGCAGATGTCTGTAAAAGTGAAAATCGAATGGATGAACCATAAATTCCCATTTAAATTGTTGCAGATTTTGAAGAGTCTGTGGTCAGGGGAAAAATGTACCTCATCTTTTTCTCAGCTGACCATAATACAGATTTTCACAGCATATAGCCCAGTAAACGCACAACATAAACTTTTTTCTCTTTGATTATGTGGCCTTTTTTATTTGATCCCTGTTCATCTGATATCTGGTCATCTAGTCTCAGTTCATCTGGTTTCTGTTAATTTGTTCTCTGTTCATCTGGGTTTCGTTTATCTGTTCCTATTCATTTGACCTCTGGTATCCGTTCATACCGTCTCTGTTCTTCTGATCTCAGTCCATGTGATCTCTCTGCATCTGGTTTCAGTTCATCTGGTCTTTGTTTATTTGAACTCGATTCATCTAGTCTCATTCTATCTGGTCTGTGCCCATTTGGTCTATGTTCATCTGATCTCTGTTCATCTGGTCCCTGTTTATCTGACCTCTGTTTATCTGGTTTTGGTTCATCTCGTCTTTATTCATCTGGTCTCTGTTCATCTCGTCTCTACTCATATTCATCTGCTCTCTATTAAATGTTTCTCTATTCATTTGACCTCTGTTCATCTGATCTCTGTTCATATCGTCTCTGTTCATTTGACCTCAGTTTATCTGGTCTCTCTTCATTTGGTTTTAGTTCACCTGGTTTCAGTTAATCTGATCTCTGTTCATTTGATCACTGTTCATCTGGTCTCATTTCATCTGGTTTCAATTCATCTAGTCTCTGCTTATTTCGTTTCTGTTCATCTCGTTTATCTTCCTCTGTTCATCTGATCTCTGTTCATCTAGTCTCTGTTCATCTGATCCCGTTCATCCGGTCTCTGTTCATATCGTATCTGTTCGTCTGACCTCAGTTTATCTGGTCTCTCTTCATCTGGTTTCAGTTCACCTGGTTTCAGTTAATCTGATCTCTGTTCATTTGATCACTGTTCATCTGGTCTCATTTCAACTGGTTTCAATTCATCTAGTCTCTGCTTATTTCGTTTCTATTCATCTCGTCTATCTTCATCTGGCCTCTGTTCATCTGATCTCCGTTCATCTGGTCTCTGTTCATATCGTCTCTGATCGTTTGATCTCAGTTCATGTGTTCTCTGTTCATCTGCTCGTTGTTTATTTGAACTCGGTGCATCTAGTCTCATTCTATCTGGTCTCCGCCCATTTCGTCTATGTTCATCTGATCTCTGTTCATCTGGTCTCTGTTTATCTGACCTCTGTTTATCTGGTTTTGGTTCATCTCGTCTTTGTTCATCTGGTATCTGTTCATCTCGTATCTACTCGTATTCATCTGCTCTCTGTTCAACTGTTCTCTGACCTCTGTTCATCTGGTCTCTGTTTGTATCGTCTCTGTTCTTCTGACCTCAGTTTATCTGGTCTCTCTTCATCTGGTTTTAGTTCACCTGGTTTCAGTTAATCTGATCTCTGTTCATTTGATCACTGTTCATCTGGTCTCTGGTCTCATTTCATCTGGTTTCAATTCATCTGGTCCCTCTTCATCTGATCTCTATTCATCTGGTCTCTTCATGTGGCTTCAGTTCATATGATCACTGTTTATCAGATATCTATCAGTCTTTTACGCTAAATGTTCTTATATACAATCCACATTTTATTACCTCTAACCAAGGATTGAGAAAGTTCCACAGATGAAAAGCACACATCTGCTTACGATTATTTCATTCAAGTTCAACTCTCCTAACTCATACGAACCCATCACTGGTTCAGTTTTGACACTTTCCTCATAGTGTTTAAGTGCCGGTGAACACTTTAGAGAATCCATTGGAGTTGTTGATTCCTCAACTGTAACTGTCTAATTTTGTTCTACTTTCTAGTCGTCATTCTCAGATCGCAGACATTGGTACCATCTTTGACCCTGACTTACACTTATTATCTCCTCACCATATGGAATACAAGTGAATATTTCATATTAAGGGATCCCCCTTTCCAAATACCATCAATATTTTCTATGCATCTAAACACTTAAACAGCCATAAAAGCCACTTGAAAATTATCACAAGAAGCGGATTTTCACTCAATTGTTAAATGAAAATCGAAAAAAAAGTTCAAGCTTATAGTTCAAAATGCATAAAAAGATAAACTCATAGCCAGAATAGAACCCAAGTGACTCGTATGGGGCACTTGACACACTATGGTTCGTTGTCGATTATGGGTTAACAGCAAGCGAGCTCTTTGAAAGCGTTGGGTTAATTTGCACGTCGAGTGCGTTCACTTTGAAAATTTAGTAAATGAATTGTGTGTGCAATTGCACACTTTTCTCGACAATAAACCAAAACCCATTGCACCGAAAATGGTCAATTCCGCACTTCGAAAGCGAGTCTAAGAGACGTCATGCGTTGAATGTTCATTTGATGTTTGGCAAAATGTACACATCAACATTAACATCAACAAACATCAACGGCAACATTATCGTCAGCGCGCACCGGTGAGTGTGGAGCAACTGTCAGCCACATCAATGGCATCAACAATCGACATCAACACCAATGACAATCGCCACAACAACAACGAACTGACGCTTAACAACCGGCATCAACCATTGTTTTGTTTTGCTGTTGTTTTTTTGTTTTAATTTGTTTGAGCACAAGTTGCATTGTTGCTGTTGTAGCTTCTTTTAATTATCACAAATTTTATGAGCATTTAACACACACTCTTGATTTCATGACGTGCAGCATGCGAACGCAACATTTTCCTTGGCATCAAAGTTTCTCTCGACGCGGCAGTCAACAGCATAAAATCGCATTTAATTAAGCGTTTTCAAACGCTCAACAATAGCCGGCGCGCCGGTCAGCTGGTGAGGTTATAAAATGCGGTAATGATGATTTTACGGACACGAACAATTTGCTGTGGCGTTGCGGCGCCTCATTTGAAGCTCGGTTCGAGGGTGTGCTTGCGTTCTTATTCATTCCACACACAATGACTGCGTGTTGAATATTTTTTGATAGTGTGGCAACTATGTATACAATGTTATAAGGCAACTTTAAGCTGCGCTTCAACTCGGCGCAACGACTCACTTGACTTCATTTCCACCTTTTGCTGCGTGCCTGAAGTGTCTGTGTGCCGTTGAGACGCTCCTGTGCGGCTTGTGCCATACGATAGCTTTGTCGGCAGCTACTGCCTTTGTGTTGTTGTTGCTGCTGCTTTCAAGCCCTGCTTTTAAGTTGCCTGCAGCCGAGCAGAAACACAAATTTCTTCACTACTCAAGCGAAGTGGTGCAGTGAGGACAGGAATGTGCCGCAGGAATTCTGTTTCTCTACGCTACGCCAACGCCAAATCAGTGCTTCAACGCTGACTGAGGCAGCGGGTGTTGTTGCTGGAACAGGTCCTTTGAGCGGCTGCGCTGGCTTGGCTGCAACACTATCGAGTTACAACGTCTTCAGAAAAATACAAAAAATGAAAGAACTAAATTAAGGCAATTCACGTACTTAAAGTACCAAAGCAATCGATCGCCTGGTGCACGTGCCCGAACTACCTTTCTCCCTCTTTTCTTGTCCTCGAGTCAAGCATTGACATTTCAGTTGTTTTTTTTTTTTGGGCCACATTTTGCTTAGGTATAAAATATTTGAATTAATTGTGCTTTCAATTAATATTAATTAAACTATCGCACTGCATCTGGCTTTTGCGTCATGGACAAAACACTCGATGGCCTTTTAAACGAAATTAACCCACATTTTCAATAACACTTTCAGCCGCGCAGAGTTTCACCGTTTAATGTTCGGTTTTATTGTGCTTTCTTATCCGCTTTGCATGTTCCACTGCAATCATCAATATTAAATTGCGTTTCATTAAAAAAGTCGACTTAATTGAGTGCTCGCCGCGGCGTATTTATCAGACCACGTGTCGCGTAACGCTCTCAGCTCCTGCGGCATTGATGGACGCGCTGACGCTTCGTTACCTGTTCAGTACAATTGCAATGAAAATGAATGGTAAAGGACTAAAGGCGACAAGGGGGTGAAATGGTTTAGGGAAATGAAACCTATCTGCCGGTATTTATCTTAAGTGCATTTTATTAATAAATAAGTGAAAATGAGAAAAAAATATCAATATAAAAAAAAAACTAGAAACAACTAACAGCAATGAAATAACTTCATTGTGGCTGACCACTGTAATGTCACATTGGGGAACATTTGCCGTCTTCAGGGAGCTGACTGGCACTGACCACAGCTATCATAGAGTGTCTGTCTGTGGCGCTGACTATTTCTGTGACTGTCTGTGTCCCTGTCTGTATGTCTGCTTGTCCCTCTATCTTTTCATATTCTAATGTTGTACATGCAACAAAGTGTGGCAACTCTGTTGATGATCGGTTGCCACCGACCTGTTCATGACCTGCCACTGCAAGTCGTAACAATATGATATCCTGAAGATTGAATGGGTTAATATAATCCATTTCCAAACGATCAAATCAAATTATCTTGATTAAAAAAAAACTTTTATATGACAAACCTGTCTGGAAGTAGGCAGATCATGTCTACTTTTGTCTAGTTGAACTCTGTTCAAAGTAAAACATATCAAAAAGTCAACATTTATCGAATTAGTGGCATGTAAGTAGTTCAAAGAACAAAAGTACTGTTCTTAATGGGTTAAAAGCCCGTGCGAGGAAAAGCTTTTACGCAAGTTTGAGGTCCCAAGAAACTAAGTTAAGTTGGGCTGATGGCAACAAATTTGGGTAACCTTAAACTTCCAGTATTCTAGAAAGCTTTTCTCTCTAAAGAGGTACCAGAAAAGAGCTATGATTGGTGTTCTGATAGATCACTGTTTAATTTTCATGTTTAATTGTCACCGATGCTAAACGGTTGGAGCTATTTTCAAACGACGCTAAAAGGTTGGAGCTGTTTTCAAACGACTCTGTTGCAGCTGTATGGACGAGGAAGAAAATGCATTTCACCTTCTATGCATTTGCCTTGTTTTATACAGAAGAAGGATAAATAACCCGGGAGACTTCTTCTGTCCCGGGGTGCTGTCTAGAGGATCAAAGCGATACGACTATTTACAGTCAACTAGGCTTCGTGAGAAGCTCAAACTGGTTCAATGAGTGGACGGTCTTAAGCTCGACTATTTGTAGGTTAGGTTAGGTTGCGGTGGCTGCCTCTATAAGAGACACACTCAGAGGTGTATTGTGAGGCTCATTGTGATACCACATATTTCGCTCGTTTTTTAAATGTGTATGTGTACACTGTCTTTTTCCAACATATGTTACAGCACACATTTCAAGCGGATGGGGAAAGGGAGGGGAGGGGACCTAGAGTTTAACGCCGAATCCGAACGACGATTGACAGTTTTTTCGTTCACACTTGGAGGTTTTGCCATTGCCTGCCAAGAGCGCACTTGTGCGATTCTTGTAATTCTCATCTGCTTCATGTGGATAGCGACTGAAGTAGATGAGTGTTTTTTCCAGCCCAAGCCAGGAATCGAACATGGGGCCTTTGGTATGAGAAGACAGCGCGCTACCCGCTGGACTACCGAGGCCGGCTATCGACCGACTATTTGTAACATCGCAATAAGCTTGAATGGCCTAAGGTGTGTCTGTGTTGGGGCATGTAATTTTCCTACCTATCTATCTGGGGATCCAAATCTCAAAAGGTCGGTTAGGTTTTAAGTCATGTTCGCGGTTCTTGAGAGCCCGAATTTCATTGTTGTAGGTATTTTGTCTGGTACTTCATTCGGGTAGGGCCCCCGGAGTCGAGTTCTCGATGTCTCAAAGATCAGGTGGTCAAAGGGGTGTTTCGCGGTTCTTGAGGATTCGCAGTTCTTGAGGGTTTGAATTTTTTTCGTTGCTTTTATTTTGTTTAGTACTTTGAAGAAGTATAAGAAGGGCCTTAGAAGACGATATCTGAGCGTTCCGGTTCATCCGCGCGTGGATTTTCTCTTCGCACTTCTGGCCTCATTCGTTCCCAGTTATAAACATTCATTGACTAATAAATTACTTTGGTTCATATACACATTTCTCTATTTCGTACATGAGGGACAGAGGACCCTAACTTGCAACGCGGAAAGCATTTATACTAAATTTCTGCTCAATATCTTTCCTCGTTCAAGAGTTATCTGTCCTAATTAGTCAGTTGACAAACGAATGGATAAACAGACATCAAGACAGCACAATGTCCAGACAGACTCCTAGTCGCACTGATCTTACTTTCCATACCAGCCACACCTCCTTCGGGGCGCCATAAACTCTCCCTAAACACTGAGCAAAGTGTTTATATCCTCCTAACCTCAACAACCTTGACAAACTGTAGTGTGCCAATGCGGCATTGCAAATAAAATTGAGAGAAAAAAAACCAAAGGCAATAATGTACCGAATCCTTATGGGTGTAGTAAAGTGATCAAGAAACAATTTAACGTATCCACCTTCCCCAACTGGGCGGCATAGGCCATTCGCGCTGGCCGAGGGCGGTCCACTTACTGTGTCGTGGCACGTAAAATGTCCAAATTATTTATTTATAAATATAAACGGTGGCTAAAGAGTCGATTGACGGCGACGGCGCTCTTCACACGATTTGCCAGCCCACCCTCGACAAATGCCACACCGCACTCGATGCCACCAATTCATCGAATTGCTTTGAGATGGGGTAATTTTAGGGTCGCCACTGAAAGGTCGACACAATTGCGCTGCCCCAACTACTGCCATCAACGCACAACAACAACAACAACAACTCGGCGCCAGGGGGATTGCACAAGATGGCAACACTGTCGCTTGTGGCATTGCAATAAGCAAAATGGCGTTTGTTTTAAATTTTTGATAAACCTTTTGCGTGCAACTCCACTCAGCGTCTCTCCACCTCCGACCAACTCTAACCGGCAACGCTTTGACAATTGAAGCGAACGAGCGAGCGAGCGAGCGTCAGCTGCCGGAACCGATGCGCAGCTAAACTTTTATTAAAAATTTATTGAACATAAATGTTTGTTGGCTTTCTTGCAAAAGTCTTGCTTTTGGTTTTTTCCGTCCTTTTTTCTTTTAAGCTTTTTTCGTGTTCACATTTTCCAATCGAGTGTTGCTGGTATGGGGAAGTTGTTGTTTTTGTTTTACAACAAATTGTTGTTGTCATAGTGCTTGTAATCGATAATGTACTAAAATGGGGTTTTTTTGTATAAGCATTTAATACGAGAAAATAATTTTATTTCATAGGTTTTGTTATTGTTTTATTATTGCTAGATTGCTAATTAGGGGATGGAGAACACTCAGTGAAGCATAAAAGATTTCATTTTATTTGCCATAAACATTTATTGTAATAAACACATTTTTATGATTTAAATATTAAAAAAAAACAAGTTGCGTATGACAAATATGATTTCAAATGGATTTGGACTAAAAACTTGTACCCAGAATATCCCAAAATGCAAGCCTGTGTGCAACACTGGTTCAGGAAGTGGGGCTCGGGGAAAGCAAGATATCGGTGCCGTCCGGTGGTGCACACAGGATTTCATTTTGGGGGGTTTTGCGTACAACTTTTGAACCGAATACCATTCGAAACTATATTTTCTACCAGTAAATTTCGTGTTTGGGGGGTTTGAACCCCCTAGAACCACCCCCTGTGGCGGCAACTGGTGTCGACTTTCAACGAATTGCTGAACAGATTCGATTGTTCAGTTGAACCTACTTGGAAATCTCTCCAGTAGCAGATCGCTCTGTGTGTAAATATCGAAAGGACTTTCAACTCGTACCTTCCACTCTACAAGACCCACCGATTGCTGTGAGTGTGTGTGTGTTTGTCTGTATGCTTGCCTTTGAAATCCATACGCCACTTGATACATTTCATTTCCACTTATTTTCTGCGCAATTTAAACGCACAGTGGGACGCCACAGGATGTCCTGATGCATTCGGTTTTTAATTTACGCCAACCCCTTCACCTTCCCTCTGCCACGTTTGCGCACTGCTGCCTGCACGGCACTACAACCTACCGCAACTAATGTATTTTTATATATTTTTTGTTTTGTTTTTCTGCTTTCAATTGAATTCGAGCCCAGCGACAGTGACTTTACCTTTGGCTGGCGGCATCCTTCGGGCAGCGCAAGAAGCCCGAACGTGCTGTGAATTCGATTAAAAGCGCATTTGACATTTCAACAGCGGCCGCATGCCGTTTGGCCATTTGAAATGCCATTTGCGCTCTTTCTAATTTCAGCATAAATTACAATTAATTCCTTTTCCATTTCTCGGTCGAAGCACATTTTTAATCACCGCTCAGATCATATTTCAGCGCGCCGAGCTGACAGCGACTAGCAGTCTGAGACATTTGTTACTTGCATCTTTCTCGATGCATCTCGAATGCATTTTGGCAAATGCGAAAAACTCATTAGCGCCTGCCCCGCTACGGCCCTGGCTGAGCGCTTATCCCGCTGCGCCTCGTCCACTTTCAATTCGTTTGCGCTGCTCTGCGCGTTTTTTTTTCAAGTTTTTGTGGTCGGCTTGCAATCATTGTGCTTCTTATTTATTGGCAGTATTTTGCTGTTGTTGTTGCTGCAGCAGCTAATTACGTATGCAAACTGCAGCGCAAGTGTTGCTAATATTCTGTAAAATCGCATATTAATATCGCCGTCGTGTGGATAATTTGTTATTTGTGTGTTCATTGTCTCCGTTCGTGCGGCGCAGAGCCGGACGGCGTGATTTGTTTTCAACAAAACTTCATATACATTGTTCAAGAAATTACAAACACACAAAATATGAACAACTCAAATAACAACAAAAACAACAACAACAACAAGAAATTATTGTAAATTATGCACACAAGTATGTGGCCACAGACATCGGTTCGTATATGGTTTTTAAATTTTTAATTTGTTGTCTGTTGTTTTGCCGTTCTGTTGCGTGTGTCTGTTGCGTTCGTTGTTCTTGTGGCCGAGGAACACGTTTGCGCGGCCTACGCTTCATTTGTAATTATAATTGGAATTTCTGTATTATTGTTGTTGTATGGCTGCTTTCTGCTTTTAATTTTTTTTCATTTGAATGTTCTTGTTGTTGTTGTAGCTGCTTATTAAAACAAATGTTATTGTACCCAATTGGCAGCAACGCTCGGCGCTTCCAGACTTCTTGGACTGCTTGGACTGTTTGGGCGCTCTCACAATAGAAATGCGCCGCGCGGCTGCCGTTCAGCTGTCTTGCTGTCGGCGTTGGCAAAAAAACATTGAAAAAAAGAGGAAAAAATTTATGAAAATTGAAACATTAGAATTCAGCGCAAATAATTTTTATTAACAATTAGAAACATTGTCTGCATTCTAATAATTTGCTTAAGTCTCTACGTATCGACAGTCTTTACGTATGCAAATGCAGAGTGTTGGCAACGTTAGACAAACAGGCGGGCAGGCGGCACTTGTCAGCTGGTTGGGAATTGTGTCGATATTAGAAGCTAAGAAAGAAACTTTGAGACTTTTATACGAGCAACTCAAAATGCTGACATCACAAGTTTCAACCCTTGGAAATGTTTATGCAACTCAGACCATGTGGAGGCGTAAGTGTGTCTTACACAGAGGCAGCCGCAATAACCTAACCTAACTCTAATTGATTCAAGTACACTTTAGCATAATTTTTTGCATATCTTTTTTATAAAAAACAATATGAATGTCACATTGTCATATAAATTCTTAATTCTAAAATTAATAAAAAATACATCATGAACATACAAAAGAATTTAATGAAATAAAATAAATAAATAAATTGCAAACATATTAAAATAAGTAAATAAATAATATAAATGTAAATAACAATAATAATATGTAACATTTTCATAAAAAATTCGTTATTATATTATAAAAAAATAAAATGTATAATATAAAAAATAAATAATTGAAAAAACAAAATTTTAATGAAATTAAAAAATGTAAGAAAATAACAAATATAAGTATAGTTAAATAATAAAATAAAACACTAGACAATTTTTCACAACTTTTAAAAATATTTTAATATTTTATTTAATATTTTTCAATATTTTAAAAAAATATAAAAACATTGAAATAACAAAGTTTTAATGATATTAAAAAATGCAGGAAAGTTACTAATATATATAAATTTTAAAACAAAATACTATAATCTTATTTCACAATTTTTTTCTTAAAAAAAATTTTTTTTTAAATATAACAATAAAAAAATTTTAATGAAAATTAAAGCAATAATGAAAAATTAAAATATGTAAAAAATAAAAAAATTAATTAAAAATCTAAAAAAAAATATTTTGCAATATTTATTTCCATATAAAATTCCCATTTACATTTTTATTACAAAAGCAAGAACCTTTACCACACTTCCACTTCAAGCAGTCTGTGTCTGAGACACTTTGCTGCATATTAATTGAAAATTTTCTAGCACTTGTTCCAGGGTTTTTCATATTTAGACACAGTCTAGACTGCTTATGAAATGTTGCAAAGTTGTTGCGGTTTTGACAGTTTGACAGCTGTGCAGACAAACAGACAGATATGTACACAGACAATCGGTGTCTTGGGCAGACTTTGAAAAGGTTCACTTGGATAGTACAATTTTATTTTTAGTTTTTGTTATTAGAAAAAATTTGATGTACTAAAAGATATATTTAAATACAGTCTAGAGACATAAAACTTATAAAAAAAATTACATATGGAAAAATTGACTAGAGTCTAGAGAACATTCTCTGATTTGGAGAAAACATCATCACATATAACTTAGTGGCAAAAACTACATCACAGAGAATAGAAGTGAATTTAGGAGAGAAACAAAATCACCTTCAAAGGAGTCTAAGACCAGGCTTTCCACTACAACCCATATTGTGAGTGTGCCCTTTTTTCACAGGCAATGGAATTCTTCATAGAAACCATCTGCCGGTGCAGTGATTGACGCAGACCACCTAAAGGGTCACTTTTCGTCCCCTCTTCTTATTTAGGTCTACAGTAGTCATTGCTTTTCATATCGATTAAGTAGATTCTTGTGATTAATAGCTCAATATTCCATTCTTTTCTACGAATCACAGTCCAGATACTGACGCCCTGTCCATTCAGCTGGCTCGGCGTCTTCGAAGCATAGGGAAATGTCTCATAAATATCTCCTGAAATTTCCATGGCGGTCATATCAGAATTCTTTTAATTTAGACCAGTGATGACCATTCTGCTACTTGTGAGTAGAAGCAATGCCGACGTACTCGCATTTATACGAATTTAAAACGATGTCAATGTTGCTGCCAGTCGTACATAGTAGAAGTACTTAGAAGTAGAAGTAAGAACCTTTTTTGGCTTCAATGCGAATTACTTCTTCAGGCAATGCACGTGAGAGTATAGTTTTTGTTAGTAGGACATACTTGTTGTCTCAGGCGACGATAAGTCCATCTTCGAAACTCCTTTAACGAAATTAACTGCCAGCTTGCATTTTGTTCTATTCCAATATGTCCTCTGTCTCATAAAAGAGTTATCTTATTTTTACAAATATATTTGTTGAGTTTTGGGACATATTTCAAAGTTCTAAAAATAGTCAGTATTGTAGTTTGCCATTAATTAGAACAGAGCTATAAGTATCGACCTGTTACTCAGACATTCAACAGTCAATTAACTGATCCAGCGCAAAGTCAAAGTCAGTCCAAGTTTTCTAGTTGTGTCAGTATGACTTCGACTCCAAGATTTTAATACAAAAAACCCGCTCAAGCATCTCTTTTAAATTTATTTTCTTTTGAGGCCCTTAAGAGGATTCAGTACTAAGCGTACATAGATCATAGTATCCACAAATGTTGAAGAGTTGAAATGAGAGTTAATTAAGCTCGTTTCACTGATTCGACGTCAGTTTCAAGAAGTTTCGTTTCTGGCCCGTACAGCGCGGTTGTGGAATGGTCTCCCTGAGAATATTTTCCCCAGCACTTATGATCTCGATGGGTTCAAGGCAAGAGCCCATAAACACTTTACTCATAACCCTATCTCCTAACCTTTATATCCTACCTGAACCAACGCAATACAACGCGTTTGTTCCTGTTAAAAAAAAAATTTAAAAAAATACAGTCTTAGCTCTGCCGAAAAGACTCCGACATTCGTAGAAATTGTGAAAATGCTTCCCCACTTCTATTCGGGAACCATTTGCAATTTAGGTTTTGTAAAATCATTCAGTGCGTAATTATACATGAATCGTTGGGACCTGCAGTTAAATAATACCTACATCCGAAAAGTGGCTTAGGATCTTTTTATAAGCGTAGCTATGAAGTGTAAAATCCATCTTAGTCATAGTCTTTTTTAGTTCTGTCAGAAACCTTGATTCCATTACAGAATGCTGCCATGAAAACACAGCTGGACTTTCCAAATCATTTCAGGGTCAAATTGAAAACCAATGTGTCTTGTTTTTTTGGTAAAAACCTGTTTTCGTTTAATATCTAAAATTATTTATGTATCTTGTTTGGACAATATTTCAAAAGTAATCCATAGAATGAGGATCTTCCTTATAAGGTTCTTCCCTTAATCAATGTTAAGGTATCTCTGTCTATGTCAAATGATTTATTTCGCACCTTACCAACGCTTCACATTGGCCTGACCGAATCGATCTCCCAAACTTATGGTCAGCCCTGGACTGTCCTTTTAAAGCTTTGCTTCGCCACTCTGTTCGGCAGCAGCCAATTTGGCAATGCAGCCCAAAACGAAGCGTTTGCGTCGCACTGTTTTGACACTTCCGAATGGAGAATGTAAAATATTGCATACATGCGCGCTTTGCTTGGAATCAAAAGTGCTCACAAACAATCACCAAATTGCTGCAGTTACACCTTCGGCGGCGCGTGAACGTGTCGCAATTATCATAAACACTTCGATGTCGATGGCGGCAATTAATTTCTCCACTTTACGAGCCTCCACTTTCGAGCAAAACAGCGCACAAATATGAACAGCGCGACGAGCTTTTTCGACGACTGTTTTGGTGGCACTTTCAATCTGGCAATCACAATAAAGTGAATAAGTTTATGACGCGCGGCGATATGTAAATTCGTCGGCAATTGGTAATTATTCAAAATAATTGAATGTTAGAACAACGACGCGGCGGCCATTAATTGTGCTAATTAGACGGTCAGCGGCACAGCGAAAATTGTGCATTGAAAAATTGTCGTTCGAGTGCGTGGGACGCCTACGATTTTGAGCAACAACAAAAACAAATTGTGTTGCTGTACGGTTGTGTTGGTTTTAAAATTGGGAATTTGTCGGTGCGTAATCAGAATTGATGCCACTTTTCTAATTACACAATTAGTGGGCCTTTACGAGCCTCAAATAGTCCCAGTTACATATTAAAAATGAAAAAAAATAAAAATTAACTGCAACAACATAAAACAAAAATTAAAAATCCAAATGGCAAATGTGCCGACGCAGACTTTCGGCAGCCGCCGTATGCGTCCATTACCACGACTGGTTGGTTGGGGCAGGCGTGGCAACGCGTACATTTTGCGTGCGTAAGTTTTATTTTTTTTTTATAACTCAACGAAAAATAGAAAAATAAAATTTGTTAAGCGTGATTTGAATGCGAGCGGCATTTATTATTATAACTTTTTTTCGGCGCTTCACTCTTCTTTCACTTCACAAATTTGCCGTTGTGGTGGTTCTTGTTGTTGTTCTAACTGCCCAACATACTTAAGATTCTTGCGCGTGTTTTTTTTTTGTTGTTATTGTTTTTAGTTTTTTTTTTGTGCAATTAAGCGATTAATTGCGGCGTATTTAAAAAAGCTTTGAACTTTTTGTACGTTTTTGTTTTGTTTAATTTTTGTGTGTGTGTGTGTTTTTTATGACCACTTTTAAGAATAGCATTTAGTGTAGTTATTTTTTATTATGGCAAACCCACTTTGGAATTTCTTATTAAATTTGATGGTATTTTTTCTTGCTTTCTCTTGCGTTTCTTTATAGCGGCCTCCTAGTTCATCGCTATCGTACGGTGGCGCCATGAACGATGATGCTAGATCGCCGGGCGCTGGCAGTACACCGGGTCCCTTATCACAGCAACCACCTGTCCTAGATACATCAGACCCTGGTAAGTGACACTACACACATATATTTGTACATTAGTTTAGATATAAGAAGACGAGTCTATGGGACAGGAAAAGGACCGACATCTGAAACCAGCATTGAAAACTTTAAGTAAAAATTTATGAATTTTGCCAATTTTTCTTCATTCAAGAAATCTGAGTCTAGGGAAACGTAGACGTTTGGTATGTTTACCAAAACTGTAAAATCTTAAATTTAGTTTAAATTAAAAATTATTTTAAATTTAAATTTACTTTAAATAGAGTAAAGTAAATTTAAATTTGAAGAAAATGTACTAAAAGTAAATTTGACTAAAGTAAATTTAAATTTGTTTTAAATTTAAATTTATTTTAAATATAAATTTACTTTAAATAGACTAAAGTAAATTTAAATAGACTAAAGTAAATTTAAATTTGAAGTAAATTTATTAAAAGTAAATTTGACTAAAGTAAATTTAAATTTATTTTAAATTTATTTTAAATATAAATTTACTTTAAATAGAGTAAAGTAAATTTAAATTTGAAGTAACTGTACTAAAAGTAAATTTGTTTTAAATTTAAATTTATTTTAAATTTATTTTAAATATAAATTTACTTTAAATAGACTAAAGTAAATTTAAATTTGAAGTAAATTTATTAAAAGTAAATTTGACTAAAGGAAATTTAAATTTGTTTAAAATTTAAATTTATTTTAAATTTAAATTTACTTTAAATAGACTAAAGTAAATTTAAATTTGAAGTAAATTTACTAAAAGTAAATTTGACTAAATTAAATTTAAATTTGAAGAAAATTTACTTTAGACTATTTAAAGAAAATTTAAATTTAAAATAAATTTAAATCTAAAAGAAATTTAAGATTTTACAGTTTTGGTTAACATACCATAGTCTAAATTTAAATTTACTTTAGCCTAAATTTAAATTTACTTTAGTCTATATATAAGTAGACGAGTCTATGGGCCAGGAAAAAGACCAAGACAAAACCGAAAACTTCTACTAAAAATGTAAAATTTTAGCTAATTTTTCTTCACTCAAGTAATCTGAACCAAGGAAAACCCAGATTTTACTATGTTTCTAAAACTGTAAAATCTCATTTTTACTTTACATTTAAATTTCATTTAGTCTATGTATAAGTAGACAAGTCTATACACCAGGAAAAGGATCAAAACTCCAAACCAAAAATTAACTAAAAATTTAAAATTTTCGCCAATTTTTCTTCACTCACTTGAATCAAAGAAACCCCAGACATTTCTACTTTTCCAAGACTGTAAAATCTCAAATGAATTTCAAAAAAATCTCCAATGGATTTCAAGTCTAAAATTTTAAGCATAGAATCAAATTTGAAAGAGATTACCCTGGAAAAAAATTTGTTAAAACTTGTGAAAAAAAATCATGAGTAAAAATGAATGAGAATAATGAAGTGAGGCACATGAGGAGAGAGGAGAAAACGAGAGAAGAAGAATGAGAAGAATGAAGTCAGGAAACTATATGAAAACTATTGTCTTTAGAATGTAACCCACAATTGTTTTTCTGCCTGAAAATAAAAAATTACAAAACTCAAACTTTTGAGCTAACAGGGAAACCGTTCGGCTTCAGTGATTTTCTTTTTTTCGCTACTCTCATTATTTGAATAATGATTATGATGACGATTATCGAATAGTTTTGTTGTTGTTGCACTACATTTTAATAAGCGGCCATTAGAAAAAATCTTTTGAGTTGTTGTTGCTGTGTGGCTTTGAAAGGCGGCAAAAGTTATATATGCGCGAGCAAAAGTAATGAAAAATCCTCGAGGAGGCGTTTGAAGCCTGTCCCTAGAATTTAGCTCACAATTTGCTCATAGATCTGTTGTCTCTGACTCTGATTTTGACTGCAAATACAAAAATCCAAAAATCAAACTTTTGAGCTACTAATTCTAGCTTCTAGACTAAGCTTTGGTGCGTTTTCATGCTGGTTGTTTTTTTTGCTTTCTGTGTAAATTCCAACCTTCAGTGGGTAAGGTCACTTACTCGCAAATGCTTGACGCTCATGTTGTCTGTTCATAAATCTTCAGTTCGCGTCATAAATGCTTTTAGGCCGCGCGCACTGGACACATTTCTCCGCCAGAAGGCAGCTGGAATCGCCGCGGCGGAGCGCAACAATGTTTCCACACAATTTTCGACATTTAATTAAAATGCTAACACTATACACCTGAACGTCGTTGCCACTTTAACACTTTGGCGCTTCAATCACCTGACTGCTGCTGCACTGCGCTTCCTTTCGGCCGATGGCGGTGCGACGGCGGCGGCGGCGACGTCTGCGGCGGCCGCTTAGTACGTAAATCAATGGCATTAGCCGCGCCTAATAAACCTCAACATAAATTCATCATTTTAATTACTTTCGTAAAATTACGACACGCCTTAGTTTTTGGTATCGCTCGCCAGCAGCCGGCCGCCAGTTTGCAATGTGCGAGCGAGCGGGCGGGCGGACGCCAACAGTTGGCGGCAAATCTTTAAAGCTACGGCAACTGAACGCCAAAAGCATCAAAGCACTCAAACGCGCTTTAAATGCCCATAATGGCCAACTATGCAAAACTACAAAATACCAACAACAACAACAACTCAAGCTGAAAAACTAAAGCAACAGGCAAAATGCGATTTTTGAGATTTTTACAGCCTCTTTAGGCTATTGTCCGGTCTTTGTGCGAAACTACTTTTTAATTTAGCATACTACGAGTACGCACCGCTGGACGCACGAGTCGGCGCACAGCTGAGGGACGGACGAGACCGGCTGGCCGGTCGCTCGGTTGGAGTTGTGAGTTGGGCGCACAAAATGCATTATCACCGCACTTAACGGCAGTGGCTGCGACCATGTTGTTGTTGTTGTTGTTATTTCTCCAACTCCTCCAAAGTATGTAAAATTTTTGCCTATCACCGTAAATAATTCATGCCCGTCGAAACGCCACACATAAAAACGCCACACACACACACACACACACAACAACAGAACGCAACTTCAAAAAGATGCGTCCAAGCACATTTTGAATGGCATTATGTTTGTTGTTTTCATGTTGTTATTGTTTTTATTGCACGATTGTTAAGAAGTTACTCTTCGAGCCAAGCGTTGAGCGTTGAGTGTTGGGTGTTGAAGTGCGGCCATGGGCAAAGAAGTGTCAAGAAGTGCACACTTGAGGCGTCTTTCGGCGTTCGGCTTAAGGGATTTTTCTGTAATTTTTTTTCGTTACTCTCGATTTTTGTTAAAATAATTATGATGACGATTATGAAAAGGTAATAGTTTTGCTGTTGTTGTACTACATTTCAACAAGCGGCCGCTAGCGGCAGATCTTTTGGGTTGTTGTTGCTGTATGGCTTGAAAGGCGGCAAAAGTTGTCAATGTGATGAAAAAACACTCGACGAGACGTCACAATGTCTGCGTTGAATGTGTGAAGCATATAAACCGTGTGGGCTTTTGTAGAAAGACGTTCATGAGAGTGACCCATATTTTAGGTTGGAACTTTTTTTTAGCGGCATTCTTTGTGTTTTGTAGATGGGTTGTAAACTTTAGAGCCTTTGAAGTGTTTACTGCGAACAATTTAGAAACATTGATTTATTTTTTTTGTGTTTTTAAATTCGCTATAAAAGTAATTAAATGAGGAAAGAACAAGAGTCTAGAAATCTCATAAAGCAATAATGCATATATGGGAAATTGAAGCATATTGAAAAGTAGTATCAATCTATGTGGGTTTTGCGTCTAAAACCAAATGCACGACATATCTCCCGTCTTTACAGCTTCTACGAAGTCATTAGAAAATAAACCGAGACCCAAAGGAACTTCTATATGGCTGCTGGAGTTTTCTCTGAAAAAGTTAAATCAAAGCTTGATCTCCCCTTGGAAAGATTTCTACGATATTCTTCAATAGTCTACAGTATTTGCCTTCCTCAAGGCGTTTTTATATGGGATACGATTGACTTGGGCTCTAGCAACAGCCAGGAGTCACTGAAGAACTACTGAAATTAGGCATTGCTTGCTCTCAGAAGAAGAAGGAGAAAAAAATTTTACTACTGAGAGATCAGCTTTCGAAAGAAAAGTTAGTTAGGATACGATTGCTTTGGTCTCTAGCAACAGTCAGAAGTAATTTAAGAACTATTGAAGTTAGACATTGTTTGCTCTCAGAAGAAGAAGGAGAAGAAGTTTGACTACTGAGAGATCAGCCTCCGAAACAAAAGTTAAATAGGATACGATTGACTTGGTCTTTAAAAACAGCCAGGAGAACTACTGCAATTAGGCATTGCTTGCTCTCAGAAGAAGAAGAAATCTTACTACTGAGAGATCAGCTTTCGAAAGAAAAGTTAGATTTTTATATTTTGATTTTACATTCAATGAGGATTCCAATTTGAGGTCAATTATCGCTTTAGACACGTGGTTTAACCTACTATCCAGCTGAGCTACGGTTGAAGAAAGTACTGAAGTATTGCTAAAGAGAGTACTGAAGACATCTATTGGCTTGAAGACTATTTGAATTGATTTGTGCTTTGGACAGTCGCCCTAAACTAATCTATATTAAGTTTGAAAACGGTTTTAATATTTTTTGAGTTGTTTTTGGAAGCCACAGCTGAAGAAAGTACTGAAGTATTGTTAAAGAAAGTACTGAAGACATCTATTGCCTTAAAGACTATTTGAATTGATTTGTGCCTTGGACAGTCGCCGTTAACTAATCTATATTTAGTTTGAAAACTGTTTTAATATTTTTTTTTAATTGTTTTTAGAAGCACACACACATATTTAGCAGCTCAACAGTCATTTGAACAAAGACTATTAGAATTAATTTGTTTCAAAGACATCAACTTTAACTTTCGCTCTTTCTCTCTTTCGCTAAAAGCTTTTACTGAGGTAAATTTAAATTTTTATTATCGATTTAGTTTTTTGTATATTAACAACATCTCATACTAATTTTTTAATTTTTGTCACCGAACCCTGTTTTTTTAATTGTTGTCATTTGATCGCAACAATATCGTTGTGGCTGTCATAATTACTGAAACATAAGAATTAAAAAAAATAATTAAAATTTTTTACGCATACAAAAAATCAAATATTCTTCATTTATGTCAGCTAAGATTATTAAAAAAAAAGTTTCTGAATTGAAGTAAAAAGTCAAATAAAAACTTGTCTCTAATCTTTTTTTGTTTCTCCTTTCTTTAGTATTTAAAGATAAAACATTAAAAAAATGTGTCTACTTATCTCTTTTAACCCTTTCGACCCCGAATTTTACCATCATAAAACATTTGCCTAAGAAGTGTTCACACGACATTTGAAGTTGCCACGCCTCTTTGTTAGAGTTCTAGAGCTAGTTTACTTTTGAACAATTTTAGCATAAAACGGGTTAAATAAATTTTGTATCAATATTTTCAAGTTACAAAAAAATTATTTAATATTTATGGAAAAATACAAAATTATCACTTTTTGATTTTATTTAACCATTATTAAAGAAACAGGGTTTTGATCAAACTCGCCCAATTCGTAGACTTCAATTAGAACACAAACTTTCCCTGATATCGCTGCAAATTATTGGAAATTATTTTAGGTATAACAGTAACATTTTTTTAATTTGCTTTGAATTCACTTCTAAAAATATTAATTTGTTGGTGCCTACTTAAATTAAACCCGTAAATCAATTGTAGCTTTTGCTATAAAATGACAAATAGGTGAAGTTGCTCTGAGGCAACTTTGGGTTCGAAAGGGTTAATATAAAATATTCAGTTTACTTATTTTGTATTATTGTTCATTTTGTATTATTCCCTAAACTTCAAACTATTCTAAGGACCAACAAACAATTTTATTATTGAAACCAAAGAGAGTTTCTGCTTCTTTTTTCTTTACTATCTAAAGATATATAAATCAAAAATTGTGTATACTTATCTTTGTTTTAATAAAATATTCAGTTTACTTATTTTGTATTATTTCTAAAACTTCAAATAATTCTAAGGACTAAAAAACAATTCATTCTTGAAATCATAGAGGGTTTCTGCTTCTTATTTCTTTACTATCTAAAGATATAATATTTAAAAAATTGTGCGGAACTATTTTTTTTAATATCAAATATTCAGTTTATTAATTTTGTATTATTCCCTACACTTCAAACTATTCTAAGGATCAACAAAAAATTTGATTCTTGAAACCAAAGAGAGTTTCTGCTTTTCTTTCTTTACTATGAAAAGATATAACATTCAAAAAACGTGCATACTATAAATATATATAAAATATTCAGTTTATTAACTTTCGATTATTCCTTAAACTTCAAACAATTGTAAGGACCAATAAAACAATTTATTCTTGAAAGTGTGTACTTCTACTTTATTTACTATCTAAAGATATAATATTTAAAAAAACGGGAGAACTTTTTTTTTAATATAAAATCTTGAGCTTATTAATTTTGTATTATTCCCTAAACTTCAAACTTTTCTAAGGACCAACAATACAATTTATTTTTGAAACCATAGAGGATTCAGATATTCACAAAGTTGCATGTTGCCATATGGCAACAAAATAGCGAAAGGATTAACCTGCTCCATACTAAACTTAAACGCTGCTTTTAAAAATTTTTGAGTCATTTTCGAAAGCACTTATTTTGTGACGCTTTAATAAGCTACAAGTTCTCCAATCTTTAGAGCAACTCAACAGACATTCGAACGTTTCATGTCATCTCAAGCGCAGTTACCTGTTCGCCATTTTGCTAATCCGAAGAATACAAAACTTCATCTTTGCATACTTGACATACTTACATACTTATTGCCATTGTCGATTCGTCAACCCTTTGCCAGTGTCGCTACCTAAAAGTATGCTTTGAATAAAAATGCATTATGTCGAATAAAAGCGAAACCGAGAACCGACACTTTAACTGTCCTCCTTTTCTTGCTGCCGGTTGACGTTGAAAATTGCCCGTATACGAATTGTTTCCACACCTCCTCGAAACGCGCTGGGAACGCGCAAAATCCTGGCCCGCAGGCACCAGCACGTCAAAATAGACAAAGCGTCATTCATCTTCATCCCCTAAAATGAGTCATAGTTGTCTGGGCGAAATTTACGAACTGGCTGTTGCGCCGACACATTATCATATTTCCAACTGATGCCGCTTTCGATTTTCCGTCACTGCCAACGTCAGCGCAAGGGGTGCGCATCAAATTTCCGCATTTTCGCTCGTTCTACAGTTGCTTATTGTATTTTTTTTTTTGTTTTTTCCGATTTTTCTGTTCTGTGCTGCGCGTCGAGGGGCGAATGCCGGGCACACCGTGTCACCATAAAAGCCCATCAAAATTAACGCGCGTTCATCAGTGGCAGCATCAGCAACACTGTTGTTCGCTTGTTACACCGTTGCTATTGTTGTTGTTGTTTTGGCTGTTGCTGTTGCTGAAGTGTATGAAAAGTACCAAATAATAAATAAAAAAATCATTCAAGTTGACAAACAAGCAACACCAACCAGTCAAATGCGACAACGCGCCGACTTTTGAACCATTTTTACTTTTTGCCGCATTCGCAGCGCACCGCCACTCCTCGTTGCACGGCACAGCCGAGGGGAGTTGAATATTAAATGCACAACAATGGGCTGGCTGGCTGGTTGGTTGGTTGGTTGGTTGGTTGCTTCGTTTGGCTGACTGATTTTGTTTCCCTTCAGCAAAACGCACACTTTCTTGTGGTGCGCAAAAATTTAACAACAACAACAACAACAGCAACAAAAGTGAAAAGAAATCAATGAAAAAAATGAAGGCACACAAATTGGGGTGCGTACTGCATATTGACGGCTGCGCGTACAAACGTGTGATGCGCCTTTCAAATGTTGTTTCTAGTGTTTGCTAGAACGTTTGTGTGTGTGTGTGTGTGTGTATGTGTGTGTGTGCGTCACAATTTGCCGTTGCATATTGGGAGGTCCAGGGCGATTTCGATCGCACTACCACCATCACCGCGACAGGGATGTGCAGAGCGGTTTTCGCGTCGCACTTCCCCGCCGCATAACAATTCAAATGTTATCCTTTTTCTGTTTGCTCCTCTGCTCAGCATTCACTTTTGTTACAATTGAATGCTGCGCTGGTTATTGTTGTTATTATTGTTGTTGTTGTTTCGCTATGCTGGCAGAAATGCGATTCACTTTTGCGGAAAACCAAAAGTATGCGTTTGATGGCCGCCCAGACCGATGAGAAATGATCGACACTTAATGCTTAATTTTTAATGCGATATTTTCCAAGCGACTTGATTTGTATTTGACGAATGCTGTGCAAAGTGCAAAACACTTTGAAATGTCTCATTTTTTATTGAGTTGAGGTATGAGGTACTTTTGTCAGCGTTGTTTGAAATATGCTCAGCGAGTAAAATTACGTCTATACAAATTCAATTTCAATTGAAGACAAATACATACTAACGTTTATTGAAATTGCCAAAAGATTTCGGCTGAATCTACAGAAGATCTTCAAGAACGAAGAAATTCACAATGGTCCCAATGGGATCTCCGAGTGGAAGTGCATGCCACACATTTCTCTTCTTTAATCTAACCTTACCTTCATTGAAATTCAAATAAACGCTAATTCCAGTTAAGAGCTTAAGGCAGTTTACATACATAAGTACACTACATGCATACTTATGTGACCATAAGAACGCGTCATAAAATGACTGTGGACTTACAACACATCTTCCGGACTTTTTGACTTTGCAACTGGGGACTCCATCAGTCACACTTAAGATTTGAAAACTCTAAAGATCTCTCTGAAACTCTGAGCTCTCTCCTTGTTTCCTGAAACTTAAGATCTGAAAGATCTGAGATCTCTGAAGATCTCTCTGAAGTTCTGAGCTTTCTCTTTGTTTCCTGAGAAACTTAAAATCTGAAAGCTCTGAAGATCTCTCTGTAGTTCTGAGCTCTCTCCTTGTTTCCCGAGAAACTTAAGATCTGAAAGATCTGAGATCTCTGAAGATCTCTCTGAAGCTCTGAGCTCTCTCCTTGTTTCCTGAGAATCTTTAGATCTGAAAGCTCCGAAGATCTCTTTGTAGTTCTGAGCTCTATCCTTGTTTCCTGAGAAACCATGTTCCCTTTTATCTCGAGAAACTTAAGATCTGAAAGATCTGAGATCTGAGGTTTGAGCTTTCTCTTTGTTTCCCGAGAAACTTAAGATCTGAAAGCTCCGAAGATCTCTCTGTAGTTCTGAGCTCTCTCCTTGTTTCCTGAGAAACTTAAGATCTGAAAGATCTGAGATATCTGAAGATCTCTCTGAAGCTCTGAGCTCCCTCCTTGTTTCCTGTGAAACTTTAGATCTGAAATCTCCGAAGATCTCTGTAGTTCTGAGCTCTATCCTTGTTTGCTGAGAAACCATGTTCCCTTTATCTCGGTCGGAATACGTCTTCGGTCACTTTTCCCCCAACTTTAATTTTTCCACACGTAGATTATAATCTAATTAACTTATCTGGATAATCACTTCACTTCACTACGTCTTCTACGTATGTCAACATCTCTGTAGAGCTTAGTTCATTCGAATAAAGTGGAAAAAAAGTAAAGTAGTATCTCCAAAGTAAAGTCACAAATTTACGAAAACATTTCACCCAAACATTTTCAAGCGCGATATCATTATTCTGCGTCAAAAGTCAGGACTTCGTGACATGATCCATTAATGCAATTTTTAGACAAAAAGTAAGCATCCATACGTTTCGGGTTTACATGTTTCAGTTCTGAACACTTTGTGTCTTTGGTTCGGTTAACTTCTAAAATATTCCAAAAAGAAAACATTGATTTAAGAAAAAGTCAAGAAGAGAGACCTTATCAAGTACCCACGAATTCCTCATACAAAATCCAACCTTACTACTTGATAGAAACCACAGGATGACCAGTGGAGCCCCCAAAATTTTATTTGGGTGGGACGTGGATTACGCACTCAACTGTTGAAACCATATTTGTGGCCCACAATTTTTGTGATAGACCAATATTTAGGGATTTTAACCCCCCAAAATCCCACTTCTGTCTGTGCTCTGCTAAAGCAGAATCCGCGATGATGCCCAATGATAACCCTGAAACTTGTAATTTGTATTATAGACTCAACCAAAAAAGTATCCAAATAGTGGAAAATAAAATTTGTTCAAACGCTTTGCAAATGTCTTAGCGATAGGGTTCAACTTAGGAGGAAGATGGAACTAGAAACTAGGTTAGGTTAGGTAAGGTTAACGTGGCTGTCTTGGCTTGCCGAGAGACACACATAGGCCGCGGAATGGGCCCGTTGTGATACCACAAGTTGAGAGGTCTGTCTACTGCAATCCGAGAGGCCTATTCAAGCCATTTCGAAGAGTGAATGAACTCAAGAAATGCATTGATTCTTGCTGAACTGAGGTCATTCAGGTTGTCGAAGAAAGGAGAACCTAGGGTTTTCCATCTTCGTCTAGATAGAGCCGGACAGTTGCAGAGAAGATGGCTGATAGATTCCTCCTCCTCTTCATTGTGACAACTGCGGCAGAAGTCCCAAAACTAGAAACTAATTTTTCTTTTTATTGGAAGCTGATAAAAATCAGTAGTTGAATGAAACTTCCCAGATCAGGCAATCATTATAACACTATGCATTGTAGAAAAACTTCGTCAGTGACTAGTGAGTGGGCATCTTTTTTAGGTTAGTGGTATCTTTCATCTTTTTTAGAGTGCATCGTTTTTTAAAGTCTTTGCCAAGCATTCACAGAACATAATTGACTTCTTGTCTACCATAAACAATATCCCACCAGTTTTATATATATGTATACATAGATATTCATATGTTTTGAAGACCTATTAAACCTAGAGAACTATTTCGTAGACTTTTCTTAAACTTAAAGTGACTCAAATGACTGAATGACTTAAGTCATTCCAAGACTTTCATGCAACATATGACCCCAAGACTCTCTTACTTCTAGTAACTAACTCCAGCTTGGGTAATTTATATCCAATTAAAACAACAACAACTACACCATAAACGTCTACAGACATCTAAAACTCAACATCATAATTATGGGTTAGACATGCAACACATTAAAGTACTATGAAATGATGAAAAAAAAATCGAATTGAACCCAAGCTGCAGTTGCATATTGGAACGAAAACTGTGCAACAATTTGATTTTGGTACTTCATAGCACAACAACAACAACAACAACAAACATGCATTGTATAAAACGATGCACTAACAACATTTCGACACGCTTTGGCCACATTCAACGTCCTCAAATTTGTTGGGCACTTGCGTAAACGTGTAATTATGCACTCAACCAAATGCAACAACAACAAAAGCTGCTGGCACTTTTCTGAAAATGGGGGAAAATGTGAAAACCCCGAACAAATTCGATTAAAGAATTTTCAAAGCAGCAGAAAAAAAAAACAAAACCTCACAAATGAAAACCTATTATTAGTTTTGAGCTGACCCGCCCCGATCGAGGGCGAGTGAGCTAGAAAATTTCGTCAGAGTGCGCATTGCATGGCAAATTAAAATTTCACTTGTCTTAATGCCATAATTATGGGCTATGCAACGCGCCGACGCAGCAACCCAAAAGTGCGTTCGAAAACCGCATTCAACACGTTGGGCTGCACGCAAAATGTCACAGCCGTTGAAAAGTTGAAACATAAGAAATAAATAAAAGGAATTTGAAATTACAGACAGTGTGAGTGCTGGATGAACAAAATTAAGACGCCAATAGTCAAAGTGTCACATTGGCGACTGTTCAAAGTGTCACAATTGAAAATGTGCACACTGTGTGCTGAGTAAAACAACCGAATCTGTCGGCTTAATGCCTTTAAATGTCAACACCACAGTTGAGTTGTTTGCTGAATAATGTTGTTGTTGTTGTATTTAGTGAAAAAGAACACATTTGGCCGCCTAGAGTCCAATTAAAGCAGCTGATATGTGTCAACATTAAAAAGATATGCGAATTGTTTTGAATATTGTTGTTGTTGTTCTTGTTGTTTATTGTGTTTACTTAACTCTGAAAAAACAAAACAACAGCAACAAAATATGGTTAAGTGAAATTCTTGCCGCTATTTTAATGCACTCCAGTGTGATTTGGCTGTCACCTCCCCCCTCGCCAACAGCTCATTACACTCTGACGTGCAGTCGTCGGTGTTGGCGCGCTAAATGATTTTGCGGTCGCCAATGCAAATATTGCGCGCACAGCGTACACGCGCCGCGTCAACATAAACAAATCAGCAGGATACTTGGAAAGCTGCGCACCAGCAGAAAAAAAAATCTCAAAATAATAACAACAAAAACTTCATCGAACAACAGAGGGTCGCAATTGGGAAAGGCAATCGAAACTAATCAGAATGAACGTTGCCAGCTGTTTGGTGGAAAGCCAAAGCCAGATCAAAATGAAATTAAAAGTAAATAAACACACACAGACCGACACACAGACAGACAGACGATGAAGGGTGCGTTCGAATGCGACATTTAGTGGCGGGCAGTCGAAGAAATGCGCACAATTAAAAGCAGCCCAAAGCAACCGCAAGTCGCATAAGTCCCTCTCGCCCAAAGCCGACTTTGAAAGGCTGTGACTCAACTATTTGAATGTAAAACGATTGCAACAGTTTAAAATTGTAACAATTTCAAATTGTTGGAAAAAAATTAAAAAAAAAAACATTTGAGGGTGCTTTTGAAAATCCTTTAAATTGCAATTTCAACAACCCCCCGGTTGGTCCTTCGGACTGCAGCAGCATTTGATTGACAGTTTCCGCTCAAACACACACACACACACACACCGACAGTGACAATCATTAGCATTCGCTATTGTTGCTGCTGCGTGGCATATGCCGCCTGTAACGACTTAATGCGATTAGGACGTGTGCTTGGCCCCTTTAACTTGTTTTTAGTGTTTGTTAATGTTTTGTTATCCTTTGATGCGCAATTACGCAATTTTTCGTTATTGAAATGCGGCTGACGTGTTGATTTCCCGCGACATACACAAATCTGTATTGATATGAAAATTTAATGCAATGCAGTTGAATGTTGGAAATGTTTTAGAGGATTACGGATTATGTTTGCCGTAATGACACGCTGAATCGTTTGATACCCATATTGCCTTACAAAAGCATACCATAGATGAGTTTTGTTACCATAGTGGGCGTAAGAAGGGGGCGTGGTCATTCTCATATAGCCTATATACCATTCCCCCAGCTAAAAATATGTTTGGTGCTTATTTCATCTAAATCGGTTCAGCGGTTTTTGCCTGATTGTGGCTCAAAAAACCAACGTCACACTTAGATTTATATAATAAAATAATAATAGTATAGATATAGATAGTATAGATAGATAGATGACGCCTAAAGGTATGCAACAATTTGAGTAACCAAACAGTAATTAAAATAGCGGGAAGGTTTTTTTATAGACTAGGGTGCAGTCTCGTTGAAAAACATATTTAGTCTTAAAATAATATAAAGACAGATTCATAGCTGATTGGGTACCTTATAACTTGGAATATGAATCCAATATCGCAGCAAGTTTTTACTCAAACATCGGATATGTTAAAGCTTGTAATTTTTAAATCGAATCCATAGCTGATTTTTACCACAACTTGAATGTCCTACATGACGAATCCGTAGATACTTTTTACCTTACAACTTGGAATATGAATCCAATATCGAAGCACATTTTTACTCAAACCCGGATATATTAAAGCTTGTAATTTTTAACTCGAATCCATAGCTGATTTTTACCTCGAGGTGGATGCCTTGCATGACGAATTCGAAGCATTTTTAACCACAACATGGGTATCTTTATAACTTGAGATATGAATCCATATCCGTAGCTGATTTGATTTGGGTACCTTAAAACTTGGGATATGCCTCCATATTCTTAGTTGATTTGTACCACAACCAGAGTACCTTAAATCCATATCCGTAGCTGATTTGAACTACGTGGGTATATAACTTATAACTTGGGAAGTGCTTTCACATTCCTAGTTAATTTTACCATGATCAGAGTACCGTACCTAAGATTAGGTTAGGTATGGAAGTCGAGCAACAGCTGCCCGAGACACTGCACTCAATTACAACTATTGTGTTGAATCCCCTACTTTGATGAACTCCTCCAATACAGTCCAGGAACTCCTTGATTTTTCCCAGATCGATTCCAGAGAATTCTTTCCTCTGAATCAGTTCCCTTCCCAATATACGCTTTCTTCCTTGTAAAAGGACGTGCAGGGTCTGCATAGTTCGCTATCTGTGATTCCCAGAAGCGCTCTATGCATATTTAGCAGACAGTGCCCGCTCAGTATCCCTGTCATGCACTTCAGCTCCTTTCTGCTTAGGTCCAAAATGTTCTTGGATTTACCTATCGAATAGGTCGGAAAGAATAACTTGGAACAGCTCTGCATCACAGTGTTGGACTATTTATGGTTAGCCCGATTTGTGAATTCCTGTTTGACACAATATCTATAATGAGCTTTGCTGACATCTAAGATCGGTTTAGGTTCATAAGGTTTCCATAAGGTTTAGGTTCATAAGGTTATCCTTTGAAATGTCTTGGAGAACATTTGCTGTCTCCCAGACCACTTTGGAATCAAACGTCGTCGAGCTCAGAGCCTTTATGGCAGCCTGACTGTCGGGCATTATGATTCTCTTATATTATCTTCTTCCTGGTATTAAGAGTCATTAATTAAGAGTCATTAATTTTCTCTTTCGGTGGCTGTCCTCTCAGCTGGAAATGGCAAACCTCTGAAAGTAAAAATTGCTTATGAAAAAAGCTCCCAACCACCCGTTCGGAACCGGCATAAAACTGTAGGTCCCTCCACCCGCGTACAAATTCACACGCACAACACGGGTGGTTGCGGGAAGCTAGGCCTTAGTCTCGCGTAAGCGGGCTGTCGTGCCAGTCAATTATTAATTATTTGGCACACTCATTAATGGCAAAGATCTCAGCCTGTCTTAGGGATTATCTCCCAGACTGACTGCCAGCTGGAAGTTGGTATAAAATATCCCCGCTTCATCAATCAATCATAGAACCATCGGTGTACCGAAATACCTTAAGCCGTGAGATATGAATCCCAATCCTTCGACGATTTGTACCACAAACTGAGTACCTCATAACTTGGGATATAAATAAAAACAATGCTCGTAGCTGACATGCATGTCGACCTGGATGCCTCATATCTTTGAATACGAATTTAAATCCATGGCTGATGACTACAACCTGTGACTCAAATAACTTTAGATACTGTGTTGTCTAGTATCCATATTCTTATAGTTAAAGAACACCAACAATTTTTTGATTAATTAATAATTTTAATTGACTGGCACGACAGCCCGCTTACGCGAGACTAAGGCCTAGCTTCCCGCAACTACCCGTGTTGTGCGTGTGAATTTGTACGCGGGTTGAAGGGACCTACAGTTTTATGCCGGTTCCGAACGGCAGGTGGGAAGCTTTTTCATAAGCAATTTTTACTCTCAGAGGTTTGCCATTTTCAGCTGAGAGGACAGCCACCGAAAGAGAAATCGAGTTTTCCCGTTATTTTTTTTTAGGTGTTATTACAGGCAGTATTTGAACCTGGGTCGCTGCCTTCTACTCGCGGTCCAACGCACTAACCAACTGAGCCACGGCGACTGCCGTCAATTTTTTGATACCAAATATAAAAAAAACACCTTCAAGTAGTAGAAGATAACAAGATCTGATTATTTGCTAACTCAACAAGACAGACAGCCAAATTTAATTCCTCTACCTGCACGCACAATTCGTCACCTCAATACTTTGTTGTACGAGTAGTTATTCGTTTAAGTTTTAGTATTTTTCCCATTTCTATATATAATACTTTTTCGCCATTTGTTGTTTTTGCATTTGTTGAACGTATACGCGAATTTGTTGTTTTTTTACATTTTCTCTCACACAAGAAATTCCTGTCACAATTGATAAAAATCACATTTTCCATTCGAATGGCATTTTATGTATTCGTGCATAAAATTACCCGCCGCCGCGCCTTCACCACCGCAGCCGCAGCGTTCATTGCGCCTCAGCTGCAGCAACAGCGCACATTCGAGTGCGCTCGAAATTTGCCGCATCAAGTCGTACCGGCAGCGCCTTGTCAGACAACGCCGCACTACACACAGCGGCAGCCGGCACTGCGCGTCTGGAGACTTGTCCGCGCGAGCGCCGGAAGCCTCTAGGAAGTATCTATTTTCCGCAGTTTTTCACCGCGACCGCCGCGTTTTCCTTATCGCTGCGGTTACGAGCAGCGCCTGTCCCCCCCCTGCCAACCCAGACAACGTGTGTGTAGTTGGGAAATTAACGTGAAATTTTCACTTAAATTATTGAAGTGGAAGTAATTTTTTTGGCTGCTATTGCTGCTGCTGTGAAATGTGCAAAATTGTTGCCGCCGAATTTTGCCGTCTACGTGCTGTCGACATTTTTATGCCGATGCCACGTTGTGCTATTAGTTGTTGTTCGCGGCATGTAAAGGGCGTTGTTCGTTGGCAGTGGGAAAACTGTCAATGCAATTCGTTTCTGCCTAATCAAATGTGAAAATCGATTTTTATTTAATGAGTAGAAAATTTATTTAAGAATTTCATTGATGCATTCGGTGCGCGGTTTATTGTTGTGGTTGCGGTTGTTATGGTGAAAATTCATCAGCGAGACTAACAAAAGAAGTTATGTGTACCAACAAGAGTGGGTTGGTGCTTAAGCTCAGCTAAGGTCAGAACAAACATACCAACAAAAATGTGTTGCTGGTCTTTGGTTCAAACAAAAATACAACTTTTTCCCACTTAGTGTTTGAGAGTCTTTAGCTCTTCTAGTTGGTACCAACTTTATAAAATTGAACTTTGGAAAAGGAGAAAATTCATTAATGAAACTAATGCAAAACGTAAGAGTAGAGGTACTTGAGCTCGGCTTAGGTCAAAATAAAAACATTTTTTCTTTAAAATTCAGCGGGAACTTTTTCTCTCTTAGTGTTTGAGAGTCTTTAAATCTTCTAGCTGTTACCAACTTTATAAAAGAACTTTGGAAAAGGTGAAAATTCATTAATAAAACTAATACAAAATTTACGAGTAGAGGTACTTGAGCTCGGCTTAGGTCAAAATAAAAATTTTTTTTTTCAAATTCCGTGGGAACTTTTTCTCATTTAGTGTTTGAGAGTCTTTAACTCGTCTAGTTGGTACCAAATTTATAAAGCTGAACTTTCTTCTGTAAAACTAATACAAATCTTAAGAGTAGAGACGCTTGAGCTCAGCTTAGGTCAAAATAAAAACATTTGCTTTTTCAAATTCAGCGGGAACTTTTTCCCTATTAGTGTTTGAGAGTCTCTTCTAGTTGGTACCAAATGTATAAATCTGATCTCTGGAAAAGGTTATAATTCTTCAGTAAAACTAATACAAAACTTAAGAGTAGAGGTGCTTGAGCTCAGCTTAGGTCAAAATAAAAACATTTTCCCTTTCAAATTCAGCCGGTGGAATGCAGATTCTTGATTCAGTTATACATGTTATACATCTTGTATGAAAAGATGGCTGCATTAACTCGGACACTTCAAGTTAATCGAAAATAGCATCCCAGCTAAACCAATGTTCGAATCACAGGGTTCAGGATCAAAAAGACAGGAAACACCGATCTTTTGCTGTAAAAACCATGTAATCACAGCCACTGATTGTTAGATTCTACAAGTGGAAAGAAGACGATTGGCATTATGGAAAATCAAAAGCTCCAATGGTTTAGGAAATAAACCTCAACGGCTTTAAAGCCATTAAATATAAATAAGACTGTTGTATGAAAATCCTCAGGATGGGTTATGCAAACTAAAAGAAACGAAACGAAAAAGAAAAAGAAGGTTGCACCGGATAAACTATGATTCTCAACGGATTAGAAGGTACTTGAGAAGAATACGAATTTTGTATGAAAATCTTCAGGTCAGTTTGTATAAACTGAAAGAAACAAGCTGAGGTCGGCATAGTGGAAAGTCAAAGCCTGCACTGGTTCAGAAGATGAATCTTAACGAGTAGGGAACCACTTAAATCCGTGGGTCAGGTTGAAGAAATTAAAAGAAAAATTCTCGTTATAGTGGAACATAGAAGGATGCAGTGATTCAGCCGATGGGCCTCAACGGATTGGGAGCTGCTTAAAAATAAGAAATTTTGTATGCGATTTCTTAGTTCAGGTTGAACAAACTGAAAGAAACAAGCTTGTGGAACATGAAATGATGCATCTGCAAAGAATTGAAAGCCGCTTAAGAAGAACAAGAATTTTGTATAGGACCACACATAAATTATTCATATGCGAAAACGGATTTGAACTGTAAATACGAGATATCCCTCAGTGGAGTCGAATATATCAGCGAAGCTTACAAAGAACATATTTTTTTTTAGTATTTATTACTGATTCACACACCTTTGAGAAGAGTATAAATCCAGTTATTACTCGTGGTCAATGTGTTGTCTCTCTGTTAAAATCAATTTTTTGAATTATACCCTCAAATCTCAACTCATTGCAGACACTTTTCTTAGGTGTCTTCTACAGATCCCACATATCGTCACATCCGGTTATAAAAGAAACCAAAGCACTATAATCCAACGCTATTGCTTTGTGGCTGGGATAATCCGCATTTCAATGCCACACAATTAATTTGAACTAATATTCATTGCTCTAAAGATTTGCATTTTGCATGGCAATTAAAAAGATTAAAGTCAAATTTTGTAATTGCTCGGCGAGCGTTAATCCAAGACGCCCACAAAAATCCCATAAACTGAACCGCTCTTTGTAACCAACCAACTCGATCGGTTGCAGCTCCGCTTGACGCGCAGGGTGGTCCTGTGCCTAGCCTTCGCTCGCCGTGCGCCTCGCTTTGGCTTCTCGCTCGAATGCGGAATGCTTCGGCCTTGCTTTAAATCCGCTCGAAGTTTACGATGCAAGGCATAAATTTTATGACAGCCAAACACAATAAAACCATCGAAGATACCTCAAAGAGCGAGAATATCGTCAAAACAATTGCGCAAGCAGCAAAATTCCAACCAACAAAAAAACCAAAAATCATAACAACAAAAACACACGAAAAAAATTTCAATGACGCGCACGTAAAATGTGAAATTGTGCCGGTGCACGTTTTGTTGTTGTTGTTGTTGTTGTGGGTACAAACACGCTGGCAGCTGAAGAAGAGACGCTTCTTCTTCTTCTATATAGTTTTGCTGTTGCTGCGTGAAGGAAATCAATTTTACGAGCTGGAAAAATAACAAAAACAAATCATTTCTATACAGAGCAGAGTGTACGAGTGCACAAGCGAGCCGTCAAATTTGTATCTACGTCTAGTATTCAGTGGTATGGGAGTAAAATACAACAACAACAATAACAACAGCAAAAGACAACGCGCTATTGGAACACAAGAAAAAAAGAATGTGAGAAACTATTAAAAAGTCATAAAATCGGGCACATTGAATAAAATACCAGCAACAACAACAACAACAACATCAACGGTAATAGTGGTAATGACAACAATAGCAACAACAGACACACGTAAAAAAGTAGCCACAAAGCGGTGGTCGTCGCTCTCCACCAACGCAGCAACAGTACCGCGGAGGGGGGGTGGGGGGGAGGGACATGGACGTTGCTCGTAATGTGGTTGGCAAAGAGTCATAAAATCACATAAAAGCGATCTTTCGTTCTGGAAGATTGCCCGAACAAATCACACGCCGCGCACGCACCGGCGGCTCCGTTCACTGACAGTCCGGGCAACACTTTCCATTTCAGTGCGATTTATGGCGGCAGCGCGCGCTCGCTGAGTTTGAACGAACGTCGACGGCGACGACATGTTGTTGGATGCGGATTCGGTGTGCGGGCAGGTCGGGCTTAGATGAAAGTTGATTTTCGATTGGGAAGTTGCATTGCTCGTAAAAATGGCATTCCAGCGGCGCAGAGGAAGTAACAGTTAATAAAGTGAAACGTTTATGAATTTTATTTGAATTATTATGCGAATATCCAACGTTGGGTGTGATTGTTGTAATCATTAATACAAATTTTGTGTGTGGATGCATCTCAGTTTTTCTCGGTTTGTTTCGTTGGGAGACTGACACAGAGACCACAAACTTCGAATCGGTGTAACAAAAGTTTCAAACACTCCAGAACACACGATACCAAAAAAAGAAGAATGTTTATGGATACTTTTTAGAGGGTCCTAATGACTTCTAAGTGCACTGGACTGAGTGTTCAAAACCTTAAATTTTTTTATAGCAAACAATTCCATACACTTAAGTAGGTTGACAAATTCATTCAAGACCCAAATTCTCCAATCCAACTTCTAAGTGGACTGGACTGAGTGTTCAAAACCTTAAATTTTTTTATAGCAAACAATTCCATACACTTAAGTAGGTTCACAAATTCATTCAAGACCCAAATTGGTTTGTTGGTTTCAATGACCAAAGAAAGAGAAAAAGAGTGAGGAGGTACTTTTTAATGGGTCCTAATAATCTCGAATTGTATTGGTGGCCTAAAATAATCTAACATTTGTTACAAGATAAGATCTAAGATCATCTCAATCACCATCGGACGCACAATGACAATGAGGAAGAGTAAAAAGTGGGCTTTGGGCCGGATTGTTCAGCGAGCTGTCTGCCTAACCTTCATCCGAGGACGGTTTATTGGTGAGCCTGAATGGCTAATGGACAATGAAAGAGGGAAAGGGTGAGTGGAGTACTTTATAATGGGCCCTAACAACAAAGTGTATTGGTGGCCTAACCTATCCTAACATTTGTTACAAACATAAAATGGCATAAGCTAAGAAAGATGGACTGATTCACCTGAGATCTTGGACCACAATCGGGCACATGATTACAAAGAAAATGGCCTTCAAGTATCGAATGTTCCTCTAGATACGTACCTAACTTAACCTGACTTTTTTTACAATAACTCAATGAAGATGAACGGATCCATGCAAGACCTAAGATGGTCTGGAATACTACTGGACACAAGAAGGCAAATGACAAGAATGCATGGGATGGGCTTATAATAGCATCTATGAATGTGATTTATCTCAAAATCTGAGAACATTGTTGTAGGGGGTTTTAGTGAATGTCTTTGTTAGAGTTTAGTTCACCACATCATCCTTCACTTCGATGAATTATCTCGTAATAAAAATAAATGATTGACCTCACTCACCATGTGAAAGTCCGAAAACTTTCAAACCTAACTGGGCATGTCCCATCACCCGCTGAACGGTAGATTCGTCTGACTACCGGCCCCATCTAACCTAGAAATAGTATGTTGTTAACATAAAATGCACATCAAACATTTCGCGCTTTGAATTCGCTGTCATTGTGCGTCTGTCAACACTATAAAATCACAAATATTAACAACAATAGTAACAAATTCCAAATTACAATACCACTTCACATGTTCATACATTCCTTTTATAATAATCATTGTCACTGTGTTTGTTGCTGTTATTCAACAAAAATGCAAACTGTCACGCTTGACGACATTATCTGCACTTTTCATCAAATTCAACACAAATTAATAAACGACAAATTGTCAGCAGCCAAGCAAAACATAAACGCACAACCACCAAACAAACAAACAAACAAACAAAATTACAATAACAAAACAAATAACACAACAATGGCAACAATATTACCAACAAATAACAACAAACTCATAAAACATGCGCATTTCTGCTGTGGCTGTCATCTAGTCACTAGTCAACTGTTACACTATGCACCAAAGTTGTACAACTACGAAAATGCGAGCAAATTTTTCACCGAGTGCCGTTTAGTGTGTTTGTAGTTGTTAAATTCACTTACAAGACAATTAAAAACCAACTCATCAGCATTTAGAGTGCGAGCGCATTCCTGTCAGGGTTGCCAGCCTGCAATCGCACCCCTACACACTTAAATACATATTTGTTTTTGTTGTTGTTGTTATTGTGTATTTGTTGTGTTTTCCTTCTTGCCACAAGCGCTTTTAATAATTTTATTAACGTTTTAATTGTCCTTGTGCCGGTGCTCGGCAGTCCCGAGCTACGTCTGGCCCCCATTCTCTGCACATGCGAGTACTTATCTGGTACGCAGCACTTCACTTGTGTACGTACATACGAGTATGTAAAGTTGAGTAGCCGCGTGCACACCTAACTGCGGCGGACCGTACATCAGTCTGTCAGTGGTGCAGACGTACGGACCGAGGCGCGCATGGACGAGCGGACGGACAAACGGCGGCAGCGAGCCAAATGCGTTGTCCATGTTGTCAACGTAATTATCAGCAACAAAGAATCGTGCGCGTTTAATGTTGACGTATTTAAACGCAATTACTTTTCACTACGCCGAGTGCACTGGCCCGGCCCGGCCCGGCCGGCAAAGTTGCCTCCGCCAAACGTTCGCTGTTGTTATTGCTGTTGTTGATGATGATTACTGCTTGGGTGTCATAAAGATCTTTTATCAAACCATTAATGGATTGTGTCACACACACACACACACACGCGGAGCGCGTTGTGCTACGTTTTTCACCGGAAACACACACATAAAGGATAAAAATAATTTCATTGTTGTGCCTTCTCCAACAGCATTTTTGAGGCAAATGTTATTAATTTGTGTAGATACTGAGTAATTCTATTAATAGTGCGCGCAACTAGGCTGCGCCGTGCATAGTCGTGCAGTGTGCGCCGCTCGAAGCTATCAACAGTCCAAATTATGAGACAGAAACCTTCAGAAAGGCCACCGAGGGGCCAAAAATGGAGCAACAAATTGTCAAAAACTGCCTGCATATGTGTTTGCTTAATGAAAAATACAGATGTAAAGTTGTTCTTGAAAACAATAATAAGAAAGTTTTAATTTCTAATTCAACATTTGTGGAAAAACATAGAAAACTTAATGGTAGAATTTCAAAGAGTTTGAGAAACAAGAGACACTAAAGTTCTAAGAATTGTTTGAGTAATTGAAACCTAGAGTCATTTGGGATTTAGGAAACTTTTTAAAGTTTTTAAATTTTTTTAAAAATATTTTTTTAAATTTTTAATTCTTTGTATTTTAAGAGTTAGAGACACCAATGTTCTATAAATTATTTATAACAAATTTTTGTGTTTTCGGGTTTAGAGTGATTGAAGAGCCAAAGACGTCAACGCTCTAAGGAAGTGCTAGTTATTTATTTATTATTATTATTAAATAAAGTTAAATTTATAATTAAGGGAACACTACACCTTTTCAAGTTGTATATCAGAAAATTCAACGTGTATTTCAGATTTTAAAATTGAATTTCAGCGTTTAAAACTGTATTTCAGATTTTAAAATTGAATTTCATATTTTTCAAATTAAATCTGAAATTTAAGATTGAATTTCAGATTTTTCAAATTGTATTTCAGATTTTAAAATTAAATTTAAGCGTTTAAAACTGTATTTCAGATTTTAAAATTAAATTTCAGCCTTTAAAACAGTATTTCAGATTTTCAAATTGAATTTCAGATTTTTCAAATTGTATTTCAGAATTTTTCAAATTGTATTTCAGAATTTTTCGAATTTTATTTCAGATTTGTGAAATTGTATTGCAGATTTGTAAAATTGTATTTCAGAATTTTTAAAATTGTCTTCCAGGCTACAACATTTCACGCCGCTGCAATTGCATTTGATGATATGTCAGTTGGCAGCTAAATTGCATGTTTTGTATTCGTAACTGCACAGTTACAATCATGTCATGAATTCATTCTTTTTATTTTATTTTTATTAACTTCATCTTGAGAAATAAAAATGGTATGAAATTGATGCAAATAAATATTTTAACATCTCTTTTTAATGTTAGGGGGGTTACTCCAAGTCCCGATACGAATACAGTTGCAGATAGAGCTTGAAAAATCTCAATATTATAGCCTGGAAGACAATTTTCTGATTCTGAAATACAATTTTACAAATCTGAAATACAATTTTACAAATCTGCAATACAATTTCACAAATCTGAAATAAAATTCGAAAAATTCTGAAATACAATTTTAAAAATTCTGAAATACAATTTGAAAAATCTGAAATTCAATTTGAAAATCTGAAATACTGTTTTAAAGGCTGAAATTTAATTTTAAAATCTGAAATACAGTTTTATACGCTTAAATTTAATTTTAAAGTCTGAAATACAGTTTTAAACGCTGAAATTCAATTTTAAAGTCTGAAATACACGTTGAATTTTCTGATATGCAACTTGAAAAGGTGTAGTTGTCAGAGCTATCAGCTTAGTGCAAGTTAAATAATTCAAAAGATAAAAGCAGAAGCATTCAAAGAAATTTGTTTTGTCTTAGAAGTCACAATGTTTAAAGACCCAAAGTCAGGGACATCAATTGTCTTAACCTCCTATTTTAGAATTGGTTTTCTTTTAGCTACCAGGGACCCAAGCATTCTAGGGACATGCTAAATAATTTAAAAGACGGAGGCAGAAACTTTCTAGCGATATTTGTTTCAGAGTAAATAGAGCCAGTGATACCATTGTTCTTGTTTCAAGAATTTCTGTGTAGAGCCAGAGACATCACTATTTGAGAAACAGTTAGGGAGTTCAAAAAGTTAGAGACTTCAGACCAATTGGAGCCAAAGACATCAAAGTATTTAAGGCCAGTGACACCAATGTTCTGAACACGATTTTAAATAAATATATGTTTTCGAAGTCATGTTTTAAGGGTCAAAAACACCAAAGTTGTTTTGACTGAGTCTTTAAGGAGTCAGAGGCATTACTGTCCGTAAATTCTTGTTTTTAAAATTGGTTTTCTTTAAAAAAGGCGAGACACCAAAGTTGAATGAGTTGGATTGTCCAGAACAACGAATTTCTGGGTGAAATTTTTATAAGCTTTTATCATCTTTCAGAAGTCAAAGTTCATGGTGTATTGTAATCGATTAAAGTGGTAGAAATACCAAATTTTAAGGTTATGGGAATTTTTTATGTAAGATACCTAATCGGAGGACTGAGTCTTTAAGAAGTCAGAGACATTACTGTCTTAATTTCTTGTTAGAATTTGTTTTGTTTAAGGGAGGAAAGACCAGACCAAAGTTGAATGAGTTGGAGCGTCCAAATCAACGAAACTCTGGGGGAATTTTTTCAAAGCTTTTATCATCTTTCAGAAGTCAATCGGTTGAAGTGGTAGAAACACGAAATTTTTAAGGAACCAGAATTGTTTGTGTTGTTGGAGGAAAGAGACACCAAGGTTAGGTTAGAAGCGTATTAGTAGGTTATGATTCTTTGTAGTACCACAATTTGATTTTTAATTGTTTTTTTTCAACTTTTAGAAAAACACACATTTCAAGCGGATGAGGGGACATTTTCGGTAGTCAGTCCTCATTTAATTTCCTTGCAAGAGACACCACGGCTCTAGTAAAAATATCCAAAGATTAATTTAAACTATCTCAAAGGATGCGACAAATGACTGTCCTACAGATTATCAAAAAAAAAACCTTAGTAGGTCACTTACAATAAATAACATCATGGAAAATCCATACTTCAAGGTAAAAACTTAAGGGGCCCGAACACTGTAAACTGCGATTTTTCATATGTTTTTTATTTTATTTATTAAAAAAAAACGGACGTTCCGATTTACATGAAACTTTACACATATGTTAATAAATGTCTAGATTATCGAAAAAAAATTTTTTTTTTTTTTTTGGCGGCCATGTTTGTATTCTGTAGCTGATCCAAAATGTCGTCTTTTTAAAATGACCCTTGTCGCGTTGACAGCATAACTGAAAAAGTTTTTATCCGATCGACCTGATTCAAATTGCATTCTATTCGGGAATAGTGTCGCTTCTGCCCGACGTAGCCGTTTTTCGATATATGCCAAACTTTTTTTTTTATAAATAATTTAGTGCAAAATTTTACGCGAAAAAAAAAACTTTTTCTTCAAACAGCCGCCATTTTTTTTCTAATCAATATTTTTAAAATCCCCTACGTCAAACAGTAGCCAGTAATGTATATTTCAAGAATCTTTTTTGTTTTTTGCTCTAGGAGGCTCCGTTATGCTGATTTGCTGTCAACGCGACAAGGGTCATTTTAAAAAGACGACAGTTTGGATCAGCTACAAAATACAAACATGGCCGTCAAAAAAAAAAAATAAAATTTTTTTTCGATAATCTAGACATTTATTAACATATGTGTAAAGTTTCATGTAAATCGGAACGTCCGTTTTTTTTTAATAAATAAAATAAAAAACATATGAAAAATCGCAGTTTACAGTGTTCGGGCCCCTTAATGAACTCTCGAATAATTCTCTGGCGCCTTAGACGATTTTTCAGTTCTTTAATGATACAAAATCAATATCCACCGAACATTTAACAACAGGCCCCCCAAGCAAAAAGAAATCAAGGTCGTGGAAATAATATAAAATCTGCATAATCTCCTGACTAATGTTGCTCACAATGATGAGTGGCAACAATGCGGCAGCAACCGGCAATCGTGAGGTGCAAGCATTGACGACACATTTGAAAATGTGAATTAATTTCAACGCCCAACAGTTGTGCCTCGTATGACATACCGACACTTAACATACGAGTACAGCCCATTGCATTTTCAGTTGTTCGAATTCGCATCACTGTGCGCGCAGTAATTTTTCGGTCAATTTTGGTTTGATTCTGGTGGCAACGCCGCAATTGCGCAGCACATTTGCGTTTGCCGTAACGCACTTTCGCTGACCGCCATCCAGCGCGGCTAATAGTTTAGCACTTTGTGTTGTTGTTGTTGCTGTTTTTGTTGTTATTGATGTTGTTGTTGGGGTGCGTAGTGCGAAGTTAATTTTGCGGATGCATTCGGGTGCTGCCATTTTGTGTCTATGTGTATGTGTGTTGGTTTTGTTATTGTTGTTGCTGTTGCAACACAGGACAACATCGTTTGTGTGTGTGTGTGCTGATAATAAAATTTGCTCACGCACGTTTGACTGTAATTGCATTAAAAGCAAATTTACGCGGTTTGGCAATGAGGGCATGGTTTCTGGTGGCTGGCCAAGTTGGCTGTTGCCAAGGTGTGGGCCATCATTCCTCGATGTGCAAGGCGCAACTTGTGGCAACGAGTGATTAGAGTTCGCAATGGTTGCATTTGCACATAGAAATCGATTTAAAAATGGCAAACAAAATGCATCAAGAAATAATGAAATGTTTAAAATAATTTTTAAATATTTGTGGCTAACAATTTCAAGAAACTGAATTTGAGTTTTTAAGTACCTAATATTGATTTTACAAAATTTTAATATTTTATTATTATTATTTTTTTTCATAAATACTTTGAAAACATTTTCATTGTATCCACTTGGCCCTCCTTCATTGATAAATTTACATGATTTTCCCTCAAAATATTTCCGCCAGAAGATTTTTTGATTTTCACGTTGCATCTTTGTTTTTGCTTTGTTTTATTGTTGTTATTTATACAAGAACGGCGAAGAAAGAGAAAATATATATAGTCGAAGAAAAATCAAAGTTTAAATTTAGCGCAACATGATCGACAAATGGACGTAGGGAACGAACGTGCGCACGAATGCAACCTTAATGCACAGAACGCCACTGCAGCAACAACAACAACAACAACTACCAAGAAGTTACCACAACGACAACAAGAACGCCAGCACCAATTGTACACTAGACGGCCGTCAAGGCGTGCAGCGGGTATTAATTTTAAAACTGATTCAGCGCGCGTAGCGTCGTTGTCGCCGCCGCCGCCGCCACACTTGCCGCATTCGTCGCTGTTGCATGTGCTGCATATGCGTCGCAAAGGCATTTTAGCCTTGCCCCGCGCCTCACACCCTCATCGCACCCATACTGCACCACATCGGTCTACACGCTTTGCATTT